>CM030368.1:66865148-68065148 GCA_017893485.1 Hemerocallis citrina | reverse complement strand
AGTAAAAATTAAATCTCTTTACTTCTGAGTTGGACGATCATAAGGTGCAGCCCAGAAAACTGAAATCTGGAGTTTTTATTCCGAGTGGTAATTTTTCACAAAAGTCCTTCATTTTTGAATATTTGCAAATGTGACATAAATCATTCATAAAAAATCCAGAAAATTTATAAATAACATCTACTAATAAATGTTAGATTTTACAAATAGATTTTCTGACTTTGTGTTTCCCAAGAAAATTATTTGCATGTGTTTTTGCACGTGCAAAAAGATAAATTTCAGAAAAATATTTATTAAATCAAAAAATTCATTTTGATCCATTTATAAACTCTAAAATATTAGTGAAAATTCCAGGTTGTTACATTACTCCATCCTTAGAATAGTTATGACATCAGAACCACCGCTAGTAGGGACAAAAACAATTACAAGCAAAAGCAGAAAATTACATAAAAACTTTGGGAAAATCCTTCTTCATGCGATCCTCCGGCTCCCAAGTGGCTTCATTGAACAATTGGTTCATCCACAATACCTTGACCATAGGTATAACCTTATTCCTCAACACCTTTCGATGGTCAACAATCTCCACTGGTTGTTCCTTGTAACTCAAGTTCAACTGCAATCCCTCAGGTACTTCCATCGACTGGTGACTCTGATCTGGCACATACTTCCTCAACATCGACACATGGAACACATCATGCACTTGTGCCAATTTTTCGGGTAACTCCAACTTATATGCCATCTTACCAATCTGCCTCAAAATCCTGTATGGCCCAATGTACCTCGATGCCAACTTGCCACCTTTCCCAAATCTGATCACCCCTTTCGTCGGAGACACCTTGAGAAACACTGCATATCCAACCTCAAACTCTAAATCTCTACACCGAGTATCTGCATAACTCTTCTGCCGATTCTGAGCCTCGAACAATCTCTTTCGAATTAGTTCGATTTTCTCTGACGTCTGCTGCACAATCCGGGCCCAAACATCTGCCTCTCTCCAACTTCGTACCAACAAACAGGTGTTCTACACTTCCTCCCGTATAATGCTTCATAAAGTGCCATACCGATACTTGCATGGTAACTGTTGTTATAAGCAAACTCAACCAATGCCAAGTACTTCTCTTAACTGCCACCAAAATCCTTCACACATGACCTCAGCATTTCCTCTAATACCCGATTCATTCTCTCTGTTTGACCATCTGACTGCGGATGAAAAGCAGTATTGAAGTCAGTTCTGGTGCCCAAAGTTGCATGCAAGCTCTTCCAGAACCTCGAAGTGAACCTTGCATTCTTGTCAGAGACAATTAACACGGGTGATATGGCTAAAATTGGGGTTAAATCGAGACCGTCCAGATCGATCACGAATCCTGAAGCACGGGGGTAAAAAGATAATTTCACATACAGATGGATCCAAAACGGGTATTGGGCCTCCTTCTCACAGAACCAATCACCCGCGAATAGATCCACTTCAATTGGGTACGGGTCCCGACCCGATACAAGCCCAATCCACCAAGAAGAGAATCAGGCCACTGATTTGGTCAAATCAATAAACCTGATTAGCTCTCACCAGGGAATCAAGGCCTAACTTCCCAAAACAGAATAGGAGGATTTTTCTCCTATTTGTTAGGCAGGAAATTAGGCCCCAAATCGTTCCAAAGGCGACTATAAATACAACCCCTCTACCACCGAGACCAGGTTAATCACTCTTTCACCACTTAAGCTCTTTCTTAATCTTTTCCTGATTACTGACAAGAGCGTCGGAGGGTGCGTCGCCGGAATCAACCCCGGTGTTTCGCACTTCCTTGCAGGTTGTGCCAGGAGCAAGGAGATCGAGTCAATCGTTCAGGTGTTTCCCGGACTCACAAATTCTATCTGTTTACCCCCACACCGAAATCAGCGGTAACAGATTGGCGCCGTCTGTGGGAAACCACCACACGAACGACCTCAGCTTCTCCTTCATCGCCTCCCATCGCCATGCCTCCGAAGAAGAACAGATCCAAAGGATCCAACCGGGTGGCCAACCCCGCCGACCCTACGGAGGATACCCCCGTCAACCAAATTCCCCAATCTGGGCTTCCTCCGCCGACCCAGCCGGTCTAGCCTCCTCATCCTCAGCAGCAACCCAACAATGGTCCCGCCGGTCCCAACGGCCAGAAGCTGAAGCAACCTATCCATGACCATGTCTCGGTCCATAACGGGTCCTCGGACTCGATGGCCTCCCATAACCCCGACCGGAACCGCCAGAAGGAGAATGACCTCCGCACGCACCTTGACGAGAGGCGGGCCCGAGCGGAGGCCTCCCGACAGCGTCAGGGCGAGCGGTCACCTCGTCGCCGAGACAGACAGAGATCTCCGTACCGGAGAGGCCGAGCGGCATCTCCCGAACACCGAAGGAGGAGGCCGCGTTCCCCCGAGGATCGGCATCGTACGAGGGACCGTGAGGTACCTATCAGCCGTGCCGAGTTCCTCCAGTTTCAGGAGACTGTACTGCAGGCCCTGAACGCCCGTGCCAACAACCAAAACCCCCCGAGGGTCCCAACACCCCCTCGGATTCCCAGTCCTCACTGCCGGTCACGAAGTCCTCTCCAGGCTCCCAGTCGTCAGCAACATTACAGTCCCCGCCGATCCGAGGGATACCGGCGCCGAAGTCCACGCTCTCCCTCTTATGATGAGGAGTCCGAAGGGTCATACGGTTACCGGCGAGGGGACGATGCCTTTGGCCGCCGCCTCCATGAGGTGGAGAGGCGCATTGTCCGTATGGACCGAGAAGAGGAGTCCAGAGCAGGGACTGTTCGCCCAAACCGACCGCCCTTCTCTCGGACAATCATGGAAGCTCGCATACCGAGGGGTTTCAAACCTCCACAGTTTGAAACGTACTCAGGCGAGTCCGACCCAGTAGATCACGTCGAGAGTTTTAAGACTCTGATGCTGATCCACCAAGTCTCCGATGCCATACTCTGCAGGACCTTCCCGGCCACCCTTCGGGGTTCGGCTCGGGAATGGTATTCCAGGCTTGCCCCCGCCTCCATCTTTTCATTTGAGCAGTTTGAGACGCTGTTCATAACTCACTTTGTGAGCAGCCGACGGGCCGAGAAGACGAGTCTCTCCCTTCTGAACCTCCGACAGGAAAGGGGAGAGAAGCTGCGTGACTATGTGAAGAGGTTCACTGCAGAAGTCAGGTCGATCGCCTCCTTAGACCAATCCGTGGCAACAGTGGCGTTCCAGTCGAACGTCCTCAACTCCAACCTCCGCTCGTCCCTAGCAAAGAAGCCGCCTACCAACTTCGCCGACCTCCTACTGAGGTGCGAGAAATACATCCGAGCCGAGGAGGCCGAGTCCCTCCCGAACTTCGGAGGACCCTCCTCCGGCTCGAAGAGGAAGGCAACGGAGGAAGAGGGGGCCAAGAAGACTATGAAGGACGGAGGCGGCCAGCGTCGTCCTCCCCCCAGGTTCGAGAAATTCACGCCCCTCACAACTAATGTCTCCACTATCCTCATGGAGGTAGAGAAGGAGGGGGTCCTCCCTCCAGCCCCGAGGATGCACAAACCGGCGAAGAGGAGGGACAAAGACAAGTGGTGTCGGTATCACCGGGACCACGGGCACGAGACGAATGACTGTCGGGCTTTGAGAGATGAGATCGAAGCCCTCATCCGAAGGGGGCAGTTGGCGAAGTTCGTGAAGGCTAACGATCGGACAGATCGGAACTCTCCTCCCCCTCGGGGGGCTAACAAGCGGCGCGAAGTAACGCCTGAGTTCGAAGAAGAAAGGGTTCTGCACATGATCCACGGGGGTCCCATGGGCAGCAACTCTAATACGTCCCGGAAAGCCTTCGTCCGAGAGGTGAACTCGGTCCACAGTGCTCCTCCTCCCAAGGGCTTCGGTGTGCCCGTGTCCTTCTCCGACGCTGATCTCGAAGGAGTCCGAACCCCTCAATGTGATGCCCTCGTCATCGACCTCCGTATGGCCAACTTCAAGGTGCAGAGGATTTTGGTTGACAACGGGAGTTCGGTCAACATTCTATTCCTCTCGGCCTTCCAGGGCCTCCAGCTGTCCCGAGACCGTCTCAAACCGGCCGGATACACTCTACACGGGTTCACGGGGGTCCCGGTAACCATCGAAGGGGTAATAACCCTCGACGTTACTGCGGGGAGCACCCCTACTACCCGGACCGAGCCCATGGACTTCATGGTCGTTGACGTCCCGGCAGCATACAATGTCATCCTCGGTCGCCCCGGCCTGGCCGCCCTTGAGGCCGTCCCATCAGCATACCATTTGAAGATGAAGTTCCCCACTCGGTCGGGAGTAGGGGAAGTCAGGGGGAGCCAGGAAACAGCTCGGAAGTGCTACATGACTTCCACCGGGGGACCAGTGCTTTCGCTCGAGACCCTCGAGATCCCCGAGCCGAAGGCTCGCCCAACGTCCGAACCAGCGGACGAGTTAGAAGAAATACTCTTCTCCGACGAGGATCCGAGCCGGAAATTCCTCGTCAGCAAGTCCTTACCGACCGTGCTATTCTCCGACCTTGTGAGATGCATCCGGGGTAACCGCGACCTATTTGCTTGGTCGGCCGCGGATATGCTCGGCATCTCCGAAGACTTGGTCGTCCACCGCCTAAGTGTCGAGCCGGGGTGCAAACCGGTTCAGCAGAAGAGGCGAAAGTTCGCTCCCGAGCGACAGCAGGCAATCAAGGAGGAAGTGAATAAGCTGTTGAAGGCCAAGTTCATCCAGGAGGTGAATTATCCCGAGTGGTTGTCGAATGTTGTGATGGTCAAGAAGTCCAACGGCTCGTGGAGGATATGCATCGACTTCACCGACCTCAACAAAGCGTGTCCGAAGGATCCCTTCCCTCTCCCGAACATCGACACCCTAATCGACGCCACCTCGGGCCATGAGCTCCTCAGCTTCATGGATGCCTTCTCGGGCTACAACCAAATCCGGATGTTCCCTCCGGACATCCCGAAGACCTCCTTCGTCACCGACCAAGGCCTCTACTGCTACCGAGTAATGCCGTTCGGTTTGAAGAACGCGAGAGCCACCTACCAGCGCCTCGTTAACAAGGTCTTTCAGCATCAGATCGGCCGAAATATGGAGGTGTACGTCGATGACATGCTCGTCAAGAGCATCCACGGTACCGACCATGTAGCCGACCTCCAAGAGGCGTTCGGCGTGTTGAGGAAGTACAACATGCGGCTGAACCCGAACAAGTGTGCGTTCGGAGTCTCCTCTGGCAAGTTCCTCGGTTTCATGGTGAGCCAGCGGGGGATTGAAGCTAACCCCGAAAAGATCAAAGCCATATTAGACATGGCCCCGCCTCGGAACGTCAGAGAAGTGCAGAAGCTCACCGGTCGGCTCGCAGCCATCGGTCGGTTCCTCTCCAAGTCAGGGGAAAAGTGCCTTCCCTTCTTCAAGGCACTCCGAGGCGCTAAGGGATTTGAATGGGGCGAGGCACAGCAAGCGTTGTTCGACCAGCTGAAAGCCTATTTGGTGAACCCCCCTCTGCTCAGTAAGCCGATCCCAGGCGAGCCTCTCTTTCTCTACTTGGCAGCCTCCGAGCAGTCCCTGAGCGCTGTCCTGGTCAGAGAAGAGGACCGGACCCAGAGGCCAATTTACTACGTGAGCAAGGTACTTCGGGATGCTGAGCTCCGTTATCCGGGGATAGAAAAGATAGCCTACGCCCTCGTCATGGCAGCAAGAAAGCTTCGGCCCTACTTCCAATCTCATTCAGTCATCGTCCTCACCGATCAACCGCTCAAGCAAGTCCTCCATAAACCCGAAACCTCGGGCCGGCTGATGAAGTGGTCGATAGAGCTGAGTCAGCACGACATCTCCTATCAACCTCGGACGGCAATTAAGGCACAGGCCCTCGCCGACTTCATTGTAGAATCCACCATCCCCGAGGTCGGCCACGTCCCGAGCGGACCCGCCATTTGGACAGTCTTTGTGGACGGATCCTCTTGCAGTGAGGGAAGCGGCGCCGACATCATCCTGAACGGCCCTGATGGCTTCATCCTACAGTACGCGATCCGCATGAGCTTCAAGGCCTCGAACAACGAGGCGGAGTACGAGGCACTCATAGCCGGCCTCGGACTCGCGCGAAGCGCTGGGGCGCATCGTCTCCGGATTCACAGTGATTCCCAGCTGGTCGTGAACCAGGTCTTGGGCGAATATGAAGCTCGGGACGAGCGGATGGCGAAGTACCTCGCCAAGGTCCGGGATCTCATGGGTCGGTTCGAAGAAGCCATCATCCAGCGGGTCCCTCGGGAAGAAAACGCACAGGCCGATGCACTTTCCAAGTTGGCCTCGTCCTCTTTACAAGGACTCGAGCAGACCGTACTAATTGAAGTCCTCACTAAGCCGAGCATCGAAGACGAGGCACTAGGCTCGGCGGAGTCATTGCCAGTCATGCTGCAAGACAACTGGATGAAGCCACTGGTAGAATTTCTAAGGGATGGAGTTCTGCCCTCAGACCCCAAAGAAGCTCGCCGAGTTAGAACCCGAGCCGAGCGCTATGTCTTAATCGAGGGCATCCTATACAAGCGCTCTTTCTCCCAAATGGACGGCCGACCATATCTACGATGCCTCTCTCCGGAACAGGCCGAATATGCCCTACAGGAGCTTCATGAAGGGATCGGCGGGGCACACTCGGGATTTAGGTCCCTGGCCCGAAAAGCTCTGAATTATGGGTACTTCTGGCCGACACTTCTCCAAGATGCCGAGCGACACGTTCGGCAGTGCGGCTCCTGCCAGAGACACTCCAGCATCCGACGCCTCCCTCAAGCCAACCTCGCCTCCCTATCGAGCCCTATCCCCTTCGCGATGTGGGGAATGGACTTAGTAGGGCCTTTCCCTCCAGCTCCGGGTCAGCTCAAGTTTTTAGTCGTAGCTATCGACTACTTCTCGAAGTGGGTCGAGGCCGAGCCCCTCGCCACGATAACCGAGAACAAAGTGGTGCAGTTCTTCTGGAGGAACATTATATGCAGATTCGGCGTCCCGCACATCCTCGTGACAGATAATGGGACCCAGTTCACTGGCTCAGCATTCCGAACCCTGTGCGACGACCTCGTCATCCAGCAGCGTTTCTCGTCCGTCTCGCACCCCCAGTCGAACGGACAAGCCGAGAACGCTAATAAGCAGATCCTTGCGGGGATCAAGAAGAGGTTGGACAAGTGCTCCAAAGGACAGTGGGTCGATCAACTCCCTAATGTGTTGTGGAACTACCGCACAAGCAAGCGGACGCCCACTGGAGAGTCCCCTTTCAGCCTTACTTATGGGGCCGAAGCCGTAATACCCCTCGAGGTCGGAATTCCTTCCCCTCGGCTCATCGCCTATGACGAAGCACAGAATGCCAGGGAACTCAGAGGAAACTTGGACCTGGTAGATGAACTGAGGGAAAGGGCATCGATTCGGCAGCAGAATTACAGAAGGAGAGTCGAGCTGGCCTACAACAAGAAAGTCCGACCCGCCAACCTTGAACAAGGAGACCTGGTGTTGAGAAAGCTAGCCATATCCCTCCCCAGTCAGAAGGGCAAGCTAGCTCCGAATTGGGAAGGGCCGTACCGGGTCGCAAAAGTTATTCGGCCTGGAGCATATCGACTCGAGGACATGGATGGTAGAGAGCTCCCGAGGACCTGGAATGCCGATCACCTCCTGAAATACCGAGAGAGCGCCCCGGCGCCTCTCTAAGTAATCCGAGGTGTCGCGCCATTCCTCTCCTTTAACTTGTAACCTGTTCTATGAATCCCACTATGTAAAACGGTTCGCCGTCAAATATCAAATAAAGAAAGTTCCATTTTGTTTTTGCCTGTTTTTCCTCCCCTCTTTACTATACCGATGGTTCGGAGTCCAACACTCGGCTCGACTTTACCTCCTCGGTTCGTCTCCGGACGAACCAGGGGTAGATCGCCGTTCGGAATTGCTCCCACAGCCGTTGAACTGCACCGATGGTTCGGAGTCCAACACTCGGCTCGACTTTACCTCCTCGGTTCGTCTCCGGACGAACCAGGGGTAGATCGCCGTTCGGAATTGCTCCCACAGCCGTTGAACTGCACCGATGGTTCGGAGTCCAACACTCGGCTCGACTTTACCTCCTCGGTTCGTCTCCGGACGAACCAGGGGTAGATCGCCGTTCGGAATTGCTCCCACAGCCGTTGAACTGCACCGATGGTTCGGAGTCCAACACTCGGCTCGACTTTACCTCCTCGGTTCGTCTCCGGACGAACCAGGGGTAGATCGCCGTTCGGAATTGCTCCCACAGCCGTTGAACTACACCGATGGTTCGGAGTCCAACACTCGGCTCGACTTTACCTCCTCGGTTCGTCTCCGGACGAACCAGGGGTAGATCGCCGTTCGGAATTGCTCCCACAGCCGTTGAACTACACCGATGGTTCGGAGTCCAACACTCGGCTCGACTTTACCTCCTCGGTTCGTCTCCGGACGAACCAGGGGTAGATCGCCGTTCGGAATTGCTCCCACAGCCGTTGAACTACAGCCGAAGGTCGAAGGCGGACATATCCGGTCGGCATCCGATCAAGTGCCTTCCCGAGCTGGTAAACGGGGAAAACACACTTCCTCCTCAACTTTCGTGCCTGATCTTCATCAGACGGCTCAGATCGTGCCACTCGCGCAAAACGACAAGATAACGTTTTCTTGGAAAACGAGCCACCTCGAGATCCGCGCCTACATTCAACGGCTCAGATCTCGCCACGGCGAAATAGCACTCTCGAGAACATCGCCGTGTCAGACCCACTAAGCGACAAATCGCCGTACCCCTGGGGATCCATTCGACTGAATAGACACACTCAGTTCAGATAGTTCGGCACGGCCAACACAGTTATAAACAAAGACAGACGTACAAAAGAACACCGAAAGGAGATTTTATTAAATATCGGCGTACAGTACAAAATAGACCATTACAAAAGTGTCGGCAAACAAAACATACACCCCCCGACCCACTACACTTGTCTTTCATAAAAATGCATCCTCTCCATCTTGTTCGCCCTCCTCGGCAGACGGTTCCTCCGCCTCACCTCGAAGCTTCGCCATTTCCGCCCGCAGCTGTCCCATCTCCGAGAGCAAGTCGTCCCGTTCGGCGATAAGTTTCGACTGAATGTGCCGAATACTTTTGACCCGAAGAGCATTGCTGAATGCGGTCTGCGAGTCCTCGTCCTCCCCTACGGGGCTCAGCTCGACGATCTTGCTCTCCAAGCGTTGTGTTTCGGCCTCCCGGAGACTGAGGACCAACGAAAGATGATTCCACTCGCCCTCGGATCGGCGTAGCTTCAGATCGACACTCCTGGGGCTCAGAACCACCATCCCAGAAGTCGCCTCGGATGCGGAGTCATCATTCGGACGCCCGGAGTCCGATCCATGGATCGCCGCGACAAGCTGAAAAATAGAAAAAACGAACAAAGCGGTTTCAATACAGTGTCGAAGACAAACACTTAAAAAGTTTTCCAGAATTTTTGCATTCAGACATAATAGTGTTACAGACGGTCGACCGACCCTACAACTAAGTTATTACAACGGCCAACAGAAAGGAAAAGTGACGTAATCAAGTCCTCTTCGGAAGGGGAATGCTTCGGTTTAGGGAAACGCGAGGACGACGAGGCCGACCCTCTGAGCTCGACCCTAAACCAACGAAGCGCGACCCCCCTTCACTGCTAGTCCTAACAGCCGCGCCGACCGATGCCCCGCTCGACGAGACAGCCGCGCTGCTCTGAGCGTCAGTCGGACTCCGCCTGGTCGTCAGCGGGCGCGTCGCGAGTTCATAAAACGTGATCCCCCTCTCATTTTCCTCGCGAGTGCACGACGTGCTACGAACATTAGCCCTCTCCGGCGCAGGTTTAAGCGACGCGATCTCCTCCTCCAGCTCGATAATCTGATCCCTCAGGACGACGTCCTTCGCCAATTTCTTTGATCGAGGGGCCTTCAACGACCCGGAGGCATTGGGACTATCAGTTGCAAGCCGCCGATAGTGGGTGACCTCGATCCCCCTATCTACTGTGATCCTCCTGAGCATGTCGACTTCGGCCAATAGTCTCTTACGCTCAGCCAAAGCCCCCTCCAGCTCGGAGGCCATCTTCTCCCTTTCCACAGAGCGCTCTCTCTCCGATAGCTCCAAGTGTTGTACCTCGTCCAAAAGGTCGTCGTTCTTCTGCTCGGCAGCTTTAAGCTCCCCGCGAAGCCGCTCAACTTCCCCTTCGGAACCAGGACCCAGGGAGCGCTTCCGGAGTTGATGCAGCTCGCGACAGTTCCTCCTCAGGACTGCCCTGACCTCCTCCGCCTGGCCGAGCAGGAGAAACCGCCTCTGCCGGCTGTCCGAGAGTTCACGCTTCAAGTTGGCCAATTCCTTCCGAAGGAAGACCAGCTCCGTGACCGGACCAAACACCACCTGAAAAGCGGAAATAAATCCGAGGCCCAACAGTTGGAGAAATTTACGCCCAAAACGCCCAAAACGCACACTAAGTCCGAGGCTCAACACTTGGACAAATTTTTGGCCAAACAAAATACTTTTTCATTCAAAACAAGGGCGGTGGCCAGTCCGCGATAAGGCTTACAAAAAGAAAACAAAACCAAAAAGACTGAAAGTAGGAAGACAACCGAGTCAGGGGTCGACCTTTTTGCCGCTCGGATTCGTCGACCCCTCGGCCTTGCCGTCGCCGTCACCCTCGCCCCCGCCTTCGCTCCAGCTCTCCTCCTCGGAGAGTTCCTCCTCCTCGCCCTCGGCTTCGGTCTCACCATCGCCTTCGGCGGGTTCTGTCTCACCATCGGGTCCGAGTAAACCCTCGGTGATCCCTTCTTCCCCCTCCACGGGCTCGTAAAAGTCATAGGAGGACGAGTCGAAGCCAGGGTTCTTCGCGGCTACATGGGTCAGGGCACGGCCGTAGGCGTCCAGCATATTCTGGATCATGTGCTGCGCGGCCTCCTCTTGCACGGCCTTCTTCACCTCCTTCACCTTCCTCAGGTGGTTGGCCTTGATCCTCTCGGCTCTCTTCCGAGCAGTCTCCCCTTCCGACCGAGCCTTGGCCAGCTCATCCTTCAGCCCGGTGACCTCCTTCTCGGCTCCCGACCGAGCGCTGGCCAGCTCATCCTTCAGCTCGGCCACCTCCTTCTCAAACTTGGCCGCCGTATCCTTCGACGATTGGATAGCGTCGGCCAGCTTCTTCTCCAGGTCCTCCGCTTCGGCGACTCTTTTCGTCGAAAGAAGCAGCTCGGACTCAAGCTGCTTCGCCACCCGAACGCGCTCCGTCCTCTCCTTCTCCTTCTCCTGATCCTTCCTCGCCATCTCCTCGACCAGCCAACTGAAGTGGCAGAGGGTCTGGAAGAGAACAACGCGTTAAAATCCGAGCCCAAGAACTTAGAAAAAAAAAAAAAAATCTCCATGAAAAATATGAATGAAGAAGGGTTTGACACACTCACCGACATAGTGCTCCGGGCCAACTGCATCACGTTGTCCCCTGCCATCCCGGCCCTCAGGGTCGCTCGGTCCTTCGGGGTCGGCAGGTGCCTCACTGCCTCCATGCAGATGTTCCCGTCGCCCAAAAAGCCGTCGACGTTCATCACCTGCCAATCAGGGACGAAGATCTGTTTATGACGCTCGGTCAAGATCTTCTCCGCGCCGGGGGTGAGTGGCGGAACCTGGAGGGACAGCGCATCGGCCACTCCGAACTCATTGCTCGACGGACCAGGAGCGTCCGCCTCCGGGGTAGGAGCAGTAGCACCTGGGGCCGAAGGATCGAGGTCCACGACCCCACCCTGCTCGGGGACCGCGACCTTTGCCGAAGGGACAAGAACCTCAACCTCTCCCTCCTTCAGGACCGCAACCTTCGGTTGATCGGCTGCCTTCACTACCGAGGCCTTCTTCGAAGCTCGGCTGTCCTGAGGCGCTGCCGACGGCCTCTTCTTCTTCTCCTGCTCGGACCTGCCCTTCGCCACCAGGGCCTTGTAATCGAGCTTCATGGTCTCTGCAAGAGTCGAACGAAAAAACTTAGAAAAATTGAATGCAAACTTTACGGAGAGAAGTATAAATACCAGAAGCGTACGAGGGTCGATCGGACTGAGACCCCCACGGAACAGATGCTCTTCGGTGATATCCTTCCAGCTAAGCGTCGGCAGAGCAAGGATCTTCTTCTGGACCTCGGTCTCTGCAGCGTTCAGCGGAACGTCCTTCTTTGTACGCTTGGGTAGTCCGTCCGCCCAAACTGTCGGTATCACCCATGGCGTCAGATTCCGAACGAGGAAGTATTTGTCCTTCCAGTGTTTGATCGAGTCTGGATTCTCGATCAGTTTCACGCCCGGCCGGGGCGAAAGATAAAACCTCTTCTCGTCTTTCCTCGGCTGGACGGGTCGGAAGAGACTCCGAAAGAGGTACATGGTCGGCTTGGCGCCGATCTCTTGGCATCGGAGGAAGAACGCCACAACTTGCCTCCAGGTGTTCGGCATCAGTTGAGCGGGACTCAGACCATACCAAACCAGGACCTCAACCACGAACGGGTGGAGGGGAAAGCGAAGACCGGCAATGAGGGAGTCGACCGGAAAGACGCACATGTCCGGAGAGGACCCAGTGTTAGCTCGGAACCCCGGCCCAGGGAGGAGCAACGTGTACTCGAGAGGGATCCGGAAGCCCTCTCGGACCAGACGAAGGTCCTCTTCGGTAAGAGTCGAGATCTTGCGATCGACCTCGGATAGCTCCCTAGGCTCGTTCTCCTCCACCAGTTTAGCCGTACCTTGGGTGACCTTCTCCAAGATATCCTCAGTATAATCCCGGACTCCCCCCACGCTCGACACGGCGATGGGCTGCCGACCGAACTCCCCCGCTCTCTTCGGCGTCTCCACTATAGTAATTACGGCTTTGCCCTTTCGGGACTCCGCCGTGACTTCCTGGGGCACCTCGGCCACTCCGCCCTCCGCGTCCGGACGAACAACGTCCTGCTCGCTCGGCTCCACTACTCCTTTCTCTTTCTCCCCTCGGCCAACGGCTTGCTCCGAGGCGGGGGTCTCAACCGAAATCTTAACCATATTTTCCTAAAGAGAGAAGGGAAAGAGACTGACCTTGAATTGACAGCTACGGTCGGAAACTTCGCCGGAACTAGGAACGCTACCGCGACAGCTAGCGACACCACCAGGGAGCTAAAGACCTCGAAGCAAAGTAAATACGAAAGAGAGAGAGTAAAAGTGAAAAGTGAAGACTTGGTCAAAGGGGGGGTAAAGATTTATAGTGAAAATGAGGCGCCTCTTGGACTTCCAGAGCGACTTTTGGGCTACTCTCGAAGCGTCTCGAAGGCCCACCACAAAGTCAACCAGCTCGGCAAGATGGGACGAGAATCCGAGCTGCGAGCAAAACCGAACGTGGCTGCAATAGAGTCCGCTCGGAATCCGTGCAAGTGCCTTCCCGAGCTGGTAAATGGGGAAAACTCCTTTCCCCCTCAACTTCCGCGCCTGATCTTCATCAAACGGTCCAGATCTCGCCGAGAGCACTAAACGACAAGATAGTGTTTTCTTGGAGAACGCGCCCCATCTCGAGATGCGTGTCAGCATCCGGCGGCTCAGATAGCGCCACGTCGCTCGGACGATCGGGACCTCGGACGCCTCGCCTATGCATAAAAGAACCTGGAAAATTTTTGATTATGTTTTAAGGCGCCGCCCTCGGCAGGCGCCCCCCGGGTCCCGTGCCTCGGTTGGTATAACCGCGACAACAGGCCCCGGTCAGAAGCAGATCGGCACTCCCCCATCTCTAACTCCCCCGGGCTGACCTCCGTCAAAAACCATCAGCCCGAGAAGGAAGACAGAGATGGGAGGGGACCCACCAACACTCAGAGGTCGAAAGAGACGCACCATCCCGAGCTAGTTGGTTGCAACTGGAAGGCTCGGCTTGTCGAAAGACTCTAACAGCGGCGCCTTCACAGTTGCAACAAACGGACTCAGATGGCCCGGAGATCGACATCGGACAGGGGTCGTCACTCTCCCACCAAGATCTCTGCCTACTTCAACACTCACTTCGGAGCAACCGAAGAAGGCAGAAGATCTTGGTGAGAGAACGGCGACCCGCCCTTCGAAAGAGGTCCGCGCCCCGGGTCCGGACCATGGCCGTCGACGCTACTGTCTTGTTGCCCCCACCCCTCACACCCCTTCGGAGCAGGGAGGGATGGGGAAACAACAAGACAGCGGGGCGACCGCCCGTCCTTCCGGGGAGGCCCATCCCTCGGATCCGGACTACGGTCGTCGCCACTCTTGCCTTATTCTCCTCCGCTCCCGACACCCACTTAGGAACCGTCCGGAACGGGAGAAGAATAAGGTAAGAGAGCGACCACCCGTCCTTCGGAGATAACTCATCCCCCGAGTGCGGACTACGGTCGTCACCACTACTGCCTCGTTCCCCCTCGCTCCTGACATCCACTTTGGGGCCGTCAGGAACAAAGGGAAAACCAGGCAGAAGAGCAACCACCACTCCGAACTTCAAGAGAGAAGCTACCCAAGGCAGATGCCTCCGAGGTCTGGAACCCAATTTGGTTGTGACGAAAATGACAAAAGGGATGGGGTACTTATAGCCTGCCCCCTATAACCAGCCATTACTACCCTCGGAAATTGAAGCGCCGCGTTTTAATTGAGGGAATTATTGATCCCCGGAAGTCGGAACGCCACGCATTAATCAAAGGAGTTATTCTTAATGGCCTGGGGAAGGGGAATGCAGCACAAACCCTGAGCGCCATTAATACCCTCGGAAGCGAGATCGCCTCCGAACAGATAGCGCCACGAGATCGCCTTCGGTCGGCTGCCGAGCAGAGGCCTTCCCGAACTGGTAAATGGAGAAAAAAGGCACCGAGCTATCTCAGCCGTCGGATCTCTCAGAAATTCACGCTCCCAATGGCGAACGGCTCAGATTGCGCCACGTGCGCTAGAAGACAAGATAGCGTTTTTCTTGGGAACCGTTCCCGTCTCGAGATGCGTGCCAACATCCAACGGCCCAGATTACGCCACGTCACTCAAGCCCTCGGTCGGCTGCCGAACCCCCCATCCCTTCGGTCGGCTGCCGAGCAGAGGCCTTCCCGAACTGGTAAACGGAGAAAATCGCTGCCGAGCAGTAGCAACCGTCAGATCTTTCCGAAATTCGCGCCCTTCCGCGATCAGCGGCCCAGATCGAGCCACGTCATAAATCGGTATTCAAATCATTTTTTATCTATTTAATTTGTTTTATTTGTTTAAAAATTGCGAGAAAATTGTTAAAAATTCGGGAAAATTAGCCAAAGATTCTGGAGAGTAATTGAGATTTAGGGGGCACATTTTCGAACCCTTGAACGAACAATTATCGCCCAGAATGTACGGCTAGGGCCCCCGAATGATTAGCAAACGCGTCGCAAAGTTAAACAAATAATCCGAAAAAAATAGATAAAAACTCTTGAATACCCGATGTCACCAGAGAACCGCCAGCGGCGTCAAAAGTCGCCTCACTACCCCCTTTCCAGATTCAAAATCCCACGTCTGGACTCCGATACAACTCCATCAGCCACTAAAACAGCTAAACTACTCCTCAAAGTCTGATCACACTCAGTCTTTAGGAGTGGGGGGCTCGTGATATGGCTAAAATTGGGGTTAAATCGAGACCGTCCAGATCGATCACGAATCCTGAAGCACGGGGGTAAAAAGATAATTTCACATACAGATGGATCCAAAACGGGTATTGGGCCTCCTTCTCACAGAACCAATCACCCGCGAATAGATCCACTTCAATTGGGTACGGGTCCCGACCCGATACAAGCCCAATCCACCAAGAAGAGAATCAGGCCACTGATTTGGTCAAATCAATAAACCTGATTAGCTCTCACCAGGGAATCAAGGCCTAACTTCCCAAAACAGAATAGGAGGATTTTTCTCCTATTTGTTAGGCAGGAAATTAGGCCCCAAATCGTTCCAAAGGCGACTATAAATACAACCCCTCTACCACCGAGACCAGGTTAATCACTCTTTCACCACTTAAGCTCTTTCTTAATCTTTTCCTGATTACTGACAAGAGCGTCGGAGGGTGCGTCGCCGGAATCAACCCCGGTGTTTCGCACTTCCTTGCAGGTTGTGCCAGGAGCAAGGAGATCGAGTCAATCGTTCAGGTGTTTCCCGGACTCACAAATTCTATCTGTTTACCCCCACACCGAAATCAGCGGTAACAGGCCGTGTACTCAGGAATCAAGTAAATAGTGAACAGTAAATAGTGTCCTGAATTCGCATAATCCGAGTACATCTTCCTATCGGGAAGTATGTAGTCTGGTAAACAGTAAACAGTTGGGGAACACATACCCCCTTCTGAGTACACCTTCATATAAGGAAGTATGTAGTCAGATAAAATAGTAAACAGTTGGTGAAACATAGTAAAACAGTAAATGGTTGGGAAACACGGCCCCCCTTTTGAGTACACTTTTCTATATTGTCCACCACTAGATCTTTTCCTTGAAACCCGGCTTAATTATTTGTTATTATTATCAAAACAGGCATGAAAGTGCACAAACATGACAAGTAACATGACAAGAGACTGGAAACAAGTTCAGGCCAGGTAGGAAATATATTCGAATGTCAACACAAATTATAATTATCAAATCCAACAAGAATTTCAGTTCTGGAAAGCAGGACGTTGCTGCACCAAAACTGAGATTCCCGTTGCTACAGGAAAGAAAATCTGGATCCATTAGAAGTTCTAAAAACTAGACTCTCTGTCGGTTCCAGTGTATATAAACATGATATATAAAAGCTACAGAACCTGGGTTCAAAACAACATTCTAAGAAGATTTTATGTTCAGCCAGAATTGTCAAAGTTGTGTTTACAAGCATGAAACAGGTCTGAAACTTCATCAAATAATTCCAAGAAAATTAGGGAAGGTTCTCTAGTATATCTAGTCTCAGCATGTCAAATTTTAAGTTATTATCTCATAGGTAGCATGCTCAAATTAAATTGTAAAACAAGGTGACCTAGTAAAATTATGAATCTGGAAATTCAGACCCAGCAGCACTAAAACAGCCATAACTCACAAAATATAATTCGGAATTCGATTCTGTCAAATGTACTGTAAACTAGATACCTGAGGCTACAATTCTTATATAGAACTCAAGTCAAAATTATGCCATTAACAGGGTCTAAAACAACAGGCAAAATCAGGACAACAGTAAATAAAGATACTTTTTGCGTGGATTATAACATGATTAGTATTTATAATGGATTTGGGTTGATGTATGGTGTAAATTGGCGTGTAACAAGTATCAAATTAGCAAGCTAGATTTATTTTCCATTCATTAACAAAGGAGACAACATTCACATGCTCAGCACACAACCAAATATCTACAACATGCATTCATATGAATAAATCCCCTACATCTACAGTGTTTGTGTGACGGATATAATAATGGATTGTTTGTGGAACTCATTTTGACTATAGGGTTGATAGAAATAAAATGATGAATTGAATCAAGATCATCAAGGAGTAAGAACATGAAAAGTAAGTTATAATGAGATCTACTTGCAGTATTTATGTTTGTACGAGGAACCAAAAAAATCATACAAGTACTTGCCTTAATTGGATGATGAACTAGATGATGATGTTGATTGACGATTGAGATTGGATGGCTCAGATCTGGAGTGGATCTTGATGACGATCAAGATTAAGAGATCGGATGGCTGAGATCACGAGCGATGATGATCACGATCGTTGATTGGATGGCCAAGATAAAGAGATCAAAGATCATGATCACGATCTAGATCAACGGTCCAGATTTGGAGATTAACATGGCTTGATCACCAAAAACAAGGCAAGGGGGGAGTGCTCTGCAATGGTTAACGTGGCTGTTGCGGAGGGCGAAGCTCAAGGTGGTGCGGCAGTCGGAGGCAGGGTGACGACTGGGAAGCAGTCGATGGAGGGCGGCAGTCGACGGCAATGGCAAGGCAATGGCAATAGGGGTGCAGGTGCCACGGAGGCCAGAAGGAGGAATGGATGGTCGAGGCGACTGAGGTGAGGAGGAAGGTGTAATATCCTGGACGGATATTAACTCATAAAAATTACTATTCTATTATTATTTTATTATTATTTCATTTTAATTCCAAAATCATATCATTTTGGTGATTTTTTGCCGGGTTGCCCACAAACAGTGCCTACGCACATCTATCGGTCAGTGCGCACCCGAAGCGCATCAAATTGATAGCGCGACTCTCCGAAGTAATAATAAAATTTATTTTACTATTATTTTCTAAATTAAACTATTTTATGGGAGTTTTAGGAGAATTTTTATAAGAAATTTTTGTATACACATACATGTACACATACATACAATTGTATGGTACTTAGGATATTATACCTAGTATGTAGTATGTACTTTAGGACAATATACTTATTCTTGTCATGGCTACTTAGTTAGAAGGTTAGGGTTGATTAGGAGGGTTAAAAGGAGGATTGTATGCATGAGTAGAACTAATACCCTTCTAGAAACCTTATCACTCCACCTCACCACCCTACACCATACCCCTCCCCCCCTACAAGCATGGCCGGCCACCTCTTCATGGGGTTATTTTGTGCCAATGGGTGCACTTACCACCTTCTAGTCTCTCCTATAAATCCCCCCTCATTCTCCTCCTTCTCTCATTTTAGAAAACAAAAGAAAGAAAGAAAGAAAGAAAGAAAGGAAAAGGAAGAGAGAACAAAAAAAAATTATTAACTTGAGAGTTTTGTTTTGTAGGTTAATAGAAGAGTTCAAAAAAGCTAGGGGAAGGAGAAGGATAAGCAAGCTAGTCCTTCCAAAAAGAGAACTAGGTGGGGGTTTCTTCACACTCTTTGATTCTTTCTTTGTTTGTTGGTTGTTTGTTTGTTGTTTTGTTGTTTGACTTCTCCTTCTTACCTTCTTGTTTTGTTTTGTTTTTGGGTTTGTTGTATGTGGTGATAAATAAAAGTAAATAAGTAGTAGTAGAACCTACTAAAGCACATAAAGATTACATCTTTGTTATTATAATTGTTGTTTGTATGATATTGGACTAAAAGAATTCACATATGGCATATGAATATGGAACATACAACCATTGTCGGTTGTAGGACTTAGTATAACATAAGCATATGAACATTTTACAACCATTGTGGGTTGTAGGACTTTTGATTGAACATTGGACTAATAAAAAGCATATGTTCTAATAAAAAGATCTTTTCTTTGTTAAACACTAGTGGTAGAGATAATTAAAAAGATCTTTCTTTTACTAAACACTAGTTGTAGATTAAAAAGATCCTTTCTTTTTATTTGATCACTAAGTTGTAGCTATTAAAAAGATCTTCTCTTTTTATTTGATCACTAGTTGTAGCTATTAAAAAGATCTTCTCTTTTTATTTGATCACTAGTTGTAGAAATAATAAAAAAGAGATCTTTTCTTTCATGTTTACTAGTTGTATAGTAAAATAAAATAAAAATGATCTTTCTTTTATCACTAGTAATAATAAAGATTAGTAAGCAACTAAGTAGTAGCATGCTAAAATAATAATAGTATGTTGATTAATAAGGTAGTAGTAGTATGGTTGATTAAATAAAGTAGTAGTATGTTTATGTCCATAAAGTAGTAGTAGTAATAGATAGTTGTATGTTGTGATTTTATTATGAATGAAGTAGTAGTAGTAATAGATAGTTGTATGTTGTGATTTTGTTGTGAATGAAGTAGTAGTAGTAGTAAGTTGTATGTGGTGTTCTTGATAAGAATGAAGTAGTAGTAGTAGTAGATAATTGTGTGTTATGTTTTGATTAAAATAGGAGTAGTAGTAGTAGTAAAATGTTATAGGATTGCTTCCAAAAATATTTAGAAGCAATATTCATGCTACTTATATTGTAGGATCACTTCTAAAAATATTTAGAAGCCATATTCATGCTACCTATATTGTAGGATCACTTCTAAAAATATTTAGAAGCCATATTCATGCTACTAATGTTGTAGGATCATTTCTAAAAATGATTAGAAGCCATATTCATGCTACTTATATTGTAGGATCACTTCTAAAAATATTTAGAAGCCATATTCATGCCACTAATGTTGTAGGATCATTTCTAAAAATGATTAGAAGCCATATTCATGCTACTTATATTGTAGGATCACTTCTAAAAATATTTAGAAGCCATATTCATGCTACTAATGTTGTAGGATCATTTCTAAAAATGATTAGAAGCCATATTCATGCTACTTATATTGTAGGATCACTTCTAAAAATATTTAGAAGCCATATTCATGCTACTAATGTTGTAGGATCATTTCTAAAAATGATTAGAAGCCATATTCATGCTACTTATATTGTAGGATCACTTCTAAAAATATTTATAAGCCATATTCATGCTACTAATGTTGTAGGATCATTTCTAAAAATGATTAGAAGCCATCTTCATGCTACTAATGTTGTAGGATCATCCCTAAAAATATTTGGAAGCCATATCCATGCTACTAATATTGTAGGATCACTTCTAAAAATGTTTAGAAGCCATGTTTCATGCTTAGTTAGTTGTAGGATTACCTCTAAAAATATCCTACCATGTTTCCATGCTTAGATAGTTGTAGGATATCTTCTAGAAATATTTCTTCATGTTTTATGTTTAGATAATTGTAGGATGCTTTCTAAAGAAGTTCTATCATGCTTTATGTTTAGAATGTTGTAGGATTGTTTATAAAAATACCCTATCATGCTTTTAGACTTAAAATGTTGTAGGATGTTTTCTAAAGAAGTTCTATCATGCTTATGCTTAGAAAATTGTAGAATTATTTCTAAAACATATCCCATCATGCTTTATGTTTAACAATGTTGTAGGATTTCTTCCCAAAATATCCTACCATGTTTTCATGCTTAGTTAATTGTAGAGTTGCTTCTATAATTATCCTACCATGTTTAGATTAGCCTAATTGTGCTTAGGATGTTGTAGGATAAATTCTAAAATTCCTACCATGCTTAGATTATTCTATTTTATGCTTAGAATATTGTAGGAATCAATCTAAGAGTTTCCTACCATGCTTAGATTATTCTATTTATACTTAGAATGTTGTAGGAATCAATCTAAGAGTTTCCTACCATGCTTGGATTAATGACATTATGCTTAGGATGTTGTAGGATCCATAATAAAATTACTTACCATGCTAGTTTAATTGTAGGTACGTGATACACCATGCTAGTCTAATTGTAGGTATGTGATATACCATGTTAGTTTAATTGTAGATATGCCATGCTAGTTTAACTACAAGCAAGTCGTATGCCATGCTAACCTAATTGTAAGTAAGTTGCATGTCATGCGAGCTTAGATTGTGAGTAGGTCGTATACCATGCTAGGTTACATAAATACTCATGTTTACATGGTACCCATGCTAGATAAGTGGTTGTTCATGCTATGTTAGTAAATGATCATGATTCATGCTAAGTAAGTAGGTATCATGCTAATTCTGATCATGTTAAGTTAATGACATCCATACTATGATATTCATGCTTAGAGTAAAGACACTACCCATGGTTAGTTGTAGTGATTTTATGTTGTGTTCCATACCATGCTAAAGTTCAAATGCATGTTTAGAACGTTGTAGGAGTAATGTTAGACTACCTACCATGCCTTGGAATGTTGTATGTTATATTAGTTACCTATCCATGTTTGTGTTATGGTGATTAGTCATGATAAGTAGTAAGCCTCCATGATCAATTTGTAACCTACGCTTGACTATAGTGGACTTCATGTCTAGGTCGTAAGTGATTTTCATGCTTAAGCTCGATGAAAGCACAAGCATTAATCACATTCGTACATAGGAGTATCATGGTGGTTGTGTTATATGATCAGAGTGTCGTAGGAAGATGCTTGCAATTGTGCGTCGTACTTAAGGCGCTATAGGTTGAAGTAATAAGGATTAGGAAGACCACTAATGATAGTTAGTCCAATAAAGGCTGTTATGTCGCCTTCGGTTCTTCCTTAGTACAATACCGATCATAGACTACTAGTAGATTCTTCTGTTGCTTCTAATAATAGAAGATTAAGGTTGCTAGTAAGCACGTTTGGTTGCTTCTAAGATTGATTACCTGTATGGTTGTTTGCACACGGTTGTGCTCGTACGTGGCTCGACTGGCCCGTACGTAGCCGTGGGTCTCATACGTAGCTTAGTCGGCTCGTATGAAGGTCGTTGTCTCGTACGCGGCCCGACCGGCCCGTGCGTAGCGGTTCGTCTCATACGCGGCTTATTTGGCTGGTGTGTACGTGGTTATCTCCTACGAGGCCCGCCTGGCTCGTAGGTAATTATTATTTCATACGTAGCTTGATTGGCTCGTATGTGGTTGTTACTCGTGTATAGCTGGTTAGCTAGTACACAGTTCGTTGTGCTCGTCTGGGGTGAAGTCACCACCCTAAGGGCTATCGACCATCAAGACAGATGATTTCTTACCCTAAGGAACTGTGGAGGAGTCGCTCCTTGTGTGTCGTCGAATCTTAACCAGGGTAGGTTAATCGAGGACCGGAGTATAGACAGAATCCAAGTCTAGGGTAGCGGCATGCGTGTATATTCGCACGGCCAAAGTCTTGGATCGATGAGCCACGTACGGGATCCTGAGGGATTCTGGTAAGTCTAGGTTGAGCAGCCTAGTAGAGTTGTCTTGCGAAGCCTAATTTAAGTCCTAGCATGTTGTGTTATAATATCGTCATCCCTAGGATTGTTCAAGTCAGGGACATCACTAGGATAGTGACTTACAAGGATCAGTTTATTTAAACCCTTTTGCCGGGAGAGAGGGGTCAGTTGTAGGGGGCCCCTTACACTAACTCGTCCCTTGAGGCAGATCATAGGTGGTGTACCGGGTTGTACCTTCCCGTCAAAGGGATACGTACGGTGCCGTCTTACAAGTTGAGGACACGGGTTGCGTATCTCGCGCTGTTAATTCCTGAGGTGCCGTGGCTGGGGGTGCCGCAGGATGCATTGTGCAGTCCTGTGCTTGCTAGACCCCAGAGGGTGCCACAGGGTAGGCTTCGTGCTACCCTGCACTTGCGAAACCCTATAGTTTGATTTTGTTGTGACGCCCGATACATTGGGTTCGTCTATTTTGAGAGAGGTCCGGTTGGCCGGGTCGCAGTGGCGAACATAGACACCACTGGCGAAATGCAACAGTGGCACATGACCACATCTGCAACCTCATTAGCCACGTGTAGGTGTCGAGAACAGGTTGTGTACAATTAGAAGTTCTTAAACGCGGGTTCAATCCCTATATATGGAGAAACGGCTTGAGATGGAGTCGCATGTAGTATGGGCTGCATGTTGCTTTCGGAAACTTGCTGACATTAGAATAGGAAGCGTCCTAGTTCTATTTAAGTATCGCATTAGAGTCTAGTCATAGCACTCACAAACACTTAAACTACACCAACACCATTGCTATATTTTGTATATTGTTTGGAAGATTCGCTGCTATATGATCAGCCTTTAAGCGTCAGTGAATACTGACGTCCCCACTTCCATAGGTACCGGATCGCCGAAGTACAAAGGCGAAATTCAGGAGGACTCAAGGCAAGAAAAGCAAGGAGTCAGTGTTATGTTTAGTTCCGCTGCAGTATATGTATTGATTATGCATTGGTTGAGAAGTACTCTGATGTAAGGTGTTGAAGGTTGTAATACTTAGAAATGTAAGGGTAATATTGTAACTCTATTGTAAGGTATTACAGTTGTACAATATTCAGACTTGTAACACATTGTGTATTGAATAAAAAGTTTTAAATTCTCTTGCTTTTCTGTGTATTGTGACTAATTGAAGAAAAGGTCTTGGCTCGTGTCACGGTTTTCCAGTGTCGGAAATCGGGGCGCTACAGAAGGGGAGATGAAGGCATGGTTAGGAGAAGCTCGAGTGGGATTGTAGTACCCCGTATTTTTAAATATTGTTTTTAAGATTTATAAATGAATTAAAATAATTTTTGGAGATTTAATAAATATTTTTCTGATGATTTACCCTTTTTACACGTGCAAAATACATGCAAATATTTTTTTGGAAAGTTCAAAGTCAAAAATTATTTTAGGAAAACTCATTATTTATTATTTTAGATTATTTGTGATTTTTCTAGATTTTTTTCGATAATTATTGGACCTATTTGCAAATATTACAAAAAGAAGGACTTTTGTGCAAAATTACCAATTGGAGTAAAAACTCCAGATTTTTAAATTTTTGGGCTGGGTATAATGCCTATTCAACCCAGGGTTAAAAAGTTTACGTTTTGTTTTGATGAATTTGATTTATTTTACAAGTTTCGATAAAAGAGGATCTTTTTGCAAAATTGTCATTTTGAAGGGTAAAAGTGCAAATTCGTTTTCTAGGCTTTCTAAACAGTGTCGACTGACTTTATGATGGTTGTTTTTGTTTTTAAATGTAAAATAAATTGGTTTTATTAAGTTTCCAAGTATATGGATCTATATATGTAAAGATGTGTTTTAAAAGGAGTTTTTTTTGCAAATGTGTTCAAAACCCTAAAACCTTGGATCCCGGCCTAATTAAGGTTGGTGTGCGGCTGACTTTCGCTGCACAACACAAGGGATTTCATTATTTTATTTTCTTGGAGCTTTAAAACAAAAGATCTTGGATTTCTTGCGAATGAGAGATTTTTCGTATTGCTTTATTATCTTCGTTTGATCTCTTCAACAAGGTGAGTGAGATGTTTTGTTTTGTTTTGTTTTATATATGTTGTATGTGATGATCTACCTATTAGAAAGCATATTAGTAGTTTGTATGATGATATATGAAGTTTTGATGTGTAGATGAATTAAAGGTGAATCCTTTCATGAAACTATATTATTGATAAATGAAACCCTAATTTGTTGACTCGAGATTGTTAAAGAACTGAATAGAAATCATGAGTAGGTTGTTTTCCCTCACATATTTGTGGTTTTCACTTGTTGAGAAGTGTGGTATGAAGGTATTGCATAAAGTGGATAAAAAGATTACCTTTACTTGGGTATAAATGCATAACTCTACTTGGGGTTTTTTCGTTGAGTAGAAACTTGATTAGTGATTGTTATGATACTTATATGCATGGATAGTTTATTATGGATGATTGTGGATTATTTTAATGGCTATTGGATCTAAGAGCTAAGTCTTGGAGTTTTGAGAAAAAGGGGTTTAGATTTGGATCTATGCATTATGATCAATTTGGGGATTTCGTGATTTTGTGAAGTTTTGAGAAGTTTTCAATTGGATATGATTGATTTTAGTATGGAGATTAAATCTAAATACTTCACTATTTCTAATTGATGAGTTTTGAAGTTTTCTTGGTGCACAAACATGTGTACATATATTGTTGCCGCTAAATTCGGTGTGGGGGCAAACAGATGAATTTGTGAGTTCTTGGGGAAACTGAATAGGAGAACCTGTATACCTGTTCCGTTGAACTCTGATCGTCGCTCCCGCCGTGCACCTGCAAAAAGTGCGAGACACCGGGGTTGTTCCCGGCGACGCACCCTCCGACGCTCAAGTCAGTAACCAGAATTGATTATGAAAGAGCCTTTAACTAGAGAAAGATTGATTACCTCTTAATGGAGATGGGTGAGGGGTATTTATAGGCGTCTTAGGGACTGATTTTAGGAATGTAATCCCCGTGATTAGATAAGGAATATTCCCCGTAATCAGATAAGGCATGTAATCTGATAAGGTATATCCCCTATAACCAGTTAAGGAATTTAATCCCTAATCCCCAGTGAAAAGATAGCCGTGAATCATGGCCGTTGATTTAGATCTAATCAGGGACCTTGATTGTGTCTTGTCGGATCGGGTTGGTAGCGGGTTGAAACCCGTACCCAGCTGAGGTGGATCCGCTTGCGGGTTATTGGATCTGTGAGAAGGAGACCCAGTACCCGCTTCGGACCCATTTGCATGTGAAACTACTGTTTTACCCCTGAGCTTTAAGATTCGAGTCTGATGTGAACGGTCCCGATTTAATCCTATTTTTAGCCATATCACGAGCCCCCCACTCCTAAAGACTGAGTGTATTCAGCCTTTGAGGAGTAGTTTAACTGTTCTAATGGCGTACGGGATTTTATCGGTGTTCTTAAGGGAGCTTGGAATCTTGTTCGGGGTGCAACCGTGTTATTATGGGCTTGCAAAATGCCCAAAAGTATTCTCGGAATTTTCCGGATTTTTGGCGATTTTTCCAGATTGTTTATTTAACTTTGCGATGTATTGGCTAATTGTTCGGGGGTTTTAACCGTATATTCTAGGCGATAATTGCTCGTTCGGTGGCTTAGAAATATCCCCCGAATTTTTAATTATTTCCCGGAATCTTTAGCTAATTTTTCCGAATTTTTAGCGATTTTTTCGCAATTTTTCAAATAAGTAAAACGATTTAAATAAATAAAAATCAATTTTTAATACCTATTTATGGCGAGGCATCATCTGGGCCTTCGATCAAGACGGAGCGCGAGTTTCGGAGCGATCAGACGATCCCTGTTCCTCGGAGGGGTTTTTTCCCAAAAACGGGGGTCGGCACTTCGTCACCTCGTCTCGGAGGCGTAGCGCCGCGGCTCAAGGGGTCGGAGAGTTCTTTTCGCCAAAACGAGGGTCGGTGACCCAGCATCCCGGCTCGGATGCGTCGCGCCGCGGCTCAAATGGGTCGGCGACTCGATTTGAAGGGTCGGTACCTCGGTTCGGAGAATCCGGGGTACGTGGCGTAATCTAGGCCGTCCATCTCCAGCGTGGATCCCCATAAAACGCTATCTTGTCGTTTTGTGGACGTGGCAAGATCTGGGTCGTCCATCATGACGAGCGCGTTTTTCTTCAAGATCTGACGGCTCACAAGGGTCGGAGCGTTTTTTTGCCAAAAACGAGGGTCGGTACCCCAGCATCCCGGCTCGGATGCGTCGCGCCGCGGCTCAAATGGGTCGGCGACTCGATTTGAAGGGTCGGTACCTCGGTTCGGAGAATCCGGGGTACGTGGCGTAATCTAGGCCATCCATCTCCAGCGTGGATCCCCATAAAACGCTATCTTGTCGTTTTGTGGACGTGGCAAGATCTGGATCGTCCATCATGACGAGCGCGTTTTTCTTCAAGATCTGACGGCTCACAAGGGTCGGAGCGTTTTTTTGCCAAAAACGAGGGTCGGTACCCCAGCATCCCGGCTCGGATGCGTCGCGCCGCGGCTCAAATGGGTCGGCGACTCGATTTGAAGGATCGGTACCTCGGTTCGGAGAATCCGGGGCACTTGGCGTCATCTAGGCCGTCCATCTCCAGCGTGGATCCCCATAAATCGTTATCTTGTCGTTTTGTGGACGTGGCAAGATCTGGGTCGTCCATCATGGCACGCATCACGAGGATGGGGTTCAGATCACGAAAAAACGCTATCTTGTCGTTTTGTGGGCGTGGCGCAATCTGAGCCGTTCATCGAATTCTGACGCGAAATTCGAAGAGATCCGACGGCGACTTTGCCTCGGGAGGATTTTTTGCCAAAAACGAGGGTCGGTATCTCGCCACCTCGGTTTGCATTCCTCCGCGCCGCTTTCCGGGGAGTGAGCTGAATGTTTTTGGGCCAACCCGGTGGTTCGGTCACTGAGCCTTTCGTTCGATAGCTCGGCTCGTTAGACTGGTGGCCGAGTCGCAGCTTGTGTTTTTGGGGAGTTCCGCCATCTCTCTCATACCGTCGCCTCTTTCTTACTGGGCGTTTGGGATTCTTAGTGGGCCTTTGGGATTCCCAAGGAGGCCCGTTATCACTTGGGGTTATAAGTTACCATTCCTTCACCCCTGAGCTCATTTCTCACTTTTCACTCCACGAATTTGCTTTTGTTCTCTAAGTCTTCTGCTAGCGGCGCTCTTGCTCCACGGTGCTGACGTTAGCTGTCGCGTGGGCCAGGCGATTTCCGGCGAGCATTTTCCGACCGTGAACGTCACTTCAAAGGTTAGTTTGTCTTTGCCTTTGCTTTTTCAAGAGATGTCAAGGGTTAGCTCGGGTAGTGGTACCTCGTCCTCGGGCGGTGATGGCGCCGGGGAGAGGAGTAGGGCGGAAGCTCGAAGGAAGGGGAAGCAGACGGCCGAACCGCTGGCTGCCGAGTTGAGGATCGGGAAGAAGAGGAGGACGGGGGAGACCTCGCCCCCCATAGTGGAGGTGATTGTGGAGAACCCGAAACGAGCCCCCGAGATAGGACAATACCCTTCCGTCCTGTCCGGGCATTCGGGAGTCAGGCAGTACGAGGGTGATCTTCTGGAGAAAGCGATCTACGGAAAGTCGAAGATCGTCGAGGAGCCTAGTCCGTTCCTTCACTCCGAAGCCGACGAGCACACTTCGTCGTTGTCTGAGAAGGATCTTCTTCGGATCAGGAAGGCCTTCGCTATCCCGTCGGAGTACAAGCTGATGGTCGCTGGCCCCGGGGTGCGAGCAAACTCTAAGTTGCCGTCGTCGGACATGTGCATGTTTGACGTCAACTCCTTGAACGCGGGACTGCGTTTTCCGCTGCACCCTTTCATACTTCAGATCCTCGGCTGGTATTGTCTCGCCCCTACTCAGTTCAGTCCGAACACTTGGCGTCATGTGAACGCATTCTTGCTTCAGTGCCACCGAGCCGAGGTAGCGCCGGATCTGTCAGTTTTCCGGGGCCTGTATCGGATAAACAGGCAACACCAGACGGAGTACCGGTACTATTTGGGACCGAGGAGAGGTGTTAAGATTGTAGAGAATCCCGACTCTCTTAAGGGTTGGAGGGAGAAGTATTTTATCGTAAGGGGTGAAGTGATTCGGCATATTCCGTCCCGGTGGAAGGTGGAAGTGCCGAAATTTGCGCGAAGCGACCCCGCACTATCTGAGGCCGAGGAGGACGTAGCGAGGAGGATCACGGCCCTTCCGGTACTGAGTTGGAGGGAGTTGACCGAAGAGGTGTTGTTCGGGTCCGGACTAAGCCCCATCGACCCGAGTACGCTCTTGACATCTCATTCATTTTTTTTTCTAAGTCTTCAATTCGTCTGTCTTGATTCGTTTTTTTTTTTGTTGATGCAGAGTCGATGAAGATTGACTTTAAAGCTATGATGGCCGATAGGTCCAAGCTGACCGCGACCAAAAAGAGGAAGAGGGTGGCCGAGGGTGCGTCTTCGGGTGCTCAGCCCGCGGTCGCCACTAACGTTGCTCCGCCTCCCCTGGCTACCGAGGCGCCTTCGGAGGTTGTGGTGGTGGAGGGGACCTCGGCCCCTGTCGCCCCGTCTGTGAACGAGGGTGTCTTTGATGTCAATGCGGCGCTAGCGCTCGAGTTTCCCCCATTGACTCGGGACGCCGAGGAAATCCTGACCGAGCAGCACAAGCAGTTGTTTGTGCCGAACTGGCTGGTGAGGAATCATGATGGTTTCCTCGGCAACTCGCAGATGTCAATGCAGGTCGTCAAACACTTGGCGACCCCGAAGGATAAGGCCGCGCTGAAGGCAGGGAGGGTCGGCGACGACACTTATGAAGTCGCCCGGGGGCTTGTTTCGGTAAGTGTTCGCAAATTTCTTCAAGTTTGTTACTCGGCGTGTACTTCGTACTTATCGTTGTCTTCGTAGGCCACCGTTCACTTCGGCCATCTCATGGAGGCGTTCGCCGCACAGGAGAAGGAGCTGAAGTCCGCCAGCGAGAAGGACAGGCTGGCGAAGGTCAGGGCGGTCAAGGATCTCGAGGCCGAGCAGAGGCGAGCCGAGGCCCTGGACGTTCGGGTGGCCGACCTTACTGCCGACCTGAAGAAAGCAAAGGAGGGCCTTGAAGCGGAGTCCGCCAAAGCCGCCAAGGCCGCCCAAGAACTTGCTGCGGCATTGAAGTCCTTGGCCGACGAGAAGGCGGAGAGGGAAGCGCAGGCCGCGAGGATCAGGGCGGAGGTTGAAGCCGAGATCGAGGCAGAGGTGAAGAAACATATGGCTGAGAACATGGAGCGATCCTACCAGACGGCCCTGGACCACGTCCAGGCTCGTGTCCCCGGCTTCGAGCGAGTTGGCTATCGACTGTGGCCCGAGTCGCCCGTAGACGATGAGGAGGGGGATGATGAGGACGAAGTCGAAGGCGAAGACGGGGGGGGAGAGGATGACCCGGCTAAGGGAGAGATCGAGGGGCCGCCCGTCGATGCGTCCGGGGTGGGAGCGGAGACGCAGGTGGACCCTTGATTCTTTCGTTAATCTTTTTGTAATTTTTGTTCTGCTTTTTCTTCCGAACTTTGTAACGCCTTTTGCGGACTGGCCACCGCTTCTTGATGAATGAAAAAACGTTTTGTCTTTGAAATTGTCTAAGTGTTTGGTTCGGTCGTAGGATAGGCCCCCGTCACGACGATGGCTCGGCGACAAGTAGAGCTGTTCCATCTATCTCTCGTGAAACGCCTCGAGGGCGAGATTGACCTGACGAGGAGGATACTGTACAATGTGGAGAAGAAGAACGGGGATCTGTTGGCCGAAGTGTACCACTTGCGGATAGCCGAAGCCGAGCTATTTGCTAAGGAAGAAGAATTGGCTTCTGTTTTGGCCGAACGAGATGAGCTCGTGAAGAAGGTCGAGCATTTGCAAAGGGTGACAGTCGACAAGAGTATCGAGGTGACCCATCTGCGTCGTGTCATATCTGACAGCGCCGAATACCCTGGATCGGCGAAGCTTCCTCGGTTCAAAATTGTCGTGAGGGACGAGGCGCTGAAGAACCGGATCGTCGAATTGGAGGAGGAGGTCGCTCGGCTCAAGCCTCAGCCGGTGAGGGCCAACGTCCGGAGCACCTCGTGTACTCGCGAAGAGATTGAGCGAGGGATCACGTTCTATCAAGCGGCGACCCGGACTCCTATCATCGGGATGTCAGCCGCCGACGCACAAAGCGGTGTGGCGGTGTCTTCAAGTGGTGCTTCGGTCGGGGCGACTGTGAGGGTCAGCGGCGAAGGGGCATCCCGGTTCGTTGGCTTGGAGACGAGCTCGGAGGTCAAGAAGCGCCGACCCAAAGTGTCGTTGAACCGGAGTGTCCCCCTTCCTCGGAGGAAATGAGCGGGTCATGCCTTCTGATATTTTCGTTGAACTCGCTGTTGTAATCTTTTTGTAAACTCGTCCAAGTCATTAATAAAATTGGGGTTGATTTATCCGAAGTGTCTTCTATTGGCTATTCATCGAGTCTTTTGTCGCAGCTCTGATCCTGTCGCTCGGCTATTGGTGCCGATCGACGTGGGGTGTCCATGGCCGTTGGATGGTGGCACGAATCCAGAGGCAGGCCCAAGTCCCAAGAAAACGTTATCTTGTCGTTTTGTGGGCACGTGGCACAACTGGATCCACTCATCACGCTCTGGCACGCAATTTGAGAGGATCTAACGGCGAGTTGCCTTCGGGATGATATTTTGCCAAAAACGAGGGTCGGTACCTCGTTAGTTCGGCGCAATTTATGGTCGAAACGAATTCTCCAACAATGCGTTGTTCTGACTCTGTTGTTCGGCTCTTGGCGCCGATCGACGTGGGGTGTCCATAACCGTTGGATGGTGGCACGAATCCAGAGGCAGGCCCAAGTCCCAAGAAAACGTTATCTTGTCGTCTTGCGGGCACGTGGCAGAACTGGATCCACTCATCACGCTCTGGCACACAATTTGAGAGGATCTAACGGCGAGTTGACCTCGGGATGATTTTTTGCCCAAAACGAGGGTCGGTACCTCGTTAGTTCGGCACAATTTATGGTCGAGACGAATTCTCCAACAATCGTAGAGTTATTTTAAGAGATGAAGGAGCAGTTTCGAATGGCGAGCTACTTCTAGTCTGCTTAGGAGCGGACTTGCGAAGCAAAATCGAGCCAAGTGTTGGACTCCGATCCATTCAACGGCTGCAGGAGCAATTTCGAACGGCGATCTGCCCCCGGCCCGTCTGAAGACGGGCCGAGTAGGAAGAGTCGAGCCGAGTGCTGGACTCCGAACCATTGTGTGATTAGTTTAAGAGATGCAGGAGCAGTTTCGAATGGCGAGCTACTTCTAGTCCGCTTAGGAGCGGACTTGCGAAGCAAAATCGAGCCAAGTGTTGGACTCCGACCCATTCAACGGCTGCAGGAGCAATTTCGAACGGCGATCTGCCCCCGGCCCGTCTGAAGACGGGCCGAGTAGGAAGAGTCGAGCCGAGTGCTGGACTCCGAACCATTGTGTGATTAGTTTAAGAGATGCATGAGCAGTTTCGAATGGCGAGCTACTTCTAGTCCGCTTAGGAGCGGACTTGCGAAGCAAAATCGAGCCAAGTGTTGGACTCCGACCCATTCAACGGCTGCAGGAGCAATTTCGAACGGCGATCTGCCCCCGGCCCGTCTGAAGACGGGCCGAGTAGGAAGAGTCGAGCCGAGTGCTGGACTCCGAACCATTGTGTGATTAGTTTAAGAGATGCAGGAGCAGTTTCGAATGGCGAGCTACTTCTAGTCCGCTTAGGAGCGGACTTGCGAAGCAAAATCGAGCCAAGTGTTGGACTCCGATCCATTCAACGGCTGCAGGAGCAATTTCGAACGGCGATCTGCCCCCGGCCCGTCTGAAGACGGGCCGAGTAGGAAGAGTCGAGCCGAGTGATGGACTCTGAACCATTGTGTGATAAGGGAATTAGAGGCGGAAGTACGCGATAATGTAAAAAAACTTTATTTATTTATTAATATCTAATGGTCGGCTGCTTCTAAAGTTGCTAGCCGTTATTACAATGAAAAAAGAACAAAGGAAAAATTACTAGTAGCAGGAGTGGTGGCCCGACATCTCGAGTTACTTAGATAGGCGGGGTTGCCTTCTCTTGGTATTTCAAAAGATGGTCGGCGTTCCAAGTCCTGGGAATTTCTCTACCCTCAAGGTCTTCTAGCTTGTACGCACCGGGGCGGATCACTTTGGATACTTTGTACGGTCCCTCCCAATTTGGGGCCAGTTTGCTCTTCTGTCCGGGGAACGAAATGGCCAGCTTTCGGAGGACCAGATCCCCCTCTTTCAGGTCGGTTGGGCGGACCCGTTTGTTGTAAGCGAGTTCGATTCTTCTTCGGTAACTTTGCTGCCGTATGGCTGCTCTTTCCCGAATTTCGTCTATCAAATCTAGGCTCGTTCTGAGCTCCCTGGCATTCTGTTCTTCTTCGAAGGCTATCAGGCGAGGAGAGGGTATTCCAACTTCTAGTGGGATGAGGGCCTCGGACCCATAGGTGAGATTGAACGGACTCTCGCCTGTCGGGGTCCGCTTCGTGGTTCGGTAATTCCACAATACATTGGGCAGCTGATCGACCCACAATCCCTTGGAGCACTTGTCGAGTCTCTTCTTGATGCCGGAGAGGATCTGTCGGTTGGCATTCTCGGCTTGGCCATTTGACTGGGGATGAGAGACTGAGGAGAAGCGGTGCTGTATGGCTAGGTCTTCACATAAGGCTCGGAAGGCAGCTCCAGCGAACTGCGTACCGTTATCTGTAACTATGACTCGGGGAACACCGAACCGGCAGATTACATTTTTCCAGAAGAATTGAACGACTCTATGTTCGGTAATCGTAGCCAAGGGCTCAGCCTCTACCCATTTCGAGAAATAGTCGACTGCCACGACTAGGAACTTCAATTGCCCGGGGGCCGGTGGAAACGGCCCAAGTAAATCCATTCCCCACATTGCAAAGGGGATCGGACTTGATAGGGAGGAGAGTGGTGCTTGTGGAAGGCGTCGGATGTCGGAATACTTCTGGCAGGAGGTGCATTGCCGAACGTGTCGTTCGGCATCCCGTAGGAGAGTGGGCCAGTAATACCCGTAGTTTAACACTTTACGTGCCAAGGCTCTGGAGCCGGAGTGGGCTCCGCCGATGCCCTCATGGAGCTCTTGTAGGGCGTAATCAGCTTGTCCGGGTGAGAGGCATCTTAGGTAGGGCCGACCATCTACCTGGGTGAAGGAGCGCTTATACAGAATGCCTTCGACCAGTATGTGACGCTCGGCTCGGGTCCTTATCTTTCGGGCTTCCTTCGGATCCCTTGGGAGGAGTCCGTCTCTTAAAAACTCGATGAGGGGCTTCATCCAATTATCTTCGAGGGGAAGTGGCAGTGTTTCGACGGAGTTGAAAGCCTCGTCCTCTATGCTTGGCTTGAGGAGGACTTCTGTCAGAACAGTTTGTTCAAGGCCTTGCAGGGATGAGGAAGCTAATTTGGACAGGGCGTCGGCCTGGGCATTTTCCTCCCTGGGGATTCTTCGGATGTGGGCCTCCTCGAAGTGCGCCATGAGGCTCTTCACTTTAGCCAGGTACTTTACCATCCTGTCATCGCGGGCTTCATATTCGCCGAGGACCTGGTTGACGACCAACTGAGAGTCGCTGAAGATCTGCAGGCGTCGCGCCCCTGCGTTTCGGGCCATCCCGAGGCCGGCTATGAGTGCCTCGTATTCGGCTTCGTTATTCGAGGCTTTAAAGTTTATCCGGAGGGAATATTGAAGGACAAAGTCGTCTGGGCCCGCAAGGATGACTCCAGCCCCGCTCCCCTCGTTGCAAGAGGATCCATCGACATATACCGACCAGATAGGCGGGCCCTTCGTTGTCTGCTCGGGGTCGGGGATAGTCGTTTCCACTATGAATTCGGCCAGCGCCTGCGCCTTGATGGCGGTTCGAGGCTGATAAGTGATATCGTGTTGGCTCAGCTCGATCGACCACTTCATGAGGCGGCCGGAAGTCTCTGGCTTGTGAAGGATCTGTTTCAACGGCTGGTCGGTAAGAACGACCACCGAATGAGACTGGAAGTATGGCCGAAGCTTTCTTGCAGCCATTATCAGGGCGTAGGCTATTTTCTCAATTTTCGGGTACCGGAGCTCGGCGTCCCGGAGCACTTTGCTGACGTAGTAAATGGGCTTCTGAGTTCTTTCTTCTTCCCTGACTAAGACCGCACTTAGTGTCTGTTCCGAGGCTGCCAAGTAGAGGTAGAGGGGTTCGCCCGGTATGGGTTTGCTGAGAAGGGGCGGATTGACGAGGTAAGCTTTAAGCTGGTCGAAGGAATCTTGTTGTGGCTGCCCCCACTCGAACCCCTTAGTCCCCCTCAGGGCTTTGAAGAACGGGAGGCATTTCTCCCCGGACTTCGACAAAAAGCGCCCAATGGCGGCTAAACGACCTGTCAGTCTCTGAACTTCTTTGACGTTTCTAGGCGGGGCCATGTCCAGTATGGCCCTGATCTTCTCCGGATTTGCCTCTATTCCTCGTTGGCTAACCATAAAGCCGAGGAACTTGCCTGATGAGACGCCGAACGCACACTTGTTCGGGTTGAGTCTCATATTGTGCTTTCTCAAAACATCGAACGCTTCTTGGAGGTCGGCCTCATGATCAACGCCTCGGATGCTTTTCACAAGCATGTCGTCCACGTAGACTTCCATGTTCCGGCCAATCTGGGCCTGGAATACCTTGTTGACGAGACGTTGATACGTTGCCCCTGCGTTCTTCAGGCCGAACGGCATGACTCGGTAACAATAGAGTCCTTGGTCTGTTACAAAAGACGTCTTCGGAATATCCGGGGGGAACATCCTTATCTGATTGTAACCCGAGAAAGCGTCCATGAAGCTGAGGAGCTCATGTCCCGAGGTTGCGTCAATCAGAGTGTCAATGCTCGGCAGAGGGAAGGGATCTTTAGGGCAGGCCTTGTTGAGGTCAGTGAAATCAATACAGATTCTCCATGTTCCATTGGATTTCTTCACCATGACTACGTTTGACAACCACTCCGGATAATTCACCTCCTGTATGAATCGGGCTTTCAGCAATTTGTCTACCTCCTCTTTGATGGCGAGCTGGCGCTCGGGGGCGAACTTGCGCCTCTTCTGCTGGACCGGTTTGGACCCCGGATCAACGCTGAGGCGGTGGACCAAGAGTTCTTCGGAGATACCGGGCATGTCCGCCGCTGACCATGCGAAGAGGTCTTGGTTGGCTCGGATGCATTTCACAATATTTGAATGAAGGGCGGACTGAAGGGCCTTGCTGACATAAAACTTACGGGTCGGCTCCTGCTCCGAGAAGAGTATTTCCTCCAGCTCATCTACCGGTTCGGGAGTCGGCCGAGCAGCATCTTGTGGGATCTCGAGTGTTTCTAAGGAGAGGACGGGTCCGAGTGTGGAAGTCATGTAACACTTGCGGGCCTGTTCCTGATTGCCCTTAACTTCTCCCACTCCAGCCCGAGTGGGGAATTTCATTTTGAGATGATAGGCAGAAGGGACGGCCTCAAGGGCGGCTAGGCCGGGCCGGCCCAAAATGACGTTGTAGGCCGCTGGGACATCTACGACCATAAAATCCATTGACTCCGTGCAGGTAGTAGGAGTTTTGCCTGCTGTGACATCGAGGGTAATCACCCCTTCGATCGTCACCGGCACTCCCGTGAACCCATGGAGCGTATACCCGGTGGGCTTCAGTCTGTCTCGGGAGAGCTTCAGCCCCTTAAAAGCATCGAGGAATAGGATGTTTACGGAGGAGCCGTTATCTACTAGGATTCTTTCGACTTTGAAATTGGCCATGTGAAGGTTGATGACGAGTGCGTCGCAATGAGGGGTGCGGACGCCCTCGAGATCTTCGTCAGAAAAGGTGACGGGCACTCCGAGTCCTTTGGGGGGAGGGGTGGCTCGGACAGAATTCACTTCTCTAATAAAAGCTTTCCGAGAAGAGTTCGAGGAGCCCCCCATTGGACCCCCATGGATAAGGTGGAGGACTCGCTCTTCCTCGAACTCTGGCGTCTCTTCCCGTTCTGGACGTTTGTTAGCCCCCCGAGGCTGGGGAGGAAGTTCGGCTCCATCCTTTCTTACAAACTTCGCCAGCTGCCCCCTCTGGATAAGGGCTTCGATCTCGTTTCTCAGAGCCCGACAGTCGTTGGTGTCATGCCCATGGTCCCGGTGATAACGGCACCATTTGTCTTTATCCCTCCTTTTGGCTGGGGTGTTCATCTTTGGAGCTGGAGGTAGGACCCCTTCTTTTTCGACTTCCATGAAAATGGCGGAGATGTTTGTGGTGAGGGGAGTAAACTTTTCAAATCTAGGGGGAGGCCGGCGCTGGCCAGCATTATCCTTCTGAAACTTTTTGGGTCCCTCTTCTTCCGTTCCCTTCCTCTTAGACCCGGAGGCGGTTGCTTCCCAGTTGGGCGGTTCCTCGGCCTCTTCAGCTCGGATGTACTTTTCGGTGCGGAGGAGGAGGTTAGAAAAGTCACGTGGCGGTTTCTTGGCGAGGGAGGAGCGGAGGTTGGAATTTAGGATGTTGGATTGGAACGCCGCGGTAGCGACGGATTGGTCGAGGGATGCGATGGTTCTGGCCTCGGCTGTGAACCTCTTCACGTAGTCCCTCAATTTCTCCCCCTTCTGCTGACGGAGGTGCAATAGGGAAATGCTGGTCTTCTCGGCCCTTCGGCTGCTGACAAAATGGGTGATGAACAGGGTCTCGAACTGTTCGAAGGAGAATATTGACGCCGGGGCAAGACGAGAGTACCATTCTCGAGCTGGGCCTTTCAGAGTTGCAGGGAATGTTTTGCAGAGGAGGGCATCGGACGCTTGATGGAGGAGCATCAAAGTCTTAAAGCTTTCGATGTGGTCAACTGGATCGGTCTCCCCAGTGTAGTTCTCGAACTGGGGAGGTTTGAAACCGAAGGGAACATGAGTATCTACTATGGTCCGGGAGAACGGGGGTCGGCTAGGACGGAGGGTCCTCCCCCTGAGTTCTTCTTCTCGGTTTATCTGTCCCAGGAGTTTTTCCACCTCGTTCAGGCGGCGGTTCATGGTGTCATCTCTCCGACGGTGATCTGCCGAGCCACGGGACTCGTCTTCGTATGAGGGGGAGCGAGGGCTGCGGCGATGGTAGCTTCGAGAACGTCGAGGACTCGGGGTGCGTCTGGAATTGGTAGGAGCGGGTCGAGGAGAAGGGGATCGTCGGCGAGGGCTCCGGACCGGAGGAGGGGATGGGGCCCTTTGCTCATTGGGGTTCTGACGGAGGTTGAGGGCCTGTTGTACCATTGCTTGGAGTTGTTGGAACTCGGCACGGGTGATGGGTGCCTCATTGTTCCGGGGCTGCTGCCGACCCGTTGGAGAGTGCCTCCTTCGGTTGTGATCGGGGGAGTCCTTTCTCCCTCTTCGGACGGGGGACCTCCTGCGCTCTCGGTGTCGGGGGGATTGCTCTCGCTGGCGGGAGGCTTCCCCCCGAGCCCGCTTCTCATCCAGATGGCGACGAAGGTCGTCATCTTCCGGGCGTGTGGGAGGGGTATTGCGGCGACCAGAGGCCCGGGGATGATGGGAGGCCATGGAGGCACTGGAGGCAGTATGGTTGGGTATGTTCTCTTGGTGAAGAGGCTGTTTCTGGGGGTTAGGCCCCTTCGGATCAGGATGTGGAGGGTTCCGCTGGAGCGGCTCTTCCACGGTAGGAGGGAGCTGCCCTTGTTGCTGAGCGGGATCAGGAAGGACTTCTTGCTGGTCAGGGTTGGGCGCTCGGTTGGAGCCCCTAGATCTGACTTTGCGAGGAGGCATGGCTGGAGAAAACCTGTTCATCGGGAAGAGGAGAGGTCTCTATTCGTTAGTTTCCCACAGACGGCGCCAATCTGTTGCCGCTAAATTCGGTGTGGGGGCAAACAGATGAATTTGTGAGTTCTTGGGGAAACTGAATAGGAGAACCTGTATACCTGTTCCGTTGAACTCTGATCGTCGCTCCCGCCGTGCACCTGCAAAAAGTGCGAGACACCGGGGTTGTTCCCGGCGACGCACCCTCCGACGCTCAAGTCAGTAACCAGAATTGATTATGAAAGAGCCTTTAACTAGAGAAAGATTGATTACCTCTTAATGGAGATGGGTGAGGGGTATTTATAGGCGTCTTAGGGACAGGTTTAAGGAATGTAATCCCCGTGATTAGATAAGGAATATTCCCCGTAATCAGATAAGGCATGTAATCTGATAAGGTATATCCCCTATAACCAGTTAAGGAATTTAATCCCTAATCCCCAGTGAAAAGATAGCCGTGAATCATGGCCGTTGATTTAGATCTAATCAGGGACCTTGATTGTGTCTTGTCGGATCGGGTTGGTAGCGGGTTGAAACCCGTACCCAGCTGAGGTGGATCCGCTTGCGGGTTATTGGATCTGTGAGAAGGAGACCCAGTACCCGCTTCGGACCCATTTGCATGTGAAACTACTGTTTTACCCCTGAGCTTTAAGATTCGAGTCTGATGTGAACGGTCCCGATTTAATCCTATTTTTAGCCATATCATATATCTTATTTCGTTGTTTTCGAAGAAATTGGGTTTTCGTGTGTTTTGTAGGAATTTTGATTGGATTTCAATTGTTTTGGTACTAAAATAGTTTTAAACTCTTTACTACTCTTATTGATGGATTTTTGAAGTCTAAACTGATGTTAAAATTCGTATTCGAACATATATGTATATAAGATGTTGTTTTGAAAGATTTTGGGGTAAAACTCCTATTTCGAGATCTTGATATGTTTTGATGTGTTTTAATAACTCCTATATGTTATACAAGTTACAATTAATTATCTCAGAAAATTAGTTCATCAAATTTGTGATTTTTACAAAGTGGAATCGTGTATCGGTTAAAACATACACAACCATTAAACTGCAGTCTGGAGGTTTGACAGTCGACCGACCAATGTCGACAGTCGACTGTCGGGGTTCTGGCTGAAGTATTTTCTTGAGTCTCGAATTTTTCTGTGGGACAGTCGACTGACTACCTTATACAATCGACTATCTCTGCTCTGAATTAATGTTTTCTTTAAGTGTTGTATTTTCCCGTGGGACAGTCGACTGTCCAGATTACACAGTCGAATGCTACTACTCTGATTGTGGTTTTCTTGAGTCTTCGAATTTTTCCGTGGGACAGTCGACTGGCTATAGTATGCGGTCGACTGTTACTGCGCCGTTTGATGTTTTTCTTGAGTTTGGGTTTCATGCGGGACAGTCGACTGACTACTTTATGAAGTCGACTGCTACTGCTGTGACTGATGTTTTCTTGAGTTTTCTGATGCTTCTTTTGAACGATTGTTCTTTAAATATTATATTGTTGTAAAAGACGTTTTGCAATGTTTACAGAGAACTATATGTTATTTACGATGAAGTTTTAAATGTATTCTTTTGGACCTTATTTGAGTTATACGTGCTTTCAAAGGAATTGATGTTTTGTGATATTCTACAACTTAAGAATATGGTTTTCAGTTATTTAATATATCTAATATTTATTTGGATTCTGGAATTTTATATAAGATTTGGATTTGTGTTGATTTAAGAGGTTTCTTCATATAATCATTTTGATGATAGATTTGTGAGTTTTATTGAAAGTTTTGGTTTTGATGGATGAGTTGTGATTTCTCTAGGAGTAGAGTGGGAGTCCTGTGAACCGGTAGACGAGATTTGTGGATTTAGACCTGCAAGGTCCTGGGTTTGTTTTATGGAATTAAGTCCGGCAGGATACACTAACTCTAGAGATGAGGAGATTTGTGTTTTAATAATAACCAACCTAAAGACAGGAACTAGTGGAGATGTGATAGAACTTGGAAAACGTAAGTATATGCTCTGGTCTGTTAGTCCAACGGATGCGTTCCAGGTTTGTTTGTTGTTCTGTCTCGAGAGGACATTTGTATGTTTCCGTGTCAAGGGTCTGCAGGCCTATTCACGGAGCATGCAGGGTGCATTCGCGTGTCGAGGGTCAGCAGGCCTATTCACGGAATGTACTTGGTGTATCTGCACGTTGAGGGCCTTGCAAGCCTATTTGTAGGGTACATGGTTGGGAGGTGATTCTCCGGTTTTTGAGCTATTCTTACATGATGCTTGCACGTTGAGGGATGTGGTGCTTATTCGCGGAGTATTCTGGATCTTGTTTTCATCACTGTACTAGGATTAGTTGCATAACGAGGGATCTAATCCTATAAAGTGGAGGTCGTTAAGGGCTTGCACCGGACCTATGTAGTATGGAATGCATAGAATCCGACAAGTATGCATTAGAGAGTCAGCATGTAGCTGTTGATGTTTCTTGACTTGGTTTAATGCTTGTGTTTTCCCGTTTTTCCTACACTTGACACTTAGGCTAGATTCACTTGTTGTTTTCATGTATTACTTAATACTATCTTATATTCCTTGATGTTTTCATGTTTTCTTTATTGTTATTTCTTATTTCATTTATTCATGCTGTTAATATATGTTACTTATGACTCTATGCCTTATGATTTATTTATGTTGTTTTATTTTATGTCACTCACACTGTTATGGCTGACCCCTGAAGTTTTGGGGGTTAGGGTTATCTCTAGCCTCATGTTTTACAGGTAGGTGCTTATAGCTTGGGATTTGGATGCTTGTGCTAGAATGTTAAAAGGGCTTATGTAAATTTGTAAAAGAATGTGTTGTAAAGAAAAGTTTGTAATTCAAGGTATTTTGTATTCCGCTGTGATTTGTAAATAAGTATTGTAATAAAAATTGAAATAAAAATTATTTGTGTTTTTGGCTATGTTTACTATTGCAATTGAAGTTGATGCTGAGAATTGTGCCACGTATTTCTAAGATATCATATTGGAAATTCGGGGCGCTACAGGGATGATGGGGGGTAGTTGAAGACGCAGGAGCCAGAGGTGATGACGGCTGGGTTAGGGGGTGATTAGGAGTGGTTTAAATAGGGGATTAGGTTAACGGGTTGTGGGTAGCGGGTATGGGGTCCAATAGGGTAAATGGTATTGGGTTTTGGGTAAAGATCCAATAGGGGACAAGAGAACCAAATAAAATAAGATTTATAACAAAATATAATTTGTATTGTAATATCGAATTTATTTGAAATAACTACAAATACAATTAATACATAGAAATGGATTTTTAATAAAAAGTCAAAATTAATAATAACAACAACAACAACAACAACAACAACAACAACATAAATAACAGTAATAATAGTAAGAAAAATGATAAAAATAATAATAGTAATAATAATAACAATAATAACTATAGTAATAATAATAAACAATATTGATAAAAATGTAAATATCAAAATAGGATTTGAGTTTAACGAATTCATTAAAATCCAAATAGTAATAACATATTAGATTTGAGCTAAAATATAAATAGTCGATCAATTATGAATGGAAACAAGTTCTAATATACCATTATTCGAAATAAATATAATTTTCGATTAGAAAAGATTTTAATAGAAGATCTAAATCGAATTTAAAACAAAGTGAATTTATAAATAATTAAGATACAGAAAGTATTCAGGAAATACGGATAGTCGGGAACGGGGGTTACAAATCATGGTCAGTAACACTAAACTTACAAAAGAAACTTGATCCTTATATTAAAATAAACAAAATAAACAAGAAGTTAAAAAATGCAAACCATTTTGACTAAAAACAATATATGCAAACCTTTGAGCTTCAGGTGTACTCATCCCAGAAATCATCTAAAAAGAGATTAAAAGAAAATTATAAATGATCATTATGATAACAAAATCGAATAACCTCTCGGCTTAATTGCATGAACAAAATGCACTCAAGAATCCAAACAAAATATAATAACCTCACAAGTCGTAATTGCAACATGCTCTCAGATTTAGGAGAAGACAAAAATTTCCCTTCATAATCACAGGTTATGCTTGAAAAAGAACATCAAGAAATTTATACATCTACTTCGAAAAGTCATTGCTTTATCCAAACAGTCTAATTATTATGTTCCTATTAGGGAATTAAAAAATATGGTTTATAAATCAAATAACCATTCTTAATTAATTGAAAACTTGAAAACACTATCTGTATCAATAGTGTCACGCCTCGCTTCCCAAAAAGGAATACGGAATACGAATACGCTACTAAGTCTAGCGAATGACTTTCACCATTCATAAGCTGTAAGGATCTTTTCAACATTTCACAGGAATAAACAAGAAATAAGCAAGGAGAAATCCACCACGCATGTATGAATAAATTAACATAACCAACAAAATTTACTTAAAACAAAATAAATAATTCTCAAATAAACCAGATCTGGAAACAAGTTATAAATTTTGGGTCAAACTGCCCAATACAAATAATCCATGTAGCAATTAGATTTATTGAAAATGATAGGAAATAAATATAGCAAGAACTCCAGCCTATTAGAAAGTTTGGTCACCTACTCCATCGGACAGGTAGTCACCAAAGTCTGCAATTGTAAAAAATTACAGGAAGAGGAAAAATAAACAAAACGTCCGTCAATGCAAGTTACGGGCCGCTTGTAGTGCAGACAACAAGTATAGAAAAAAATAGATAGACAAGTATAGAGTAACAATGGAAGTAAGTACAGAATAAGCATGGAATGGATGTAATAGCAAAACAGAATGACTAACATAAATTAGGAACAGAATCAAGTGATGTGATGAGATAACAGGTACAGGTAGCATGTACAGGTAACATAAATATGCTGGTGATTATGTTATTTCAAGTCTTGTATTTATTTCTATCTAGGTAGCACTTCATGCGTCCCAGATTTTACCACATGGTTGCTACTTATATGCAATCAACGTTTAGATCTAGTGGTGAGTTTCTATAGGACTGTATTCAGGCGTCATGTAACAGGTAACAGGTAAATAGGTTCATGTAGTAAATGGGTTCACGAATCAATGGTTCGTGAATCAACAGGTTCATGAATCAACAGGTTCATGGATCATCAGGTCCATGAATCAAATCATAAAGTACAATAGGTTCACGAATCAACGTATTCATGAATCAAACATAAAGTGCAACAGGTTAATGAATCTACTTGAATCAATCATAAAATGGGAATGAGGCCCCCTTATGAGTACACATACCTATATTGTCCACTACTAAGGTCTTTCCCTTAACCCCAACTTATACTTATTATTATTATCAAACAGGCATATACGTGAACAAAACAGGACAAGAATAACATGGTATCAACAAGGGATAGGTTCAGGTCAGACATAAACATGCACATGTGACAGACAACTCATAAAAGTCTACGACAAAGAAACTTTCAGTTCTGGACAGTAAGACACTACTGCACAAAATCTGAGATTTCCGTTGCCACAGACTTACAAATCTGGATCCGTCAGAAAATCTAGAAAATAGATTCTCGGCCGAATCCAGTACATATATATGTCATATAATAATTACAGAAATAAGGCTCAAAACAGAATTATATACAAAAAATATGTTCCACCAGAAATCACAAGGTTGTATTCATAAACATGGAAATGACATAAATACTTACTGATTAAATCTAAGAAAAATCTGGGGTATTCCCTAGTATGTCTAGTATCAGCAAATATAATTTCATAATATTTCAATGTCACATCCTGCTTCCCAAAATACGGAATACGAGTACGTAACGTAGGCCTAGCGAATGATGTAAACACCATCCATAAGCTGTAGCAGACTAATTCAACAATATGAAACAACAATCACAACCACGCAAGAAGATATCATCACATAAACAAATTTCAACTTCAATAATAGATGAAATAATCCAAATAATAATAATATCCAACATCTGGGATAAAACAAACTTCGGGTCATCAAGCCCCAAAACAAAGTATAATATCAAGACACTGTTCCAATAAAAATAAGTCTAGCAATAAAATAATTCAAGCAATCACATCTTGGACTCCAACTTCTAGAATCATTTCTCTCCAATTTTTTCTGGTATTGTTCTTCGAGTACCAGTAAACTCTTGATCTAAAAAGAAAGAAATAATGTCCTTAGAGCAAGTCATGGATAGCAAGTAGAGGGAAACGGAGAATAATAGGAACATGATATATCAAAAGAAAAGGGACGGATCAAAGTCAAATAGCAAAGTCAAGGAACAGCAATAATGTCAAGGGTCTATGTTTAATCATGCATTTAATTATAGTTCCAATTCAAGTTTATTATTGGTGACAGTATACGGTATCAAGCATGAAATGTCAAATGCAGGTTACTAATCATTTTATTAACCTATCTAGTGCACGTACTACTGCGTCCCATTCCACAGGTTCGGCACAAGCACACAGTGTACACTTTAGACTGATGGGGAATTCACGGTTCGTGTAGTCGGCCCAGTAATTAGTGTTTATTGTTCAATGTCAGTGATTATCAAGCAGTATTTTATGGCCATCAGTACAAGTCAAGCAGTAGGGCCCGACTGAGTACAGTTTCCGATTGTTCACTACCAAGTCATCCATAATACATCGGCTTGTTATCATTTTATTTCATCCTATGTGAGCATGCAAGAAGGTCTAAACATTGTATGATGCTAGGTGTGACTAATTCTACTCGTTACAGACAAATCAAGAGGCAAGCATATTAATTAAGCACAAATTACACAATCTGGACAGCATGACATTGTTGTACAAAAAACACAGATTACCGCTACTACAGAAAAGCAAATATTGATCCATCAGAAATTCTAGAAACTATACTCTCTGCTGGTTCCAGCGAATGTATATACAACATATAAAAGTTACAAAAACTAGGGTGAAAATCCTATTCTTTTCAGATTTTATGTTCAGGCAGCAAGTTGTTAATTGTGTTCACCTATATGTTTTAGGTCAGAAAGCTCATCAATTAAATCTACAAAAATTCAGAGTGGTTCCTACACATGTCTTGGTTTAGCCAAGTTTATTTCATATTTTTATTTTACTGTTAACATGTTAAATTAAATTCTGAAATAGAAAGATAAGCATGAATTTGTGAATCTGGAAATTTTGACACAGCTGTACTAAAATACTGATATCTAACAGATTATAACCTCGAATTCAGATCCATTAAAAATTTTGGAAAATAGATTCATGGGCTATAATTCATATTCAGAAAGTTATTTTAAAATACAACAGCAACATGGTCAAAAATCTGATACAAAACGAAACAAACAGCAGTCCAGAATTTATTTTGATATGAATATGCAACAATTTAATCATACAACCATATAGTTCATGCAAATTAATAACCAAAGTGATGCTAGATGTTTAACATGCATAATTTCAGTTTTAAGATGCAATTTCACAGACATGGTAATCAATTCATTAACCAAATTCAATCTAACATATTCAATTTATCAAACAATTCTATAACACGTGGATCTAGTATTTTTTATGTAATTGTGCATATGCAAGATTCAAGGGGGACTAGATATTAGATCAAAGATGTAGGAACGATGTTAAGAATACATCGGGTTAGCTCATGTAAATCCTCAATAAACTTAACGGAATTTCAAATAGCAGTACAATAAAAAGGACTGGATCTACTTGTAGAGATCAAAGAAATCTTGAACAAAAAAAATAACTAGTTCAAGAAGAGACTTGCCATTTAATTAGTAGATTCGAATATATAGAATAACATGATGAGACTCCCGGGCGACGAACCACGAACTTACGCACGCAAGCACGTGCAAACAACGGACAACAAAACACAAGACAGCAAAACCAAACCCACCTCTTCCCCAAAACAACAAACTCACAATCGATCCCCTACCTCCAAACAGCAAACACCAAGAACAACTCCTTCCTTCTTCACCACAGCGATAGAGAGAGAACGGTCGGGGATGGCAATGGCCAACGGTGTTGTGCACGGCAACTGGCGACAGCGACACCCACGGCGAGGCGCTGACGGTGGTGCTACGGTCAAGAAGTGACGGCAGCGACCAAGGCTTTGACGCTCGATGACTACTCTGTTTCTTGACGAAATAGAGGAGGAGACGGCAAGGGAAATTGCGAGGCTCTGGATGACGACGAGGAGGTAAGGGTTCTGCGGTGGATGCGGGAGGGGGGCAACGGAAAGGGATAGGGGGTGGTCGACGGAACGGTGGTGGCGAGGAGATGGTGGTGAGGGCGGAGCAAGGACGTCGGCGGAGGGCTAGGGTGACAGGGTGGAGGTCGGAGACAGGATCGGAGAGCGGATGGGGCTTGGTTGGCAGTTTGGGTTTTTAAGTTGAAACAGAGAGAAGAGAGTCGAGGGTAGGGTAGAGAGAAAGCGGCGGGGTTTGGAGAGAGAGAGGGATATAATAAATTAGGGTTTAATTAATAGGGTTTTTATAGGGGATTAAGAAGTTGGGGTTTTGGGTTGCGGGTTAATGGGTTTAGGGTACAGATTCGGTTCCAAAAAGAGATGAACAAGCATAAATCAATGGGATGAACATATAGTGGAACAACTCAAACTCAAAACATGAAGAGCAAAAATTTGTAATGAGCCAAAAATAGCATAAAAAAGTACGAAATGATCAAAAGGGAATAAAAGAACCCAATAAGAGCAAAAATTATAATATAGAAAGAATCCAGATATGATAATCAGGAAAATAAAATAAAAATACAATAAAAATCCAAAATAGGAAAATAGGGGTTACATCCAACATGAATAGTATAGTCAAATAAAATCAGAAGACCGCAAGATACATCCAGTTTGTAAATCTTAAACTTTAAACACACCAGTGCTTAAACAGCTATAGATGACAAAGTATAGCTCGAAATCCAAATCCGCCAGAAGGGTGATAAAATAGATACAGCAGGCTATATTTTATGTTTACAAAGTTTTTACCAACAGCAACTAGAATCAGGTTGAAATTATGGTTCTTTACTGAACAGCATGAAATTCTGGAAGTATAGTAGTTATTCACAAGCATAGAGTAGTTAATAGATGTCATCAAATAAATCTACAAAAATTAGGGGTTAATCCCAGTCAAGTCTAGTTATACCCAGCAAAATATTGGATTCAAATTTTATCTTTAACATTAGTATTAAAATAAATAACTCTACAGAATTCACATAAACCGAATTTGAAATTTTCAACACATCTGTAGCAAAGCATCAATAACTCACAACTCACAAATCAAAACTGAGATCAGTCAGAAATTCTGGAAAATAGACAGTGGGATCTACAATTTATATTCACAAATAAATTTGATTTACTGACCTCAACAGGGTCTAAAATACTAAACAAAAACAGGGCAACAGCAAAAATAGAAATCTTTTCATGTATTAAATCAAATAGTTCATATGCGACAATTCCAAATTAAAACAAACAGAAAGCATGGTATAATAGATGTCCAAAACAACATGGTATGGGGTATTTAACAAGTCTACCACAAGATACTACAACTAAAACATCAAGCATGCAGGATTCATACAACATATCATGGGTCACGAACAACATACATACATGCATCAAGAATCTAGGTTATTTCTAAGTTATTTCTTGTCGTGTGTGTAACAAGGGATGACTACGGATGGATCAACAATTAGTAACAATATCTAACAGGGGTTTTTCATGAGAATGGATCTAGAAACAAAAGCCACACTATAGGTAATATTTAGTACTTGTATATACAACAAAAAGAATACAAATTACTTGCCTTGAAGTTGACGACGGATTTGACGAGGAATGAGAATAATGGGAATGGATCCCGGCACAGATCTTGACGACGATCAAGATAAAGATGATCGACGATTGAGATTGCGAGCGATGATCAAGATGATCAGATCAGATCGGATGTCCAGAAAAGCTTGATGATGATGAAGATGATCAGATCAGATCGGACGGCTAGGATGAGCTCCCAATCATGCACAACAGCAAGGGCAACGGTAGCAAAGGTGGCGACTGCAGGGGTCGTCGAGGCTGTGGTGGTGCACCGGGGCAAAGAGGGAGGTGGCCGGAGGTGGTGCTATCGAGGGGTTTGACGAGGTGCAGTCGGTGGTTGGCAGTGCTGCGACGGGGAGAGGCAGGGTGAAGACGCAGCGACGGAGGGGACGTAGTGGAGTGGCAGGAAGAAGGGTGGAGCAACAGAGGACGGGATGGAGATGGAGGGTGCAGGGAGTCGAGGTCGAGGGAGAGGTTGATGGGTCGACTCAGGAGGTAAGGCACAGCGGGGTTGCACAAGGGAATGGCGAGGGTGAAGTGGTGGTTTTCGGGAGGTCGGGAGGTAGCTGAAAGGGTGGTAGAAGGTGAACGGGAGGCGCTGGAGGTAGGGGATGGTGAATAGCGGCTAGGGTTAGTTAGAAGTAATTAAGTTGGGAAATTAGGTTTTAACAGTGGAGTATAAATATGATATGAAATTAGGGGGCAATACGGGTTAATGGGTATACGAGTCTTAAAACCAATAAGAGATAATAATAGGGTTCTAGGGATAGGATTTAAATAACAAATAACAGGCCATGAACAAAATAAATTAGAATAAGAGAATTCATCCGGAGACAATAATTTGACGGGAAAAAAATTTAGATCATGAATATTCAAGGTCAAAAAACTGAATCGAAGTTAAGGCAGACAGATTTTTGAGAATGAAGAACAAATACATGGTTCAGAAAGAACAGAAGAATACAATTGGAATAAATACTCGGAAAAATATAAATACATCCAAAGTACAAGAAAAGGGAAAACAGGGGTTAAAAATCCTACCCACCTAACACGAATAATTTCGTCCTCGAAATTCAACCAAGAAGAACATAGGGTAACCCCGAAAGAAAAAAAAAGAACAATAACAAAACAAAAGCTACTCAAACAGATGAGGGAACTTTTGCTGGATGTCCTCCTCCAACTCCCAAGTTGACTCACTCAGCGAGTGAGGATTCCAAGAAACTCGAACCACCTTGATGACCTTGTTCTTCAACACTTTTTCCCACCGATCTAAGATAGCAACTGGCGGAATCTCACAAATCAAATCCGGCCAAACAGTCAACTCTGAGTAGTCGATCATGTGGCTCTCATCACGGATATATCTCCTGAGTTGTGAGACATGGAAGACATCGTGCACTCCCGATAAATCCGGTGGCACTGCACGATGATAAGCCACCTTGCCTACTTGTTCCATGATATCAAACGGTCCGATAAACCTACGGCTCAGCTTGCCCCCACCACCAAACCGAATGACACCTCGCCACGGCGATACCTTTAGGAAAACATGGCCACCAACCTCAAACTCCAAGGCTCTCCTATGGACATCAGCCCATCTCCGCTACCGGTCTTGCGCTGCCTAAAGATGCTTCCTGATTTGAGTCACCGCATCAACTGTACTGGTGATCAACTCCAGACCCAACAACTTTCTCAAACCAATGTCATCCCAGCACACTGGCAATTTGCACTTCCGACCATATAGTGCCTTGAACGATGCGGTTTTAAGACTAGCCTGGAAGCTGTTATTGCACGAGAACTCAACAAGATGCAAATGGTCCTTCCATGATCCACCAAACTCCAACACATAGGACCTTAACATGTCCTCTAGAGTCTGGATGGTCCTCTCTGACTGCCCATCTGTCTGGGGTGAAAGGTTGTGCTGTAATTCAATTTACTCCCCAAACAACTCTGAAGACTCCCAAAACTAAGACCTGAACCACGTATCCTTGTCGGATACAATACTGAATGGAACCCCATGAAGTCTGACGATCTCTTGCATGTACTTTTTAGCTAGTCTATCAGTAGACTGCCCGACTCTGAAGGGAATGAAGTGAGCAATCTTTGTTAAACTGTCGACAATCACCCAAATGGCATTGTGACCCTTGGGACTCTTTGGCAAAGCGGTCACAAAATTCATAGTGATGTGTTCCCACTTCCACTTCGAAATGGGAAGCAGTTGAAGAAGTCTGGTGGTTCTCTGATGCATTGCCTTCACCTGCTGGTAGATCAAGCACTTAGACACAAACCAAGCCACAACCCTCTTCATACCGTGCCACCAAGAATGATGCTTCAAGTCTCGGTACATCTTAGTTCCTCTAGGATGAATAGAATATGACGACTGGTTGGCTTCCTCAAGCAACCTCTGACGAACCTTACCCTTCGGGACACACAACCTGCACCCAAAATGAAGCGATCCATCAGCATGATTAACCATATCCGTTCTGGAACCAGCCTCAACCTCTGCTTTGAATCCCTGCAACTGCTCATCACCAGCCTGAGCCTCTTTAATCTGATTAACAAGAGATGACTGAAGCTGATGCTAATCATCCAACTCCAACCTCCGCAACTGCTCATCATCCAACTCCAACCTCCGCATCTGCTCAACCAGATCTCTCTGCTGAGTCAGGAACATGGTTGTTGGTCTCCTGCTCAAAGCATCTAGTACCAGGTTAATCTTGTCAGGATGATACTACAGATTGATATCATAGTCAGTCATAATCTCCAACCAAGGCCTTTACCTCATGTTCAATTCCTTCTGGGTGAAGACATACTTGAGACTTTTGTGGTCGGTAAAGATCTCCACTCGGTCTCCAAGTAAATAGTGTATACACAGCTTCAAAGCGAAGATCACTGCCGCTAACTCACAATCATGACTCGGATAGTTCCTCTCATGCGGCCTCAACTACCTTGATGCATAAGCAACAACTCGTCCGTTCTGCATAAGAACTGCACCAAGACCCTTGCCAGAAGCATTATAGTGAACCACCAATCCTCCTGAACCATCTGGAATAGTCAACACTAGCGCTGAAGTCAACCTTCTCTTCAACTCAGCAAAAAACTCACTACAAGCCTCATACCAAAAGAACTTTTGATCATTCTCTGTCAGCTTAGTCAAAGGCCCTGCTATCTTCGAAAAATCTTAGACGAATTTTCGATGATATCCAACCAGACCAAGAAAACTCCTCACCTCTGAAACTGACTTGGGCACTGGCCAATCTTTCACTGCCGTAACCTTGGACGGATCCACTGAGATACCATTGCCCGAGATAATGTGCCCTACAAAGGTAACTCAATCCAACCAGAACTCACATTTACTGAGTTTCCCATAGAGCTGATTCACTCTCAAGGTCTGTAGAACCAACCTCAGATGCTCAGCATGATCCTCCTGGTTCTGAGAATACACCAGAATATCATCTATGAAGACCACCACAAATCTATCCAGGAAACAGGGAAAAGATCCTATTCATCAGACTCATAAACACACCTGGCACATTCGTGACCCCAAACGGCATCACAAGGAACTCATAGTGCCCATATCTAGTCCTGAACGTAGTCTTCTACACATCTGCTGCCTTCACCTTGACCTGATGATACCCTGAACGAAGATCCAACTTCGAAAAGACAGTTGCTCCACCCAACTGATCAAACAAGTCATCGATTCTGGGCAACGGATACTGTATCTTTACAGTAACACTGTTTAGTTCCCGATAATCGATGCACAGTCGACAACTACCGTCTTTCTTGCTGAAAAAAAGAACTGGAGCACCCCACGGTAAAACACTGGGTCTGATGAACCCCAAATCTAGCAAACCCTAAATCTTCACATTCAGCTCTGCTAGCTCAACCCGTGCCATCCTGTAGGGACTTTTCGATATTGGCGCCGTACCAGGCTGAACTTCAAAACCAAACTCCACATCCCTATTAGGGGGTAAGCCAGATAACTCCTCTGGAAACACATTGAGGAATTCCCGCACTATTAGAGGCGCAGCCTCACAGCCTGAGTGCAACTCCATCGCACAAGTCTCCTGATTAACTGTACTCTCAGCTCGGCCTAGGAGCATCTCCCCGGCAAGGAACTCAAACTCTGCGTGACCTGGGATTCAGAATACAACTTTCTTGGCCCGACAATCAATGACAGCATGGAATTCACCCAACCAATCCATACTGAGAATGATGTCGAATTCTAAATTCCCAATAACAATCAGGTCGCCCTTGAAATCCGTGCCACCAATAACTACGGGACTCTGCTTGCACTTTCGGGAACAAATGATAACACCGCCACCTGCGATGATGTTCAAAGCCTCCGACATGATGCTGCACTTCAACTGATGTCGAGCCACAAAGCGGGAAGAGACGAAAGAATGTGTCGCCCCAGAATCAAAGAGAACATGAGCAGGGAAAGAACAAACTAGAATAACACCTAAGATAGAATCAAAAACCAAGGAAAAAAAAATTGATGATCAAGGGGTAAGGAAATAACATGCAGAAAAGATAAAATGAATGAAAAGTACAAGATAAATGAAAGAAGCAAAGGGAATAATCAAAACAACTAAATAAAAAAATACATGCAACGAATCCTTCTGCCGTCTCAGCATCTGCAGCTGTCAGGTTGTAAGCCTGACCTCTCCTGGGGGCAGCGGTCCTCTGACCGACTATCTGGAACTGAGGGGAAAACGGTGGCCTGAATGGACCACGAGTTGGAGCTACCAGCTGAACTGGACCCCCGGTAGGAAGATCCATCCTCCGCCACGGGCAATCCTGCACTGAATGGTCAGCAGCACCACATCCAAAACAACGATGATTGGCATGCTTGCAGTCTCCATGCACATGCCTTGGGATCTGGTAGAAGTCACGAAAAAGATCGCCCTGAAGGATCGCAGGTGGGTAAGGAGCCGACCTGACTGGATGGGCTAGGACAGGCCTCCGAAATGGCCCACTAGAAGGCTTAATAGGAGCAGCGGGAATAGTCCGCTGGGAAGGAGCACACCTCGCATACGAGCTTGCTCCTGAGCTCGAGCTACCTCAAGAGCCTCAGCATAAGTACGCAGATGAAGGGAAACGAGATGCATCTGAATATCTCGCTTAAGCCCCAGAAGGAATCTTCGAGCTTAATCCTCTTCGTTCGCCACTAGAATGGCTGCAAAGCAGCTAAACCTCATAAATTCTGCCGCATACTCATCCAATGATCAGGCACCCTATTCCAAAAGAGTCTTACGTTACAACATTGCATGAACAATATGTAACAAGAAAATTCCAAAACACAGAATAACCAACCAACCTGCTTTAGGGCAAGGAACTACTGCTCCATCTCAACCCGAGTGCTACTAGGGAAGAACTTCTTCAAGAAGCTCCTGGTGAATGTGGTCCAAGCAATGGGCCATTCAAGCCGCTCGGACTCAGCTCCACCATATGTGGGCAAGGTCCACCAACTAGATGGTCACCACATCCACTCGATCAGCATCGACAACTCTCGCTACCAACAGCAACTGCTCCGTCCTGATCAACCACTGTTCGGCCTCCAAAGGTGTCTTAGTGCCGGAGAATTTGTTAGGGTGTAGCCTCATGGAATCTGTCACTGTACCTGGATGAGGAGGGAGAGCTACCTGCATAGGCACAACGGGAGTCGGGTTCCGGGCAACCTCCAATGCGTCCATCACTAGATCACTGTGATTCTGCTGCATTTGGATCAATCGCTCCAACACATTCGTGACAGCCTCTAATCCAGGCTGTTCCTCCTGTGGACGGGAAGTGGGACCTTTGCGAGCCATGGTCTGCAAAAAAAAAAGTATCCAGATCAAGTTGATTATTATTTATTCATGTAAGGCATGGTCTGTGTACTGTTGAGCCAGTCCTTGATCGAGTCAAGCTTGTCTAATATATTAGTCAACTAATACATTAGACAAACCTGGCTCTGATACCACTAAAAACCTTGTCACGTCTCGCTTCCCAAAAAAGGAATACGGAATACGGATACGCGACTAAGTCTAACGAATGACTTTCACCATTCATAAGCTGTAAGGATCTTTTCAACATTTCACAGGAATAAACAAAAAATAAGCAAGGAGAAATCAACCACGCATGCATGAATAAATTAACATAACCAACAGAATTTATTTGAAACAAAATAAATAATTCTCAAATAAACCAGATCTGAAAATAGGTTATAAATTTTGGGTCAAACTGCCCAATACAAATAATCCATGTAGCAATTACATTTATTCAAAATGATAGGAAATAAATATAGCAAGAACTCCCCCCGACTAGAAAGTTTGGTCACCTACTCCATCAGGCAGCTGGTCACCAAAGTCTGCAATTGTAACAAATTGTAGGAAGAGGAAAAAGAAACAAAATGCCCATCAATGCAAGTTACGGACCGCTTGTAGTGCAGGCAACAAATATAGAAGAAAACAGATAGACAAGTATAGAGTAACAGTAGAAGCAAGTGCAGAATAAGCATGGAATGGATGTAATAGCAAAACAGAATGACTAACATAAATCAGGAAGAGAATCAAGTGATGTAATGAGATAACAGGTGCAAGTGACGTGACAGGTAACAGATATCATGCAAGTAAGTAAACATGTAACATGTGTCAGATAGCATGTACAGGTAACAGAAATATGCAAGTGATCATGTTATTTCAAGTCTTGTATTTATTTCTATCTATGTAGCACTTCATGTGTCCCAGATTTTACCACATGGTTGCTACTTACATGAAATCTATATTTAGATCTAGTGGTGGGTTTTTATAGGGCCGTGTACTCAGGCGTCATGTAACAGATAACAGGTAAACATGTTCATGAATCATGCAACGGTTCATGAATCAACAGGTTCATGAATCAACAAGTTCATGGATCATTAGGTCCATGAATCAAAGTATAAAGTACAACAAGTTTACGAATCAACGGATTCATGAATCAAACATAAAGTGCAACATATTCATGAATCAACATGAATCAAACATAAAATGGGAACGAGGCCCCCTTCTGAGTACACATACCTATATTGTCCACTACTAAGGTCTTTCCCTTAACCCCGGGTTGATTACTTATTGTTATTATTATTATCAAACAGGCATATATGTGCACAAAACAGGGCAAGAATAACATGGTATGAACAAGGGACAGGTTCAAGTTTGACACAAACATGCACAGGTGACAGACAACTCATAAAAGGTTAGGACAAAGAAACTTTCAGTTCTGGAAAGCAAGACACTACTGCACCAAATTTGAGAAACTGTTGCCACAGACATGAAAATCTGAATCCGTCAGAAAATCTAGAAAATAGACTCTCGGACGAATCCATCACATATATATAAGTCATATAGTAATTACAGAAATAGGGCTAAAATAGAAATTATATACAGAAAACATGTTCAGCCAGAAATCATAAGGTTATATTCATAAATATGGAAATAGCATAAAAACTTACTGATTAAATCCAAGAAAAATCTGGGGTATTCCCTAGTATGTCTAGTACCAGCAAATATAATTTCATAATATTCCAACATGAATAGTATAGTCAAATAAAATCAGAAGACAGCAAGATATAGCGAGTTTGTAAATCTGAATCTTTAAACATGGCAGTACTAAAACAGCGATAGATTACAAAGTATAGCTCGAAATCCAAATCCGTTAAAAGGGTGATAACATAGATATAGCAAGATACATTTTATGTTTACAAAGTTTTTACCAATAATAGCTAGAATCAGGTTGAAATTGTGGTTCTTTACTGAACAATATGAAATTCTGGAAGTGTATATAGTAGTTGTTCACAAGTATAGAGTAGTTATGTCATCACATAAATCTAAAAAAATTAGGGGTTAATTCCAGTCAAGTCTAGTTATACCCAGCAGAATATTGGATTCAAATTTTATCTTTAACACCAGTATTAAAATAAATAACTCTACAAAATTCACATAAAACTAAATCTGGAATTTTCAACACATCTGTAGTAAAACAGCAATAACTCACAACTCACAAATCAAAACTGAGACCTTTCAGAACTTCTGAAAAATAGACAGCGGGTCTACGATTTATATTCACAAATTAATTTAATTTACTAACCTCAACAGGGTCTAAAATACTAAACAAAAATGGGGTAGCAGCAAAAATAGAAATGCTTTCATGTATTAAATCAAATAGTTCATACGCGACAATTCCAAATTAAAACAAACACAAAGCATGGTATAATTGATGTCCAAAACAACATGGTATGGGGTATTTAACAAGTTTATCACAAGATACTATGACTAACACATCAAGCATGCAAGATTCATACAACATATCATGGGTCACGAACAGCATACATACATGCATCAAGAATCTAGGTTATTTCTAAGTTATTTCATGTCGTGTGTGTAACAAGGGATGACTATGGATGGATCAACAATTAGAGACAAGATCTAACAGGGGTTTTCCATGAGAATGGATCTACAAACAAAATCTACAGTACAGGCGATATTTAGTATTTATATATACAACAAAAAGAATACAAGTTACTTGCCTTGAAATTGACGATGGATCTGACGAGGAATGAGAATAACGGGAACGAATCCCGACACAGATCTTGATAATGATCAAGATCAAGATGATCGACGGCTGAGATCACGAGCGATGATCAAGATGATTAGATTAGATCAGACGGCCAAAAAAGCTTGATGATGATGAATATGATCGATTAGATCGGACGGCTAGGATGAGCTCCCGATCATGCACAATAGTAAGGGCAACGGCAGCAAGGGTGGCGACTCCGGTGGTCATCGGGGCTGCGGTGATGCACGGGGGGAAGAGGGAGGTGGTCAAAGGTGGTGCTATCGAGGGGTTCGAAGAGGAGCAGTCGGTGGTTGGCGGTGCTGCGACGGGGAGAGGCAGGGCAAAGACGCAACGATGGAGAGTATGCAGTGAAGCATGAGGACGAAGCTTGGAGCAACGGAGGACGGGATGGAGATGGAGGGTGAGGGGAGTCAAGGACGGGGGAGAGGTTGATGGGTCGACTGAGGAGGTATGGCACAACGGGGTTGCGCGAGGGAATGGCGAGGGTGAGGTGGTGGTTTTCGGGAGGTCGGGAGGTAGCTAAAAGGGAGGCAGAAGGTGAATGGGAGGCGCTGGAGGTAGGGGATGGTAAATAGTGGCTAGGGTTAGTTTGAAGTAATTAAGTTGGGTAATTAGGTTTTAACAGTGGAGTATAATTAGGATATGAAATTAGGGTTAGGGCAATATGGGTTAATGGGTATACGGGTCTTAAAACCAATAAGAGATAATAATACGGTTCTAGGGATAGGATTTAAATAACAAATAATAAGCCATGAACAAAATAAATTCGAATAAAAAAGTTCATCTGGGGACAGTAATTTGCTGAATTTTTTTTTATCAAGAATATTCAAGGCCAGAAAACTAAATCGAAGACAAGGGCAGATAGATTTTTGAGAATGAATAAAAAATACATGGTTCAGAAAGCACAGAAGAATACAATTGGAACAAATACTCAGAAAGATATAAATACATCCAAAGTACAAGAAAAGGGAAAATAGGGGTTACAAATAGATATTAAAATTTAGGAACTAAACATGAATTTAGTAGAAATCAATTCTATCGCTTCATGTATGTTTAGTAGAGAGCAGTGGAAATTGGTCGTCCACGAAGTCACGCGACTAATACTGTGTCTACTAAATGTTTAGATATATGATTTACTTGAGAAAATGTTTTTTCCATTCCAACATTTTTTTGTTTTGAAATAATTCCAACACTGAAATGAAAACAACAAATTATGATTATAATGAAAAAATGATAGTACTTGTGACAGAAGACAATCAACTACAAAAGTAATCAATTCCAATTCATCTTCTATAGAACTTTGCTGCTTGCAGAAGTGGAGAACAAGAAGATGTAATAACAAAGTTAATTAGAAAGTAATACCTTTGCTGCGAATCCCAAACTAATAACTTATGTTTTGTTGTCAGTACATTTATAAGTAAACTAACTCATAATAATTTAAACACTTGTAGTGTGGTTGGCAATGTGCAACTCACAATTTATTTTAGTTAAACTTGCATGCAGACCAATTGCATGCGGCTTAAATCATACACTTTAGTCTTATAGGTAATAACCAACATAATTTATCAGTCAAAACTTTTTTATGCCTTATAACCGCTTACAGGGTTGTCAAAACAATTTCCAAAGTAAAACATATTCTCAACACCATATAATTTGCCATCATCTTTTGTGTTTGATAATGGAAAATATTAAATTGAGTTAAACCAGGACATCTAGCTCAAATGCAAAGTAACTAAAAATTGTAAAATCAACGTAAAATCATAATATGAATAATCTTTTTTCAAAGAATATTTTTCTATTATGTTTCATATTTTTGACATTAACAGGAACTCATTTACAAACGAGAGGGAAAAAGAATCACAATGACAACAATAATGACATCAATTACATATATGATTCATTTCATGTTCATTCAAACGAGCTAACTTTAATATTGTACTTTTCATAGGAACAAAGAACACCATAATATAAATTAGTGTAAGACAATTTTTGTACCATACCACCAATAGAAAATAAATGAAGAAAAATTTTACATGTCTCCCAAAAGTTAGCTTGTGCAAAGCTTTAAAAGACCTCCTTTAAAGATCTTCAGTAAGAATAGATTAGCACTTAAGAGAAATGTATATTTGGAGATAACTCAATGTAAATCGTAGTACAAAATTATAATATGGCAAAAGAATAACACAATGTACTACGTAGTTGATAAGGTTAGGACTATTGCTAAATTGTCGGCGAGTTACCTCTTTACAAAACACCTGAATTCAACTTAATGTCAAGTTAACAATCATCAAGGTTTAAATAATTCAATAGTTGCATTTCTCAATAGCTTGGTAAGCATAATATAGAAAGTACTTTAGCTATGAAATGTCAATTTTAAGTGTGATAAGCAAATGAGCTTAGCAAGTCAATATCGATAAATTTGTTTCAAATTTAATCAATGCAAACAAAATTTCTTCTTTCTGAAAAAGTTGTGAAGCATATCTTAGACCTGTATTCTTTATGATCTAAAAATTTCATTTTGTATTCTATTAATAACTCGAAGTGTAGTTTAAGTACTACCATTCCATTGTTAGTAAAAGATACCACAATTCCATTGATAATAACATAAAGTACTAATAACACTAAATGTGTGAAAAATGTGAAATAAACATGAAATCTAAGCTAATCTTGTACCAAATAGACACCGAGCTTTTAGTATATATTTGGAAGCTCTGCAAGATCTCAATACTGGCAACCTTCTAGCCTCCTTAACGGATGTATCCCATCCTCTAGCCATGTTATAACCTGGAAGATAAGAAACATCTTCTCGGATACTTTTTGAATGCTTTATAACTTCCAAGTAAAGATTCAGTACATCTAAGGTAGAGTAATAGAGCAGGAAACTTGTAAAGTGTATATGATAGGGTGCATCGACAATCAACATTCCCAATATGAAGAGTATAAAAATATAAGAAGGCTAACATGAAGAGTATGAAACTAAGTTATGAAATAAGTACAAAATTTTCAGTTTCCCTACTATTTTAAAAAGAAAAATTATTAAAAAATATAAGAAGCAACTAAAACAATTCACTATTACAAACATTGAAGCTTGTTTACCAAAAAAAAAAGTCTCTTGAAACTTTGTATACTAATTTCATAAGAAAAAGGAAAGGGAAACAAAATCAATCACAATCTGACCTTATGCCTTTTAATCTACCTTTTTTGTCTCTCAAATCCACATATGAATAAATTGGGCCCTTGCCATATGATTTCAGAAAGGCTAAATTTGAAAAAAAAAAACCTTGAACTATCCTCTTTATGCAGAAAACCTCACAGAACTTTTTTTTGGGCAGAAAACCACACATAATTATGGTTGTAAAAAACCCCCTGAAGTATATTTTCAAAAAACCATATCTAACTTCTCTGCTTGTATTAGATAACCCCATTCATCTTTACAAGTTGGTATAGAAAACATGATGCATCTTTCTCATTATTTTAAAAAACCTCACTCAACTTCGCTGTCAGAGTGGGTTTTTTGCAATTGTAACCCCTGTTTCTGTAAATACGTATTTTCTGTATTTAAAATTTTTGTAAATTATTTTTCCGCTTTCAAATTCTTTTGTTAAAATGTATTATTGCATCTTCTGTTAAAGCCTATTCTAATCAATAATTTTATTTGTGACTATTTTCCAATGAATTTATATCGTAATTCAAATCCTATTATTGTTGTTACTTTGCTTATTAATATTATTATTTCGGTTATTATTATTATTGTTCATAAACTTATTGTTTATAAACTTTTATTTTTGGAAGCTTATAGATCATAATCTATATTGTATTTTTATTAGAGTATGGATTTATGTATACCATTTTATTAATTAAATAATATGTAATATTATTTTGCTCCTTATTTTGGTTCGATTCAAATACAGTCTTGATCTTTTATGAGGTCGTACATTCTATTGTATTTAGTAGTATTTGAGTATATTAATTTAATGCATTCAAATTGATTATTTCTACTACTATATTATTATTGATCTATTTACACATTTATTTTTCAAAAACTCAAACCCTATTCCTTATTGGATATCCAATACCCTAACCCATTAATACCCTACCAATATCCACTCTAACCTTAATATTCTTTCCCAATATATATATACACCTTTTATAAACCCCAGCTGCTTTTACCTCATCCTCTACCTCCCACCTGTGTTCCCCCAATCTCCCTCCAAACCCATTACTCCCGACGCCAGCCTCCCGCAATTGCGCTGCCCCTGTCCGTCGACCTCCCATCGCAGTGCAAACACCACTCCCCCGGATGCCTTGAATCTTGTTGTGTGCATGCTTTGGTCTCCAAGAGCATCTTGGCCGTAAATCACCATTAGATTAGATCTGGACCGTCCGTATGATCTTAATCTTAATCTCTTGATCTCAGCTGTCTGATCGATTTTGATCATCTTGATCATCACCATCGGGGTGATCTTGGTCGTCCGATTGTGATCATCTCATCTAGATTTGCTGTTCATGTGTTCGTGGTTAGTTCTTGATCCATTCATTCTCTTGTGTTCGTGCTCGGGAATCCGTTCCTGTTATTCTCGTTCTTGCTTCGTCGCTTCCATCATCAATTTCAAGACAAGTAACTTGTATTCTTTTTGTTGTATAATACAAATACTAAATACTGCATGTAGTGTAGTTGCTTCAACATCTATTTTCATGAAAGCCCTTGTTATATCTTGTCTCTATGTGTTGATCCGTCTGTAGTTGTTCCATTACACACACGACATGAAATAACTTACAGATAATCAATTCTTTCTGGAGAGTAACTTATTTTTATCCTGATGTTAAAAATAATATTTTGATCCAAATTTTTTGCTGAGTACAACTAGAATTGATTGGGATTAACCCTTAATTTTTGTGGATTTAATTAATGAATTTATAAACTATTCTATACTTGCAAACAACCACTATACTTGCAGAATTTTCATGCTATTAAGTAAAGAACCTTAATTTCAACTTGATTCTATTTGCTGTTTATAAAAACTTTGTGAACATGAATTGTAGCTTACTGTATCTATTTTAATACCCTTTTGACGGATCTGAATTTCGATTTATATTTTGTAATCTATTGCTATTTTAGTACTGCTGTGTTTATGATTCCAGATTTACAAATTTGCTATATCTTATTGTTTTCTGATTTTACTTGACCATTCTATCTTTTTTGGAAAATTATGAACTTTATTTTCTGATACTACATACTAGGGAATACCCCAGATTTTTCTCGGATTTAATCGGTAAGTTTTTGTGTCGTTTTCCTGTTTTTGAATACAAACTCCTGATTTCTGGCTGAACACGTTTTCTGGATACAATTCTGTTTTGAGTTTTGTTTTTGTGAAATATCATATGACTTATATATATTTGCTGGATTCGGCCGAGAGTCTACTTTTCAGATTTTCTGACGGATCCAGATTTTCATATTTGTGGCAACGGGAATCCCAGATTTGGTGCAGTATTGTCTTGCTGTCCTGAACGAGAATTTTCGTTGTCCTACCTGCTGATTCTTGATTTTAATGATTACAATACAATGCAAAGTGATCCTGTTGTGATGTCTTCAACTTTACCAAAGTCTTTTGTTGAAGTTAGAGATCATCCTCATGACTTAATAATTGGTGATATTTCACATGGTATTCACACAAGATCACATGTTAACATGATATCTCACTCAGCCTTCTTGTCGGATTTTGAAACAAAGAATATACAAGAAGCATGTGAGAATGAATTTTGGATGAATGCCATGCAAGATGAGTTAAACCAATTCATAAGGAATGATGTATGGGATTTAGTTCCACGACCTCCTGATCATACTATAATTGGTACCAAATGGGTATTCAAGAATAAGTTAGATAGATCAGGACAAGTTGTTAGGAACAAAGCTAGACTAGTTGCTCAAGGGTATAATCAAGAAGAAGGCATAAATCTTGATAAAACATATGCTCATGTTGCTAGATTAGAATCAATCCGTATCTTACTATCTTTTGCTTGTTTTATGAATTTTACACTCTTTCAGATGGATGTTAAAAGTGCTTTCCTTAATGGATTTATAAAGAAAGATGTTTATGTTAAGCAACCACCAGGTTTCGAATATGAACAATTCCCAAACCACGTTTTTAAATTGAAAAAGGCTTTATATGGTCTTAAACAAGCACCACGTGCTTGGTATGATCGATTGAAGGCTTTTCTTTTAGAAACAGGTTTTGAAATAGGTAAAGTAGACACTACCCTGTTTATTAGGAAAATAGAGACAGAATCTTGATCATACAAATATATGTAGATGACATAATCTTTTGTTCTACTAATAGTAATCTTTGTCAAGAGTTTGCTAACACCATGAAAAACGAGTTTGGGATGAGTCACATGGGTGAACTCAACTATTTCCTTAGACTGCAAATTAAACAGTCACCGAATGCCATATTTATTAATCAAGGAAAATATGCTAAGGAATTACTCAAACGGTTTAATATGGATAGCACGAGTAGTAAGACCACACCTATGGCTACTACCACTACCCTTGATAAAGATGAATTAGGTAAGAGTGTCGATTAAAAACTCTATGTGGTATGATTGGCTCACTCTTATATATAACTGCTAGTAAACCGGACATTATGTTTAGTGTACATTTGTGTGCTAGATATCAGTCAAGTCCTAAAGAGTCTCACTTAAAAGTTGTGAAACGTATTTTAGGATACCTTAAAGGCACGTCTGAATATGGTCTATTTTATCCATGCACTGATAACTTTCAACTTTGTCATATAGTGATGCGAACTTTGCTGGTAGTAAAACTGACCGCAAGAGCACTAGTGGGACATGTCACTATTTGGGACATTCACTAGTCTCTTGGTGCAGTAAGAAGCAAAATTCGGTATCCCTATCTACTACAGAAGCTGAATATATCGCTGCAAGTTTGGCTTGTGCCCAAATTTAATGGATGAAACAAATCCTATTAGACTATGGTATTTCATTTGAAAAACCTTCAATAATATGTGATAATACCAGTGCCATTAACTTATCTAAAAATCCGGTTCAACACTCACGTACGAAACATATTGATATTCGACATCATTTTTTACGTGATCATGTTTTAAAGGGAGATATTTCTTTAGACTTTATTTCTACTGATAAACAGGTAGCTAACATCTTTACCAAACCTCTTAAGGAAGACACATTTATCACCTTAAGGAGAGAACTAGGGATTTTTAGTTTTCATGATGTGTCTTGAATTTTTTCTCTGGTAAGTCGACTTACAAGTATTTTTCAGTCGACTGCCAAGTATCTTTATTTTTCTAAGTTTTTGTCTGAATTTTTATGTTCTAGATAGTCGACTGTATAGAGTACCCAGTCGACTGACCCATTGTATTAATGCTATGTTTGATTTTCTATTTTGCTCTCGACTAAGTCGACTGCCCCTTAATACCAGTCGACTGTCGCGAATCAGTTTTCTTCAAATTCGAATTTTGGCACACCTTTTTAGGCAACTTTTCACTTTCTATTGCTCACTTTGACCACCCTTAGCGGTTGATTGCATTTCCTCTTGATCTCAGCCATCAACTCTTTCTACAAACCCTAAAAACTTACCTCTTTCTTTCACTTTTACTTTACCTTCTCTCTCCCAGCCGAAATTGTCCATTCGACTGCTGCTACTGCTGTTGCTGCCGATTTTAAGTCTTTGAAGCCCAAATCCTTCCATTTTCGTATGGTGCTTCAACTTCTCTTGAAGCTCTCTGCTTTTTTCTGAGTTTTTGTTGGTATATTTCCTTCCCCTTTCTTTGTTTGAGAGTTTTGTTTTTTATGGCTCCTTAGAGATCAAAAACCTCTCGTGTAGAGGAGGGTTCCTCTTCTAGGGACTATATCCAATTCCTTAGAAGTCCCGACCTTGTTAAAAAATGGTACATAATGTGTTCCATTATGATTTTTCTAAGTCGATTTGTAAATTTTCCCGATCTTGATAGGTTTAATCTCATGCCTTTGTTTCAACAATGTGGTCTTTATGAGTTTTTGTCCTTAGAAAAATCAACCCTACAACTACCCTCAACTCATCTATTTATTTTATACAAATATGAAGGTTGTTCAATCGGATGATGGTAGTGAGATTTTCTTCTATACTTCTGTCAAAAATAAGAAGATGAAACTCGCCTCCGAAAGAATCAATCTTATTTTGGGTTTAGATGATGAAGGGCTTGATTTAGGAGAAATTGAGATGGATGATGCCATCACTTTATCTAAAATTTATTTGCCAAATCATGGACCCTATGTCCAATAGGTCCATTAGCCCTGTTACAAAACTTGTTAGACACATACAATCATACAATATCATTCCCAAAACAGGGAGATATGATCAGTATTCCATAGAGTTGCAACAAGCCGTTTATGCAAAGTTCAACAAAATTAATATCAATTGGGGTCGTGTCATTTTCTCTAGGCTTCATAAGGCTCATACTTCATTTCTTGCTTTTGGTGCCCTTCTTACTCAAGTCTTTTGTGCTTATGGCATTGACCTCGATGCTGAGACAAATGTAGTAAAGCACTATGACTCTTTTGATTATGCAAGTTTAGCACGCATGAAGCTTCTCTCTTCACTACCTAGGTCTCCTTCTAGGACTTTCCTTCCTGTCCCTTTAGCTACTTCAGCCCGTCCGTCTTGAGCCTCTAGTTCCTCATGTCCTCGAACAGATTTTGATGATCCTCGCAGTATTTATCATGCTGTCAATTATATAATGGATCGTCAAGATGTTTCTCATCTTACCCACCTGTTCATCACTCAGTTTCCTCCTCCCTCTCATGGTGGCCAAGATGAAGATGATGAAGATTGATGAGCTACTCTTTTTATATTTTTTCTATGTATTTCCTACTTATTGTTGCTTTTTCTATTTGTTATGTAACCATTTGAACTAAGAATATTCCCTTTCTATGTATAAATTTGTCTTTGTTTATCATTTTGCTATGTACTTTTTGTGGTTTATTTTTCTTCCATTTTTTGTTGATGACAAAGGGGGAGAAATCTAACTATAAGCTTTGTGTTGCTTTGTGTCATTTTGTGCATGTTTTGTGATGCATATCTTTGTGTATATCTTTGTGCATATTTTTGTGCATGTTTTCACACCTATGCATGTTGTACATTTAATAGGGGGAGCATGTGAGCATTTGTAATATTTATTTTCATTATTGTAAACTATTATGTTGTCATCATCAAAAATGGCGAGAATGTTAATTCTTGATTTTGATGATTACAACACAATGCTAAGTTGTTGTGCTACCTCTCATATATTGCAGGTTGTATCAAAGTTTATCATGCATGATACACAAAGGCCTTAAAGCAAATTGATCAAGCAAGTTGTTCTAAAGCTGAAGAATGATCAAGCAAAGCTTCATACGGGGACAATGGCTAAATTTTCTATCAAGACTAAAGACTCAAGTCAAGACCAAAGCTTCAGTGTCTTATATTTTGTGTCCTGTAAAAACAAATGTAATCTTCTTTTGTTGACTCTTAGATTGATGTAAAAGCCTTGTCACACACACACACACACTCACATATAATTTTATAACTGTGTGGTTTTCAAAAATAAAGGTCAAAACAGTTTGAACTAGGTCAGCTGTTGAGTACCAGTCGACTACCATTAAGAACCAGTCGACTGTACCTGTACAAAACTGTCTGAGCTTCTTCAAACTTTGGCCAGTCGACTCACAACGGCAACCCAGTCGACTGTTCAAGTCGTTTTGACAGATTTCTGACTTCAAAATTCGATTTTTTGATTTCAAAAAGATATATCCGTTTGTAAACAGTTGTAAGAACTGTTTTTACAACTTTCAGGGATTCTACTCTATAAATAGAGGCTTAGAATCACCATGGAAGGGTCCCCAAGCCTTTTGAGAAAATGTTTTAAGAGTTCTTACTTTCAAAGAGAAAAAGTTTTTTAACTCAAACACTCTAATTCTTAAGACTTGGTTCTCTGAGTTCAGTCCAACATAACATTGAATTCATTTTGGATTGAATTCAGAAGTTGATCGAATTGCCACGTACAAAATCACAATCACAAGAAGGCTATAGGTTGATTGTAAACAATTTTATTGTTTTCTTTTCCTCTTGGTTGGAGAGTAGGACTCTAGGGTGTAGAGTCAGGTTTTCACTCTTGGTAGAAGAGTGGGTTGCTCTCTCTAGTGGTGGGAGAGGACTACAGGTTGGACAAGGTTGTTGTCTACCGTCGTAGGGTATTCTTGTACATTTTTCAAGAATAGTGGAAAATCTCAAGTGGGTTGCTTGGGAACTGGATGTAGGTCTGGAGGACCGAACCAGGATACATTGTGCGTACTCTGTGGTTGGAATTTTTGTGGTTGTATCTCTTGAACCTTTTATTACTTGCATTTCAATTCTCTCAAAACCGTTCTGGTAAGTTGGCTGTATTCCCATCTTATGTCGACTGATCAGACTGGTATTACAATCTTCTCAGAAACTCTTCTGGCAAATCGCCTGCCTCTCTGTATTAAATCGACTTATCAGACTAGTATCAAAATACTCTTCTACTCTGACGCCTCAGTCGACTGAACTTCTTTTTACAGTCGACTGAACAGAAGATAAATTTTAATTCCGCAATTAATTTTTATAAAATACTATTCACCCCCGCTCTAGTGTTTCTTGCCTCACCTACAGGATCCAACACTACCCTGTTATGTGTTGTCTATCACCTTTCCATGTTTTTCTTTCGACCTAAACCTGTTATGTGTTTATACCATGTTATCCTTGCTCCGTTTTGTGCACGTATATGTCTGTTTGATAATAATAATAAGAAACTAAGCCGTGGTTAAGGGAAAGACCTTAGTAGTGGAAATATAGGTATGTGTACTCAGAAACGGGCCCGTGTTTCCCATTTTTATTTTTGATTCATGTTGATACATGAACCTGTTACACTTTATGTTTGATTCATGAATCTGTGGATTCGTGAACCTGTTGTACTTTATGCTTTGATGCATGAACCTGTTGGTTCGTGTACCTGTTACCTGTTGATTCATGAACCTGTTGGTTCATGTACTTGTTTACTATTTGATTCATGAACATGTTCCTGTTACCTGTTACATGACGCTTGAGTACACAGCCCTATAGAAACCTACCACTAGGCCTAAACGTAATTTGCATGTATGTAGCAACCATGTGGTAAAAGTTTGGGACGCATGAAGTGCTATCTAGATAAAACAAAAAGACTTGACATGACATAATACCTATTACATGCTTACCTGATACATGATTACCTGTACATGCTACTTGACACCTGTTACATGTTTACCTCCTTGCATGATACCTGTTACCTGTTATATGTCACATGCACCTATTATCTCACCATATTACTTGATTCTGTTAGTGATTCATGCTAGTTGTTCTATTTTGTTGTCATATCTACTCCATGTTATGTTTGCTTCCGTAGTTACTCTATGTTATTTTATTTTTTCCCTGTACTTGTTGCCTGCACTACAAACGGCCCGTAACTTGCATTGAGGAACATTTTTTTTCTTTTCTTTTTTCTGCAATTTGTTAAATTGCAGATTTTGGTGATCAGCTGCCCAATGGAGTAAGTGATCTGAGATTCTAGTTCGTTGGAGTTCTTGCTATATCTATTTATTTCTTGTTGCTTATCTTGAATAATTGTACCTTGGTTATTTGGATTATTTTGTAGGGCAGTTGACCCAGGATTTATGACTTGTTCCAGATTTGATTTATTTGAGACTCATTTAAATTTTATTCAAGTAAATCTTGTTGAATATATTAATTCAGTTATGCATGCGTGGTTGACTATTCTTGTATCTCTCTTGTTTATACTTGTTCTTATTGTAAAGATCCTGACAACTTATGAATGGTGCAAGCCTTTCGCTGGACTTAGTCACGTATCCGCATTCTGTAACTCCTTTTTGGGAAGCGGTGCATGACAACAACTATACTTGAGTGTGGTTTTCTACGCAAAAAAAAGTTCAGTGAGGTTTTCTTCATAAAGGAGATAATTCAAGGTTTTTTTTTCCTTCAAATTTATCCTTTCAGAAAACCATCCATGCTCTCCAACATTGGCCTCTAAAGGAAAAACCTTTAAGGTATTTTACAATCCTTCGCTAGGTTATCCAATTTGGAGTTTGCCTATTTTGATTGATTTATAGCACAAATCCATTGATCTAAAGAATAGTTGAACTCTCCCTAAATAGGGTGGAAATTGAGAAGTCAATTAATCTCACTGATCTGCCCATGATGGTATGCAATTTTGTCAATGCATTGTTGGAGTTTCCCAAAGAATTGCAACCTTCCGCTAACTGTGTGAGATAAAAAAAACTGACTGAAAATGAGAGACATTTCTGAATGTCCTAGTGTTAAACCCATCGCGACTGCTTGTAGTGAACTATGGGGATTCCATTTTAGACACTCTTCTCACTCATATATTATTGATGGGTTTTGTTTTGGATTGTTTTTGTGTGTGTATATCTTTCTTCTTGCCTATGATTGCTGCCTGCCTTTTCTTTTTCTGGATGCTTGCAGGCTGAGTTTGATTAGATTCTATGCCAAGTGAGATGGTGTGAGCTACTAAATCAACTGTAGTCTGTGGATTCTAAAGTGTTTAAAAAAAAATTGTCGAAGCATTCAACTTCCTTTTCTAGGTTGTTTGATTATTTGTTGTGTTGGATATTGTAGGCAAGGCAAATAACACTAGAGGGGGGGGGGGGGGGTGAATAGCGTTGTTTTAAAAATTACTTAAGAAATTGAACTTTTCGAACTGTCCAGTCGACTAAAAATAGAGATACAGTCCACTGTTACGTCAGAATAGAAGAGTATCTTACTGAAGAGATACTAGTCTGATCAGTCGACTTAGCGCGGAAATCCAATCAACTTACCAGACAAGTTTTTGAAGTAAAACATAGTAAAATTAAAATTGCAAGTTGAGAAAATACAACCACCACAGAGTCAATTACAGAGTACATAGTGATGTATCCTGGTTCGGTCCTCCCGACCTACATCCAGTTCCCACGCAACCCACTCTAGATTTTCAACTATTCTTGAAAAAAGTACAAGAATACCCTACGGCGTTTGACAACAACTATGTCAAACCCGTAGACTTCTCTCACCACTAGAGAGAGCAAATCCACTCTACACCCAAGAGTGAAAAACCGACTCTACAACCAAGAGCCCTACTCTCCAACCGAGAGGACAACTCTCACAACCCGAGAGTGAAAAACAACAAAAAAAAGAGTTTACAATAACCTATAGCCTTGTTTGTGATTTGTGCTTTTGTATAGTGGCTATTAGGTTAACTTCTGAAATCAGTCTAAAACGAATTCGACATTATACTAGACTGAATTTCAGAGAACAAAAGACTTAGACAATTTGTATGCTTTTGAAACTCTTGTTCTTCTCAAAAACAAAAAGCTTGAAACTTAAAGAAATGCTTGGAATTGAGTTGTCACCTTTGCCAGATGAGTTTTATACTCTTTTTATAGAGTTAGAAACATTTGGACATTGACAGGTTGAATCCCAACTGCCATACAACGACAGTAAAAAAATTTTGATTTTGAAAAACAAGTTTTAAAATAAAAAAACTGTCGAAACGGCTTGAACAGTCGACTGGTTCCAAGGAATGGTCGATTAGTACTCAACAGCTAAACTTTTTCAAGCTTGTTTTGACCTTTCAATTTTGTAAAACACTCAGTTATTAAAAAGTATGTGTGAGTGTGTGTGTGACAAGGCTATTACAAGTTTCTAAGACTGAAAGAATGAAAATTACAATATTACAAAACACTTTTTACAAGCATTTGAAGCACTTGAATCTTGTCTTCAACTTGAGTCTTTGACTTGAGCTTGAGCCTTTGTCTTATGTCTTGAAGCTTGCTTGATCAATGTGGTTTGAGCTTAAAACTTTGTGGCTTGGTCAATTACTCTTGAAAGTTTCATTGGATTGTTTTGCCTTTGTGTATTTCACCATGGTATTGACTTTGAGACACCCTACAAGAGATAAGTAATAGAACAACGTTGTATTGTGTTGTAGTCATCAAAACCAAGAATCAACATTCTCCACGTTTTGGTGATGACAACACAATAACTTATAATAATAACAACAATTACATATCATGAAGTCATACAAAATTGAAAGATATATAAAATATTAACATGTATGCTCCCCTTAACTAATGTACAACAAGCACACAAGTAATAATATGCACAAAAACATGCACAAGACAAAGCATGCACCACCAAAAACACATGCACAAAAAACAGGCCTTTTCTCCCCCTTTGTCATAAAAAAAAACAAAAAAATAGAAGGAGGGAAGAAACAAAACATAATGTAAATCATAGCATAACGGACAAAAGCATTGTATAACCATAACAAATTAATACATAGAAAATGAAGTACAGGGTTGCAAATACTACATAGAAGTGAAATACACAATACATAAAAAAAATACAAAAAAAAGAAGAAAATACATTAATTTAAGAAGGTAAAAGAAAGAGAGAGATGCCTCAGTTAAGTGACGATTCGGAATCAAAAAAACCAAACTAATGTCGCGACAGTTGACTAGTTTTTGATATCAGTCACTTAGTCGAGAGAAAATTAAACCTAAAGAAACATCAAGTAAAAACTTCTGTAAGTCGATTGGTTACTTATACAGTCTACTATCCAGAACAAAAGATTCAGCAATAATAAGAACAACGAAAATCCTTTATAAGTCGATTGAAAAAGACTTTTAAGTTGACTTAAACAAAATAAAATTTTAAGAAATGTCATGAAAACAGCAAATTCCTAGTTCTTTTCTAAAGTTGATAAAAGTGTCTTCCTTAAGTGGTTTGGTAAATATATCTGTTACTTATTTATCAGTAGAAATAAAATTCAAAGTTATATCTCCCTTTAAAACATGATCATGTAGAAAATGATGTTGAATATAAATATGTTTTGTACGTGAGTGTTGAACCGGATTTTTAGATAGATTATTAGCACTGGTATTATCACACATTATAGCAGGTTTTGACAATGAAATACCATAATCCAATAAAGTTTGTTTCATCCACTAAATTTGGGCACAAGCCAAACTTGCAGCAATATATTCAGCTTCTGTAATAGATAGGAATACCGAATTTTGCTTTTTACTGCACCAAGATACTAGTGAATGTCCCAAAAAGTGACAAGTTTCACTAGTACTTTTACGACCAGTTTTACTACCAGCAAAATCAACGTCACTATACGACAAAAGTTGAAAATTATCGGTGCGTGGATAAAATAAACCATTGTCAGATGTGCCTTTAATGTATCTTTAAAAACGTTTCACAGCTTTTAAGTAAGGCTCTTTTGGACTCGATTGATATCTAGCACAGAAGCATATACTAAACATAATGTCTGGTCTACTAGCAGTTGTATATAAGAGTGAGCCAATCATACCTCGATAGAGTTTTTGATCGGCACTCTTATCTAATTCATCTTTGTCAAGTGTAGTAGTAGTAGCCATAAGTGTGGTCTTACTACTAGTGCTATCCATGCCAAACCGTTTGAGTAATTCTTTAGCATATTTTACTTGATTAATAAATATGCCATTTTGTGACTGCTTTATTTGTAGTCCATGGAAATAATTGAGTTCACCCATGTGACTCAGCTCAAAATCATTTTTCATGGTATTAGCAAAGTCTTTATAGAGATTACTATTAGTAGATCCAAAAATTATGTCATCTACATATATTTGTATGATTAGAATATCTGTCTCTATTTTCCTAATAAATAATGTAGTATCTACTTTCCTTATCTCAAAACTAGTTTCTAGGAGAAAAGTCTTTAATCGATCATACCAAGCAAGAGGTGTTTGTTTAAGACCATATAAAGCCTTTTTCAATTTAAAAACGTGGCTTGGGAATTGTTCATGTTCGAAACCGGGTGGTTGCTTAACATAAACATCTTCCTTAATAAAACCATTAAGAAAAACACTCTTGACATCCATTTGGAAGAGTGTAAAATTCATAAAATATGTAAAAGATAATAAGATCCTAATTGATTCTAGTTTAGCAACAGGAGCATATGTTTCATCAAAATCGATTCCTTCTTCTTGATTATATCCTTGAGCAACTAACCTAGCCTTGTTTCTAACGACTTGTCCTGATTCATCTAACTTATTCTTGAATACTCATTTGGTGTCAATTATAGTATGGTCAGGAGGTCGTGGAACTAAATCCCACACATTATTTCTTATAAATTGGTTTAATTCATCTTACATGACATTTATCCAAAATTCATTCTCACAAGCTTCTTGTATATTCTTCGGTTCAAAATCCGACAAGAAAGCCGTATGAAAAATCATGTTAACATGAGATCTTGTTTGAATACCACGTGAGATGTCACCAATTATTAAGTCATGAGAATGATCTCTAACTTCAACAAACGATTTTGGTAAAGTTTGAGTCATCACAACAGGATTAGTCGACTTAACAAGTCCATCAGCCGACTGATTCACATCAGTCGACTTAATATCCTTATCAGTCGACTTGTCTAAGGTAGTTTGCTATAGTGATTTAATAACGTTATTAAATGGTGATGAATCAATTTCATCATCTTCAATAACAGTAGATGAAGGCAAGGATTTCTCAAATGAAACATGCATAGATTCTTCAATAGTCAGGGTTGACTTATTGAAAATTCTATATGCCTTACTCCTATTTGAGTATCCAATGAAGATACCTTCATTAGATCTAGGATCAAATTTATCTAAATTATCTTTGGTGTTTAAAATGAAACACTTGCATCCAAATACTTTAAAATAAGATACTTTAGAAATTCTTTCAAAAAATAGTTCATAACAAGTTTTCTTAAGATTATGCTTAATCAATATTTTATTTAAAATATAACATGCTGTAGAAACAGCTTCAGCCCAGAACTACTTAGGCAAATTGCTTTCAACAAGCACAGTACGTGCACACTCTTGCAATGTCCTATTCTTTCTTTCGACGACTCCATTTTGTGGTGAAGCTCTAGGAAATACAAACAAATGTATTATACCATTCTTGTTGCAATATTATGAAAACGTTTCATTATCAAATTCTCCACCATGATCACTTCTAATAGTGACTATGGTTAGAGATTTTTGATTTTGAATTCGTTTACAAAAGTTTGTAAATTCTTCAAAAGCATCATATTTATGTTTTAAAAAGAAAACCCATGTAAATCTTGAAAAATCATCTACTAAAATAAATACATATCTACTTTTATTTAAAGAAGCGACTCTAGTAGGACCAAATAAATCTATATGGATTAATTCGAGAGGCCTACTAGTAGAAATCATTTATTTTTTCTTAAAAGTAGATTTGACTTGTTTTCCTAGTTGACATGCATCACATAACTTATCTTTCTTAAAAGATAGTCTTGGCAGTCCTTTAACTAGGTTGTACTTAGACAATTTAGCAATATTTTTTATATTCACATGGCCAAATCTCTTATGCCAAAACCAAAAATCATTGTTAGAAGCTACTAAACAAAAATCATTAGAGAATTCATTGGTTTTTAAACATAATTCATAGATGTTGTTTTTCTTAAATTCTTGAAAAATTACATTTTTCATGGAAGAATCATAAATTAAACATGCATCTTTTTCAAAAATAATTTTATATCCCTTATCACACAATTGGCTAATACTTAACAGATTATGCTTAAGACCACTAACAAGAAAAACTTCTTCTATAGCACAGGTAGTGTTCTTACCGACCATGCCTATTCCAATAACCTTTCCTTTGTTGTTGTCACCGAATGTGACTGTTCCTCCATCTATTTCTTGTATGGAAGAAAGAAGGTTAGCATGACCAGTCATATGATTGGAGCATCCACTGTCAAGTATCCAACGTTCTCTTTTAGGTACCTATAAAATAATCATTGTGAATATGGTACCCTTTTCATTGGGTCCAAAAAGGATTAGTTTTTGGGAAACCAAACATTCCGAGTTTGATTTACCACCAAAAGAAGGAATATAATTTATAGAATTACATACATTAAGAACATAAGAATTTATATAAGTAATTCTATCATTTATACTCAGATTGACTGGAACCCAAATATTTTTAGTATGTCCATTCGACCTTATTGTACCTTTCAGTCGACTGTTATGAGAAGCCAGTCGACTGGGAGGTTAAATAGGTTGACTTATCTGAGGTTTCGGTCTCTTTAAATAGGAATCCAAACCTCTGGACAGACGATTGAAATTAGGGTTTAGTCGACTGGTCTGAAATACAGAATTACTATTTTCATGAAAAACAACAGTTTTTGGTTTCTAAAAAAACTCATTTAATTTGTTCTTAATACTAGAAATAGAATCATTCTTATTACTACTAGTATTCTTAGAAATATGATGTTTTTCAAGAGATTTTTGAAAACCAAGTCCAAATCTCTTATTAGATTGAACTTGATTTTGGAGAACTTCATTTAAATTCTCCTTTCCTTTGTTAAACTTAGATACATTCTTGAATATCTCTTCATAATTTTTTTTAAGAGATATAAGATCTATATCCAAATTAGAAAGTCGAGAATTTAACGACTTGACTTCAATATTTAAGTCAAGATTCTCTTGAGAAAGTGTTAGATTAACTTTCTCTAAATTTTTAACTCTAATTTTCTCATTCTTGGTGATATGGCTAAAAATAGGATTAAATCGGGACTGTTCACATCAGAGACGAATCTTAAAGGTCAGGGATAAAACGGTAATTTCACCTACTGACGGGTCCGAAGCGGGTACTGGGTCTCCTTCTCACAGATCCAATAACCCGCGAACGGATCCACCTCAACTGCGTACGGGTCCCGACCCGATACAAACCCAGTCCGACGGGATAGAATTAAGGTATCTGATTGAACCAAATCAACGGGCCTGATTCGCGACTATCCTCTCACCGGGAATTAAGGGATTACATTCCTAATCTGATTACGAGGATTTTACGCCTTATCAGATGACAGGAATCACATTCCTAATCTGATCCCAACGGCGACTATAAATACCCCCCACCTACCACTGCTACAGGTGAATCGCTCTTTTACCAAATTAAGCTCTTTTTTAATCATCACTGGTTACTGACTAGAGCGTCGGAGGGTGCGTCGCCGGGATCAACCCCGGTGTTTTGCACTTTCCCTGCCGGTGTATGGCGGGAGTCAGCAGCCCAACTCCGACGAACAGGCTTGGATCCGCTATTCAGGTTTTTCTACGAACCCACAAATTCTATCTGTTTACTCCCATACCAGATTCAGCGGTAACAGATTGGCACCGTCTGTGGGAATCCATACGAATAGCCTCTGCCTCTTCCTCGTCGACTAGCTCTTCTCTAGCCATGCCTCCCAAAAAAGTAAGATCCAGGGGGTCCAACCGTGGACCCAACCCTGTTGATCAACAACAGGAAGTCCCCGTCCATCCCACTCCGCAGCAGGGGCAACTTCCTCCTCCGGCCGAGGACCATTTCCAACAGGACCAGCCTCCTCTTCTGAATCAGCAACCCCCTAACGGTCCCGCTAGTCCTAACCCGCAGAAGCAAAAGCAACCTCTCCATCAGGACCGCATCTCAATACACAATGCCTCTACAGACTCTTCCGCCTCCCACAGTCCTCAGGCCCCTGACCTTCGAAATACCGTCCTCAACCGGCAGAAAGATGAGGATCTTTGCCACCGTCTGGATGAAAAGCGGGCCCGAGAGGGAGCCTCCAGCCAGCAACGTCCAGATGAGCGAAATCCTCACCACCGAGACTATAGAAGGTCCCCTACCCGAAGAGGGATGAAAGAGTCTCCCGAACACCATAGGAGAAGACCTCATTCCCCTGCCGGTCGACAACATCTGAGGAACGATGAGGCACCCATCACCCGTGCCGAGTTCCAGCAGTTCCAAGCAACGGTGTTGCAAGCCCTCAACCTCCGACCCAACAATAACAATGCTCAGAGGGCTCCTACCCTTCCACGGGTCCAAAGTCCTCACCATCGGTCCATAACTCCTCCTCTAGCTCCTAGTAACCAACAGCGCATGCCCAGCCCTCGCTACTCCCAGAGCTACCGTCGTCGCTCCCCTTCCTATGAAGATGAGTCCAGAGGCTCGTTTGACTATCGTCGAAGGGATGATGATCTCTACCGCCATCTCCACGAGATGGAGAGGCGCATCGGCCGAATAGACAAGGATGAGAAGTTAAGAGGAAGGACCATTCGCTCGAACAGACCTCCCTTCTCCCGGACCATCATGGAAGCTCCTATCCCAAGAGGTTTCGAACCCCCGAAGTTCGAAACATACTCGGGGGAGTCGGACCCCGTGGACCACATCGAAAGCTTTAAGACCCTCATGCTAATCCACCAAGCTTCTGATGCTTTGCTGTGCAAAACCTTCCATGCCACTCTTAAGGGTTCGGCTCGGGAGTGGTACTCCCGCCTTGCCCCGTCTTCCATATTCTCCTTCGAGCAATTCGAGAGCCTCTTCATCACTCATTTTGTGAGTAGCAGACGCACGGAGAAGACTAACATCTCGTTACTCCAGCTCCGCCAGGAGAAGGGAGAGAAGTTGAGAGACTATGTGAGGAGGTTCACTGCAGAAGTGAGATCCATTACTTCCCTTGACCAGCCTGTTGTAGCGGCCGCCTTCCAATCGAACGTCCTCAACTCTAGCCTTCGCTCCTCCCTTGCCAAGAAGCCCCCACATAATTTCGCCGACCTCCTTCTTAGGAGCGAGAAGTACATTCGGGCCGAAGAAGCCGAGAATCTCCCGGGCTTTGAGGAGACATCTTCCGGGAACAAACGAAAGAGCACAAGCGAAGAGGGCTCCCAAAAATCCCTGAAGGACGGCAATGGACAGCGTCGCCTGACTCCTCGATTTGAGAAGTTCACCCCTCTCATTGCCAATATATTAGAAGTTCTTATGGAGGTGGACAAGGAAGGGCTCCTCCGCGCTCCCCTGAGAATGAATACAACTGGCAAGAAGAGGAACAAGGATAAGTGGTGCCGCTTTCACAGGGACCACGGCCACGACACGGAAGATTATCGGGCTCTGAAGGAGGAGATCGAGGAACTCATACAGCGGGGGCACCTGACCAAGTTCGTCCAAAAAGAGGGAGCCAAGCTTCCCCCCTGAGGAGCCAACAAACGAACCGAAGGGCCCGCCGAGCTTTAAGACTCAGAATCTCCCAGCTCCTCCCAAGAGGTCTTCACCTTATTGTAAAAGTAGGACCCTGATTTTCAATAAGGCCAATGCTTGTAACCCGGCCGAAAGCATGTAATAATGGCTCGCCCTATTGAAGCGGCACTTAGTTTATTTCAAACTTTACATCTTTTCATTGAAAATTATTGCTCTTGCTTCTCTCTTAAATGGTGGGTTCGGAGTCCAGCTTCTTCTACATGGCTGCTCCCGCAACTTACTAACCTTAAACAACGAGTTCGGAGTCCAACACTTGGCTTGATACCTCTTCAAATAACCTGCTCTTCAGCGGGTTAGAAGTGGTTCGCCATTCGAAATTGCTCCTACAACCGTTGAGCACCTCTACCGATGGTTCAGAGTCCAACACTTGGCTCGATTCCTCTTCAAATAACCTGCTCTTCAGCGAGTTAGAAGTGGTTCGCCATTCGGAATTGCTCCCACAACCGTTGAACACCTCGACCGATGGTTCGGAGTCTAACACTTGGCTCGATTCCTCTTCAAATAACCTGCTCTTCAGCGGGTTAGAAGTGGTTCGCCATTCGGAATTGCTCCCACAAACGTTGAATACCTCTACTGATGGTTCGGAGTCCAACACTTGGCTCGATTCCTCTTCAAATAACCTGCTCTTCAGTGGGTTAGAAGTGGTTCGCCATTCGGAATTGCTCCCACAACCGTTGAATACCTCCACCGATGGTTTAGAGTCCAACACTTGGCTTAATTCCACTTCAAATAACTTGCTCTTCAGCGAGTTAGAAGTGGTTTGCCATTCGGAATTGCTCCCACAACCGTTGATTCTCTTACATAAGCAGCGAGTTCGGAGCCAAAGCTCTCCCCTAGAGTTGCTCCTCACACTTGTCTCAAAAATAGCTCTCTTCCAGAGCCGAGCTCTTCACTCCGCTCGCCTCCGAAGCGGACCTCTTCTCAACGAGTTTGGAGCACAACTCTCTCATAGAGTCCCTCCTCACACTCGTCTCACAAATAGCTCTCTTCCAGAGCCGAGCTCTTTACTCCGCTCGCCTCCAAAGCGGACCTCTTCTCAACGAGTTTGGAGAACAACTCTCTCATAGAGTTCCTCCTCACACTCGTCTCACAAATAGCTCTCTTCCAGAGCCGAGCTCTTCACTCCGCTCGCCTCCGAAGAGGACCTCTTCTCAACGAGTTCGGAGCTCACAACTCTCTCATAAAATTGCTCCTCAAACTCATCTCACAAATGGCTCTCTTCCAGAGCCGAGCTCTTCACTCCGCTCGCCTCCGAAGCAAACCTCTTCTCAACGAGTTTGGAGCACAACTCTCCCATAGAGTTCCTCCTCACACTCGTCTCACAAATAGCTCTCTTCCAGAGCCGAGCTCTTCACTCCGCTCGCCTCCGAAGCGGACCTCTTCTCAACGGGTTTGGAGATCACAACTCTCTCCTAGAGTTGCTCCTCAAACTCATCTCACAAATGGCTCTCTTCCAGAGCTGAGCTCTTCACTCCGCTTGCCTCCGAAGTGGACCTCTTCTCAACGAGTTTGGAGCACAACTCTCTCACCGAGCTCTTCACTCCGCTCGCCTCCGAAGCGGACCTCTTCTCAACGAGTTTGGAGCACAACTCTCTCATAGAGTCCCTCCTCACACTCGTCTCACCGAGCTCTTCACTCCGCTCGCCTCCGAAGCGGACCTCTTCTCAACGAGTTCGGAGCTCACAACTCTCTCCTAGAGTTGCTCCTCAAACTCATCTCACAAATGGCTCTCTTCCAGAGCTGAGCTCTTCCCTCCGCTCGGATGCCGAGCAAGTGCCGATCCGACCCCTACATCAAAAAGCCCGGTCGGCTAACCGAGCAAGTGCCCATTCGAGCCCCAAAACGGAGAAAAATCACTTTTCCCTCAACATTCACGTAAGATCTCGATCAAACGGCTCAGATCGCTCCAGCAGCACTAAACGACAAGATAGTGTTTTCTTGGAAACTGTGCCCGCCTCGAGATCCGCGCTGAGATCAGACGGCTCAGATCATGCCAGCACCACTACACGACAAGATAGTGTTTTCTTGGAAAATGTGCCCGCCTCGAGATCCGCGCTGAGCTCCGACGGCTTAGATCGCTCCACGTCGCTCGGTATTCCGAGCCGCTCGCGCCCCTTCTTCGCCCCTAGGGTCTTCCTAGCACATCTTACAAGGGTCTTCCTAGCACAAGGGTCTTCCTAGCACATCTTACAAGGGCCTTCCTAGCACAAGGGTCTTCCTGGCACATCTTCTCCGCCCCTAGGAGTGGAGCTCCTCTTCCAAAATCCCTAAGACCAAAGCACTTATCAACTTCATGAAGACGAGGATGTTGCGGGGCTATTTTGACCATGAAGGACGGTGGATCTTCATCCCACTCCTAAAGAGAAGTTGTAGATCTTCGAATTAGCTTCAAAACGAGGGGTCGCATGCCCTGATCGGACCTCCGTAGCACCGGGAAAGTGGATCTCAATACAGCTGTGCCGAATAGCTCGGAAATCCGAGCCGAACCACTCGCGCGAGGGAAAAATCCGAACCAAACCCGAGCAACTGTTGAATCCGAGCTCTTCCCTCCGCTCGGATGCCGAGCAAGTGCCGATCCGACCCCAACATCAGAGAGCTCGGTCGGCTAACCGAGCAAGTGCCCATCCGAGCCCCAAAACGGAGAAAAGTCACTTTTCCCTCAACATTCGTGTAAGATCTTGATTAGACGGCCCATATCTTGCCAGCGTCGCTAAACGACAAGATAGCATTTTCTTGGGAGCTGAGCCCGTCTCGAGATTCGTGCCACCATTCAACCGTCCAGCTCGAGCCACATAGTTCGGATCTCCAATCCGAGCTACTGTCCTACCGAGCTTCAAAGTTGCAAAAATGTGCCTCAAAATCCGTGCTCGGATTTGCCGAACTAGAAGCAGAGAGAGAGAGACAAAAAAAAAGGGCACAAGGGCCGGGTTCAGACTCGTTAAGGGGGTCCAAACCTGAACCCCTTCCCTTCCTCTTCTCCTCTTCAACACCTTCCCGCCAAAACCGCCACAACCAAACAAGAAGAAAACCATCTTCTTCAAGCTCCGAGCTCTCCAAGCTCCGCCATGGCCTCGCCGACCTCCATCACCTCAGTCGTCGCTGAGCTCCCCATCCCGAGCTCGAGCTCATCTCCACAGCTCCGACGAACTCCATCTTCTTCGTCACCGAGATCGCAAAGCTCCGAACCCAATTCTTCCGCTGACGAGCTCCACCGACGACCACCTTCTAGCTCCTCTCCTCTCCGAGCTCCCTGGGTCGTCGAGCTCCGCTCTCCACCTAGCCGAGCTCCATGGACGAGCTCAGCCCTCAACTGATGAGGCCCTCCATCGGCGAGCTCCATCGACGAACTCGCCAGCCTCACACCTCCGAGCTCACCTTCACGAGCTCCCTTCCTCGCTGAGCACGCATGAGCAGCCGTCTCCCATCATCAACGCTCGGAGCCTCGTCGAGCCTACACACGGCCGCCAGCAACCTCCACTGTCGAGCTCGTCTCCCTCTCCTCTGCCACTGAGTCGAGCCACCACAGTCGAAACTCGAACTCCGCCAACTCCGCGCCGAGCTTCTCTCAGCTCAGAGTTCCATGCCGAAGCTCTCCAATATGCCGAAGTTCCTTTCCCGTCGAACTCCCCGTCACCTTCGCAAGCTCATCTCTAACCTACGCGAAGAACCCATCTTCTCCGTCGTCGAGCTCCGCCTCCGACGAGCTCCTCTCCACTCGTCAAGCTCGCTCGAAGCTCCAAACCCACTCCCGAGCTCCGAGGTCTTCTCACGAGCTCCATTCGTCACCGAACTCCACCTTCCCCTCTCTCCTTGCCACCTCGCCGAGTCGAGCTAGCCTCCGACGTCGAGCTCCCCTCGTCGTTGACGTGGCACCGAGACGAAGGAGAGGGAAGACGGGACGGAGAAGGCGAAGAACGAAGAAGAGAAGGAGAAGAAACAGAGAAGAAGAAGAGAAAGAACAGGGCGGGAGAAAAAAAAATTTCACGTGGCCCGGTCGACTGACCGAGCAAGTCCCCATCCGAGCTCCAAAAACGGAGAAAAAAGCCGTCGAGCAACTACGACCGTTGGATCTTCCAGAAATTCGTGCTTCTTGTGATAGGTGGTCCAGATCGCGCCACGTGCGCTAAACGACAAGATAACGATTTTTTTTGGGAAACGCACCTCCTCGAGATTCGTGCTGGGATTCGACGGCACAGATCGCGCCACGTGTCCAAGTATCTTTAAATTATTTATTTATTTATTTAATTGTTTTAATTATTTAAAAATTCCGAAAAAATATTTAAAAAATCGAAAAAAATTAATTAAAAATTCTAAAAATAATTATTAATTCAGAAAAATTATTTTAAAATTCTGGAAAAATAATTATTAAATTAGAATAATTAATTAATATTTTCGATAATTAATTATTTAATTCGGAAAATGAATAAAAAATTCAAAAAAATGAGAAAAAATTCAGAAAAATCTGGAAAAATCACCAAAAATCCAGAAAATTCTGAGAATATTTTTGGGCATTTTACAAGCCCAGAATAACACCGTTACACCCCAAGCAAGATCCAAAACTCCCTTAAGAACACCGATAAAATCCCGTACGCCATTAGAACAGTAAAACTACTCCTCAAAGACTGAAAACTCAGTCTCTAGGAGTGGGGGGCTCATGATATGGCTAAAAATAGGATTAAATCAGGACCGTTCACATCGGAGACAAATCTTAAAGCTCAGGGGTAAAACGGTAATTTCACCTACTAACGGGTCTGAAGCGGGTACTGGGTCTCCTTCTTACAGATCCAATAACCCGCGAACGGATCCACCTCAACTGGGTACGGGTCCCGACCCGATACAAACCCAGTTCGACAGGATAGAATTAGGGTCTCTGATTGAACCAAATCAACGAGCCTGATTCGCGATTATCCTCTCACCGGGAATTAAGGGATTACATTCCTAATCTGATTACGAGGATTTTACGCCTTATCAGATGACAGGAATCACATTCCTAATCTGATCCCAACGGCGACTATAAATACCCACCTACCACTACTACAGGTGAATCACTCTTTTACCAACTTAATCTCTTTTTTAATCATCACTAGTTACTGACTAGAGCGTCGGAGGGTGCGTCGCCGGGATCAACCCCGGTGTTTCGCACTTTCCTTGTAGGTGTATGGCGGGAGTCAGCAGCCCAACTCCCACGAACAGGCTTGGATCCGCTATTCAGGTTTTTCCACGAACCCACAAATTCTATCTGTTTACCTCCACACCAGATTCAGCGGTAACACTTGGGTTCTTGAAAAACCTCATTGAAAGCATCTAATAAGTCATTTGAATCAAAGTTAACACTTACTTCGTTTTATGTTGCCATAAAATATACGTTCGCAACTTCATTTGACTCCTCATTCTCTTCTTCCGATGAAGAGTCGCTATCGTCCCAAGTTTCTTGATATGCCTTCTTGTTCTTCATATACTTGTTCTTTGTGTACTTGTCCTTCTTGAAGTTAGGAGCCTTTCCTTTCGATTTCACATTTTTTAATGGGCAATCTTTCTTCATATGACCTGTTTTGTTACACTTGAAACAAGTGGGAAGTTCATTAGTATCTTTAAATTTGGAATTAAATTTACCTTTTCTAAGAAACTTCTTGAACTTTCTAGTGAATATGGCTATCTCTTCTTCATCTTCTTCTTCATCTTCGGAGTCCAACATGGCCTTGAAAGCGAGTGTCTTCTTCTTTGCTGGTTGAGGTTCTAGATCCTTTTTGCGTTCTTCAAGTTAACTTCATATGCCATAAGATTTCCAACAAGATTCTCAAAAGAGAGTTGTGATAAACCGTTGGCTTTGTCTATGGCGGTGGTCTTCTTCTCCCATTTGGGGGTTAGTGCACGAAGAACTTTCCTCACCATTTTCGATTGCGAGTACGTATTTCCAAGGGTCACAAGAGAGTTTGTAATGTCCGTGAACCGTGTTATCATGTCCGACACATTCTCGTTCTCCTTCATACGGAACATCTCGAACCTGTGAATAAGAACAGATATTTTAGATTCTTTAAACTTATTAGTACTTCATGAGTTACCTCGAGTGTGTGCCAAATTTGATATGCCGTTGTTGCATTAGACACACGATTGAACTCCTCTTTGGTAAGAGTACAGATTAGAGCATTCATCGCATTTGCATTGTTCAATGTGTTGCCCTTCATTTCATCGTTCCATTGTGCATAAGGAATTGTAGAAGCGGTGTACTCTGTCTCAGTCATGTTCCAAATCTTATAGTTGATGGACTGAAGGTAGATATTCATTCTACACTTTCAATAGTTGTAATTTGTTCCATCGAATAGGGGTGGCCTTTGTGTGGATTGGCCTTCATGGTATTGGTTTGCATTTGAAATAGATGCCATTGCCCTCAACCACGCTTTGATACCAAGTGTTGGACCCTGTAGGCAAGGTAAATAACACTAGAGGGGGGGGGTGAATAGTGTTGCTTTAAAAAATTACTTAAGAAATTGAATTTTTCGAAAGTCGACTGAAAATAGAGATACAGTCGAATGTTGCGTCAGAGTAGAAGAGTATCTTACTGAAGAGATACTAGTCTGATTAGTCGACTTAGCACGAAAATCTAGTCGACTTACCAGACAAGTTTTCGAAATAAAACACAGTAAAATTAAAATTGCAAGTTGAGAAAATACAACCACCACAGAGTCAATCACAGAGTACACCGCGATGTATCATGGTTCGGTCATCCCGACCTACATCCAGTTCCCAAGCAACCCACTTGAGATTTTCCACTATTCTTGAAAAAAGTACAAGAATACCCTATGACGTTTGACAACAACTATGTCAAACCCGTAGACCTCTCTCACCACTAGAGAGAGCAAACCCACTCTACAACCAAGAGTGAAAAATAGATTCTACAACAAGAGCCCTACTCTCCAACCGAGAGGACCACTCTCACAACCTGAGAGTGAAAAAACAACAACAAAAAGAGTTTACAATAACCTATAGCCTTGTTTGTGACTTGTGCTTTTGTACAGTGGCTAATAGGGTAACTTCTGAAATCAGTCTAAAATGAATTTGATGTTATACTAGACTAAATTTCAGAGAACAAAGACTTAGACAATTTGTATGCTGTTGAAATGCTTGTTCTTCTAAAAAACAAATAGCTTGGAACTTAAAGAAATGCTTGGAATTGAGTTGTCACCTTTTCCAAATAAGTTCTATACTCTTTTTATAGAGTTAGAAACGTTTAGACGTTGAGAGGTTGAATCCCAACTGCCATACAACGGTAGTAAAAAAAAATTGAATTTGAAAAACTAGTTTTAAAATCAGAAAACTGTCGAAACGGCTTGAACAGTCGACTGGGTTGCCATAATGAGTCGACTGGCCAGAGCTTGTATGAGTTCAGACAGTTTCGTACTATGACAGTCAACTGGTTCCAAGGAATGGTCAACTGGTACTCAACAGTTGAACTTATTCAAGCTTATTTTGACCTTTTAATTTTGTAAAACACTCAGTTAATAAAAAGTATGTGTGAGAGTGTGTGTGACAAGGCTATTACAAGTTTCTAAGACTCAAAGAATGAAAATTATAATATTACAAGACACTTTTTACAAAACATTTGAAGCACTTGAATTTTGTCTTGAACTTGAGTCTTTGACTTGAGCTTGAGCCTTTGTCTTTATGTCTTGAAGCTTGCTTGATCAATGTGGCTTGAGCTTAAAACTTTGTGGCTTGATCAATTACTCTTGAAAGCTTCATTGGATTGTTTTTCCTGTGTGTATTTCACCATGGTGTTGACTTTGGTACACCCTGCAAGAGATATGTGATAGAACAACTTTGTATTGTGTTGTAGTCATCAAAACCAAGAATCAACATCTTGCTGCTGTTATCACTTCATGTATGTTTAGTATATGTTAGAACACATCATCAGAACAAAACAATGCTATTAGAACACACCTTACTACCATTACTTTTCAATAAACAAATGCTACTATAACACCTCACTCCGTCTACGGGCTCCTATTTGTAGTAGGCAAGCATGAAGTTTCTACTTCAATTATTAGGGAGGAAATAAGGCAAGTAGTAGTTATCTCTCACCTTTGAACTTCAGTATGATCCCTTCCTTTTTTACTTCGTTAGGCATATTTAGTATTTTTTCATCAACTGGAAACATGCTTGCCAAATGTAACCCCTGTTTTCCCAAAAATGTAATTTTGTGTATTTTCTGTATTTAAATATTTTCGCAAATTATTTTTTTCGGTTTTCAAATTCTTTTATCAAAATGTAATACTAGATCTTCTATTAAAATCTATTTCGATTGATAATTTTAATTGTAAATCTTATTATTATTATTAACACTTTGATTTCTATTATTATTTTTAATACTATTATTATTATTATTATTATTATTATTATTATTATTATTATTATTATTATTATTATTATTATTATTATTATTGTTATTGTTATTGTTATTATTATTATTATTATTATTTTTATAAAATCACAATTGTATATTTTTATTAGTTAATTTATTTGCCCAAACCCGAAACCCAATTACCCATTATCCATTTAACACCCTATAACCCCTTTTACCCATTAACCTATTATTACCCAAACCCAGTATAACCAAACCCAATAACCCATATCCTGTTAATCTAATAACCAATTCCCATTACATTATTTCCCCAGACCCGTTTAAACTCCAACTTAAACCTGTTACTAAAACCCCCTTACCCTAATAACCCTACCCGTTAGCCGCTTATACCCTATTCACCATATTACCAAGCTGCCATATTCCCTATATATAAACCTATGTTAAACCCCCAGTCGCAACTCATCCCCTATCTCCCGATCCTCATCCCCCTACCTCTGGCCTTCCTGACCTCTTTTAAACCCATGCAAAACCCTAGCCACCAACTCACTATTTCATCATCTCCCCCATTCTCCTTTCATCTCCTTCCTCCCGCTTCTCGCGACTGTCACACCTCTTCTGGGTCACATCGCCTTCAGCCGACGCAACCACCCGACGGCACCCCGATCCACCCCCAGACATCTCTTGGTCCTCCCCTACCGTGACACCCTGTCGCACCCTCCGTAGCTTCCCTGCATTGCGGCGCACTCCCATGTGTGCTCTCTTCCCTATCGTCTCCGCACTCAGCAGCGGCGCTGCTTGTCTCCCCTGGTGCCCTTGCAGTTGTCTTGCCACCGACGACTGCCCCTGCCACCGCCCGCAGTCGAGCCCTGCCACCAGGGCCGAACCTATTGCTGATGCTGTTGCTGTTGGTATTGGTTCTGATCAAGTGGGTTTTGATCATGGGTTTTTGATCAAGTGAATTTGGGCTGTCGATTGCCCGTGATCTTGATCCCTTGATCTTGACTGCCAGATCTTCATCATCATCATCTCATCTTGATCGTCTTGGTCATCATCATCATCAAGTGATCCTGGACCGTCCGATCTCCTCTTGATCATCATAATCATGATGATTATCAATTTTCTTTGATCGCAGCCGTTCGATCGATTGATCGTGATCTTCATCATTATCTTCATCATCAGGAAAATCTAACCATTCGATCTGATCCGATCATCTTAATCTTGATCTTCGATCTTATCTGTCCGATTGTGTTCGTGATCTCGATCATCTTCATCTTGTTCGTGATCGTGTGAGATATGACTGTTATACTACAGAGGTGTAATTCGTTTCCAGATTTTTTTTCTTGATGATTTTGATACTAGTGTTAGACACATTATTTTGATCTGAAGTTTTGGTCAGTTTTTCTATATCTAATTAGGAATTACCCAGAATTTTGGTAGATTTTATTGATGAGCTTTATATGCCATTTCATGCTTGTTTACAAAAATTATACTTACTCGCTGTTCCATAAAGATTTATATTTTTACCCTAATTCTGTTTCCTGTATGAAAAATAATTATGAAATATGAAAGTTAGATTATTATGTCTATTTTCATCTTCCTTTGATGGATTTGGATTTCGTTTCACGGTTTGCGAGATATTACAGTTTTCGTACAGCACTGTTGGGAATTCCAGATTTGCTAAACTATCGTTTCTTGATGTTTTCTAATTTTTTATGGCAAAACTAATCTTACTAGAAAATTATGAAACTCTATATTTTGATACTAGACAGATAGGGGAATGCCCCATATTTCTCCTGGATTTTTGAGATGTTTTGATGATGTTTTCCTGCTCTTGAATTCGATTTCCTGATTTCTAACTGAACGTATTTTGTGTATTCAAATCAATTTTGAGCTATGTTTTTGTGAATTAGTATGTGACTTATTTATATTCGCTGGATTCGGTTTGGAATCTATTTTTAACGGATTTAGATTTGCATGTTTGTAACATTAGGAATCACTGTTTTACTACAGTATGGTCTTGTTGTCCTGAACTAGAGGTTTGGTTATTTTATTCGTTTATGAGTTATCTTACACCCGTACATGTTTATCTTGCAACTTGAACTTGTTACATGATCATGCCATGATATTCTTGATATTTTTTGCACACCTACATGCTTGTTTGATATTAATAATAAATAACTAAGCATGGATTTGAGGGAAAGATCTAATAGTGGTAATTCAGAAACGTGTACTCGGAAGGGGGCCCGTGTTTCCCACATTTGGAATTTGGTATATGATTTGGATTATTTGGAATTTGGTATATAATTTGGTTAATTTGAAATTTGGTATATGATTTGGTTAATTTGGAATTTGGTATATGATTTGGATTACTTGTCCCTGAGTACACTGCCCTCTATGGTCCATTATGAAATCTAAAACGAAACTGTTTGTTGTAGCAACTATGTAGTAAAAGTTGGGATGCATGAAGTGCTACCTAGATGGTAATCACTATAAGACTTGATACATAATTCTTGAACATGATACTAGAACATAATACTTGACACGTGTACTTGACTACTTGACCCTTGATTTCGTGATACTTGATTTCGTGATACTTATTACTTGTTTACATGATACCTGTTTACTTGACATTTGATACATGCCACTTGTACTTGTTCATCTTGCCATGCTAGTTGTTATATTTTGATATCATGCTTATACCATGTTGCTAGTTAGTTTTCCCTATGTACTTGTATCCTGCATTACAAGCGGCCCGTAACTTGCATTGATGAGAATCTTGTTTCTTTTTCCTTCTTCCTGCAATTTGTCAAATTGCAGATTTTGGTGATCAGCTACCCGATACAGTATGTGATCTAAAGTTCTAGTTGGCTGGAGCTTTTGCTATCTTTATTTATTTCCTGTTGCTTATTTTGAACAATTGTATCTTGTACTTGAATTTATTTTGTATTTGGGCAATGTGACCCAGGATATTTGACTTATTCAGATCATAATTATTTGAGATTAATTTATTTTGTTTCAACTATTCTTGTTGCTATTTTGGTTCATATGTGCATGATTGGTTGATTCTCTTGCTTCCGACTCTGATTACTTAGTGAGATGTTGTAAAGATTCCTGAATAGCATATGGATGATGAAAATCATTTGCTGGGCCAATGTTACGTGCTCGTATTCCGTATTTTTGGAAAGCGGGGGATGACACCAAATCTCCAATCGATCTTCTTCGCCAATATAAATATACATGAAAAAAATCCAAAAAAATGGCATACGGTCACTGAAACGATCACGGTTGTGAAAAATTATTTCTTAGCAGGTAGTGTAATCATGAGATAGATTACCTAATAGTAATCGTATGTTAACTGAGAGATATATAAATATAGAAAGAAAAAAAGCCTTTTTTATTTTTTCGAAACAGACAAGTTTAATCGAGACTTCCAAGTAAACCTTCAATAATAAGAATTTTGGATGTAGGTTATGATTGAAAAAGAAGAAAGCATACTTGAATAAGGCCAAATTAAACATGAATTTCTCATAGAAATTTCATCAAACACCTTCTGTGCATGTAATTTCAAATATAACAAAAGATCATTAGCCATAGTTGATCAAACCTAAGGAATACCATCTTGCTCACAATGAGAAATGTGTTGATTCTTGGTTTTGATGACTACAACACAATGCAAAGTTGTGTTACTTCTTATATATTGCAGGATGTATTAATGTCAATACCATGTGTGATACACAAAGACAGTTGATCCAATGAAGCTCTAAAAGAAAATTTGATCAAGCTACGAAGTTCTTAGTTCAAGACAAGATTGATCAAGTAAGCTTCAACAACTAAAGACAATGGCACAAGCTCAAATTCAAGACTTAAGATCAAGACAAGATTCAGTGATTCAATGTGTTTTATTAAATGTCTAGTAAACAATTGTAATTTTATTTTTTTGAGTCTTAGATTGATGTAATAGCCTTGTCACACACACACACTCACACATATCTTTATAATTGAGTGTTTTTCACAAGTTTAAAGGCCGAAACAAGCTTGATTAAGATCAGCTGTTGAGTGCTAGTTGACTGTCGTTTGGCACCAGTCGACTGTACTAGTACGAAACTGTCTGAACTTTTTCATACTCTGGCCAATCGAATCATCATGTAAACCCAGTCGACTGTTCAAGTCGTTTCGACAGATTTCAGAATTTAAAAGTTGTTTTTCGAATTCAAAAGTTTTATATCCATTTTAAATCAGTTTTATTAACTGTTTGATGACTTCCTAGTGATTCCTCTCTATAAATAGAGCCTAGGAATCACCATGGAAAGGTTCCAAGCATTTTGATAAAAGTTTAAGTTTTTGCTTTTGAAAAAGAGAACAAGTATTCAACCAAGCATTCACAATCTTCTAAGTCTTGGTTCTCTGAAATCAGTCTACTATAACAGTGAATTTATTTTAGACTGATTTCGGAAGTTGACCTAGTAGCCTCCATACAAAAGTCACAATCACAAGAAGGCTATAGGTTGTTGTAACTCTTTTATTGTTTTCTTTCAATCTCGGGTTGTGAGAGTGGTCCTCTCGGTTGGAGAGTAGGGCTCTAGGTTGTAGAGTCAGGTTTTCACTCGTGGTTGAAGAGTGGGTTTGCTCTCTCTAGTGGTGAGAAAGGTCTACGGGTTGGACAAAGTTGTTGTTTAAATGCTCTAGGGTATTCATGTATTTTTTCAAGAATAGTGGAAAATCTCAAGAGGGTTGCTTGGGGACTGGATGTAGGTCAGGAGGACCGAACCAGGAAACATCGCTGTGTACTATGTGGTTGATTCTCTCTGTGGTTGTATTTTCTTTACTTGATTTTTAATATTTCTATGAAACTTGTCTGGCAAGTTGATTGCCCCTCTTATATAAGTGGACTGGTCAGACTGGTATAACATAATCTTCGAAAAATTTTCTGACAAGTTGATTGAGTTCCACTATAAGTCGACTGGTCAGACTTGTTTAAAATATTCTTCTATTCTAATGCCCCAGTCGACTGTATTCCCTTTTCAAGTCGACTGGACAGTAAGAAAAAGTTCAATTTCTTTATTATTTTTATACAACACTATTAACCCCTCCTCTAGTGTTTCTTGCCTTGCCTACAAGATCCAACACTTGGTATCAGAGCCTGGTTGAGTGCAATGGCAACTACTTCTAATGCAAGCCAATACCATGAAGGCCAATCCACACAAAGGCCACCCCTATTTGATAGAACCAATTACAACTATTGGAAGTGTAGAATGAAGATCTATCTTCAGTCCATCAATTATGAGATATGGAACATGACGGAGACCGAGTACACCGCTCTTATCATTCCATATGCACAATGGAACGATGACATGAAGAGCGAAATAATGAACAATGCAAAGGCGATGAATGCTCTATTTTGTGCCCTTACCAAGGAGGAGTTCAATCGTGTGTCCAATGCAACAACGTCGCATCAAATTTGGCACACACTCGAGGTAATTCATGAAGGAACTAATAAAGTTAAAGAGTCTAAAATATTTGTTCTTGTTCATAGGTTTGAAATGTTTCGCATGAAGGAGAACGACAATGTGTCTGAAATGATCACAAGGTTCACAGATATTACAAACTCTCTTGTGGCACTTGGAAAGACGTACACTCAAGCTGAAATGGTGAGGAAAGTACTTTGTGCACTAACACCCGAATGGAGAAGAAGACCACCGCCATTAAAGAGGCCAATGATTTAACACAACTCTCTCTTGAGAATCTTGTGGGAAATCTTATGGCTTATGAGGTACAACTTGAAGAAAGCAAGAAGGATCTAGAACCTCAACAATTAAAGAAAAAGACTATAGCATTCAAGGCCATGCCAGACTTCGAGGATGAAGAAGAAGATGAGGAAGAGATAGCCATGTTCACTAAGAAAGTTCAAAAAGTTTCTAAGGAAAGGTAAATTTAATTCAAAATATTAAGGATACTAATGAACTTCCAACTTGTTTCAAGTGTAACACGACAGGACATATGATGAAGGATTGCCCACTAGAGAATATGAAATCTAAAGGAAAGGCTTTCAACTTCATGATGGAGACGTACACCAAGAACAAGAACATGAAGAACAAAAAGGCGTATCAAGAAACTTGGGATGATAGCGACTCTTCATCGGAAGAAAAAAGTGAAGAGACAAACGAGGTTGCTAATGTATGCTTCATGGCTTCACAAAATCAAGAAAGTGATGTTTATGATTCGAATGATTTATTAGATGCGTTCAATGAAATTTTTCAAGAGCTTAAAAAAGAAAAAATTAGAACTAAAAACTTGGAGAAATTAAATCAAACACTTTCTCAAGAGAATCTTGACTTAGATAAAGAAGTCAAGTCTTTAAATTCTTGACTTTCTAGTTTGGATATAGATCTTGTATCTCTTAAGAAAAATTATGAAGAGATATCCAAGAATGTATCTAAATTTAATAAAGGGAACGAGAATTTAAATGATGTTCTCCAAAATCAAGTTCAATCTAATAAGAGATTTGGACTTGGTTTTCAAAAGTCTCTTGAAAAACCTCATGTTACTAAGAACACTAGTGTAACTAAGCCTGAATATATTTCAAGTGTCAAGAATAGACTATATGATTTTTTTGAAAAACCTATAACTGTAGTTTTTAATGAAAAAAAAGGAATTCTGTAGTTCAGACCAGTCGACCGAACCCAAATTTCAGTCGTCTGTCCAGAGGTTCTGAGTCTTATTCAACAAGACAAAAACCTCAGATAAGCCGACCTATTACACCTCCCAACCTACTGGATTTCAGTAACAGTCAACTGAAAGGTTCGATAAAGTCAACTGGACAGAGCAAAATATATGGGTTTCAGTCAGTCTGAGTCAGAAAGATAGAGTTACTTATATAAAATCATATATTCTTGCTGTATGTAATTCTATTGATTATATTCCTGTATTTGGGGGAAAATCAAACTCACTTTAGGTTTGGTTTCCCAAAAACTAATCTCTTTTGGACCGAATAAAAAGGGTACCATATTCACATTGTAAATTTTATAGGTACCTAAAAGAGAACGTTGGATACTTGACAGCGGATGCTCAAAGTACATGACTGGTCATGCCAACCTTCTATCTTCCTTTCAAAAGATTGATGGAGGAACAGTCACATTCAGTGACAACAACAAAGGAAAGGTTATTGGAATAGGCATAGTCGGTAAGCATGCTAACCCTTCAATAGAAGATGTTTTACTTGTTAATGGTCTTAAGCATAATTTATTAAGTATTAGCCAATTGTGTGATCAGGGATATAAAATTATTTTTGAAAAAGATGCATGCTTAATTTATGACTCTACAATGCAAAATATAATTTTTCAAGGAATTAGGAAGAATAATATTTATGAATTGTGTTTAAAATCAATTGAATTTTTGAATGGTTTTTGCTAAGTTGTTTCTAATAATGATTCTTGGCTTTGGCATAACGATTTGGCCATGTGAATATGAAAAATATTGCTAAATTATCTAAATACAACCTAGTTAAAGGGTTGCCAAGACTATCCTATAAAAAGAATAAGTTATGTGATGCATGTCAACTAGGTAAACAAATCAAATCTACTTTTAAGACAAAAGAAGTAATTTCTACTAGTAGGCCCCTCGAATTAATCCACATAGATTTATTTGGTCCTACTAGAGTTGCTTCTTTAAATAAAAGTAGGTATGTATTTGTTTTAGTAGATGATTTTTCACGATTCACTTGGGTTTTCTTTTTAAAACATAAGAATGATGCTTTTGATGAATTTGCAAATTTTTGTAAACGGATTCAAAATCAAAAGTCTCTAACCATAGTAACTATTAGAAATGATCATGGTGGAGAATTTGAAAATGAAACATTTTTAGAATATTGGAACAAGAATGGTATAACACATTCATTTACATTTCCTAAAGCTTCACCACAAAATGGAGTGGTCAAAAGAAAGAATAGGACTTTGCAAGAGTGTGCACGTACCATGCTTGTTGAAAGCAATTTACCTAAGTATTTTTGCGCTGAAGCTGTTGCTACAGCTTGTTATGTTTTAAATAGAATTTTGATTAGGCCTGAGCTTAAGAATAAATGTTATGAACTATTTTTTGATAAAATTCCTGAAGTATCTTATTTCAAAATATTTGGATGTAAGTGTTTCATTTTAAATTCTGAAGATAATTTAGATTAGTTTGATCCTAGATCTAATGAAGGTATCTTCATTTGATACTCAAATAGGAGTAAGGCATATCTTCAATAAGTCAACTTTGACTATTGAAGAATCCATGCATGTTTCATTTGATAAATCTCTGACTTCATCTACTGTTATTAAAGATGATGAAACTGATTCATCACCTTTAAATAACGTCATTAAATCTTTAGAGCAGACTACCCTAGCGGATAAGTCGACCGATAAGGAAATCAAGTCGACTGATGTGAATCAGTCGACTGATGGACAAGTCAAGTCGACTGATCCTGTTGTGATGACTCAAACTTTACCAAAATCTTTTGTTGAAGTTAGGAATCATCCTTATGCTTAATAATTGGTGACATCTCACGTGGTATTCAAACCAGATTTCATGTTAACATAATTTCTCATACGGCTTTCTTGTCAGATTTTGAACCTAAAAATATACAAGAAGCCTGTGAGAATGAGTTTTGGACGAATGCCATGCAAGATTAATTAAACCAATTTATAAGAAATAATATATGAGATTTAGTTCCACGACCTCCTGACCATACTATAATTAGTACCAAAATAAATTAGATAAATCAGGACAAGTCGTTAGGAACAAAGCTAGATTAGTTGCTCAAGGGTATAATCAAGAAGAAGGCATAGATTTCAATGAAACATATGCTCCTGTTGCTAGACTAGAATCAATTAGGATCTTGTTATCTTTCGCTTATTTTATGAACTTTACACTTTTCCAAATGGATGTTAAAAGTGTTTTTCTTAATGGTTTTATAAAGAAAGATGTTTATGTTAAGCAACCACCTGGTTTCGAACATGAACAATTCCTTGGTCTTAAACAAGCACCTCTTGCTTGGTATGATCGGTTGAAGACTTTTCTTTTAGAAAATGGTTTTGAAATAAATAAAGTAGATACTACTTTGTTTATTAGGAGAAAAGAGACCGATATTTTGATCATACAAAAATATGTAGATGACATAATCTTTGGTTCTACTAATGATAATCTATGTCAAGAGTTTGCTAATACCATGAAAAATGAGTTTGAGATGAGTCACATAGGTGAACTACAAATTAAGCAGTCACCAAATGGCATATTTATTAATCAAGAAAAATATACTAAGAAATTACTCAAACGGTTTGACATAGATAGCACGAGTAGTAAGACCACACCAATGGCTACTACTACTACCCTTACAAAGATGAATTAGGTAAGAGTGTCGATCAAAAACTCTATTGAGGTATGATTGGTTCTCTCTTATATATAACTGCTAGTAGATCAGACATTATGTTTAGTGTATGTTTGTGTGCTAGATATCAGTCAAGTCCTAAAGTATCTCACTTAAAAGCTGTGAAACGTATTTAAGATACATTGAAGGCACATCTGAGTATGGTCTATTTTATCCACGCACCGATAATTTTCAACTTTTGTCGTATAGTGACGCTGATTTTGCTGGCAGTAAAACTGACCGCAAAAGTACTAGTAGAACATGTCACTTTTTGGGACACTTCCTAGTCTCTTGGTGCAGTAAGAAGCAAAATTCGGTATCTCTATCTACTACAGAAGCTAAATATACTGCTGCAAGTTTGGCTTGTGTCCAAATTTTATGGATGAAACAAACTCTATTAGATTATGGTATTTCATTTTCAAAACCTGCAATAATGTGTGATAGTACCAGTACCATTAATTTATCTAAAAATTTGGTTCAACATTCACGTACAAAACACATTGATATTAGACATCATTTTCTACGTGATCATGTTTTAAAGGGAGATATATCTTTAGACTTTATTTTTACTGATAAACAAGTAGCAGATATCTTTACTGAACCACTTAAGGAAGACACATTTATCACCTTAAGAAGAGAACTAGGAATTTGCAGTTTTTATGATATTTCTTGATTTTTTATATGGTAAGTCGACTTAGCAATAACTTTCGGTCGACGTCCAAAGTATTTTTCGAGATTTATTTTTTCTGAGTTTTTTAGTGTTCTGGAGAGTCGACTGTGAACAGTACTCAGTCGACTGCCAAAAGTATTACTTGAGTTTTTTCATTTGTTTTATTTTCTCTCGACTAAGTCGATTGTTCCTCAAAACCAGTCGACTGTCGCGCTTCAGTCTGTCTTTTAGATTCGAAAACAGCACACCTTTTGAGGCAATTTTTTTGCCCTTTCTTACCCTTTGACCGATATGATCCCTTGATTACTCCTAGACTCAATCTTAGCCTTTGATTCTAAAGTAAAAACCCTAGTTCCCTTTTTTTTCATTCTCTCTATCTCTTTGAAGACATAGATAGTCGGCTGCTCCTCAACCTAAGGATTTTAGATTTTTAAAGCTCAGAAGTTGAAGAATTCGTTCAGATTTCGAGTCAATCACTTGCTGAAGTTCTTTCCAAGATCTCTTGAAGTCTTGTGCTTTCTTTGCCTCTCATTGTTGGTATAACTCCTTGATTTTTTTTCTTGTTTAGTGTTTTGGGTTTGAATCATGCCTCCTAAAAGATCACGTAGTTCTAATGTTGATGAAGGACAATCTTCTATCAATTACCTTCAATATCTTAGGAACCCAAACCTTGTTGAGAATTTTTTTCTCATTTGCAAATTGCTATCTTTCCAGGGAGATTTGTAAATTTTCCTGATTTAGAAAGATTTTCTTTAGCCCCATTATTTGAACAATGTGGGTTATTTAACTTGCTTTCCCTTGTTAATCAACCGTATTACTATCCACAACTTATATATTTGTTTTATACAAATATGAGAGTTGTAAATTCCGAGGATGGTAACGAAATATTTATTACTGCTACGGTAAAAAATATTCGTATGCTCTTGCAAAATTGGGAATTATTTTTGGTATTCCATCTGAAGGATTAGATTTAGGAAAGATTGATATGGATGACGAATCTATCCATTCAAAAATCTTTTTGCCAAATCGCGGTCCCCCAATATCTAACCAAACAATTACACCGCTTGCTAAGCTTGTTGCAAGAATTTTGTCGTATAATATTATCCCTAAAATGGGGAGTTACGATCAATTTTCCCACGAGTTGCAACAAGCTGTCTATGCAATTTTTGGCAACATTCAAGTAAATTGGAGTCGATTCATTTTCAATCGTCTTCATAAGGCCCATACTTCATTTCTTCCTTTTGGTGCAATACTTACTCATGTTATCAATTTTATGAAGTTGATCTTACTTCTGAGTCTAGTGTTGTTACTCATTATGAGTCTTTTGATCGTGCGAGTTTAGCTCGTATAAAGATTCTTCACTCTCCTCCTCGAATAAATACCCCCCATATCCCTTAGCCACTTCAGCTCGTCGGTCTTCTACTTCTAATTCATCTCGTCCTCGTGCTGATTTTGATGATCCTAGGAGTCTTTACACTTCTGTAAATTATCTCATGGATCGTCAGGACACCCTTGAAGCCAGTATTTCCCATCTTACTCACTTGTTCACTTTCCAGTTTCCACCTCCACCTCCTCCCTCTCAAGGTGCCGCAAACGATGATGAAGACGAAGATTGATTAGCTATATTTTTTCTATATTTTCTACTTTTTATGTATTTTCTATTTTATGTTGTCTTTTGAACAATGTACTTCGAATTTCATATGTCTAAATTTGCTTTGGTTTTGACTTGTGTTTGTTCTCTTGCAATATGTTCCTCTTTATTTTTTCTCCTTCTATTTTTTTGTTGATGCCAAAGGGGGAGAAAAAGCTTGTGTATGTTCTATGAGTATTTGTTGTATGTGTATATATTGTTTGCATTTGGTGTATGTTTTTGTGCATGTTTTTAACTTATGCATATTGTACATTAGTTAGGGGAGCATTTGTGTTTTTATTATTATTGTAAGCTATTGTGTTGTCATCATAAAAAAGGGGAAGAATGTTGATTCTTGGTTTTGATGACTACAACATAATGCAAAGTTGTGCTACTTTCTATATATTGCAGGATGTATCAATGTCAATACCATGTGTAATACACAAAGGCAAAGTTGATCCAATGAAGCTCTCAAATAAAAATTGATCAAGCTACAAAGTTCTAAGTTCAAGAAAAGACTGATCAGGCAAGCTTCAACAACTAAAGACAATGGCTCAAGCTCAAATTTAAGACTCAAGATCAAGACAAGATTCAGTGATTCAATGTGTTTTATTAAATGTCTTATAAACAATTGTAATTTTATTTCTTTGAGTCTTAGATTGATGTAATAGCCTTGTCACACACACACACTCACACATATCTTTATAATTGAGTGTTTTTCACAAGTTTAAAGGCCGAAACAAGCTTGATTTAGATCAGCTGTTGAGTACCAGTTGACTGCCGTTTGGCACTAGTCGACTGTACTAGTACGAAACTGTCTGAACTTTTTCAAACTCTGGCCAGTCGACTCATCATGGCAACCCAGTCGACTGTTCAAGATGTTTCGACAGATTTCAGAATTTAAAAGTTGTTTTTCGAATTCAAAACTTTTATATCCGTTTTAAATCATTTTTATTAACTATTTTACAACGTCCTAGTGATTCCTCTCTATAAATAGAGCATAGGAATCACCATGGAAAGGTTCCAAGTATTTTGATAAAAGTTTAAGTTTTTGCTTTTGAAAAAGAGAACAAGTATTCAAACAAGCATTCACAATCTTCTAAGTCATGGTTCTCTGAAATCAGTCTAGTATAACAGTGAATTTATTTTATACTGATTTCGGAAGTTGACCTATTAGCCTCCATACAAAAAAGTCACAATCACAACAAGGCTATAGGTTATTGTAACTCTTTTATTATTTTCTTTCACTCTCGGGTTGTGAGAGTGGTCCTCTCAGTTGGAGAGTAGGGCTCTAGGTTGTAGAGTCAGGTTTTCACTCTTGGTTGAAGAGTGGGTTTGCTCTCTCTAGTGGTGAGAGAGGTCTACGGGTTGGATAAGGTTGTTGTCTAAACTCCGTAGGGTATTCTTGTATTTTTTCAAGAATAGTGGAAATCTCAAGTGGGTTGCTTGGGGACTAGATGTAGGTCGAGAGAACCGAACCAGGATACATCGCTGTGCACTCTATGGTTGATTCTCTATGTGGTTGTATTTTCTTTACTTGATTTTTAATATCTCTGTGAAACTTGTTTGACAAATCGACTTTGCCTCTTCTATAAGTCGATTGATCAGACTGTTATAACATAATCTTCGAAAACTTTTCTGACAAGTCGACTGAGTTCCACTATAAGTCGACTGGTCAGACTTGTATAAAATATTCTTCTATTCTGACGTCTCAGTCGACTGTATTCCCTTTTCAAGTCGATTGGACAGTAAGAAAAAGTTCAATTTCGTTATTATTTTTTATACAACACTATTCACGTCCCCCCCCCCTCCCCTCCTTCTAGTGTTTCTTGCCTTGCCTACAAGATCCAACAAAAGGTAAATAGAAGAAATACAAGATGAAGTGAAGTAGACTGAAAAAAAAAAAGAACAAACTTGAAGATTGGACAATTACAACCTTCATGAGAAAAAATAGAAAGAAACTTTACCATAAAAATTATTAATCCTTAGCAAAATTCTTGCTATATCTAAGATCTTTTGTGAACACACAACAATCAGTGATATAATTGGACTCCATGGCTTTTGGTGTCGAAGAGAAGAGGTCGGTGATGAATAATAAGGTGGAGGCGAGGTGCAAGGAGTCAGAAAAAGAGAATTTGGTATCGGGGAGTTATAGGGTTTGGGAGAGTTGGGAGTTGAGCGAGAATTGGGAGAGGCGAGCGATGTAGTCCGTATCTCAAGTATTGGTCTAAGATATAAAATGGGAAATTGGGAGAGGCGAGCGACCTGTGCGGTTGACAAGTTTCAATATATATATAAAATGGGAAAAATGTCAACATCAAGTTTCAAACCTTCACCATTAGATTTAAAGTCTACCCCTTAACCACTTGAACAAATTGACTTTTATGCTATGATTGGAATGAACACTTTATTAATTATATCTGATGGCGGCCTCCTCATTAGTGGGCTCTCTGCGACCGTGGGTCCTGTGCGACCGCACAGGTCGCACAAGCCCAGGGCCAGCCCTGCTTGAAGGTAGGTATGATGGTTCCTTTGATATTGTAAGAGCAAGTTCCGAAGTTTCCCTAATTATTTTGGGTAAATTGAAAAGAAGGAACCCAAAAGTTTATTGATGAAATGGGCTAATGTATTAGAATATACCCTAAATGCTCACTACTTTTGCTGTAAAATGCCATGATCTGCATGTTGTCCTGCAACTATCCCAGAAGCATATTTTTAGCCAATAGATGATGCAAAAATCCCAGATATCCACCACCATTTTATATTCCTGTCTTTTAATCTCAAACAATCCCGAAAGCTGAACTGGAGAGGCTTCAGGGTAGATGCATAAAACAAAATGAGGTTTATGGGTATTTTGCACTGAAAGTAGTAAGTTTTAGGGTATATTCTATTAAGCAATCAATGAAAATAGATAACCCACGACGTTTGGTTTTACTTTTGGAGAGTGTTTTTGGGTGTGAATGATTTTTTAGGCTCAAAATAGGTTTTTGGCAAACATAATTAAAATGATGTTTAGCCAAAAGTAATTTTCCAAAAACTGCTATTTTTTTGCCTTTTTCTCAAAACACATAAAGTGGTGCGTTTAGCTTTTCAAATGTGCTTTTACTTACTAGAAAGTTTGAAAGTTAAACATTATTTTTTCTAACAGTTGTACAACTGGTACCGACACTTTTTGTCAACAACAATACCAACTGAATCTTAGTGGCCAAAAATCCAAATTAGTTCCAGGTTAAATTTGAAGACTGTAACCCTCCTAAATTTACAGGAGCAAATTTAGTTTATTTATGAGGGGGTTTATCAGTTTTCCTCAGTAAATTGTTCGGTGTTTTTCGGTAATTTTTCACATTATATTCAATTTACTTGTGATTTGTTACTAAATTATTAGATATTATATTAGATGATATATTAGTTTAGTCACATATCGAATAATGTATTGGTTTAGTCTTTTACTTCTCTCCTATATATAGGAGACATATTGTACTCACTTAATTCAACTCAATAAGAACTCAGTAAACTATTCCTTCCTATCCCTAAATCTAACATGGTATAAGAGTCTGTACTCCTATATGGCCTATACTATTTCTATTATCGTCAGCCTTCATGGAATCACTCCACCTCCTGTCGCCGACATCCCTCTCCCGATCAAATCCCAAAACCCTAATCTCCTTCTCCCTCAACTTCAACAGCAACCTAACTTCTCCAACACCCAAATTCGGCAACAACAACCAACTTTGGCAACATCACCTTCATCAACTATAATCGACATCAACTTCATCCTCTTCGAAACACAACTCCGACGAATTCAGCCAATGTAACATCATTGTCGACACTACGACACTCCGAAACCTAACTTCGTCAAACCCTAGCCGCAGTCCCGAAGAACATCATCGTTGACACAACAATCTCGAAGAACCCACCGTCAGCACCCTTATCGTCGAAAACCCATCCCGAAACCCTAGCCGCCTCCATCTATCCTTGCCAAAATAACCCTATTTTCCAAATACCCAAATCTAAATAACCAGTAAACCTAAACCCGACCCGCATACCCAAAACCTTATTTCTCCAAAAAAAAAAAAAAAAAAAACAAAAAAACAAACCGGATCCAAACACAAATCGACACCCATATCCAAATCCAAACCAATTACACTTACCAACCCATATCCTACCATACTCTTACCCTAATCCTAACCATATATCTCCTTCCCCTTCACTGTTTGCTGCTGCTGACCACTGTTCGTCCCAGCCGCCAACTGCCATCACCATCGTAAAAAAAAAGAAAAAACTTTTTGTAGGTTCTACTGACGTCGTCTTGATCCGAAGATCTTCCGATACTTTGGAGCAAACTCACACTGAGTTTGAGAGGGGAAGATATCGACATCATCCTAGTTTCCGTCTCCCTCTTCTAACCTTCAGTCGACACCCACTAACTTCCGCATGTAGATCTCAATACAAACTCACAATGGTTGGTTGATCGTGAGTTTGAGAGGGGGGAGATCTTAACATCATTCAGATCTTGACGTCCATCCCGAGGCCATCTTTTACTTCCTTTCTCCACTACTGCTAATTCTCAGCTCGGGGGTGAGATCCCCACATGGGCCACTACCGTGCACCACCAACACACTACTTCCTTTCTCCACTACTGTACTTCTCAGCTCGGGGATGAGATCCCAACATGCGCTACTTTCGTACACCACCACTTCTTCTACTACTTCTCAGTTCAGGGGTGAGATCCCAACTCAGTTCGCAATTTACCGTGCACAACTCCTACAACAACTTTTTAGTTCTACACCTTTCAAGATCCAACTACTACTACAACTTCTTCAGCGTCATGAGCCGACATAAACTCCTACAACATCTCACTTTTACACCTTTCAAGATCGAAGGGCCAGATCGTCCATGTGTGCACCATCCCATGAGCCATCTACTTGAGCGTCTTTCCTATGCCATGCGTCACACCAAGTACATCATCGTGAGCCGTCCCTGCCACATGAACATTGTCAGTATTCCAAACTCATGTTGTTTAAACCAACTTGAGTTTGAGAGGGAGTGTTAGATATTATATTAGATGATATATTAGTTAGTCCCATATCGAATAATGTATTGGTTTAGTCTTTCCTTCTCTTCTATATATATGAGACATATTCTCAGTTAATTCAACTCAATAAGAACTCAATAAACTATTTCTTCCTATCCCTAAATCTAACATAAATAAATGTTTAAGCGTAATGTTCGTCTTTTTTTACTTTCCTTCAATTCTTGATCTTGCTGAAGCAATGTCAATCTAATCATTTTCATGTTTCTTGTTTTCACTTCAAGGTCAATGGAAGAGATATATGATTCTCTGGCTGAACGCCTTTTTCCAGTTGCGGAGATTTTCATGGGCTCTGAGGATCTCAATTCAAAGTATGGTTATTCATTTCTGTTCTCTACAGTATTATTGAAAACTATTTTGCTGAGTTTCAATTTAAAAGGATCCAGCAATATGTACATTATGGCATTAATGAATATGTGGCAATTCCAGGTTAAAGATATTATATGATAACTATATTAGTTCTCTTCTATTTGAACAGTTTTTTTTGCTGGACATGTAGAGAATTGTAGGATAATGGCTCGATTCTGGTATTTGGTATCTGCAGTGTTCGAAAAGTTTCAGAGCTTCAGTCGACTGGATGGAGGAGCAGTCGACTGTCCAGAGAGGAGTTTTCGAAGACTGAGAATACAGCAGCAGCAGTCGACTGTATGTGGGAGTCAGTCGACTGTCCTGAAGGAATTATCAGTCGACTGGTATGAAGACCAGTCGACTGTCGGCGGGTTTTTGGATCCAGAATAGGCCCAATTCGAAAAGCCCAATAGTTTCCCTATAAATACACCCGTTAGGGTTTTTTAAATTGTAACACCTTATTCGGATTTTGCAGCCGTCATCTCTTGTAAAGGCTTTATTTGCCCATTGGAGAACATAGTAAAGAATCCCAACCGCCCCCGTGGATGTAGGCATCGTTTTGCCGAACCACGTAAATCTTGTGTTCTTGTGTTGCTTGCTTTTCTGTTTCTCTCCGCTGTTTCTCTCTTTGATTCCGCATTGGTTAAGTAGTTTTGTATTCCGCGCACAACAAGTGGTATCAGAGCTTTCGGTTCGACCTAGAGGGAGATGGCGGGTGATGCAGATGCAACCAAGGATGTTGTGGGATCAAGTTCGTCAAGAACAACGATTCACAACGCAAAATTTGAAGTTGAAAAATTTGATGGGACAAACAATTTCGGGATGTGGCAATGTGAGGTGTTGGATGTTCTTGTTCAACAAGAACAAGATGTTGCTTTGGAGAAAGAAAAACCAAAGGATATGTCCGAAGCAGATTGGAAGAAGTTGAATCGAGTTGCGTGTGGGACTATTCGGCTCTATATTGCGAAGGCTCAGAAGTACGATTTGATGAGGGATACCATTGCTGCGGTGTTGTGGAAGAAGCTCGAAGACAAATACATGAGGAAAAGTTTGGAGAATCGGCTGTATTTGAAGAAGAGACTTTTTCGCTTCACCTATACGGAAGGTATGTCTATGAATGCTCATGTTGAATCATTTAATAAATTGTTGGCTGATTTGTTAAATTTGGATGAGCAAATTAAAGATGAAGATAAAGCCCTAATTCTGTTGAATTCATTACCTGAAAGTTATGATCATTTAGCAACTACTTTAATATATGGAAAAGACACTGTGAAATATGAAGATGTTGCAAATGCTTTGTTGAATAATGAAACTAGGAGAAGGGATAAAATGGTTGATAGAGAAACTTCTGAAGCATTGATTGTAAGGGGCAGGACTGAGACCAGATCTGAGTCCAAATCTGGGAAGAAGGGAAACAAATCTCGTTCCAAATCGAGAGGAGTTTCGAAGGACAGAAAAATACCGGCCAAAGATGAATGTGCTTTCTGTCATGAAAGGGGGCATTGGAAAAAGGATTGTCCTAAGCTACGAAATAAGGGAAATTCGACTGCAAATGTGACTGTTGATAATTTAGATAGTGGCGAGGATTTTTCTTTTGCACTTGCTTCTAGTCCCTCATTTTATCAAGAAGTATGGTTTCTTGATACAGCAGCCTCCTATCATATGTCTTGGAAAAAGGAGTGGTTTACTTCTTTGGAGTATATGGATGGTGGTGTAGTTTTGATGGGAAATGATGCACCTTGTAAGAAGGTAGGAATCGGGAAGATTGAATTGCTAATGCACGATGGTCTTATTAGAGAGCTTTCAGATGTATGGTATGTTCCAGATTTGAAAAAGAATTTGATTTCACTTGGTGCTTTGGAGGCCAGTGGATTGAAATTTGCTAGTGAAGGTGGCATTCTGAAGGTGACTAGCGGATCACTCGTGGTGATGAAAGGGCAAAGAAAAAGGAACTTGTTTTTCTTGCAGGGAAAAACATATTTGGGTGAGGCTGCCAGTGTAACTGAAAGGCCTAAACAGGTTGTTCCCGACTCTATTAGGTTGTGGCATATGCGACTCGGGCATGCAGGAGAAAAGGCCTTGCAGGGGCTTGTGAAGCAAGGGTTGCTTAAGGATGCTAAAGGGTGCAAGTTGGAATTTTGTGAACATTGTGTTTTGGGTAAGCAGACTAGGGTGAAATTTGGTACAGCTGTACATCAGACAAAGGGTATCCTCGATTATGTGCACACAGATGTTTGGGGCCCTACTCAGACACCTTCTATGAGTGGTAGACACTGGTTTGTTACTTTTGTTGATGATTACTCCAGACGAGTTTGGGTATATACCATGAAGCACAAAGATGAAGTTTTGACATTGTTCACAAGTTGGAAGAAGAAAGTTGAAAATCAGACTGGTAGGAAGATTAAGGTTCTGAGGTCAGATAATAGAGGGGAATATAAGAATGATCCGTTTCTGAAATTGTGTGAAGATGAAGGGATCCAGAGGCACTTCACAGTTAGGAAGACTCCACAGCAAAATGGGATTGCAGAAAGGATGAACAGAACCTTACTTGAGAAGGTGAGATGTATGTTAGCACAGTCTGGATTGAAGAAGACATTTTGGGCAGAAGCTGTTATATATGCAAGCCACATTGTCAACCGTTTACCATCAGCAGCACTTGAAGGCAAGACGCCTATTGAGGTATGGAGTGGTAAACCTGCATCTGATTATAGTTTTTTGCATATATTTGGTTGTCCTGCTTATTTTCATGTAACTGAAACTAAACTTGATGCAAGAGCTAAAAAGGCTATATTTGTTGGTTTTAGTACTGGTGTCAAAGGTTACAGGTTGTGGTGTCCAGAACAGAAGAAGTTAGTAATCAGCAGGGATGTGACTTTTGATGAGACCAGCATGATTAGCTCGGGACAGTCGACTGGTGAGCAGCAGAAGAGTAGGACAGTTCTCCAACAGGTGAGTAGCAGAATCTCGGGACAGTCGACTGATGCACAGGAGCAGTCGACTGGTGGTCTAGAACAGCAGAAGAGTGGGAGCTCGGGACAGTCGACTGTTGGCAATAACCAGTCGACTGGTAGGAGAGTTCTCCAACAGGTGGAGTTAGAAAAGTTTTCAGTTGAAAATCCTGTTCCTGTCCAAGATGAAGATGATGTGGTGGATACTGAGAATGATGAAGAAGTTCCTATCCAGCAGGAAGAATCAATTGCAGTAAGAAGGCAAAGAAGAGATATCAAACGACCGTCTCGCTTTACAGATACAGTTGCATTTGCTCTTCCCATTGTGGATGATGAAGTTCCCTCCAACTTCAAAGAAGCTACTAGAAGTTCAGAAAATGCAGATTGGAAAGTTGCTATGGATGAAGAGATGAACTCTCTTCATAAGAATAAGACTTGGGATCTAGTGCAACTACCAAAGGGGAAGAAAGCAATTGGTTGCAAGTGGGTGTATACGAAGAAAGAAGGTCCAAAAGGCAGTGTTCGGTTCAAGGCTAGACTAGTTGCAAAGGGGTATGCTCAACAGGAAGGTATAGACTATAATGAAGTGTTCTCTCCAGTTGTGAAGCATCCTTCTATTCGGATTTTGTTGGCATTGGTAGCACAGTTTGATCTTGAATTGACACAGATGGATGTGAAGACTGCATTCTTACATGGGGATCTAGATGAAGAAATTTATATGTTGCAGCCAGATGGGTTTAAGACAGCTGGGAAGGAAAATTGTGTTTGCAGGTTGAAGAAGTCTCTCTATGGGTTGAAGCAATCTCCAAGGCAGTGGTATTTGAGGTTTGACCAGTTTATGAAAGTGCAGGGATATTCCAGAAGTGAGTATGATCATTGTGTCTACTTCAGGAAGTTGCAGAATGGTTCTTTTATATATCTGTTATTATATGTGGATGACATGTTGATTGCCTCTAGAAATGCTAAGGAGATTCAAAATTTGAAGAATCAGCTGAGTTCTGAATTCGAGATGAAGGATCTTGGTGAAGCCAAGAAGATACTTGGGATGGAGATAGCTAGAGACAGAGCAAAGGGCATAGTAAGTTTGACACAGAAGCAATATCTTTTGAAGGTGCTGAAACGGTTTGGTATAGATGAGAAAACTAAACCAGTCAGTACACCCTTAGCCACTCATTTCAGAATTAGTGCTTCTCAGTCTCCAAGTACAGATGAAGAGAGACAGTATATGGCTAATGTACCTTACACTAGTGTGGTTGGCAGTTTGATGTATGCCATGGTTTGTACTCGACCAGACATCTCTCAGGCGGTGAGTATGGTTAGTCGATATATGCATGATCCAGGCAAAGAGCATTGGCAAGCAGCTAAATGGATTTTGAGGTACATAAGTGGCACCACAGATGTGGGTTTGAAATTTGAAAGGGATGACAATGTTAGCAGGTTATTGGTTGGATATGTTGATTCTGACTATGCAGGTGATCTAGATAAGAGGCGGTCTACTACAGGCTATTTGTTTACTATGGCTAGAGCAGCTATAAGTTGGAGGTCAAATTTGCAGTCCACTGTAGCGTTGTCTACTACTGAGGCTGAATACATGGCGGTTGCTGAGGCCATGAAGGAAGCCATTTGGATACATGGACTTTTGAAGAGCTTGGGAATTCATCGAGAGAAGGTGGAGGTACACTATGACAGTCAGAGTGCTATTCATTTAGCGAAGAACCAAGTTCATCATTCGAGGACCAAACATATTGATGTTCGTTATCATTTTGTGCGTGATTTGATAAAGGATGGTGATATTCAGTTGGTGAAGATTGGAACAGCTGATAATCCTGCTGATATGTTGACCAAAATTGTTGGGGCAGCCAAGTTCAAGCATTGCATGAACCTGGCTAATATTTTGCATGTTTGATAATTTGGCATGGGCGATTGGGATAGTGCTTTGCTATTGGTTTGTTTAGTACGTGATATCATACTAAGGTGGAGTTTGGTTTTTTTGTTACATTTGGTGATGAGCAGTTGTTTTGAAGTATTTGTGGAGATTGCTTGGGCTACTTGGAAGATTTCACCAAGGTGGAGATTGTTGGATACTTGGAAGATCTCGCCAAGGTGGAGATTGTAGGATAATGGCTCGATTCTGGTATTTGGTATCTGCAGTGTTCGAAAAGTTTCAGAGCTTCAGTCGACTGGATGGAGGAGAAGTCGACTGTCCAGAGAGGAGTTTTCGAAGACTGAGAATACAGCAGCAGCAGTCGACTGTATGTGGGAGTCAGTCGACTGTCCCAAAGGAATTATCAGTCGACTGGTATGAAGACCAGTCGACTGTCGGCGGGTTTTTGGATCCAGAATAGGCCCAATTCGAAAGGCCCAATAGTTTCCCTATAAATACACCCGTTAGGGTTTTGTAAATTGTAACCCCTTATTCGGATTTTGCAGCCGTCATCTCTTGTAAAGGCTTTGTTTGCCCATTGGAGAACATAGTAAAGAATCCCAACCGCCCCCGTGGATGTAGGCATCGTTTTGCCGAACCACGTAAATCTTGTGTTCTTGTGTTGCTTGCTTTTCTGTTTCTCTCCGCTGTTTCTCTCTTTGATTCCGCATTGGTTAAGTAGTTTTGTATTCCGCGCACAACAAGAATTTTTTTTTTGACTCAAGACATATAGTGACATTAGTTCTACTTAAATAGTAACTCTCTGTTTGCAGTACTGTAGTATCAATTCTGCATATTCTTTCAATAAATATCGTATGAAATTGATCAATCAAATAATAACCAAGAAATCCAGTTCCACGCACAATCTCAAAATGACATTGTTATTACCCCAGCATTTCCACTCCCACAACACTGCAGACCCCTCTCATTATGTTCAACTAATAATTTACACTGCAATGCACATTTTAATAATTTCAAAAATAAAAATAAAAACTCTGATGCAGGAAGTATTTGAACTGGAAATTTTCTTTATATTAGTTATGTACGTGCGTTGAACATGTTGGTAGAATGACAAAATGACAAATAACACTAAGGCCTTCTCCCATTATAATATTAGAGATGAGTCAACTGAATAAATATGAAAAAGAATACCTCTCATGAGTACATTCTTATTATCAGACTGTAAGGACATTATGTTGCAGAAACCCTAATGATTGTACTCTTTATCGTGGTTTCCTTGTGATGATGATAAAAATCACAGTAGATCAGGGCCGTATGATCCCTGCACGGATCTCAAAGCGTCTACAGGCAGATTAGCCATCACAGACCTATTTTACAGGACTGGGCCCACTCCAAGACATGAGCTTTTCTCAAGCCCGTAAAAAGTGACAGACTAGGCCCACTAAGAGAGACACCTAGCCCATGATGGCTAGGAGTCTCATCTCTTATCCTCTTACAGGAATATCTTATCTCTTCAGGGGGGAGACATGAAAGATCCGACGGTCACGATTTGGCTTCTAGAATGTCTCTCAGGCCTATAAATAGTCCTCCCCCTCCTCAGTTTCCAGGTAATCAGCAATTCACCAGTTTTTACTCTCTTTCTCTCTTTCTGGTTCTGACTTGAGCATCGGAGGGTCTATCGCCGGGGCCAAACCCCGGTGTTTCAGAAGTTTTTGTAGGTTCGTCGGCTGCATCATCCACCGTCCAATTCAGATCACAGGAGGTTCATCAATGGTCTAGATCTATCTTCAGGAGCCCTAACAGTTTATAACGGCTAGGTTACAGCTTTAACAATTAGTAGTGTCCTTCATTCATTAACTCACTATCTGTTTGCTCCCACACCGAAATAAGTAACAACAGATTGGCGTCGTCTGTGGGAAATCACTGCACAAGTCGAACTTTTTTCCATGCCACCAAAACTGAGAGGGGCCGGCTCCAGCCATCGCACCAACTCTCTTTGTCAGCCAACTTGGGTTCCTCCTATGGAAAACCAAATTCCTCCTCAATAGCAACCCCTAGAGCCTAATCCCGCTCCTGCCAATGGAGAGGCACCGGGGGCTCCCGACAGAACCACCCTGAACAGCATCCTCACAACAACCACGTTTCGGTCCACAATGCCTCGACCGATTCAATGGCTACACGAGGTCCACAAGGATCTAAAAATCTCAACCAAATTTATGGCGACCTGTAAATAAAGCTAAATGAGAGGCGTGCCTGATCTGAGGCCTCCCATTCAGGACATCAAGCAAGCCAGAGAGCCTAGCCTTCTAGACAAGTATCAAGACAATCCTCCTCTCACAGGGGGCAGCCAGCTAGGGGAAACCCAACATAGGATGATCAAAGGCAGCCTGGGTAGAACAGAGATCGGAATGAACTGGTCACCAGGGCCGAGCTCGATCAATTCAAGCGTGACCTTCTCTACGCTCTCCTAGAGAGTCAAATTCAAAGCCTTCCCCTGAACAAAGGATCAGTTGACTCAATTGAATTCCAAAAGAAGGACGATCAAGTACTCCGCCGAATCCAAGAGGTAGAGAAACGTCTCGAGCAAATAAGCAATGAGGGAGGCCACTCCCACAGGGCCTACCGCCCTAGTCGACCTCCGTTTAGCAGAACTATTCTCGATGCACCTATTCCAAGGGATTTCAAGGCCCCTCAGTTCGAATCTTATGACGGGGAATCAGACCAGACAGACCATGTCGAGAGCATTAAAATGCTCATGATGGTCTACAATGCCACCGACGCACTCATGTGTTGGACATTTCCTGCTACACTGAAAGGATCAGCTAGGGAATGGTATGCACGTCTGAAACCTGAGTTCATATTTTCCTTCGACCAATTTGAAGAACTCTTGATTGCGCACTTCGTTACTAGCCGGAAAACTTAAAAGACCAGCGTCTCCCTGCTAGAACTGAAGCAAAAAGATGGAGAGTTGCTAAAAGACTTTGTCAAGCGATTCACAGCGGAAGCTAGATCAATTTCCTCTATAGACTCCTCCGTGGCGGCTGCCGCCTTCTGCCACAACGTCAGGCATAAAGAGCTAAAGGCATCCCTCGTCAAGAGGCCGCCTCGTGATTTCACGGAGCTCCTAGAACGGAGTGAGAAGTAAATTAGAGTTGAGGAAGCCCTTAACCCATCAGACAAGAAAGAATCACTCTCCGAGAACAAACAGAAGAGTCCAACTAAGGAAATGCCCAAAAAGTTTCAGAAAAAACGGGGCAGGACTGCGTTGCCCTCCTCCCCCGCCTCGCTTTGACAATTTTACTCCTCTAAATGCAAGCACATCTGCCATCTTCATGGTGGTAGAAAAAGATGGGATAGTCTGTCCTCCTCCCAGGATGACGACACTCGGCAAGAGAAGGGACAAAAGCCTTTGGTGCGCCTTCCACAAAGGCCACGAACATACAACTGATAATTGCAAAGCCCTCAAACAAGAAATAGAAGATCTGATTCAGCGGGGCTACTTATCCTAATTTGTCCAACGAAACAACAATGCCGAGAACCCTCCGCCACGGGGGGCTAACAAGTGTCTCGAAAGACCCTCTGAATCCAGGGACTCAGAACAAATGGCCATTTTGCACACCATCCATGGCGGGCCCATAGGGGGAGATTCTAACTCCTCTCGCAAAGCTTTTGTAAGAGAGGTTAATTCAGTTCATAATACTTCATCCCCGAAGGGTTCGGGCCTCTCAGTCTCCTTCTCTGACAAGGACCTCGAGGGCGTTAAAACGCCTCATTGTGATGTGCTAGTTATCAATCTAGGCATGGCAAACCACGAGGTGCGACGTATTCTCGTTGACAATGGTAGTTCCGTCAACATCTTGTTTATGGCCGCGTTCGATGCACTGAAGCTCTCCGAGGATCGTCTCAAGCCAGTTAGCTATACCCTCCATAGTTTCTCGGGTGCACCTATCCAAGTCGGGGAATTGTCGCACTCGACATAACAGCAGGGAAAACACCGATAACTCGGACAAAGTCCTTAGATTTCTTGGTAGTCGATGTTAAATCCGCATACAATGCCATATTCGGCCGTCCAGGACTAGCCGCCTTCCTCGTCGTTGCTTCCGCATTCCCCATGAAAATGAAGTTCCAACAATAGCAGGCGTAGGGCAAGTAGTAGGAAGCCAACAAGCGGCATGCGCATGCTACACTACTACGATGGGGGGCTCGGTTTTCCCTCTCCACGCTGAAGAACTATTACAGGAAAATGATCATTGTGTTACGAAGCCGACAAGCAAACTCGAAGCCATTACACTAGCCAGCCAAATTGGAAATTTTTAGAGTCACCAAATAACTTCTTCCCAGCTCCAACAACGTCCTCGCCAGAACCCAACAACTCTCTTAACTCCCTTATCCGAAGTCGCTCCACATAGTCTTAATAAACAATCAATCTTGCCTAAGCACGTCAGTCTATCAGAACATTCTGCTGCATCTAAGAAGGACGACGCGGGCATCCCCCATGAACATGCAGATACAGACAGGGTCTACCAAGTTGTTCACCTGACAGCTCACCAACTTGAAAACCCGGGGGGCAGGGATGTGTCAGTAAGGACTCCAAGTGAACAATACCCTATGGAGCACAACAAGAGTGTTTGAAACACGCTCTCCTAAGTTATGCAGAATTTTTATTTTTAAATTTTTGTAATAAAGGCCAGCCACTAGAGCAGCCACTTAGTTTTTCTTTCAATAAGAGCCACCATTACTAAAGCGGCCATTGTAATATCCCGGACGGATATTATATTGTATAAATTATTATTTCTAAAGCAAAATATTTTAAATGGGAATTTCTTGGTTTTGCACATGAAAAGTTACCTGGACCTATATACTGGTAAGTATATACAGGTATTGTATCAGTCTTGTGCACTTGTACAAAATCCTGAAAAACGCATTTTTGAGAAAAATGTCTGGAAAATTCCGGGCAGACACTGAAAATTATTATTTTATTATTATTTTACTTTTATTACCCAAAATAAAATATTTTTAGTAGATATCACCCGGTTTTGTTGATGAACGTTATCTGTGTGTATATACCAGTCTGTATACATCTGTATTGTATCAAATTGGTACTGGAATCTTCCGGGCTGATAATAAAATTTATTTTATTATTATTTTCAGAATTAAATTATTTTTGTACAGATTGTTCGTTTTCATGAATGAAAAATATCTGTATAATCAGATACACGTACGAAATCGAACTGTGTCGATTTCGGGCGTTTAAACAAATCATGTAGTATGTGATTTTGGTAAATTATATTTTATTTTAGATCCATCATGATGAGATGGAGGGCTAGGATGGATTAGGACTTGATTGTAAAGATTATTTGCAAAAGAAACATGAATTGTTTCCAACCATAAGAGTTGGACAAGTGGCACTCTTTCTACCCACACAACCCTTCACCATCTCTTATATAAACCCCCCCCCCCCCCTCCATTGTTGGCCGGCCACCCCTCCCCTTTCCCATCTCCATTCTCATTGTCTTCATTCTTCTCCATCTCTTTCTCATCTCATTCTCCATTTCCTTCTACTTCTACTTCTTACTAGTTTTAAATTTTAGAAAGAAAAGGGAAGAAAAAGAAAGAGAGAAGGAGAGATTTAGATGAGTTCTATTCCATGGAATTCTTGAAGAGTTCTCCATAGAAGCAAGGAAGGAGATGGTTTGCTAGCTAGTCCTTCCTACATAGAAAAATTAAGGTGGGGGTTTCTCTACTTTCTTATATGTTGTTTTGTTTATAATTGCTCTCTACTCGTGCCTAAATATGTGTATGTATGCTTTATGTTGCCTAAAATAACTTGGACTAAACTATGTGCATATAAGTAGTAATATGGATCAAAAGGATCCTATGAAAAGTATGAATGGTAGAACTTGAGAAAATAACATAAGGATGTGATCTTTAGCTTATTTATGGTTATGTTGTCTCCATGGTTAAATTTCACTAGTTGGACTTAATTTGATGCATAAGGAAAAGTTGGAAGGATGGAACTCACAAAAAGTTCATAAAAAAAAAAAAGGACCTAGAACTTGTATGAGGTGGTTGTTATTTTTTGGTTACCTTGATAAACATAAAGTTAACAACTTGGACTAGGTATTATGTGCACATGAGGCTAAGTGAGTAAGAATGGTCACACACCCATTTTGGTGGTTGTGGAACTTAACTTGCTAATCAAAGACAATTTCCATTGTTGTATGTAGTTTCCTACTTTATGAAGATCATGTCTTACTAACTTTTGTTCATCAAAAGAAAAAAAAGGGGTAAGTTTTCTTGATGTAGAAATTGTAGGATTCAAGGAAAATAAGTTTATTTTTTTACTCAATAAGAGAGTTGATTATTGTTTATGTTGGAACATGTAATTTGGTAAATTAGTCATTGTAATAAATGGGACATGTAATCCCTAAAGGAAATAGGTTTGTAATAAGTAGTTAATTTACCATGCTTGAGATGTATTAGATCATGCTTGTGTTGTTGTCTATGTCAAAAAGGAACCCATTCATGCTATGTGAAATTCTAGTAAATTATCATGCTTGAGTTAGTGAGTAGTACTACCATGCTTGAGATGTATTAGATCATACTTGTGTTGTTGTCTATGTCAAAAAAAAAAGGAACCCATTCATGCTATGTGAAATTCTAGTAAATTATCATGCTTGAGTTAGTGAGTAGGACTACCATGCTTGAGATGTATTAGATCATGCTTGTGTTGTTGTCTATGTCAAAAAGGAACCCATTCATGCTATGTGAAATTCTAGTAAATTATCATGCTTGAGTTAGTGAGTAGTACTACCATGCTTGAGATGTATTAGATCATACTTGTGTTGTTGTCTATGTCAAAAAAGGAACCCATTCATGCTATGTGAAATTCTAGTAAATTATCATGCTTGAGTTAGTGAGTAGGACTACCATGCTTGAGATGTATTAGATCATGCTTGTGTTGTTGTCTATGTCAAAAAGGAACCCATTCATGCTATGTGAAATTCTAGTAAATTATCATGCTTGAGTTAGTGAGTAGTACTACCATGCTTGAGATGTATTAGATCATACTTGTGTTGTTGTCTATGTCAAAAAAGGAACCCATTCATGCTATGTGAAATTCTAGTAAATTATCATGCTTGAGTTAGTGAGTAGGACTACCATGCTTGAGATGTATTAGATCATGCTTGTGTTGTTGTCTATGTCAAAAAGGAACCCATTCATGCTATGTGAAATTCTAGTAAATTATCATGCTTGAGTTAGTGAGTAGGACTACCATGCTTGAGATGTATTAGATCATACTTGTGTTGTTGTCTATGTCAAAAAAGGAACCCATTCATGCTATGTGAAATTCTAGTAAATTATCATGCTTGAGTTAGTAAGTAGGACTACCATGCTTGAGTTGTATTAAATCATGCTTGAGTTGTTGTCTATGTCAAAAGAGAACCCATTCATGCGATGTGATCTTCTAGTTAACTCATCATGCTCGAGTTAGTATGTAGGACTACCATGCTTGAGTTATATTAGATCATGTTGAGTTTGTATGCTATGTCAAAAGAGAACTACTATGCTAAAGATTTGTTGTAGTTAATGATTCTAAGAGATGGACCAATGCTCCATGATTGTTCTAGCCAACTCTTAAAAAGAAACCCATGAAACTAGCTCCATGATGGTTCTAGCTAATTTGATAAGAACCCATTCACGTAGGTTCTATGTGATTCTAGCTCAACTGAGAAAGAACTCATGAATCTAGTGTATGTAGTTCTAGTTCAATTTAGGGCGAAAAGAACCCATGAGTTCTAGTAGTGTGAGGTTCTAATTAAAGTTGGAGCCTATCATGAGAACATTACTCATCTTCCTTGTATGAGAAATTAATGGATTGAGAAAGTTACTAGTGTGAATAGCTTGGTGAAAGCTCGTCTAGGGTCTTGTAGCTACCCTAGGGGTCATTGATCATCAAGACTCGCATCTTACCACCTTGGAAACTAGGATAAAATCTCACCTTGGGCACCGACGGATCTTAACTGGTGTGGGTTGATCGCGGGCCGAGGGTGTTGACGAGATCCAAGTTAGGGGTAGTGATGAATAAGGGAGATCCCGTCGCTAATGTCTTGGATCAATAGGCCATAGGGTGGGACCATGAGGAAATCAAGAATTTCTTAGTTAAATTCTCGTAGTTCGTTAGGGTTAGTGACATTGTTAGGTTAGTAACGCATAAAGATCATTACTTAACCATTTAGCCAGAAGGAGAGGAGTTGGCAGTAGAGGGCACCTTACGACCAACTCGTCCTTGGGGCCGACCTTAGGTGGTGTTATTGGGTTGTACCTTCCCGTCAAAGGGATACGTACGGTGCCCCCTCACGAGTTGGGAGCACGGGATGCGTATCTCACGCTGTTAATTCCTGAAGTGCCATGATAAGGCGGCGGAGCTAGGGGGATGGACCCCGGAACTTCGTCGAGTCCTTGGCCAGGAGAGAGCGAACAGGCCATAGATCACGGTCTATGAGTTAGGGGCGACACAGGATAGGCTTTGTATGCTATACTGCGCTCGGAGAGACCCCGTGTTCGTCTGGTTTTGAGTGAGGTCCGGTGTACCGGGTAGTAGTGGCAACATAGACACCATGAGCCTACTGCATTGGTGGGACTTGACCACATGTGCAACCTCATCAGTCATGTAGTAATTGTCAGGAACAGGTTGTGTACAATTAGAAATTCATAACGTGGGTTTCAAATCCCTATATTTGGAGAAACGGCTTGAGATGGGACGTATGTAGTATGGGATGCATACTGTTCCGGAGACTTGCTTGCATTAGAATAGGAGCATCCTAGTTAAGTTGACATTGCATTAGATTCTGGGCATTGCACTCACGAACACTTAAACTACACCGACATATTTTACCATGTTTTATATGTTTGTTTTTGGAGATTCGTTGCTATATGATCAGCCCTTAAGCGTCAGTGAATACTGACGTCCCCACTTCAATAGGTACCGCAGTGTAGAAGTACAGGTATTGGATCGTAGTCGTGGATACAGGATCACCAACCGCGAGGACTTCAGTAAAGGCATGGCTTACAAATGAAGTGCCTGATATTGTCATCTTTCATTCTTATATACTCTGATGTAATGTGGAATCAATGGAACCACTCGGTCTGTAATATTGTAGTAGTAAAAAGTTTTAAAATTCTCCACAAATCTGTGTATTGTGACTAATCGAATGTAAAGGTCCTGGCTCATGTCTCGAATTCTCCATATAGGGAGTTCGGGGCGTTACAGCCAAGCATGTAATAAGGGCCAGCGATTAGAGCCGCCCCTCTAGTTTATTCTTCAATAAAGTTTAGCTAGTTTATTTTATTACATCTTGGTCAATTGTGCAAAGCAAACAATGATCTAGAAACACCCAACTCATACTCAAAAGCGGCGCTAAACACTCGTTACAAGCTTTCTACAACGCAAGTTCGGAATCCAGAACTCAGGATTTGCAATGTGTAAACATGCACGTTTAGAACATAACTCACCGATCGATCTGTTCCTGCAATTAGCTGAACTTCCTTGAAGGCTCTGAAACAGCAAGTTAAGAGCCACACTTATATATAAACACTCGTTGCGAGTCTCCCCATAAAACGGATTCGGAGTCCATACCCATGGCTCGACAGAGACTATAACAATTTGTAATCACGCAAATTCACAGTGTACTTTGCTATTCGATCTGCTCCTGCAATCCGTTAACGCCTCGAGAACTGGTTCAGAGTCCATGTTCATGGTTCAAAAGAGACTCTATCAATTTGCTAAGAAGCAAGTTTAGAGTGCGCTTTACCATTCGAGCTGCTCCTGCAACCTGTTAATGCTTAAACTAACAAGTTCGAAATCCATATTCATGGTTCAAGAGTTACTCTCGCAACGTGTAGTCACACACGTTCAGAGATCAACTCACCATTCGATATGTTCCTGCAACTAGTTAAATTCCCTCAACAACATATTAAGAGGTCCAAAATCATGGATCGAAGTTACTCTAGCAGCACTTGCAAAAGGCCATGCTAGGAGTTCAGCTCTCCATTCGCTGCATATCTAACAATCTATTGGAGGACCCGTACAGCAAGTTTGGAAAACACTTCTCCTTTAGAATTGTCCCTACAACTAGCTGGGCTCAGGACTGAGAAGTTCTCAGCTCCGTCTTACACCATCGACAGCTCTTTAAGCTATACGCAACAGACTTGAGGCCCTGTTATTTAGTGACAAAGAACCTGTCAATAACATCTCAACCACGACAATAAGGACTAAGCACGTAAAAAGAGTTATAGAATTATCACAAGTCCACAGTTTCATATTCAACAGCGCTACAAATATATACAAGTAAGGAGTCATCAACCATACAACACGATTTACAAGCCATCCCTGCGACTCACTGGGCGAGGAAAGTTGCTCCTGAGAGACACAAGCCTCCTTGTAGAACGCCTGACAGTCACCTCCTTCCTTTGGCTGCCAACACCTCGCACAGGAAACGTCGATCCCAACGACTATGACTGCTGATCGGCGCACGAGGCGCATGACTCTCCACCAATCAAAGTCTGACTCAACAAAGCCGACGCACCTTTCGGGGCGCCTACGGGGCGTTGAAAGGGAACCAACGTTGTTTGCACATCTCCCCCAACACTCGGCCCAGCCGCTCCTACTGTTACATAATCTGTCGCAACAGTCGTGGTGCTTTTCTTCGTTCCAACCAGCTGATCCTCCCTAGAACCGGCAATATGTGGAGTTCTTGCCATCCGTAACCCACCAAGCATCATCTGGAGGCGGTATAGCTCCAAGTCCTTTTCAACGATTATCTCCCTAAGTAAGGTGCATTCCCCAATGCTGTCCTTTGTCACCTTCGAAGGTAGTGGCAAGCTTGCCAGACGACTGGAATATAAAAGTGCTAGCTCACAGTCCCGCTTAACTAGAGTCAACTTAAGGCGAACGGATTCCAACCATTCCTTATCCGACTGAGCATGCAAACGGTCACCACAGGGACCTTTATCAGATCCCACGGTCACCTGTCAGTAAGCGCAAAGAGGATAATCAGACATGGGATCAAAGTACAAAGTGTGACAAGCAAACACCGCTACAAGGCACATCAACACAACAGGACAAGCAATAATCAGTCTAGAAGATAGTTTCTATAAAGTACCGAAAGAAAATAAAGAGATGCGGTGGCCAGTCCGCAATTAGGCATCATAGAAGCAAACTACACAGTCTAAGAAGAAATAATCCAGCAATAAACTGGAAAGACAAAAAGTACACCAAGGTGAATCAAGCATCCACCTGATTTGGTACCATCTCTGACAAGACACTTTAAGCTGGGCCCTTCTCCTTGTCCTTCTTCCCAGAACCGCTCTTCACACCTCCCTTAGGAGTGTCATCCTCAACATCTTCCTTTCTGTTAGGATCTAGAGGCTCACTAGATCGAAGCGCCAAATGGTAGCCCTTCCCGTCAAAATATGACTTGTGAGATCGCCAATGCATAGGACCTCAACATCACCCCCCGAAGCTTCGGTTTACACTCCGCGTGGACCTTGGCCACTTCCACCTTCACATCCGAGGCCGCGTCAGCGCGAGCCTTCTCCAACTCCAATAGGAGATCGGCATTCTTCTTCTCCGATGCCAACTCTCTCTCCTTGGATGCCTTTAGCTCGAAGCGCATCTCCTCCATCTTCGAGGCCAACGCCTCCAGCTCAAGGTGCACCTCCCGCTCCTTCTTTTTCATCCCTTCCAACTCTGCCTTGGACTTCTTGACAGCTTTCTTCTTGTCTTTTTCAGCACAAGTAATGCGAGCCCTCATGTTCTTCTCTTCGGCCGTGTAGAAGTCCACCAAGTGCCCGAAGTAGCTCATCGCCTGGAACAAGGAGAAATCAGTTAAAAACATAACAATGCAAGATAAGGGAGCACAATGTAAATAACTAAGGAAACAGGGCCATACCGTTACATGTGCCCTCACAATCTCCAAAGACCGATCTCTCGGGGGGACTCTATCTTCAACCTCTCCCTGTCAGAAGCAGTAGGGAGGTGGCGATAGGCCTTAAGACAAGCAGAAGAGTTCCCCAAGAAGTTCTCCTTGGCCTTCACATTCCAGTCGGGAGTGTCGACCACGTCTCCTTGACTAACAAGCACCGCGACAACCATAGCAGTCAGTGGGGATGATGCGGCACCAGCCACGACCACAGCTAAAGAAGAACCTGCCCCAATGGTAGGAGGCGCCCCTGCAGGGGACTCAGTCTGACCAGTAGGAATCGTGGGCGGTAAGCCCAGGGAAGAAGTAGGACGCAATGCCGTCCTCTTTCGCTTCTTTGGCTCCTCCTTCCTCTTGTTCCGTATCGCATCCAGCTCTGCAAAGATATCCTCAAAATCCATGTTCGTCCTACCTGCAAGATGAAACACGAAATAGTCAAACATCGTAAAATCAAAGGAAAGCAGTAAAGACATAAATCAAGAAGCTAGAAATCGACAAAAGCATGGATGACAAGGCATGAAAACAGTAACAACAAAATCATACTAGGAACAGAAGGTCCAAGGCCACCTTCAAAAAGCACGTCGTTGGTAATATTTTGCCACGACAGCACCTTCAACCCAAGAAGCGCGTCACTAAGATTCTTCTCCTCTACACTCATTATCGGCTCCACCCGCACTGCCGAGGGAACCGTTTCCCTCCAAGTTATGGGAATCCCCCACGGCTCGGCACTGCGAATAATGAAGAACTTTTCCTTCCAGCATCTTACTGATCGAGGAGTATCAACCAGCCCCCTATTCCTGCGAAGGCTGAGATACCAACGTTCCACCATCTGGCTGAGTTGGCTAAGTTTGAAGAGTCTTCTAAACACCACGAGGCTCGGCACATCTCCGAGTTGGCGGCATTACAAGACAAAGCCAATAACGTGCCTCCACGTGTTCAGCATCAGCTGCACTGTGCACAACCAATACCAATTAAGTACTTCTTTAACGAAGGGATGGAGGGGTAGATGAAGTCCCACGAAGAAAGCATCGCAAGAAAAGAAACAACACTCCTCCAACATGGCATAACACACCCTGACTCCAGGCCCTGGCAGGAGCAAGTTGTACTCGCTAGGGATGCCAAAACCCGCTCTTATTATGATCAACTCATCGCGTGTAAGAATGGTGGCAATCCGATTAGCCTCGATGGTATGAACAAGCTCAGGCTCTTCATATTCCATGCCGCTCCACAAGAATCGGGGATCTACTACAGAGTATTCCCTAATCAACTCTGGGACGAGGTACAACGGGGTTTGGAGCCTACATCCCCCATCTCTCTCCGGTTCGACGATCATTTCCATAACGGTAGAATGATCGGCCTCGCCACGAATGCCTCTCACTCCAGGAGGGTGATCAGGCATAACGCCCTCTTCTCCATCTAGACCAGCGGATCTAGTAGAGGCAGAGACTGACGGAATACTAGACATGGCGAAACGACAATCAAAAGAAAGTTACCTAGTCCAAGCGGAGAAAACTCCGAGCCAACAACTGGAACTAGCACCGCCAAACTCAATGCCGCGATTTCTAGAGAGAGAAGCTCTCCAAAAATATTTTAGGAGAGAGAAAGGGAATGTGGAAAATAAGGAAGGGGGGTAGGATCAAGCCCTATTTATAGGACCAGAAGGGAAAAATCACCACATGGCAGCATCTTAGCTCGTTTCAACAGATCGACGGTCAGATCACCTCGACCCGGGTCCAATAGTAGCAGTAACTCAGCAACTGGACAGTCAGTCGACAACTCGAACAATCGCCAAAACGTTCGGTCGACAGAAGAGACAATCTCGCGAACACCTTGTAGACAGCTTGGAAGAGACAATCTCACAAACACCTTGTGAACAACTTGGAAGAGACAATCTCACAAACACCTTGTGAACAACTTGGAAGGAGCAAAGTCACAAACACTTGGTGGGCACTATGAACACCACCGACAAAAACTCATAAAACATCAAGTTTTCTCCTGAGTTAAAGCCTACTATCCCGTAACAACCCCAAGGTCGATCAAAAATCTCTTGATCAAAACAAACTTCAGCAATCCAAGCATAACATTGCTCCTACCTCAACAAGAAGACACCATGACGAAAACGAGCCAACTCTGAGCCAAAGTGAGATTTTTTGGAAGACTAGACGATGGGTAAACTCACACGGAGATACGCGTATGTGTATTTGTTATCGATACACGAAACATATACGAATATTTTTGTGTGAACCCAATCCCTAGTTCATACTCAAAAAAACACTTCACAAAATTCCCAAATATACAGCTCTCGGTTAACTCAGTAAAGGAAACAGCGAAAACAGGTCGGGTCTGCAACCCAAACCCAAAAGAAAATAACGAAGGGACTTAACAGGTTGCGGATCCAAAACCCGAAACCCAAAATGAAACCCGCTCCGTTGATCCCCTTCTTTTTTCTTCTTCTTCACGTTTAGGCACCAAAAAGTCTTCGAAATACATCGTCGAAAGCTCGAAGATAGCTCTCATCCACATTTGTTGTCACTCCGCCTCGAGCCAGCATCTCGACCAAACCGAGCTCGTCCGCTCGCCGTCGCGACCCCCACATCGCGCCAGGCCGAAGTCTCCTCGCCGAAACCCATGGAACTCGAAACAGAGCTCGAATCCAAATCTTCGAAACTCTAAAAAAGCTTTAAGTGCATAGCTTGGCGACGAGCTACCATAGCTCGGCGAGACGAGCAAATGCGTAGCTCAGCAAAAATGAGCTACCATAGCTCGACAAGAGATCCACGGCCATAGCTCGACGAGAGCAAGGGACCCATAGTTCGGCGAATCCAAAATTTTCATAGCTCGGCGAAGGGAACCCATAGCTCGGCGGATTCAGTCTCCATAGCTCGGCGAGACGAGCTAGCGCATAGCTCGGCGAAGATGAGCTATCGTAGCTCGGTAGGAGCTCCATAGCCATAGCTCGGTAAAGCTTCGATATCCAGTAGCTCGGCGAGAAGAGAACTCGATAGCTTAGTGAGGTGGTTATTCCCGTAGCTCAGCAAACTCGTAGCCCGGCGAGAGCGTCGACAATCTCCGTAGCTCGGCAGAGTTCTTAAAGGCCATAGCTCGACGAGAGCACGGCAGCCCGTAGCTCGGCGAGGTGAGCTATCACCATAGCTCAGCGGAATTTCGACGTCCCCATAGCTCGGCAAAATCCCTATAGCTCGACGATACGATGAATGGAGCGATAGCTTGGTAATTTCGTCAGCCGAGCTAAGGGGTGGAGAAGATGCGCTACAGCCACCCGTTCTCCAAGATATTCGCGCATCACCTGATCAGCGCCTCAGAGATTTTTCGGCTTGATCAAGAGTTTTTGGCCGTCGGATCACCTCAGCGCGCAAGCCCATCGCTGATCAGAGCCGTGGATCACTTTAAAAAGCATGACGGATCTGATAAATCCATAAATTATTTTTAAAATCATTTTTTAATTCGAAAAATCAATTAAAAAATTCAAAATAATTATTTAAATTCGGAAAAATAATTTAAAAATCCAAAAAAATAGTTAAAATTGAATTTATTAATTATAAAATTCGAAAGAGAAATTTTGAGACAGTAGAACATTCCATAAAATTTGGAAAATTCCGAAGAACTATGGAAAAATTCCCAGAAAATTCCAGAAAATTCGAAAAAATCCGAAAAATATGGAAAAATTCAAGAAAATATTCACTACCTTCAGAAGCCACAGATCAGTTCCAGATATCTCCGAACACTCCGACTGCTAAGATAATTCGCCAGATTCTAAAAATAAGACGTACTACTTCCCGCAAGTCATGAAAATTGCATTCCGAGAGTGGGGGGCTTATGATGACGGTAAAAATCACAGTAGATCAGAGTCGTACGATCCCTGCACAGATCTCAAAGCGTCTATAGGTAGATTAGCCATCACAGGCCTATTTTACAGGTCTGGGCCCACTCCAAGACATGGACTTCTCTCAAGCCCGTAAAAAGTGACAGACTAGGCCCACTAAGAGAGACACCCAGCCCATGATGGCTAGGAGTCTCATCCCTTATCCTCTCACAGGGATATCTTATCTCTTCAGGAGGGAGACATGAAGGATCCGATGGTCACAAGTCAGGTTCTATAATGTCTCTCAGGCCTATAAATATTCCTCCCCCTCCCCAGTTTCTAGGTAATCAACAATTCACCAGTTTTTACTCTCTCTTTCTCTCTTTCTGGTTCTGACTTGAGAGGGTCGGAGGGTCTGTCGCTGGGGCCAAACCCCTGTGTTTCAGACATTTTTGCAGGTTTGTCAGCCACATCATCCATCGTCCAATTCAGATCACAGGAGGTTCATCAGTGGTCCAGATCCATCTTCAGGAGCCTTAACAGTTTATAACGGCCAGGTTACAGCTTTGACTTTTAGTAGTGTTCTTCATTCATTAACTCACTATCTGTTTGCTCCCATACCGAAATAAGCAGCAACACCTTGGCCATCGTTTGGGGAAGCATCTAGATCCACCATGCTGAACTCTTCATTGCAGTGAATATCTTTGGCATTGGTAAAGGCTGCTCTAGTTTCTCCTCCATCTCCATTGTAGCTATCATATGCTAAGAAATGTAGGCCTTGAGCAGAAAGCAATAAGTTAGTGGGTCTCTATCATTATTTTCCAATTTTTATTAATTTTTTCCTTCTCCAAACTCGAATACCTGTGAACAACCAAGTATCAACCAATATGATACTTTCCTTACCTTCCACATTTCTTCATAAAGTCCAAGGTGTTGTGTTTAATGCAGAACAACTCAATAAAGATATTTAAACAAAGAAATGAGTCAAAGAAACAAATGCAAACAAAAGCCAACAACACATACAACACACAAGAGTTTGTTGAAGTTCATCCAATGCAATGATTACTTCCCCGTGCAGAGGTACTCCGGCAATTTTCACTAGAAAATATGAAAAGAAACAGATTAAAATCACTCAAGAACTTACCACCAAGGTGTATGGTTTATCTTCTTCTCATTCTCTCAAGAATGACTGCTAGATCTCTCTTTCTTTATTGGAATAAGTCTTATAAAACTCTAATAATCGTACATCATACATATATATATGATTACAATAGAATATATCTCAGCCGTATATGATCAGTGCCTTCATGGCCGACTGCAAGAAGAGTCGGTCGACTGCAAATCATCCTGAGCAATCAGAGAGAAAATGCGGTCAATTGCCTTCGTGGTAGTCGACTGTTAGGGAGAGAGATGCCTGACAATATGATAGTCGACTGCATATATCAGTAGTCGACCATCAAGTTATGCCATTGCATCTTGCTACTGCTGATGCTGTCTCGCTGTTGCTATTGAGTTGTTTTTTCAATTTCCTTGTCTCGTGTATTGGATCCTCCAATCCCAATACAAGAAATCTCCATTATATTGTACCAATTATTTTCTTTAATCATTAGGATATTTAGGGATGGCAACTGGACCGGGCTGACCTGCGACTCGGCCCGTTAAAAGACGGTTCGGGTCCCGGTCGAACCCGCGAGTCTAAGCGGGTCAACCCAGGTCGTCAAAAAATGAATTTCAACCCGGAGAAATTGGCCCGTGACCCGGTGAACAGTGCCAAACCTGCTCGCCAACCCACGGGTCGACCTGCGGCTTTTGAACCGTTAGAGTCGTACGAGTCAAACGTTCGACCCGGGAGGGTCGGCCATTCGACCCGCGGGTCCAACGGCCGAATTCACACACTAACTGCTATTATAGTTGTTTTTTGTTTTGTTTTTGTTTTTTGTTTTATTTTTCCCTATAAATACCCCTCAAATCCAAACTAAAAATTTCACACTTTACTCTCTTACTCTCTCTACTACTACTACTCAATTCAATCTCAATTCATTCCAAATTTTGTGAACAAAGAAGCTAGCAACGTAGAAACGATCAAATGAAAAATTCCGATTGTATCGAATTCAACATTCAACTATGTCTTCAAGTCTTCAACTCCTCCAAGGCTCTAACAAAAAAGCTTTCTTTCTATCTATATACGAGTCCGGACTTCTACTTCAACTCTAGTTTTATTTTCACTCTCATTTTATATACGATTATCCGCGAAGTACGGTATCAAAATTTCACAACCTTATTTGTTTGTTAATTTTTTGATCTTCTATCTCACAACCCTCTTATTATTTTCTAGACTTTTTTTAAACTTATCTCGCCTAGATTGTATTCAATTTTTTCACATACACTACTATATCAACTTGTCCAGATCACGAGGTAGCGGCCATAGCCAAAGTGGACAAGATTTCACAGACACTTCTCGTAGGCCTCCAATTGTCCCACAAAATGAGCCCACCGAAGAGTACCCTATGACCCAACACATTGGTACACACGATGAGTTTGTAGGAAACATAGACATAGAAGAAGAACCACAAATACAAGCAACCGAAACAACACAACCCGGTAGTAGTGGGAAAACTAGAGAGAAAACTAGTGATTGGCACAAATTTTATGATTACATTCCAGACGAAGAAAATCCGGGTGTAGGCATAAAAGTTTGTAAAACATGTTCGAAGCCATACAAATGGAAGAGGGGTGAGGGAACGGGTACAATAAGATGACACGTCCAAAATGTACATAAAGAACTTCTTGTAGACCTACCCGGCCAACAAAAAATCCACCCAAGAACTGGTGTAGTTGATAGCCATTCTTACGTTCTGAACTTGTTCATCGGGAAATGACCCGACTAGTAATCAAGTAAGAGTTACCATTTTTCTATTCCGAGAGTAGGGTCTTAGAAAGTTTTAATCAAACCGCATTAAAACCCCATTTTAAAAGAATCCCTAGGAATACTTGTAAATCTGATTGTTTTAAAATTTACAATTAAATGAGAGAAAGTTTGATTGTCATTTTATGGAGTTTAACTTGTAGAGTTTCTTTAACTTTCGATTGTTGGATGGGTTGCAATAATATTCTAATGATGGGAATAACTTGTCATTGGATCGACAATGATTAGATTTTTCAAAAAAGGATCATATCACTTGCCGCGTTGTCCTATCCCCATAGTGGTATTGAAATTGCAAATCGTATTTTAAAAATTTGTGATGTTTTTCATATTCGTGATAAAATTATGTGTATAAGTTTTGATAATGCATCTAACAAAAATGCATAAATTAGTATATTAAAATTCACATTAAACCCTCCAACTGACAATATTTTTCATGTTAGATATGCATATCATATTTTAAATTTATGTATTCAAGATGCATTAAAAATAGCTGAATCATATATAGTTAACATCAGAAATTGTGTACATTTTATTGCATAGTGGCACCATATTCCAAGAATGGAAAGCTTGGTGTAGGCTTAAAAATGTACATTTTAGAAAATTTCCAAAGGATTTTAAATACCGATGGAACTATACTTTTGATTTGCTACATGTTGTTTCTGAATATAGAATGTACAAATGATTTTTGTATTGCAAAAAATATGCAAAATTTTGAAATGACTCCCCAAGCTTTATTTTATGCCGAATATTTATTGAAATTTTTAGAACCTTTTAAAACTGCAACTTTCAAAATTTCAAAATCTTATGAATCTACTTCTAGTAGCATTTTTATTTCAATAGTTACTATGATGCAAACTTTCAAAGAAATGATCGCTGATGCTTTTATTGGTCATATTGTGAAACCTGCATGCACCAAAATTTTGAAGTATTTTAATCCTCCTTCTATGTTGTATTGTATTACTACTGTGATGGATCCTCGTATCAAATTAGAAGGTACAAAGAGTTTGAATGAAATATTTTTTACGTTACTTGGGGATGATGAATCTGAAATTGATTGCGGAACATTTGTAGTTAAATTTGAATCGACATTAAATAACTTGTATGATTATTATGATAGAAATTTTGCATCTAGTAGTACAACTTCTTTAGTTAGTTCTTCTTCTACTACTTCTAAAGGTAAGGTAAGAGTAGATTAGATGATGCCACATTTAATTTACTTGCACAAATTCAATAAAAAAACCTAGGACTAATCAACCAACTGAATTACATTGGTATAATCAACAAGATTCTAAAAGTTTACAATGGTGGAAAGACCATGAACATACTTATAGTATTCTTAAATATATGGCTAAAGATCTACTAACTCCTCATGTCTCTACAGTTACTTCAGAAAGTACATTTTCTACAAGTGGTAGGGTTTTAACCGATTACAGGAATCACTTGAAGCCCCAGTCGTTGGAGGTGCTCGTCTGCACGGAAGACTAGATGAAGGCCAAAAATAGGACTCAAGAAAAAGGGTTGGACACATCTACAAGTGGAATCAATTCGCCGGAAGAAGAACAACAACCACAATAGCAACCAAAATGAATAATTGAAGACCAACAACAACAACAACAAATTTAAAGAACAATGTATAAAAAATTGTATAAAATATTTATTTGTTATAAGAAATTAGGATAATTGAAAAAAATTGAAATTGTATTGATGAAATTTGTTATTGTATAAAACAAATTTGTAGAAATCTTTATTTCTTATTACAAATTTGGAAACTTGTATAAGTTGAAATCATATTAATAATATATAATTTTTTTGTTGAAATTTTACTCTTTGATTCTTATTATTATTATTATTAAAATTAAAAATTTTAAAGTAAAAAAAAAAAAAATTAGACGGGCCCAACCCGCGACCCGACTGGGTTCGCGGGTTGGGCAGGTCAACTTTTTGCATTTCCGACCCGGCCCAGTTGCCACTACTACCCAATTCAAACCCGCCCTAGTTGGGTTTCAACCTAGACGGGTTCGACCCGATCCGTCCCGGTAGCCCCGTTTGCCAACCCTGAGTCCCACATGGAAAAAAAGTAAAGAGATGGTTGGATGGTTAAATTAGTTTAGACCTTAAACTCCTAAAAGAAATTTTCTTTTGGGTCTTTAAACTAATATATCAAAAATCCATCTCAACAAGTAGGCCAAAGTTAATGGGCCTTAGTCGATACTGGATATAGTACAATTATCCAATATCTAAATAATGAGTTATTACTTTTTAGTTGATGATGCGGTTTGTTTTTGGGGTGTGGCTGCAAGAGGTGTGAGTTCTTATAATTTGTATAGTGGAAATCGCGGTACTGGCTATATGTTCGACCCTCGGCTAAGAACGGTTCGGGAGTAGCGGGAGTGGGGTGGAGGACGGATGCTCGGCTCGGATTCAGTAGCTCGGCTCGAATTTAGTAGCTCGGCTCAGTCTTGTGTACCTACAAACTGTCTAGAAACACCAGGAGAGATCCCGGCGACATGCCCTCCAACGATCTAGTCAGTCACTAGAAAGCAACAAGAGCCAGTGTTTTAGAGGGAAAAGATTGATTACCTTGCCAGTGGGGGAGGGGGTCTGGTATTTATAGGCAGAGCAAACGGGTCTGAGATCCTGCTGGGCCGGGTTTGGACCCGTTTGCTCATGGGCCTGGCATGGCAGAAACCCATGAGGCTGTGGGTTGATCTGTTGATCAGGGGAGACCGAGTTTTAAGGGGATCTGGCAGCCCAAGAGGGGCCACATCATCTGACCCATATTAGGAGCCCCCCACTCCTAGAAGGCTAGATAACCGAGTCGTGTAGGAGTGATTTGCCTCTGTAGGAAGAGCAAAGCGGTGTGTATGGTGAAGAATGTGGTTCTTATCTTCCTGGGGAGGCCAGCAGGGTAGGATGAAGAGGATCCCTTTGAAGGTATGAGGAGCATTGAGAGCCGAAGTGTAAGGAGACGAGCCCCCACACTTGTTGGAAAATCTATGGGGACGTTGAGAGCCGAAGGTAGGAGCTCGCTTAGCTGAGCATCGAGGGCCAGAAGATGAGCCCCATACATGTTGAAAATGCTATGGGGATGTCGAGAGCCAAAGAATGGGGGCTCGCTTAGCCGAGCATCTAGGGTCGGGAGACGAGCCCCCATACTTGTTGGAAAAGCTATGCGGACGTCGAGAGCCAAAGAGTGGGGGCTCGCTTAGCCGAGCGCCTAGGGTCTGGAGACGAGCCTCCATGCTTGTTGGAAAAGCTATGGGGACGTCGAGAGCCGAAGGTAGGGGCTCGCTTAGCCAAGCATCGAGGGTCAGAAGACGAGCCTCATACTTGTATAAGTGTATCTAGTGTGGCTCGCGGTGACATCCGAGCGTCGAGCCCCTAGTTTTTAGGAGAAGCTTGGCGTGGCTCGCGGTGACATTCGAGCGTTGACCCCCAAACCTTGTAGGAGAAGCTTGGAGTAGCTCGCGGTGACATCCGAGCGTTGAGCCCCAATCTTTGTAGGAGAAGCTTGGAGTGGCTCTCTGTGACATCCGAGCATCGACCCTCAAACCTTGTAGGAGAAGTGTGGAGAGGCTCATGGTGACATCCGAGCATCGAGCCCCAATCTTTGTAGGAGAAGCTTGGAGTAACTCGCGGTGACATTCGAGCGTCGAGCCCCAAACCTTACAAGTGAAGCTTGAAGTGGCTCGCGGTGACATCCGGGCGTCGAGCCCCAATCTTTGTCAGAGAAGCTTGGAGTAGCTCGTGGTGACATCCGACTGTCGAACCCCAAACCTTGTAGGAGAAGCTTGGAGTGGCTCGCGGTGACATCCGAGCATTGACCCTCAAACCTTGTAGGAGAAGCTTGGAGTGGCTCGCGGTGATATCTGAGCGTCGAGCCCCAATCTTTGTAGGAGAAGCTTGGAGTGGCTCACGGTGACATCTGAGCGTCGATCCCAAACCTTGTAGGAGAACCTTGGAGTGGCTAGCGGTTACATCCGAGCGTTGACCCCTAAGCCTTGTAGGAGAAGCTTGGAGTGGCTCGTGGTGACATCCGAGGGTTGATCCCTAATCTTTGTAAGAGAAGCTTGGAGTGGCTCGTGGTGACATCCAAGCATCGACCCCCAAACCTTGTAGGAGAAGCTTGGAGTGGCTCGCGGTAACACCCGAGCGTCGAGCCCTAAGTTTTTAGAAGAAGCTTGGCGTGGCTCGCGTCACATCCGAGCGTCAACCCCCAAACCTTGTAGGAGAAGCTTAGAGTGGCTAGTTGTGACATCTGAGTGTCGAGCCCCCAAAACTTGTTGGAAAAGCTTTGGTGTTGAAAAGGATGTAGTACTCTAGTTGTTGGCCACATGTTCCAAGCTGTTGTACCGGTTGATAGGGCCGTGGGTAAAGAGGTAATTTTACGCTCTAGGCTGACGTCATGGATGTGGGAATCGAAGGGTTTCAGATCATTGTGGCTGTTAGATCTTGATGATCAAGATCCAACGGTCAGATCTTCTCGCGGAATTCGGGGAGTCCCTTCCCCTATTACAAATCTCCGCCCCTCCCTTCATTTCTTCACCTTGCACTCAATCCCTAAACAACAGGAGTTTCTTTCATAGCCGTTGGCGACCATCTTTCGGTGATCTTCCCGTTTCCTGGTATATCATGTTAGTATTTTTGTTTCATAATGTCGCGTTCTCTGTCCGGCTCCGAGGCAAGCTCTTCAGGTTGTGATATGGAGGAAGTCTAGGCGACCTCGACATCTTGGTCTCTTGATGACTATGAAGTGAAGGAAGAGGTCCATTCTGATTTAGGATCAGGGGGCGAGGGTGTCATGATTTATGACGTGCCCCCCTTACGTATCCGTAGGCCAGAAGAGGAGCTTGTTGAGGAGGGTAAGCATAAGGAAGGAGGCCCTGAGGGAGAGGATGTTGTTGAGGAGGATGACCAGGAGGAAGAAGGCCCCGAAGGAGAGGATCTTGTTGAGACGGATGACCAGGAGGGGTCCGAATGAGGAACCGAGGGAGGCAACGATCAGAGGGAAAGGGAAGGAGGAATCGTGGGAGAGGTAGCTGAGGAAGAAGTAGATCTTCCACCTCTGCCCCCGCTATCAACCCCATCTTCGGAGAGGAAGCCTCGCCGCTGCAGGAGAAAAAGGAAGTGGATTTGTCCCGATAGCCCAGCCGAGCCAGAAAAATACGGACCCGAGCCTGGGTTCAAGTTTCCCCCTCTGTCCAATAAAAACCTAGGGTCGATCAGGATGTACCCCGATGACGTGGAGGGGCTTCTCGCATTTACCTCACTGCTGCGGGACTCAGGTCAGTCCATGATCAAGATGGACAGCATCCTGTATGCCTTAAGGACGAACTACCTACCTATCTTAAGGGCAGCCTCTTCATTCCGAAGGAATTCGAATTTCTGGTGCCAAACCCCGGAATTCGTCCAACCATAGCGCTGGAGTCGAGTTTCTGTATGTTTTCCATGGACGCCTTCATATCGGGATTGAGGCTGCCGGTGCACCCGTTCATTGAGAGGGTGTTGAGGTGGGGAGAGCTGAGAGCAATGTAGTATGGCCCTATATCGTGGAAACACCTGGTCTGCTTCATTCTGAAGTTCCAGGAGAAGGGGATCAAACTGAGGCTCACATACTTCCGTGCCATCCTAGGGATGAGCTCGCTCGGAGACTTGGAGGGGATTTTTTACATCTCATCGCGTCCTTACACGAGGGTGATGCACGGCCACCCGGACTCCATTAAAGGATTGAAGGCGAAGTACTTCATTGTCCGGAGTGAGAAACTTTGGAGAATTCCAACTGTTTGGAATTTCAGTGGGCCGAACCATAAGCCCCTGAGGCATAGTGACTTGATGGTTAAAGAATGGGCGACTGTAGAGAAGATTGTGGAAGGGCATAGCATAGGGTGACCGCGTGTCACGAAGTTGCATCTTTCCCGAGCCGGACTAAGCCCAGCCAACCCGAGTATGTTTTTGTTTCTAATATGTTTATCTTCCTGCCTTTGTGTTAACATTTTCCCATTTTTCCTTTTCGTAGAGATGACCGCAAAGGAGCTCGACAACCGACAGGCCTTGGTGGCTTTGGCTGCCAAGAGGAGGGCCAACAAGGAGAAGAAGGCTACCTCGGTCGTAGGGCCCAATAAAGGGGCGGCCTCAGGGCCTTCGGATCCGTCCCAGAAGAGGATGAAGAGGCACCACCACTCGTCGAGGTCAACAAAGGAATCGGGGGAGAAAAAGCTCCGGTAGTAAGAAAGTGGCCATCGTCTTGGAGAAGGGGCTTCTGCCACTTTGTCCCAATGCCGAGGAGATGGTGGGTATGTAGCCGCATGCCCCGGACTTGGGGGTCAAGGCCGGTGATACCCTGACCGAGGGACCAGTGGCACTGGAGATGGTAGAGCATCTCCCCACGGAGTGGGATCGAATGACTCTGGCGGTGGAGACGTCCGAGACAGCCTACATGAGGTGGGCTCAGGCGCATATTTCGGTAAGTGTTTGGCATTCGTTTTATGCTTATAATTTAGGGATTTTTCTAACTTGATCTTCCTCTGCCAGGCATTGCTTCATGGGCAACACTTCCACAAGTGCCTGGAGAAGGAGGTCATTGTCGAAAAGAAGAACGCCGAGAAGTATTTTCGTGAGGCAACTCGTCTGAAAGACAAACTGACGGAGTCCCAAGAGGCAACTCAGATGGCCTCGCTGCAAGACCATCATGTGAACGAGCTGGCGCATTTTCGGGCTAAGGCCAAGGCGGAGGCCGAGGAGCAGCAGAACACCTTGGCGAACACTCTAATCCTGGCTCAGGATGAAGCTTACGCCAAGGCCAAGGAGCACTTCCTGTAGCTCTACCTGGAGGGTCGAGTCGACCACCTCCACTTTGGGTGGTGGCTTCCCGTGCATCCACCGATGCCCGGCGGCGAGGACGAGGAAGAGATGGAGGGCGGGGGGGATCCGGATGACGAAGAGGTGTCGTCTCCCTATAAAAAGTAGTTTAGGAATTTCACTTTCTTTTGACTTGTATTTGCCTCGCGCAGACTGGCCATTGCTTTTTTTTAACCCAAATTTTTGAATTTATAAAAGAAAATATTTTTGGCCGATCCTTTGTGACTTGTAGTTTTTCTCAAGCTTCTTTAGTGACCCGTTGTTTTTTTCCCTCTTCTTGATAGGCGCACGAGACCATCGGCCCCGACCTGTGTTCCGCAGAGGTCTTCCGACTCTTAAATGAGCTGGGGTCCAAGGAGAGTGTGCTGACTCGCCATCGTAAGTAGGCTCGTGATTGAGAGGCTACGGTAAACTATTTTATGAAGAAGTCTAAGGAGCTTAGCCTAGAAGCCGCTCGCCTGAAGAAGGCCATAGCCGACCGGGACTGGGGAAGAATCGAGACAAACTGGTCAATCTCGGATGCCTCCACCAGGCGACCAGCTTCGAAGTCCTTTCTTCGTGAGGTCGTCGTAGAGAAGGAGTCGGAGATTCGGAGGTTGAAGCTTATGCTAGGCACGGGTCATCATTGGCTCAGTCCGTTCGAGGGAGCAAGCTGTTCTGTATTGGGTCCTTCTCCGACCTTTTATGTGGACATGGCGATGCCTGCTAGCGAGCAAAGTTCCGTTGCTGGGATGTCCTTGCTAGCTGTATAGGTGGAGCATGCGGAAGGAAGGTCTTGCTCTGGAGGGCTTGAGGCAGGTGGCATCGGCCACGAGGGTCCCGTGGGAAGCACTGAGTTCGAGTTTTAAATAGAGTGATTTGTAATATCTTTATTGTATCGTGGGGTCGTTCGCGGTGCTTCATGAGTAATAACACTTCTTTTCTTAACTTTGAAAATTTGTCAAGTGAGACTGGCAGGAGCGTAGCTCGAGGTCATCGCCGAGTATGGATTTGCTTGAAGTCGATGTCGAGCCCCCTTGTCGTTTTTGAGAAAGCTGGAATGAGTGTAGCTGTAGGTCATCGCCGAGCATAAAGATTGCATGGCTTGAAAAAGCCAAGACCTTGCTCGAGGTCGATGTCGTGCCCCCAGACCTGTTCTAAGATAGGTAGTATGAGTGTAGCTGGAAGTCATCGCTGAGCGTAAAAATTGCAGGGCTTGAAAAAGACAAGGCCTTACTCAAGGTTGATGCTGAGCCCCCATACCTGTTCTAATGTAGGTAGTATGAATGTAGCTGGATGTCATCGCCGAGCGTAAAGGTTGTAGGGATTAGAAAAGCTGAAGCCTTGCTCGAGGTCGATGCCGATCCCCCATACCTTAGGAGAAGCTAGCATGAGTGTAGCTAGAGGTCATCGCCGATCGTAAAGGTCGTAGGGCTTGAAAAAGCCAAGGCATTGCTCGAGGTCGATGCCGAGCCCCCATATCTGTTCCAAGATAGGTAGTATGAGTGTAGCTGGAGGTCATCGCCGAGCATAAAGGTCGCAGAGCTTAAAAAAACCGAGGCCTTGCTCGAGGTCGATGCTGAGCCCCCATACCTTAGGAGAAGCTGGCATGAGTGTAGCCAGAGGTCATTGCCGAGTGTAAAGGTCGTAGGGCTTGAAAAAGCCAAGGCCTTGCTCGAGGTTGATGCCGAGCCCCCATACCTGTTCTAAGATAGGTAGTATGAGTGTTGCTGGAGGTCATTACCGAGCGTAAAGGTCACAGGGCTCAAAGAACCCGAGGTCTTGCTCGAGGTCGATGTCGAGCCCCCATACCTTAGAAGAAGCTGGCATGTGTAGCTAGAGGTCATTGCCGAGCATAAAGGTCGCAGGTCTTGAAAAAGCCAAGGCCTTGCTCGAGGTCGATGCCGAGGCCCCATACCTGTTCTAAGATAGGTAGTATGAGTGTAGCTGGAGGTCATCGCCGAGCGTAATGTAACGCCCCGAATCCCAAATACACTGAATTCGAGATGTTCTACAGGATCTTTTCGCTTCTCTTAGTACTATTTTACAAGAAAATAAAAACCTTTCACTTACATCAGAGTTTACATCATTTATTACATTTACATTGCACAACGGAAGTAAAATTTTACAACAAGGAAACAAATGTACAACACATTGAATGAATCTTTAAGCATTTGTTCCTCTTTATTTTTTTTCATGCCATTTATCCTGCATACAAAACTGTGGGTACGTCAGTTTATTCAACCGACAATAATTATACATGGCCATCCTCTCTATGCCAGAAATAGTATAATGATTCTCATTTCTTAGCAGATCACAAACTTGTTCACATATCAAAAAATAGAGCAAAGGGGGAAATCTTAATGATGTCGTGTTGTGATTGTGCACTTAATCCTTAATGCAGTTATTTAATTTATATGACACTAATGCGCACTTGTTCGGATTCTATGCATCCCATACTACATAGGTCCGAGGGCAAGCCTCTTAATCGTTCTTCATTTTTGTATGGTTCAATCCCTCGCCATGACTTAATCTACTACTGTAATTACGATGAGTATCCTAGATGATCTATGAGTACAAGCACGTGCACTGGACCCTGGAGGGGAACCCCACACCATGTCTTGACTCATCAAGCATGCATTCTGTGGCAATTCAGCCTCCTCCCTGAACACGATCCTCTTGCAGTCACCAAACATCCCACAAGCTTGGCTAAAGTCCGATCATTACTGAGTTGTGCCCACGCCATGTCTTGACTCATCAAGCATGCATTCTGTGGCTCACACACCCGCACCGTAAACTCTAGTTCTCATACTTATGTTTTCTCTCACTTTCATCACATCTCCACTATGTACTAATTATTAGAATCATGAAATAAAATCAAAGCTCTAGAGTTAGCCTTTTCACTAAACCGGACTTATTCATTTCATTCACACACGACCAACCTTGGTCTTTCTTTTCAAATTTCATTTCATTTCATTTCCATTGTGGGGGGAGACTTAGCTACTCCTTTGTTTCAATTTACAATTCACAATTTCCAATTGAGCATTTCCAACTCATGAATCATTTAATAGTCTCACAGACTTTCTTTATCATGGTCTTAGAATTCATATTCTTTTAATTCTCAATTCAAGTCTATGATTCATTTCATGTACATTCATGCAACAACAAAAATAGAGTTTACCAACAACAACCATAAGATTCACAACTTTTAATAGAAATCAAATGAAATCTCTGACATATCCAAATATATTCTCGACAGTCGACTTGGAGAAAGTCCATTCGACTTGTTCAGTCAGATCAAGTTCTTCATAACTACTCAGGAGAGTCGACTGCTGCACATGGCTAGTCGGCTGCTCCGCAATTTTCCATGTTCAAAATATCCTTCGCATGACAGTCGACTGTCATCCCATCAGTCCTCTGTCCTGGGAGTTTTTAATTACAATTTTTTATACTCAGCCCAGTCGATTTGCTGCTTGCATTAAGTCGACTGAACATGTTAACATTTCATATTAAGGAATTATCTTCCATCTGTTCTTCCATTCACATGTATCATTGTGTAACATTACAAGATATTCATACTACATAAACATGTAATTTCTTAGCTGTTCACTAACATCACAACATATACTTTCTCATACTAATGTTTTCTTTCCTCAAGGGAATGTTGAACATACATTTTCATGTGCTCATCATTTACTTGCAGAAATGAACACTAAATCTCAATTTAGCACACTAGAACATCACCATAAAATACTTCGTTTCATGGAATTACTGGGCTATTCATAGTTTAATTCAATGCATCGGTCGGCTGTTCATATTGGCAGTCGACTGCACAGGTTATTCCCTGTTTTACTAACTATCATCAGTTTCTTTTCATACATTCACGTCTCCTCAGTCATAAGCAACCAGGAGGATATGAATTTAGCATTCCTTACATCATTTTAGTTTGTACACATGTTGTAATATCCCGGACGGATATTACCTCGTATAAATCACTATTTTATTATTTTTTTATTATTATTTTATTTTAATTCCAAAATCAAATGGTTTTGGTGATTTTTCGCCGGTTTGTCCACAAACATTGTCTACGCGCATATATCGGTCGGGGTACATCCGAAATACATCAAATTGGTAGCGCGATCCTCCGAATTAATAATAAAACTTATTTTATTATTATTTTCAAATTAAACTATTTTATAAGGATTATATAAGGAGTTTTGGTATACACATACATGTACACATACATACATTGTATTATACTTAGTACAATATACAAAATATGTGGCATGGACAATGTACTCATTCTTGTCATGACAACTTAATTGGATGATTAGGGTTTGATTAGGAGGCCTAAACTAGGATTTTGTATGCATGAGAAGATTAAATCCCTTCTGGAAACCTTATCCCTTCACAGTGCTTCCAACTCATACCTAGCACCTTACCTCCACCTCACCCCTACCCCCTACCAAGCATGGCCGGCCTTGCCTCTTCTTGGGGTTTTTGTGCAAATGTGTATGTGCAATTTTGCACCATCCACCCTTCTCTCCTCCTATAAATACCCCATCCTTCTCCACCTTGTCTCATTTTAGAAAACACAAAGAAAGAAAGGAAAGGAAAAGAAAGAGAGGAGACTAACAAGAGAGTTTTCCTTGTAGATTTTTCCTAGGAGTTCTAGGAGCTAGGGGAAGGAGAAGGTTAAGCTAGCAAGTCCTTCCAAAAAAAAAGAGACTAAGGTGGGGGTTCTCCTTTGTTTGTTTGGTTATTTGTTTGTTTGTTTGTTTCTTTAAATGGTTGTTTTGACTTCTTCTTCTTCTTACCCTCCTTGTTTTGTTTTCTTTGGTCATTTTGGGAATGGTTTGTTGAAATGGGATTTTTGTATGTATGTTTGTAAATAATAATAATAACCACATAAAAAGAAAAGAAACAAATGGTAGTGTTAAATAAACATAAAGATCAAATCTTTATAGTTGTAGTTGTTGTTTGTGTTTGTTATTGGACTAAAATGACATAAGGCATATGAACTTGCACATACAACCGATTGGGGGTTGTAGGACTTGATATGAATTCATGGACAAAGCATATGTACATTTTTATACAACCATTTTGGTTGTAGGACTTGTATTGAACTTGGACAAAAATAATAATAAGCATATGTTGGATGAAGGTTCTCACCTTATTTTTATTATTGTTGTTACCTTAAAAAGAACCTAAATTAGATGTTACCTCTAATTTATGAAAAAGAAATTAACCTAAATCACTAGTTGTAGAATGAATAAAAAGATCTTTTCTTTTATAATCACTAGTGATAATAAATCAATAAAGAATAGTAGACAATAAAGTAGTAGTAGCATGTTGTTAAAATAAAGTAGTAGTGGTATGTTGTTAAAATAATGAAGTAGTAGTAAGTGTTAAAAGAAGTAATTGTGGATGCTTTATGTTATGTTAAAATGAAGTAGTAGTAATAGTAGATAGTTGTAGATGCTTATATTCATGATTAACATAAAGTAGTAGTAGTAGTAGATGATAAAAAGAAGTAATTGTAGATGCTTTATATTACGTTAAAATGAAGTAGTAGTAATGGTAGATAGTTGTAGATGCTTATGTTATATTCATGGTTAACATAAAGTGGTAGTAGTAGTAGATGATAAAAAGAAGTAATTGTAGATGCTAGTTGTAGATGTTTATTTTATGTTCATAAAGTAAATACCATGCTAAGATTGGATTAGATTAATTTATTTATGTTTAGAATGTTGTAGGACTCATTCTAAAATTATCTACCATGTGTAGGAGTGTTATTTATGCTTAGAATGTTGTAGGATTCATCCTAAAATTATCTACCATGTGTAGGAGTGTTATTTATGTTTAGAATGTTGTAGGATTCTTTCTAAAATTATCTATCATATGTAGAAATGATATACATGTTGTAGGATTTATTCTAAAAATGCCTAGCATGTTTAATGATGCTTAGAATGTTGTAGGATTTATTCTAAAAATGCCTAGCATGTTTAATGATGCTTAGAATGTTGTAGGATTCATTCTAAAATTTCCTATCATGTTTAGGAAGGTTATTTATGCTTGGAATATTGTAGGATTAATTCTAAAAATTGCCTACCATGTGTAGGAATGATATACATGTTGTAGGATTCATGCCAAAATTGTCTATCATGTTTAAGAGTGACATACATGCTTAGAATGTTGTAGGATCCATGATAAAATTACTTACCATGTTTAGGGATGATATGTACCATGCTAAGTCTTTCTACATGCTTAGAATGTTGTAGGATCCATGATAAAATTACTTACCATGTTTAGGGATGATATGTACCATGCTAAATCTTTCTACATGATTAGAATGTTGTAGGTTAATCACTAAATAAATACCATGCTCACATTGTTGTAGGATTGATGCTAATTAATCTACCATGTTTAGAAGTATATATATATATATATATATATATATATATATATATATATATATATATATATATATATATATATATATATATATACTTAGGAATGTTGTATGTTCATACTAGTAGTTACCCATGCTTAGTAAGACATTCATGCTTAGTAGTTATTCATGCTTAATAAAGATTCATGCTTGGATGATTATAAGAAAGTAGTATACCATGCTAGTTTCATTTATCTATGCCTAGATAGTTGTAGGAAAGTGGTATATCATGCTAGATTAAATTATCCATACTCACATGCTTATAGGTAAGTTGTATACCATGCTAGATTAATGGTAGGAAAGTTGTATACCATGCTAGATTAAATAAATATTCATGCTTACATGATATCTATGCTTAGATAAGTATATGTTCATGTTATGTTAGTAAGCGATCATGCTTAATCATTATTCATACTAAGTTAGGAGATGTCATGCTAATTGTTGTTATGTTAAGTTAGTAGATGACCATGCTAATGATGATTTATGTTAAGTTAATGGTATCCATACGAATGATATTCATGCTTAGATTAAAGTAACTACCCATGGTTAGTTGTAGTGATTTTTACCCATGCTTGTAGAAACTCATACTATGTTGTAGGTTGATACTTAACTAGTATACATGACTAGAGTGTTACTAAAATGTACACCATGCCATATGTTAGTGTTAAAGTAGCATACCATGTCTAGGAATGAGGCATACCATGCTAAAGTTTAAATGCGTGCTTAGAATGTTTTAGGGTTAATGTTAGAATACCTACCATGCCTTGGAATGTTGTATGTTATATTAGTTATATGTCCATGCTTGGGTTGTGGTGATTAGTCGTGATAAGTAGTAAGCATTCACGCTCAAGTTATAACCTATGCTTGACCGTAGTGGACTTCATGTCTAGATCGTAGTGATTTTCATGCTAAGATTGATATAAGCACATTCTTAATCATATTCGTACTTAGGAGTATTGTGGTGAGTGGTTATGTTATATAGTTAGATTTTCGTAGGAAGATGCTTGCAATTGTATGCCATGCTTAAGGCGCTATAGGTTGAAGTAATGAGGATTGGGAAGACCACTAGTAGTAGTCAGTTGATAATGGTTGTTATGTCGCCTTCGGTTTTCATTAGTAGAATACCGATCATAGACTATTAGTAGATTCTTCTGTTGCTTCTAATAATAGAACATCAAGTTTGCTAGTAAGCACGTTCGGTTGCTTTTAAGATTGATTACTTGTATGGTTGTTTGCATATGGTTATGCTCGTACGTGGCTCGACTGGCCCGTACATAGCTGTGGGTCTCATACGTAGCTTATTTGGCTCGTATGTAGGTTGTTGTCTCGTACGCGGCTCGACCGGCCCGTGCGTAGCTGTTGGTCTCATACGCGGCTTATTTGGCTGGTATGTACGTTTTTATCTCCTACGAGGCCCACCTGGCTCGTAGGTAGTTATGGTTTCATACGTAGCTTATTGGCTCGTATGTGGTTGTTACTCGTATGTGGCGTCTTAGCTAATACGTAGTTGTTGTGCTCATCTAGGGTGATATCATTGCCCTAGGGCTATCGACCATCAAGACGTGTGTTTAGCTTACTCCTAGGGGACTGTGGACGAGTCACTTCGCGGGTGCCGTCAGATCTTAACCGTTGGTTGATTGCGGACCGGAGTGTGACGAAATCCAAGTTCAGGTAGTAGCATACGAATGCGTTCGTATTGCCGGGGTCTTGGATCGGTAGGCCATGAACCGGATCCTGAGGGATTCTGGTTAGTCTAGGTTGAGCAGCCTAGTAGAGTTGTCTTGTAAGGTCTAATTTAAGGCCTAGCATGTTGTGTTTATAATATTATCGTCCCTAGGATTGTCGAGTCAGGGACATCATTAAGGTTGTGACTTAAAAAGGTCATTTTGCTCAGACCCTAGCCGAAGAGAGAGGAGTTGGTTGTAGGGGGCGCCTTACGACCAACTTGTCCCTTGAGGCAGGCCTTAGGTGGTGATAATGGGTTGTACCTTCCTGTCAAAGGGATACGTACGGTGCCGCCTCACAAGTTGAGTACACGGGTTGCGTATCTCGCGCTGTTAATTCCTGGAGTACCGTGGCTGAGGGTGCCACAGGGTAGTATTCGCGCTGCCCTGTGCTTGCGAGACCCCAGAGGGTGCCACAGGCTTCGCGCTACCCTGCGTTGGCGAAACCCTATGATTTGGATTTTGGAATGACGATCGTCTGTTTGTTGTGTAAGGTCCGGTTAGCCGGGTAGCAGTGGCGAACATAGACACCACGGGCGTACTGCATCAGTGGGACATGACCATGTCTACAACCTCATCAGTCACGTGTAGGTGTCAGGAACAGGTTGTGTACAATTAGAAGTTCATAACGCAGGTTCAAATCCCTATATATGGAGAAACGGCTTGAGATGGGGTCGCATGTAGTATGGGCTACATGTTGCTTTCAGAGACTTGCTGATATTAGAATAGGAGCATCCTAGTTCTATTTAAATACCGCATTAGAGTCTAGTCATAGCACTCACGGACACTTAAACTACAACAACACCATTGCTATATTTTGTATGTTGTTTGGGAGATTTGCTGCTATATGATCAGCCTTTAAGCGTCAGTGAATACTGACGTCCCCACTTCCATAGGTACTGGATCGCCGAAGTACAAAGGCGAGATTCAGGAGGACTCAAGGCAAGGAAAGCAAGGAGTCAGTGTTATGTTTAGTTCCGCTGCAGTATATGTATTGATTATCTATTAGTTGAGAAGTACTCAAGTGAGAGTTACCAAGTGTTGTTCTTCATTCCTTATACTCTGATGTAAGATATTGAAGGTTGTAATACATGGAAATGTAAAGGTAATATTGCAACTCTAGTGTAAGGTATTGCAGTTGTACAATATTCAGACTTGTAATACATTGGGTGTTGAAATCAAAGTTTTAAATTCTCCTGTTTTTCTGTATATTGTGACTAATTGAAGAAAAGGTCTTGGCTCGTGTCACGGTTTTCCAGTATTGGAAATCGGGGCGCTACACATGTACATCATGAAACTTTCTAACAAATCATGAGAAAACATCTGCCTCGTACCAGTCGACTTGTTCATGCGACAGTCGACTGTACCGGCTTATTCCAGTCTTATTTACAGCCTTCAGCATAACATACACAAGGCAGTCTAATATGGTTGAATTAAATTTTCACAAGTATGATAACAATCCTCATAACCATGACATATTCTCTGCATTAGAAGTCCTGAGAAACACCCACCTTATTGACGAAATAACCGAATCCAGAAAAGCTCCTTAAGGCAATGCATGACTCCTTGCTCCTTGCTCCTTGCCGAAAATCTTCAGAAGTAATAATCGGCCTCCAAAGAACAGTCACACACAACTCTCTCACAATATATCTCTCTTACAAAATAATCTTAGTGTAAAAGAAACAAATGAATGAGAGGGGTATTTATACACCAATTTGGGTGAGATGGAAGGCTAGGATTTAGTAGATAGTTATAGGATCAAGGGTTAGGATGAACTAGGGAGTTGAAATAACTACCCACATTCCAATTAACCACCCATGACTAGATCCACTCTCTCCCAATCCGGCCAAGAAGGGTGTGCTCTTGCACGTGTGTGTAAAATGCACGTGCATGCACAAGTTACCCCAACTAGAACACAAATAAAAGTCTTTAAAAAAATATTACACATTACAAGTTGTAAAAAATGGAATTAATTCCTGGGCTTAAATTGATTGGGCCAAAATAATTTATCTTAAAAGAAAAATAAGTAAACTAAATTTTGGGCTTTAGGAAAAAGGCTTTATAGAAAACAATCAAAGGCACATGTTTAAATATTTTTACTCATCATGATGAAAATAATAACCAAAATATTACACGTGCACACTACGTGCAAAAAAAAATTCTTTCATTAATTTGAAAAATCAGGGTATTACAACACTCCCTCCTTAGAATAGTTCCGTCCCCGAACTACAATTCAGACTGAGAAACCAAAATACAACATAACAACAAGAACAAAAGATACAAAGATACAGTCAAACAAAATGCTCAGGATAGTCCTTCAACATCCTCTCCTCAGATTCCCAAGTAGCCTCTTCAACCAAATGGTTTCTCCAGACTACCTTGACCATCGGTATCGTCTTATTCCTCAAGACTTTTTCCCTACGGTCAACAATCTCGACAGGAGACTCGATGTAGTTCAGATCCAACTGCAAAACTTCCGGCACTTCAGGCAAATGATGACTCGGATCTGGAATTTAACCTCTCAGCATAGACACATGAAAGACATTGTGCACCTGAGATAACTCTTCTGGTAACTCAAGCCGGTAAGCAGTTTTCCCGATCCTTTTCAATATCTTATACGGGCCTATAAACCTCGGGGCTAACTTCCCGCCTTTGCCAAATCGAACCACACCTTTACTGGGTGATACCTTTAGAAAGATGAAGTCACCAACCTCAAACTCAAGGTCCCTTCTCCGGTTGTCTGCATAGCTTTTCTGCCTACTCTGAGCTTCTACCAACCTTTTCCTGATCAGAACAATCTTCTCAGGAGTTTGCTGCACAAGCTCAGGGCCAAACAACTGACGCTCCCCAACTTCATACCAACAGATAGGCATCCTGCACTTCCTGCCATACAAAGCTTCGTACGGCGCCATCCCGATGCTAGCCTAAAAACTGTTATTATAGGCAAACTCCACCAAAAGTAAATGCCTTTCCCAACTGCCTCCAAAGTATAGTATACAACACCGAAGCATATCCTCAAGAATACGATTGAATCTCTCGGTCTGCCCATCGGTTTGCAGATGAAAAACAGTGCTGAAATCTGTCTTGGTACCCAAAGCTGTCTGAAGACTCCTCCAGAAATGCGAAGTAAACCGCGCATCTCGATCAGACACAATAGTTGACGGAACACCATGAAGCCGGACAATCTCTCCAACATACAACTCAGCCAACTTGTCCATCGAAGCAGTGAGTTTCATCGGCAAAAAGTGAGCGGACTTGGTTAGTCGATCGACTATAGCCCAAATCGCATCATTGCCTTTAGGACTCTTAGGCAATCCCGTGATGAAATCCATACTGATGTTATCCCACTTCCATTCCGGAATAGGTAACGGTTGTAATAGATGTAGAACCCCGCATTTTCAAATATTATTTTTACATTTGAAAATGTATTTAAATTGATTTTTGGAGATTTAATTAATATTTTCTAAAAAGATTTATCTTTTTACACGTGCAAAACACGTGCAAATGACTTTTGAGAAGTTTGAAATTTAAATTTTCTTTATGAAAAATCATCATTTAATATTTGGGAATTATTTAGTATTTTTCCAAATTTTTCTGAAATTAATTGGAATTATTTGCAATTTTTGGGAAAAGAAGAACCTTTTCGCAAATTTGACATTTTTAGGGGGTAAAGTGTAAACTGTACATTCTGGACGTTTTGAATAGTATTGATTGAGATTTGGGATGTATATTTTTTTTTAAATCCAAATTTAAATGAGTTTTGATGGAATTTCCAAAGATAGAATTATATATGTAAATTGTATTTTGGAAAGGATTGTTTTGCAAAAGTGTGGGTAAAACCCTAATATGCAATCCCGGATATTTAAGAGATTTTTATCCAGCCGTCATTGTTGACAATATACAGAATTTTGAGAGCTTGTTTCGGTGGAGAAAGGCGATTTTGGATCTAGCGAAGAGGAAATCTTTTTCGTGGTTTCTTCTAAAATTCGAATGTGAGTGACTTGGTTTTGTTTTGTTTTGATTTTGTGAGTGACTTTGTGTGTTTTGTTTTGTTTGTGAATGACATGAATTTATCTTGTTGTTGATCTATGTATGCGAGTGGAAATGATTGTTGTTTATACCATGTTGAGAAATCTAAGAATGATTAGTAGATCTTGTTCATAACACCGTATTATTAAGATTTGAGTATGATTGTTATCGGATGAGGAACACCTGGATTTTATATATATTGCAAATCAGATTTTGATTTAGAGTTGTGGAAGAATTTAGTCTTGTGAAACCCTAATGAAAGAATTAGCAATCTAGAACATGAAAACTTGTGTTTTGACATATTTGAGGTTTTAAGTAATATACCCTTAATGGAGATTCTTGAGATTCGTCATTTTGCCTGAAAACGAACTTTTTATCATAAATAATGAATCTTTAGAAAACCCCCAGTTTTGATCAGACCTAATTTACGAAAATCTGTAGGCCGACAGTCGACTGGCCTACCGTGCAGTTGACTGGTACGAGCCTGACACTGTATTTTTAGAATCTTTGAAATAGTCGTTCTGGACAGTCGACCTAGCTCCTAGGCAGTCGACTGGTCCACTGAGAATTTATTTTGAAAAATTATTAGTCCTTTCTGGACAGTCGACCTGTGACTCCTTTAAGTCGACTCATATACTTAGAATAATTTTGAGAAGATTATTGGAAATTACCTCGGGTAAGTCGACTGATCCCCTTCTTAAGTCGACTGTTATATGACTTAGCTTATTTTTGTAAAACCTTGGGTAATTGTCCTCTGGACAGTCGACTTACTACAGTATAAGTCGACTGGTACTGAAGGATCTTTGTAAACTTTAGTGCTATTTTGAATGATTGATCTTTCTGAAAATTCAGTCTCTACTTGACATTCAGTTCAGTATTTGATTAAGCATTTGACTTTGAGATATTCAGTTAAGTATTTAAATTGAGACATTTAGTTGAGCCACTTTGTTGAGTGGAACTTTGGTTTAGACTTTTGAGTTTGAGTCTCTAGAGGTATGTGACCCTAGTATACCGGTGTTGAGTTGTTTTATTGAGGCCCGATGATGCATTTCAGTTATTCAGTTTTGAGTTTAGGCCGGTAGGGTACACCACTCTAGGAGATTCGTTAAGTAATCAATTAACCCAAAATAATAAGGACAGGCACTAGTGGTGATATGATGAACGGGAACATGGGTTATGCACCTCAGTATGGCTTTAGATGTGGGATTTAATCTCCGAAATTATCCAAGTAACTTTCTTGAGATGTGGGATGATCTCCGGAATTATCCAGGTAAATTACCTGAGATGTGGGATCTATCTCCGGAGTTATCCAAGTGGTTTGCTTGAGATGTGGGATTGATCTCCGGAATTATCAAAGTCGAGGCGACGCACATGTGGTATTCATGTGGTGATGTGTCTATGTTTAGATGTGGGATGATCTCCGGAATTATCCAGGTAAAATTCCTGAGATGTGGGATATATCTCCGAAATTATCAAGCATGGGCTAATTCTCACAGTTTATCTTTATCTCGTAGTAGTCATCGTGATAGGATTACTTGCATAGCGGGGGATTGAACCCTATGAAGTGGAGACGTTAAGGGCTTGCACCGAACCTATGTAGAATGGGATGCATAGACTTTGACAAGTATGCATTAGAGAGTCCACATATAGAATTTGTGTGTTTTCTTGACTTAGTTTTATGCATATGGATTTCCCGGTTTTTCTACACTTAACACTTGTTTGGTTTCACTTGTGGTTACATTTCTTGCTATCTCATATGTTATCTACCTTGGTACTATATGTTACTTAAGAATCCATGCTTAAGTTATTTATGTTGTTTGTTGTCGTCACTCACACCATTTATGGCTGACCCCTTTAGTTTGGGGGTTAGGGATCATCTCTAGCCTCACATGTTGCAGGTAGTTGCTTAGAGTTGGAGATGGAATGCTTGAGTGGTTTTGAGATATAATTGACTCATAAGAGATTTGCGTAAATTTGTAATAGCAATTTTAAGATAAATTTTGTGTTGTAAATAAAGAAAAGATTGAGTTAAGTTTGTTTTGATTTCCGCTGTGATCTGTAAAAGTTTATTGTAATAAAAGTTGAAAATTTCAGTGGTGTTGGTTGTGTTTAATATTGTATTGAAGTGGATCGCTGGGAATGTACCACGTATTTTCTAAGTTATCTTATTAGAAATTCGGGGCGCTACAATAGACCTCCGGGTCTCTGATTTTCGGCTTTGACTTGCTGACAAACCACACACTTCGCCACAAATTCAGCCACATCTCGCTTCAAACCTGACCACCAGAAATGCTGTTTGATGTCTTTGTACATCTTAGTACTCCCAGGATGTACCGACAAAAGAGTAGCATGTGCCTCCTGAAGAATACTCTCTTTCAGGTCCGCCTGATTTGGAACACATAGCCTATCTCCGAACCACAGCACTCCATCCCTGATTTGAAATCCGGGCAACTTGCCAGCACCAACCTGCTCCTTCATCTCCAAAATATCAGCATCAACCTCCTGACTTGCAACTGAGCCAAAGATGCTCCCAATCCTTGCAAGACAACCTCAATACCTGCTTGGTCCAATTCCTCAATCAAATGCTTCTGAGTTGTAATCAAACTGGCTAAGCTGCTCTTGCGACTAAGTGCATCAGCAACAACATTAGCCTTCCCAGGATGATACTTGATCTCAGGTCGTATACCCTCGAGCACTTCCAACCATCTCCGCTGCCTCAGATTCAGATCCCTCTGCTGATATATATACTTTAAGCTCTTATGGTCCGTGTACATGTTCAACTTCTTACGGTAAACGTAGTGCCTCCACTGCTTCAGGGCAAAGATAATCGCAGCCAACTCCAAATCATGAGTCGGGTAATTCTTCTCATGCGGTCGTAGTTACCTAGACCCATAAGCGATTACTCTTTCCTCTTGCATTAAGACACAACCAAGCCCACGATGTGAAGCATTGCTGTAAACATCATACTCAACACCCGCTCTAGGCAAAGCCAAAATAGGTGCAGTAGTCAGCTTCTCTTTCAACTCCTGAAAGCTTGCCTCACATTGCTCAGTCCACTTGAAGCTCACATTCTTCTTGGTCAGTCCAGTAAGCGGTACAACTATCTGAGCATAACCTTGAATGAATCTCCGATAATATCCAGTCATTCCAAGAAAACTTCTGACTTCCTTCACTGTAGTAGGCCTAGCCCAATCTCTCACTGCCTCTATCTTCTGAGGGTCAGTTGTCACTCCCTCCTTAGAAAGGATGTGACCTAGGAATGCCACTTCAGATTTCCAGAAATCACACTTGGATAACTTGGCATACAACTTTTGATCTTCAAGCTTCTTCAAAACTGCTGCCAGATGCTCGGTGTGCTCCTCCTCTGACTTGGAGTACACACGAATATCGTCGATAAACACCACGACGAAAGAATCAATGAATGGCCTCAGAACTCTGTTCATCAAATCCATGAAGATTGCGGGTGCATTCGTCACTCCGAATGGCATAACTAAGAATTCGTAATGCCCATGCCGAGTTCTAAATGCAGTTTTATGCACATCTTCAGCTCTCACTCGAACTTGGTGATATCCTGATCGAAGATCTATTTTGGAGAAAACAGATGCTCCTTGTAGACGATCGAACAAATCATCAATTCGAGGAATAGGATACTTATTCTGAACAGTGACCTTATTCAGCTCCCGGTAATCGATATACATCCTCATCGATCCATCCTTCTTCTTTACCAAAAGCACTGGTGCTCCCCAAGGTGACGCACTAGGTCGAATAAAGCCTTTCTCCAATAGTTCCTCAATCTGCCGTTTCACCTCATCCTGTTCCACTGGAGCCATCCTATAAGGTGCCTTAGAAATGGGTGCACTTCCCGGTTGAACAGTGATGCTGAACTCTACATCACGATGCTTGCACTGTACACCGACATCCGATCAATGCCAATGATAACATCGACTCCCAAGATAGTCAGCTCGATCAGATCAATCCCAAAGATTCGATCCCCAATCACAATCTCGCAATCAGCGTAATACCGATCAGTGGTTAAAGTTTTCCCTGATGGAGTAGCTACTGCCAAGATCTTGCCTAGAAAAATCTTCGGTTCAACTCCCAACACTTTAGCAAATTTAGGTGACACAAAAGTATGAGAGGATCCAGTATCGAACAACACAACAGCTTTCATTCCATTCACATAAAGTTCGCCTGTTACATAATACACACCATTACATAGCAGTTTCACAATATGAGGGGAAGAAGAAATGACAAAAACCACTAAACATCAGTCCTCGTACCAGCCATGACATGATCGACCTCATCAGCATCAACTTCCGTCAAGGCAAATACTCACCCTGGTTGGTACGGTCTCTTCCCAGTCTGCTGCGCTGGTGCATTGCGATTCCCCTTTTGTGGTTTGAGACATTGAGATTGGTAATGTCCCATTTCACCACAGTTGAAGCAAGTCACCGCAGGAGGTCTCACTACATTGTTTCCAGGTCCTCCAGCCACACTAACAGCGTTCGCCCCTGTCGGTTTGAACCTTTGTGCAGATGGTTGCCCCTCGAAACTCCCAAAATTGGCGGGCCTCTTTCCAGACTGCCAGTTGTTCCTCCGGTTCTGAACAACATGGAACTGCTCCATATCTGCTTCCATCGCTGTTGCCCTCTTCACCAACTTGTCAAATCGCCTGATACCAAGAGGTATCATCCGGGACCTCAAGCTCGGTCTCAATCCATGCTCGAACATACGAGTCTTCTTTGCTTCATCCATCACCAGTTCAGGCGCATATCTAGAGAGCTGAGTAAACTTAGTCTCATACTCCGTCACTGACATGCTGCCTTGCTGTAGCGACAGAAACTCCATAGCCTTCTTCTCTTGAACATCGGAGGGGAAATAGTGACTACGGAATTCTTCCAGAAATTCCTCCCAGCCAAGCACTATGCCTCCCATGGTCCTCTTCATCGACTGCCACCAAACAGCCGCGTCCTTCTCAAGTTGCAGAGTTGCCAACTTGACCTTGCTGCCCTCAGGGGTCTCCAACACCTCAAAGATCGTCTCCACTTGCCGAATCCAGTTGTCGGCCGCGTCTGGGTCTGACTTTCCCTCGAATACAGGTGGTTTCATTCTCTTGAATGATTCCACTAGCTTAATCGCCTCGGGCACTGGATTCACCGCCCCCCTTCCTTGGTTCATAGCCACGACATTGAGCATCTGATAGACCCTCGCAAGTTCTGTTTCCAGATCCAACCCCTCACCATTTCTAGCTCCTCTTCTCGACATATTCTGATGCAAAAGATCCATTAAATTCGAAGTATAAGACATGAATTTTAAATCAACTTGCATTTCATTGAATTCCAAACTTTATACATTCGAATTAAAACATTTCTTAACATCAGAATGAGAGAAATAGAAGCTACAACAGTCTAACTCCTACGGTTCCTCTTTGCTTCTCGAAGTTCTCCCCGTAGTTCATCAACTTCATCCTTCAGCACATCTGTCAGGTTCTTCCTCTTCTCAAGTTCCCATACCCGGTGACTGAGAACTGAAAAGTCGTCCTTTCGCTTTGCCAGCTGAGCCTCCAATAATCCAACTCTCTCTCGCAGTGTTTCAACTTGCCGCTGGAGAGAAGCCACAAGAATACTCAAAACTGGTCCCTCTTCTTCATCAGAAGAAGAATCGTCAGATGAATCCGGAGGTGGGGTAATCTCTCGAGATTCAGGCCACTCCTCCTCATCAGAATCTGCTTGCCCAGGGTGGTACTCTTCCTCGGGATCTGCCTGTCCAGGATGGTACTCTTCCTCAATGATATGCCAGTCGTCATCTCCAGCAGGGTCGAAGTAATCAGCCATCTTAGAAATAGAGAGGAAGAAGCATAAGTCATAGAGCAACACAAATGTAAGTCACTTACATTTAAATCTCTAAACTGAAACACACACTCTAACGTCCACTTCTAGGGTGTCGTTTCTTATAAATTTGTACCAATATGGAAAGCGTAGAAAAAGCGTGGCTCTGATACCACTCTGTAACGCTCCGAATCCCAAATACACTGAATTCGAGATGTTCTACAGGATCTTTTCGCTTCTCTTAGTAAAATTTTACAAGGAAATAAAAACCTTTCACTTACATCAGAGTTAACATCATTTATTACATTTACATTGCACAGCGGAAGTAAAATTTACAACAAGGAAACAAATGTACAACACATTGAATGAATCTTTAAGCATTTGTTCCTCTTAATTCTTTTTCATGCCATTTATCCTGCATACAAAATTGTGGGTACGTCAGTTTATTCAACCGACGATAATTATACATGGCCATCCTCTCTATGCCAGAAACAGTATAATGATTCTCATTTCTTAGCAGATCACAAACTTGTTCACATATCAAAAAATAGAGCAAAGGGAGATATCTTAATGATGTCGTGTTGTGATTGTGCACTTAATCCTTAATGCAGTTATTTAATTTATATGACACTAATGCGCACTTGTTCGGATTCTATGCATCCCATACTACATAGGTCCGAGGGCAAGCCTCTTAATCGTTCTTCATTTTTGTAGGGTTCAATCCCTCGCCATGACTTAATCTACTACTGTAATTACGGTGAGTATCCTAGATGATCTATGAGTACAAGCACGTGCACTGGACCCTGGAGGGGAACCCCACGCCATGTCTTGACTCATCAAGCATGCATTCTGTGGCAATTCAGCCTTCTTCCTGAACACGATCCTCTTACAGTCACCAAACATCCCACAAGCGTGGCTAAAGTCCGATCATTACTGAGTTGTGCCCACGCCATTTCTTGACTCATCAAGCATGCATTCTGTGGCTCACACACCCGCACCGTAAACTCTAGTTCTCATACTTATGTTTTCTCTCACTTTCATCACATCTCCACTATGTACTAATTATTAGAATAATGAAATAAAATCAAAGCTCTAGAGTTAGACTCTCCACTAAACCGGACTTATTCATTTCATTCACACACGACCAACCTTGGTCTTTCTTTTCAAATTTCATTTCATTTCATTTCCATTGCCAGGGGAGACTTAGCTACTCCTTTGTTTCAATTTACAATTCACAATTACCAATTGAGCATTTCCAACTCATGAATCATTTAATAGTCTCACAGACTTTCTTTATCATGGTCTTAGAATTCATATTCTTTTAATTCTCAATTCAAGTCTATGATTCATTTCATGTACATTCATGCAACAACAAAAATAGAGTTTACCAACAACAACCATAAGATTCAAAACTTTTAATAGAAATCAAATGAAATCTCTGACATATTAAAATATACTCTGGACAGTCGACTTGGAGAAAGTCCAGTCGACTTGTTCAGTCAGATCAAGTTCTTCATAACTACTCAGGAGAGTCGACTGCTGCACATGGCTAGTCGGTTACTCCGCAATTTTCCATGTTCAAAATATCCTTCGCATGACAGTTGACTGTCATCCCATCAGTCGTCTGTCCTGGGGGTTTTTAATTACAATTTTTTATACTCAGCCCAGTCGACTTGCTGCTTGCATTAAGTCGACTGAACAGGTTAACATTTCATATTAAGGATTTATCTTCCATCTGTTCTTCCATTCACATGTATCATTGTGTCACATTACAATATATTCGTACTACATAAACATGTAATTTCTTAGCTGTTCACTAACATCACGACATATACTTTCTCATACTAATGTTTTCTTTCCTCAAGGGAATGTTGAACATACATTTTCATGTACTCATCATTTACTTGCAGAAATGAACACTAAATCTCAATTTAGCACACTAGAACATCACCATAAAATACTTCGTTTCATGGAATTACTGGGCTATTCATAGTTTAATTCAATGCATCGGTCGGCTGTTTATATTGGCAGTCGACTGCACAGGTTATTCCCTGTTTTACTAACTATCATCAGTTTCTTTTCATACATTCACGTCTCCTCAGTCATAAGCAACCAGGAGGATATGAATTTAGCATTCCTTATATCATTTTAGTTTGTACACATGTACATCATGAAATTTTCTAACAAATCATGAGAAAACATCCGCCTCGTACCAGTCGACTTGTTCATGCGACAGTCGACTGTACCGGCTTATTCCAGTCTTATTTACAGCCTTCAGCATAACATACACAAGGCAATCTAATATGGTTGAATTAAATTTTCACAAGCATGATAACAATCCTCATAACCATGACATATTCTCTACATTAGAAGTCCTGAGAAACACCCACCTTATTGACGAAATAACTGAATCCAGAAAAGCTCCTTAAAGCAATGCACGACTCCTTGCTCCTTGCTCCTTGCCGAAAATCTTCAGAAGTAATAACCGGCCTCCAAAGAACAGTCACACACAACTCTCTCACGATATATCTCTCTTACAAAATAATCTTAGTGTAAAAGAAACAAATGAATGAAAGGGGTATTTATACACCAATTTGGGTGAGATGGAAGGCTAGGATTTAGTAGATAGTTATAGGATCAAGGGTTAGGATGAACTAGGGAGTTGAAATAACTACCCACATTCCAATTAACCACCCATGACTAGATCCACTCTCTCCCAATCCGGCCAAGAAGAGTGTGCTCTTGCACGTGTGTGTAAAATGCACGTGCGTGCACAAGTTACCCCAACTAGTACACAAATAAAAGTCTTTAAAAAAATGTTACACATTACAAGTTGTAAAAAATAGAATTAATTCCTGGGCTTAAATTGATTGGGCCAAAATAATTTATCTTAAAAGAAAAATAAGTAAACTAAATTTTGGGCTTTAGGAAAAATGCTTTATAGAAAACAATCAAAGGCACATGTTTAAATATTTTTACTCATCATGATGAAAATAATAACCAAAATATTACACGTGCACACTACGTGCAAAAAAAAAATCTTTCATTAATTTGAAAAATCAGGGTATTACACGTAAAGGTCGTAGGGCTTGAAAAAGATGAGGTCTTGCTTGCGGTTGATGCCGAGCCCCCATACCTTAGGAGAAGCTTGGAGTGGTTTGCGGTGACATTCGAGCGTCAAGCCCTAAACCTTGTAGGAGAATCTTGGAGTGGCTTGCGGTGACATCCGAGCGTTGAGCCCCAAACCTTGTTGGAGAAGCTTGGAGTGGCTCGCGGTGTCATCCGAGTGTCGAGCCCCAAACATTGTAGGAGAAGCTTGGAGTGGCTCGCGGTGTCATCTGAGCGTCGAGCCCCAAACTTGTTTTTAAGGAAGCTGACATGAGGCCAAAAAGGGTAAACGATTACATCATATTGACTTTACAAAATAAGGCACGAGGTGTCGATTACATCTTATTATTTACAGAAGGGTATCTACAAGGACTAATCCTCCCCTTCGAGGAATTTGATAAGGTGCTCCGCGTTCCAGGGTCTCTTCACAGCCTTGCCCTCCGGATCGGTGAGACGATATGTGCCGGGGCGTACAACTTTAGAAACCGTGTATGGGTCTTCCCAGTTTGGAGCCAGCTTTCTCTTTTGGCTGGGGTTAGATACCGCCAGCTTTCGGAGGACGAGGTCTCCTAGCTTGATGTTGGTAGGACGTACCATTTTGTTGTAGAATCTCTCGATCCTCTGCTGGTATGTGCTCCTTCTAATGACGAATTTTTCCCTGACCTCGTCTATGAGGTCCAGATTGGCGCGCAGTTGCGCCGAGTTGTTTTCTTCATCAAAGGCCATAATTCAGGGCGAAGGGAGCCTGATCTCGAGGGAAATTACTGCCTCCGTGCCGTAAGTCAGATTAAATGGCATCTCTCCTATGGGGATCCTCTTCGTGTTCGATGGGCCCAGAGAACCCTCAGCAATTCTTCGACCCATAGTTTCTTGGAAGAATTATCAAGCCATTTCTTCAAACCGTCAAGGATCTGGCGGTTATCGTTCTCGGCCTGTTCGTTCGACTGCAGGTGGCACACCGAAGAGAAGCGTTGCTGGATTTTGAGATCCTCGTAGAACTTTCTAAAATTCTTACCCGCAAACTGGGTCCTATTATTCGTGATGAGTATGTGCAGAATTCTGAACTGGCAGATGATGTGTTTCCAGAAGAATTGCTGAGTCCGTTGCTCGGTGATTGTGGCCAGGGGCTCGGCCTCGATCCACTTTATGAAGTAGTTGATTGCTACTACCAGGAACTTCCTTTGGCCTGTTGCTTTCGGAAAGGGTTCTACCAGGTCCATCTCCCACATAGAAAAGGGGGTCGGACTGGCCAGGGAACGGAGGTTTGCTTCTGGAACCCTTCTTTCCGAGAAGAATCTTTGATAAGGACTGTACTTTTTGACTAGGACCAGGGCATCTTACAACATCATAGGCCAGTAATACCCGTGGTTCAGAGCCTTTCAGGCAAGCGATCAGCTTCCATTATGATACCCGCCAATTCCTTCTTGGAGCTCCTTGAGAGCATACTTGGCCTCGTCATGGGCTAAGCAGCGGAGGTAGGGTCTTCTGTCGATCGTTGTGTACGTGCGTTTGAAGAGGGTTTTGTTGATCATGGCAAACCTTTCCGAGCGGACTTTGATCCGCCTTGCTTCGGCTCGGTCTTGGGGGAGCTTTCCTTCGATCAGAAACATTCAAATGGGAGTGGTCCAATCGTCTGGCTGAGCTCCGTCGTCTATACAGAGGATCTCAGGGAGATTGATACTCGGCTTCAGGAGCACTTCGATCAGAATGGTGCGGTTGAGGCCTTCAAAGGATGAGGAGGCTAATTTCGACAATGCATCGGCCTGGGTGTTCTGCTCTCTTGGGATCCTTAAGACTGGAGAATCGTCAAAGGATGTCAAGAGCTGCTGGACCATGGCTAAATACTGAATCATCTGATCGTCACGGGCCTCGTACTCTTTGGTGATCTGATTGACCACAAGCTGAGAGTCGTTAAAGGCCCTGATCTGTCTGGCACCTACCTGGTGTGCTAGGGTGAACCCTGCGATCATAGCTAGAGTAATGCCATGGTAAGGCGTAAGTCATCGGTTCAAATCTGATAAAGGGCTTTTTCATGAAACTCAAGCCTTAGTCTTTATTTTTCAGCTGCCTCGTTATTAGACACAAGAAAGTTGAGGCAGAGGGGTGGGTCCTCGCAAAATGATGCCCGCACCACTCCTCGCATAAACTTTGTCTGGTCGGCCTCCCCACTTTTGGGTTGCTCGGAGATGGTGCATTCCATGATGAATTCGACGAGGGCCTGTCTCTTGATTGCTGTCCTTGGTTGATAGCCGATGTCGTATTAACTTAGCTCGATCGACCACTTGACCAAGCAGCCGGAGCTCTCGGGCTTGTGGAGGATGGCCTTCAGAGGCTGGTCCGTGAGGACCTAAATTGAGTGCGCTTGGAAATAATGGCAGAGCTTCCACGTGGCCATGACCAGGGCGTATGCCACCTTCTCCATTTTTACATATCTTGTCTCGGCCGAGAGAAGGACTTTTATTACATAGTACAACGACTTTTGGAATCATTCTTCTTCTTGAACGAGAACAGCACTGAGTACGCTTTCCGAGGCCAAAAGATAAAGCCAGAGAGGCTCGCCCGGCTCAAGTTTGCTAAGGAGCGGAGGATTGGCGAGGTACTCTTTTAAGTGGGCGAACGCCTCCTACTGTTGAGTGCCTCATTCGAAGCCTCCGGTTTCGCACAGAGCCTTGAAGAACGGGAGTGACTTCTCTTTGGACATGGAAAGGAAACGGCCGATGGCCGCCAGTCTTCCTGTGAGCCGCTAGACTTCCTTGATGTTTCTTGGTGGGGCCATGTCTATTATGGCACGGATCTTCTTGGGGTTCGCCTCGATGTCGCGCTGGCTGACAACGAACCCGAGAAATTTGCCCGAGGAGACGCCGAACGCACACTTGGCCAGATTGAGCTTCATATTGTGAGTTCGAAGGATGCCAAATGCTTCTTCCAGGTCGGCAACGTGGTCCTGTCCTTGTTGGCTTTTGACAAGCATGTCGTCGACGTACACCTCCATGTTGTGACCAATCTGGTCCTTGAAGACTTAGTTGACGAGCTTCTGATATGTAGCACCAGCGTTCTTCAGCCCGAAGGACATAACCCGGTAGCAATAGAGACCTTGGTCGGTGATGAAGGATGTCTTGGCTATATCAGGGAGGAACATCCGGATCTGATTGTAGCCCGAGAAGGCATCCATGAAGGATAGAAGCTCGTGACCCGACGTTGCGTCGATCAAAGCGTCGATGCTGGGGAGAGGGAAATGATCTTTGGGGCATGCCTTGTTGAGATCCATAAAATCTATGCCGATCTTCCACCTTCCGCTGGCCTTTCGCACCATTACGACATTTGCCAACCACTCGGGGTAGCTGACCTCTTGGATGAACCGGGCAGACAACAGTCTGTCTACCTCCGTTTTCATAGCTTGCTACCTCTCCGGGGTGAACTTACGTTGCTTTTGGATGATCGGCTTCAAGCCAGGGACCACGCTTAGTTTGTGCATGATCAGGTCTTCGGAGATCCCAGGCATATCGGATGGCTTCCAAGCGAAGAGGTCGACATTGCGGCGAATGCAGTTTATTAGGTCGGGCTTTAGGTCGAGCACGAGGGAGCAACTCATGCAGAACCACTTTGACTTTTGTTCTGTCTTGAACGAGACTTCTTTCAGTTCGTTCGTAGGTTCGGGCTCTGGTTGGCTCCTTTTGGGTCGCAGTTCGACGGCGTCCAGGGGAAACAAACTGCTTCCGACCACCGTCATATAGCACGATCGTGCCGGCTCTTTGTTCCCCCGAACGACCTCGACACCTGACTCAGTAAGAAACTTCAGTTTTAGGTGGTAGGATGAGTGAACAGCCTGGAGGGAGCAGACCCTGGTCGGCCGAGGATGGCATCGTATGCCGCTTTGACGTTCACAACAATGAAGTCCATTGACTCGGTCCGTCTGAGGGGGTCATACCGTCAGTAACATCCAAGGTCACGATCCCCTCAATCGGCATTGGGATGCCGGAGAACTCGTGGAGGGTGTACCCGGCTGGTTTCAGCTTATCTCGGGGGAGCTTGAGGTTTGCGAATGCTTCTAGGAAGAGGATGTTCACCGAGCTTCCGTTGTCCACGAGGATCCGACGGACCTCGTAGTTCGCCATGACGAGGCTGATGATGAGCGCATCGTAGTGCGGGAGCTGGACCCCCTCCATGTAGCGCCCCGATTTCCATATACTGGGAAACCGTGACACGAGCCAAGACCTTTTCTTCAATTAGTCACAATACACAGAAAACAGGAGAATTTAAAACTTTTTATTCAATACCCAATGTATTACAAGTCTGAACATTGTACAATTGCAATACATTACAATAGAGTTACAATATCACCTTTACATTTCCAAGTATTACATGCTTCAATATCTTACCTCAGAGTACAATGAATGAAGAACAACACTTGGTAACTTTCACTTGAGTACTTCTCAACTAATCAATAATCAATACATATACTGCAGCGGAACTAAACATAATACTGACTCCTTGCTTTCCTTGCCTTGAGTCCTCCTGAATCTCGCCTTTGTACTTCGGTGATCCAGTACCTATGGAAGTGGGGACGTCAGTATTCACTGACGCTTAAAGGCTGATCATATAGCAGCGAATCTCCCAAACAATATACAAAATATAACAATGGTGTTGGTGTAGTTTAAGTGTTTGTGAGTGGTATGACTAGACTCTAATGCGATACTTAAATAGAACTAGGATGCTCCTATTCTAATGTCAGCAAGTCTCCGGAGCAACATGCATCCCATACTACATGCGCCCCATCTCAAGCCGTTTCTCCATATAAGGATTTGAACCCGCATTATGAATTCTAATTGTACACAACCTGTTCCTGACATAATACTACATGACTGGCGAAGTTGCAGGTACGGTCTAGTCCCGTTACTGCAGTCAATAGTGGTGTCCTTGTTTGCCACTATTGCCCGGCCGCACCGGACCCCGCTCAAAAGCTAACACGAACTACAAGATACTCGCAACCTTCTTTCGTGCCCTCAACTGGTCATGAGAAAGCATAGAACCTAACAGAGTCGAAGGGTCTATTCCCTAGGAACCCTCTCGTTCTTATCATGGCATATTCATGAATTAACAATCAGGATATGCAACCCATGTCCCCAACTAGTGAGAAGGCATCGTACGTATCCCTTTTGACAGGAAGGTATAACCCAATAACACCACCTGGTCTGCCTCCAGGGACGAGTGAGTCGTAAGGTGCCCCCTACAACCGACTCCTCTCTTCCGGCAAAGGGTTTAAGTAATGATCTTTATAAGTCACTACCCTAATAATGTCCCTAACCCTGAACACTCCTAGGGAGGACCACCAAATGCTAGGCCTTAAATTAGACCTTGCAAGACAACTCTACTAGGCTGCTCAACCTAGATTTACCAGAACCCTTCGGGATCCGGTTCGTGGCTTATCGATCCAAGACCTTGGCAATGAGAATATATATGCCTGCCACTGTGCTTCCAACTACACATGGAAAAGCACCGTATGTGTCCCTTTTCTAACCAAACAAGCGAGACACGGCACCGTGCTTCCAACTCGACATGAAAAGCACTGTACGTGTCCTTCTTCTAGAGAGTGCAACAATTTACCCGTCTTAACTTAGACTTCACAAGATCTCATCGGATCTACTCACAGCCTACGATACCTACGTACGAGGCAAATAAGCTACGTATAAGACCAATCGTTACATGCGGCCCGGGTCAGCCACGTATGAGACGACTACATACAAAACAACCATACAAGTAATCAAACCTAGAAGCAACCAACATGCTTACTAACAAACTTGATCTTCTATAACTAGAAGCAACCGAAGGATCTATTAGTAGACTATGGTAGGCATTCTATTAATGAGAAGCCCGGAAGCGACATGGCTTCTTATTAACATAAACTATAACAAGGAGTTATTACCACGATTACACATGATTCCTCCTTATTACTTAACCTATAGGAGTTTAAGCATGGCACACAATTGTAACTGTCCACCTACGACAATTTAATTATGGTACATAACATAACCACTAACCATAATACTCCTACAATATTCTAAGCATGGTAGATAAATTCCTACCTTAACCTAAGCATGGCCTTTGTTAAACATGAGTATCTTCTAACTCGATCTTGGATAATGTTTAGGCACGAACCTACACTACTTACGCAAGGACATCATCTAAGCATGAACATCATTATACATGAGCATCTACCAACTCAAGCATGAACCTTAATTAATCTAGTATGGTATACACCCTTCCTACTAGCATGAATCATGAATAACTACTAGCATGAATATCTTACTAAGCATGGATAGCTACTAGTATGAACATGCGACATTCCTAAGTATATAGATATATACTTCTAAACATTGTAGGCATTTTTAGCATTAATCCTACAACATGTATATCACTTCTAAGCATGGTAGATAATTTTAACACAAATCCTACAACATCCTAAGCATGAATATCATCCCTAAACATGATAGATAATTTTAGAATGAATCCTTCAACATTCTAAGCATAAATAAGCATTTCTAAACATGGCAGATATTTTTAGAATGAATCCTACAACATTCTAAGCATAAATAATCATTTCTAAGCATAATTAAAGTAATCTAGACATGGTAGGAATTTTAGAATGAATCCTACAACATTTTGAGCATCATTAAACATGCTAGGTATTTTAGAATACATCCTACAACATTCTAAGCATCATTAAACATGCTAGGTATTTTTTAGAAGAAATCCTACAACATTCTAAACACAAATAAATTAATCTAAGCATGGTAGGTATTTTTAGAATGAATCCTACAATATTTTAAACATAAAGCATGATAGAATATCTTTAGAAAACATCCTACAACATTTTAAGCATGGATGAGTGAATCTAAACATGATAGGATAATTATAGAAGAAATTCTACAATATTCTAAACATAAAGCATGGTAGGATATTTTTAGAAACAATCCTACAACTAACTAAGCATGAATATTGCTTCTGAATATTTTTAGAAGTGATCCTACAACATGTGAAGCATGAATATTGCTTCTAAATATTTTCAGAAGTGATCCTACAACATTTTACTACTACTACTACTCCTATTTTAATCAAAACATAACACACAATTATCTACTACTACTCCTACTTCATTCTTATCAAGAACACATACAACTTACTACTACTACTTTATGGACATAAACATCTATACTACTTACTCCATACTACTACTTTATTCTCATCAAAATCACAACATACAACTTACTACTACTACTACTACCTTATTAATCCACATACTATTACTACTTTATTAAACAACATACATGCTACTACTACCTTATTTAATCACATACTACTACTTTATATTCTAGTATGCTACTACTTAGTTGCTTACTAGTCTTCATTATTACTAGTGATAAAAGAAAAGATCACTTTTATTTTACTTTATTCTACAACTAGTGAATATGAAAGAAAAGATCTCTTTTTATTATTTCTACAACTAGTGATTTAAAAAGAAAAGATCTTTTTAATTGCTACAACTAGTGATTAATAAAAAGAAAGGATCTTTTTAATCTACAACTAGTATTTAGTAAAAGAAAGATCTTTTTAATAGCTACAACTAGTGATCAATAAGAAGAAAGGATCTTTTTAATATTTCTACAACTAGTGATTAAAAGAAAGATCTTTTTATTACAATAAACATACACTTATTATTATTAGTCCAATGTTTAATCAAAGTCCTACAACCCACAATGGTTGTAAAATGTGTTCATATGCTTATGTGTAGTTCTCATCCAAGTCCTACAACCTTTAGTGGTTGTATGTTCAAGATTATATGCCATATGCCTTTTTAGTCCAATAACAACATAAACAACACTACAATTATAAAGATGTGATCTTTATGTATTTTAGTAGATACTACTTCTACTTTCTTTCTTTTTTTTTCATTCAACATTCACAACAACATAACAACACACCCATCAAAAACAAAGAAAATAAAACAAGAAGGTGAGAAGAAGAAGTCAAACAACAAAACTAACAAACAAACAAACAAACAAACAATCAAAGAAGTGTGAAGAAACCCCCACCTAGTTCTCTTTGTTGGAAGAACTTGCTAGCTAGAAACTTCTCCTTCCCCTAGCTTTTAGAAAGCTTCTAAACAACCTACAAAACAAAACTCTCAAGTTAACATTAGGTTCTCTCTTTCTTTTCCTTTCTTTTCTTTCTTTCTTTTTGTTTTCTAAAATGAGAGAAGGAGGAGAAGGAGGGGGTATTTATAGGAGGAGAGAAGGGTGGTAAGTGCACCACATTGGCACAAAATACCCCAAGGAGGGGTGGCCGGCCATGCTTGTAGGGATTAGGGGTGAAGTGTAGGGTGGTGAGGTGGAGGGAGGTGTTATGTGGGGGAGGTGTTATGTGAGGGTTTCTAGAAGGGTTTTCTTAACCTTCTCATGTAAACTTAACCTAGGTTAAACCTCCTAATCAAACCCTTAACCATCCCTACTAGGTTATAGTAAAATAAGCGTTGTCCAAAATACACAACACACGATTCGTATAATGCACTAATCAACATACCACTCGTACGTGCGCATATATGTCCGTATACCGAAAAATCTTCGCATAATCCGCATAAAAATAATTAAATCTCGGAAATAATAATAAAATAAATTTTATTATTAGTTCGGAAGATCACGGTATCAATTTGATACAATACGGATATATACTGACCGATATCTGGATACAGATAATGTCTATGGACAACCCGGGTGAAAATCACCAAAATATTCTAATTTTGGAATTAAAGCAAAATAATAATAAAATAATAATAAGATAATAATTTATATACGGTAATATCCGTCCGGGATATTACAATACTCCCTCCTTAGAATAGTTCTGTCCTCAGAACTACGTTAAGTTAGGAAAACAGGCAAAACATCCATACCCTAATAACTCGGGGAAAGAAAGCTTATGCTGCTTTCCGGCTCCTAAGTGGCTCATCCACGAGTTGGTTCTCCAAAGAACCCGATATTTGCAATTCGGTGTCTACTCCTTCCTTAGAATAGGACATGACCTATGGATCATCACTTCCGACATTCAGAATTTTCTCCTGTGATTTGCTCCAGTTGACGCTCCAGATGTTGTAATCAACAGAACTAATTCTGGAGGTGCCTCCCGCACACACCTCAATTCTCGGAAAAAATAATTTAGACAAAAGATTATGATGAACCAAGTTTGAATAAAACAGTTTCCTGGATTTCATATATATATAAATCCGACTGATTTCAAAAGGGTTACATCATACATCACTCCTTAGTCCAAAACAAGTTTCAAAATACAACTCTAGTTGCACCCCCTTCCTTGCACACTGGTGATGACTTTCTTGCCTTCATTGGCATCATCTTCTACAAGTGCAAATACTCGTCCTTGGCGAAGCGGCTCCTTTCCCTTGTGGTTCACTCCTGGGGCTGATCTACTGCTATTCTTCTGGAACTGGGGACAATCCGGTCGGATATGACCAATCTTCCCACATTTGTAACAAACACGGGTATCCATCTGAGGGTCCTTCCTTGGGCACTGTCTCATAAAATGACCCTGCTCTCCACACAGAAAACAGCTTCCTGGCTTGGCAGCTCCAAATTTGCCATCTGGTTTCTAAAATTTCTGCTTCCGCCCTTGGTTCTCGATCCCTGATGCTGGTGCAAATCTCTTTACCTCATTCCACTTCCCAATGTTCTCTTGCAGATTTGGTCCTCGGTTCATGTCAAGCTCTGTCGTTGCCGCACGGCGAACCAGTTTGTCGAACCTCCGAATGCAAAAAGGTATCATCCTCGTTCTGAGTGCCGGTCTGAGCCCTTGCTCGAATCTCTTGGTCTTCTTGACCTCATCCTCTACCATTTCTGGGGCATAACGAGACAGTTACGTGAACTTGGTCTCGTACTCACGAACTGTTAAGCTTCCTTGCTTCAGGTTGAAGAACTCCATAGCCTTGTCCTCCTGCACATCTAATGGAAAGTAGTGTGTCCTGAACTCCTCCAAGAAGTCTTCGCAAGTAATGGGTCCTTCACCCATGTCCCTTTTCACCGACTGCCACCAGACCCCGGCGTCTTTTTCCAGCAGAATGCTTGCCAACCGGACCTTGCTTTCATTTGGTGTCAGCATCACCTCGAACACGGTCTCTACTTGACGAATCCAATCGTCCGCCGCTGTCGGGTCTGCCTTTCCCTCAAAAATAGGTGGCCTCATTCTTCGAAATGATTCGACCATCTTAATGGGGTCGGTAGTCGCTGCTCCCTGATTACCTCCGGGTGCTCTCTGTTGCTGCATAGTGTTTCTGCTCGCCTCGGCTAGGTCTCCAATTGCCTGGTAAATACGAGCTAATTCCGTCCCTATATCCAGTCCTGTGCCATTTCCTCCACTACCCTCGCCCTCACTCTGGTTGTTCCTACCATTCCTGGTTTCGTGAGACATCTGGTAGAAGACAATAAACATGGGTGTTAACCAGGATATAGAAAATTTATAAGACATAAGTTGAAAGAAACAACAATATGAATTATAATCGCCTACAACTAGCTAACACCTGATTCCTAAAAGGCGTCCAAGTTTAAATTTCCTGCTGTGTTGGACTGTAAATTGAAGTTAGCTCTGATACCACTCTGTAGCGCCCCGATTTCCATATACTGGGAAACCGTGACACGAGCCAAGACCTTTTCTTCAATTAGTCACAATACACAGAAAAACAGGAGAATTTAAAACTTTTTATTCAATACCCAATGTATTACAAGTCTGAACATTGTACAATTGCAATACATTACAATAGAGTTACAATATCACCTTTACATTTCCAAGTATTACATCCTTCAATATCTTACCTCAGAGTACAATGAATGAAGAACAACACTTGGTAACTCTCACTTGAGTACTTCTCAACTAATCAATAATCAATACATATACTGCAGCGGAACTAAACATAATACTGACTCCTTGCTTTCCTTGCCTTGAGTCCTCCTGAATCTCGCCTTTGTACTTCGGTGATCCAGTACCTATGGAAGTGGGGACGTCAGTATTCACTGACGCTTAAAGGCTGATCATATAGCAGCGAATCTCCCAAACAATATACAAAATATAACAATGGTGTTGGTGTAGTTTAAGTGTTTGTGAGTGCTATGACTAGACTCTAATGCGATACTTAAATAGAACTAGGATGCTCCTATTCTAATGTCAGCAAGTCTCCGGAGCAACATGCATCCCATACTACATGCGCCCCATCTCAAGCCGTTTCTCCATGTAAGGATTTGAACCCGCGTTATGAATTCTAATTGTACACAACCTGTTCCTGACATAATACTACATGACTGGCGAAGTTGCAGGTACGGTCTAGTCCCGTTACTGCAGTTAATAGTGGTGTCCTTGTTTGCCACTATTGCCCGGCCGCACCGGACCCCGCTCAAAAGCTAACACGAACTACAAGATACTCGCAACCTTCTTTCGTGCCCTCAACTGGTCATGAGAAAGCATAGAACCTAACAGAGTCGAAGGGTCTATTCCCTAGGAACCCTCTCGTTCTTATCATGGCATATTCATGAATTAACAATCAGGATATGCAACCCATGTCCCCAACTAGTGAGAAGGCATCGTACGTATCCCTTTTGACAGGAAGGTATAACCCAATAACACCACCTGGTCTGCCTCCAGGGACGAGTGAGTCGTAAGGTGCCCCCTACAACCGACTCCTCTCTTCCGGCAAAGGGTTTAAGTAATGATCTTTATAAGTCACTACCCTAATAATGTCCCTAACCCTGAACACTCCTAGGGAGGACCACCATATGCTAGGCCTTAAATTAGACCTTGCAAGACAACTCTACTAGGCTGCTCAACCTAGATTTACCAGAACCCTTCGGGATCCGGTTCGTGGCTTATCGATCCAAGACCTTGGCAATGAGAATATATATGCCTGCCACTGTGCTTCCAACTACACATGGAAAAGCACCGTATGTGTCCCTTTTCTAACCAAACAAGCGAGACACGGCACCGTGCTTCCAACTCGACATGAAAAGCACTGTACGTGTCCTTCTTCTAGAGAGTGCAACAATTTACCCGTCTTAACTTAGACTTCACAAGATCTCATCGGATCTACTCACAGCCTACGATACCTACGTACGAGGCAAATAAGCTACGTATAAGACCAATCGTTACATGCGGCCCGGGTCAGCCACGTATGAGACGACTACATACAAAACAACCATACAAGTAATCAAACCTAGAAGCAACCAACATGCTTACTAACAAACTTGATCTTCTATAACTAGAAGCAACCGAAGGATCTATTAGTAGACTATGGTAGGCATTCTATTAATGAGAAGCCCGGAAGCGACATGGCTTCTTATTAACATAAACTATAACAAGGAGTTATTACCACGATTACACATGATTCCTCCTTATTACTTAACCTATAGGAGTTTAAGCATGGCACACAATTGTAACTGTCCACCTACGACAATTTAATTATGGTACATAACATAACCACTAACCATAATACTCCTACAATATTCTAAGCATGGTAGATAAATTCCTACCTTAACCTAAGCATGGCCTTTGTTAAACATGAGTATCTTCTAACTCGATCTTGGATAATGTTTAGGCACGAACCTACACTACTTACGCAAGGACATCATCTAAGCATGAACATCATTATACATGAGCATCTACCAACTCAAGCATGAACCTTAATTAATCTAGTATGGTATACACCCTTCCTACTAGCATGAATCATGAATAACTACTAGCATGAATATCTTACTAAGCATGGATAGCTACTAGTATGAACATGCGACATTCCTAAGTATATAGATATATACTTCTAAACATTGTAGGCATTTTTAGCATTAATCCTACAACATGTATATCACTTCTAAGCATGGTAGATAATTTTAACACAAATCCTACAACATCCTAAGCATGAATATCATCCCTAAACATGATAGATAATTTTAGAATGAATCCTTCAACATTCTAAGCATAAATAAGCATTTCTAAACATGGCAGATATTTTTAGAATGAATCCTACAACATTCTAAGCATAAATAATCATTTCTAAGCATAATTAAATTAATCTAGACATGGTAGGAATTTTAGAATGAATCCTACAACATTTTGAGCATCATTAAACATGCTAGGTATTTTAGAATACATCCTACAACATTCTAAGCATCATTAAACATGCTAGGTATTTTTTAGAAGAAATCCTACAACATTCTAAACACAAATAAATTAATCTAAGCATGGTAGGTATTTTTAGAATGAATCCTACAATATTTTAAACATAAAGCATGATAGAATATCTTTAGAAAACATCCTACAACATTTTAAGCATGGATGAGTGAATCTAAACATGATAGGATAATTATAGAAGAAATTCTACAATATTCTAAACATAAAGCATGGTAGGATATTTTTAGAAACAATCCTACAACTAACTAAGCATGAATATTGCTTCTGAATATTTTTAGAAGTGATCCTACAACATGTGAAGCATGAATATTGCTTCTAAATATTTTCAGAAGTGATCCTACAACATTTTACTACTACTACTACTCCTATTTTAATCAAAACATAACACACAATTATCTACTACTACTCCTACTTCATTCTTATCAAGAACACATACAACTTACTACTACTACTTTATGGACATAAACATCTATACTACTTACTCCATACTACTACTTTATTCTCATCAAAATCACAACATACAACTTACTACTACTACTACTACCTTATTAATCCACATACTATTACTACTTTATTAAACAACATACATGCTACTACTACCTTATTTAATCACATACTACTACTTTATATTCTAGTATGCTACTACTTAGTTGCTTACTAGTCTTCATTATTACTAGTGATAAAAGAAAAGATCACTTTTATTTTACTTTATTCTACAACTAGTGAATATGAAAGAAAAGATCTCTTTTTATTATTTCTACAACTAGTGATTTAAAAAGAAAAGATCTTTTTAATTGCTACAACTAGTGATTAATAAAAAGAAAGGATCTTTTTAATCTACAACTAGTGTTTAGTAAAAGAAAGATCTTTTTAATAGCTACAACTAGTGATCAATAAGAAGAAAGGATCTTTTTAATATTTCTACAACTAGTGATTAAAAGAAAGATCTTTTTATTACAATAAACATACACTTATTATTATTAGTCCAATGTTTAATCAAAGTCCTACAACCCACAATGGTTGTAAAATGTGTTCATATGCTTATGTGTAGTTCTCATCCAAGTCCTACAACCTTTAGTGGTTGTATGTTCAAGATTATATGCCATATGCCTTTTTAGTCCAATAACAACATAAACAACACTACAATTATAAAGATGTGATCTTTATGTATTTTAGTAGATACTACTACTACTTTCTTTCTTTTTTTTTCATTCAACATTCACAACAACATAACAACACACCCATCAAAAACAAAGAAAATAAAACAAGAAGGTGACAAGAAGAAGTCAAACAACAAAACTAACAAACAAACAAACAAACAAACAATCAAAGAAGTGTGAAGAAACCCCCACCTAGTTCTCTTTGTTGGAAGAACTTGCTAGCTAGAAACTTCTCCTTCCCCTAGCTTTTAGAAAGCTTCTAAACAACCTACAAAACAAAACTCTCAAGTTAACATTAGGTTCTCTCTTTCTTTTCCTTTCTTTTCTTTCTTTCTTTTTGTTTTCTAAAATGAGAGAAGGAGGAGAAGGAGGGGGTATTTATAGGAGGAGAGAAGGGTGGTAAGTGCACCACATTGGCACAAAATACCCCAAGGAGGGGTGGCCGGCCATGCTTGTAGGGATTAGGGGTGAGGTGTAGGGTGGTGAGGTGGAGGGAGGTGTTATGTGGGGGAGGTGTTATGTGAGGGTTTCTAGAAGGGTTTTCTTAACCTTCTCATGTAAACTTAACCTAGGTTAAACCTCCTAATCAAACCCTTAACCATCCCTACTAGGTTATAGTAAAATAAGTGTTGTCCAAAATACACAACACACGATTCGTATAATGCACTAATCAACATACCACTCGTACGTGCGCATATATGTCCGTATACCGAAAAATCTTCGCATAATCCGCATAAAAATAATTAAATCTCGGAAATAATAATAAAATAAATTTTATTATTAGTTCGGAAGATCACGGTATCAATTTGATACAATACGGATATATACTGACCGATATCTGGATACAGATAATGTCTATGGACAACCCGGGTGAAAATCACCAAAATATTCTAATTTTGGAATTAAAGCAAAATAATAATAAAATAATAATAAGATAATAATTTATATACGGTAATATCCGTCCGGGATATTACACTCCAGGTCTTCCCCCGAGAAGGATACAGGGAGCTATTGGACCTGGGGAGAAGGGAGGTCTCGAATGGCATTTACCTCTCGGACGAATGCCTTGCAGGAAGTATTAGAATCCCCTCCTATAGGCCCTCCATGGACGCTGTGTAGAATGGCTTAGCCTCTGGTCTCTTCTGGCTCCGGGTCTCGCTCGGGATGCTGTTTGGGTGCGCAAGGAGGAGGAGAAGACCTTCGGTTCCTCATATCCCTTCGGTCCCAAGCATCTTCCCGGGTGAATTCTCGGAGGTACCCTCATTGGATGAGGGCCTTAATTTCATCCTCAAGGGCCTGACAGTAGTCGGTGTGGTGTTCGTTGTCCTAGTGGAAGCGGCAGTAGAACCGCTGGTCTAGTTTCTTGTTGCTGGTTGGTCGAGGGGGCATCTGGACGAGGTCGTTGTCCTCGATCTCTAAGAGGATAGCCAACACGTTTTGTATTAGTGGCGTGTATCTCTCGAAATGTGGGACCGAAGGGATCCTCTTCATGCCAGTCCCGTCTTTCAGAACATTCTTGACTGGCTCTGCCTCATCGGCCTTGCACTTCCCCTTCCCCGGGACCTCTTTGGTTCCCTCAGAATTTAGGGCCTTCTCTGCCCGAATGTACTTCTCGACCTGATTGAGTAGGTCAGGGAAGTCGAGGGGAGGCTTGTTGGCCAAGGACGACTTCAGCTGGCCGTGTTAGACGTTATGTCGGAATGTCGCCGAGGCGACCCCAGCGTCGAGGAAGGAGACAAACCTCGCCTCTGTGGTGAACCTTCAGACGAACTGGCGGAGTGACTCCCCTTCCTTCTATCGGAGGTCTAGTAGGGATGCGCTTGTCTTATCGGCCTTCTTGCTGGTCACGAAGTGGGCAAGAAAGTTGGCCTCCAGCTGATCGAACGAGTAGATTGAGCCGGGGACGAGCTTAGAGAACCATTCCCGAACCGGAACCCAAAGGGTGGCGGGGAAGGCACGACATAGGAGGGGATCCGAAGCATTGTGAATTATCATGAGGGTCTTGAACCCCTCCATGTGATCAGCAGGGTCACCCTCGCCATCGTAGGTTTCGAATTGAGGAGGCCGAAAGTTCCTGGATATCTCTGCTTGTAAGATTGGAGTGGACAAAAGAGGTCGGGTTAGCCTATGAGCCTGAGCCGGCATCTAGCCGCCCTCACCAAAATGTTCGAGGTGGTTCTCCATTTCCTGTAGGCGTCGTAGGATGCCCTTGTCCCATTCTGGCAGGCGGGTTAAGCCGCGAGACTCGCTAGCTCTGGCATCCGACCGTGAGTGAGAGCAGTGGAGTTTCTCGCTCCCGAGGTTCCCTAAGATGGCCTCCAGGATCTCGTTCCGAAAGTTTTGGAACTCACGGTGTGTGACTGGAGCTTGTCCGACCAGGTCGCATTGGGGTGGCGGCGTTCGGTCTGTGCGACTGAGCTTTGGCTCCCGCTTTTGGGATGGGTGCCTGAGATGGTTCGGGGTCGAGTTGGAAGCGGCCCCTCCCCTAGTTCGACTGGCTTGTCGGCTCTCGATGACCCGACGTAGGTCGGTCGCGACCGAGTGAGAAGCGCCCGGCCCGGGTTCGCCGTTGACCTTCGCATGATTGGATTCGTGGGCATCGGCGTGGCTGTCCTGGAGAGGAGGGTCTAGAAGATGCACAAAAGTGACAACGCTTTGTGCCCTGAGGGCCATGTAAGAGCTCAGATGGAGGGGATGACATTCCTAACTGGGGTCGGACTGAGGTTAGTACCGAGGTTTCCCATAGATGGTGCCAACCTGATGCAGTTTATTTTTGGGGTGTGGCTACAACAGGTGTGAGTTATTGTAATTTGTATAGTGGAAGTCACGGTACTGGCTATATGTTCGACCATCAATTGAAAACAGCTCGGGAGGAGCAGGAGTGAAGTGGAGGACGGATGCTCGGCTCGGATCCAGTAGCTCGGCTCGAATTTAGTAACTCATCTTGGTCTTGTGTACCTGCACACTGCCTAGAAACACCGGAAGAGATCCCGACGACAGGCCCTCCGACGATCTAGTCAGTCATTGGAAAACAACAGGAGCTAGGGTTTTAGAGGAAAAAAATTGATTACCATGCCAGTGAGGGAGGGGGTCTGGTATTTATTGGTAGAGCAAACGGGTTTGAGATCCTGCTGGGCAGGTTTGGACCCGTTTGCTCGTGGGCCTGACATGGCAGAAGCCCATGAGGCTCTGGGTTCATTTGATGATCAGGGGAGACCACATTTTGAGGGGATCTGGCGGCCTAGGAGGGGCGACGTCATCTGACCCATATCAGTTGAAGCTCTTTAGTCTCCGTTGTCTTACTGTTATGCCCAAATATTTGACATGAATATTCTCTTTTTGATGATCAAAGTTCGCTGCAATAAAGTAGGCTTGTGGATTTTTGTTCCTTGATTATGACAATGGGGAATCTTTTGTGATATTTAACATTTTATATCTTGGAACTCTTGTTATAGTTTGAAGTACTATAAGCCTTTTTCCATTAATTTGTCTTGAAGACCTTTGGTAATGATGCTGCTTATTTTTAGTGTGGAAGCAACATGTGTGAGTTTTTGTAATTTGTAGAATGAAAGGGACAGATCTCAACCGCAGGTCCGATCGGTTTATGGAGGTTGGCTCGGAAGTGTAGCTGGTTGCCAACTAAACTGAACTATCACGCCCCGCTTCCCAAAAATACGGAATACTAGCACGTAACAAAAGCCCAGCGAATAATTTTCATCATCCATAAGTTGTTCAATAATCTTTACAACATATCACAGAAATAATCAGAGTCGGAAGCCAGAGAAGTCAACCACATGCACATATGAACCAAATACGAATAAGAATACTTGAAATAAAATATAATAATCTCAAACAGTCATGATTTAAATAACACAATTATCCTAGGTCATATTGCCTAAAGACAAGATAAATATCCAAGTAGTAGATACAATTATTCATGAATAACAGGAAAATAAATAAGTGTAGCAAGAGCTCCAGCAACTAATATCTCATCTTACCTATTCCATCTGGCAGCTGATCTCCAAAATCTGCAATTCAACGAATGCAGGGAAGAGGGAAAGAGAAAACAAGTACCCGTCAATTGCAAGTTACGGGCCATTTATAATGTAGGATACAAGAACATGGGAAAACTAACTATCAACATGGTATAAGCATGATGTCAAAATAAACAACTAGCATGGCAAAGTAAACAAGTGTAAATGGCGTGAATCAAGTGTCAAGTAATCAAGTATCTTATAAACATGTGTCAAGTGTCGAGTATCAAGTAATCATGTATCAAGTGTTGAGTTATCAGATCTCATGTAAACAAGTCTCATGTATCATGTAGTGAAGTATCAAGCAAGCATGTATCATGTTCAAGTATCATGTTTAAGTATCATGTTCAGGTGTCACGTATCAAGTCTTATATTTATTACTATCTAGGTTGCACTTCATTCATCCCATACTGCATGGTTGCTACAACAAACACTTTCGCTTTAGATTTCATAGTGGACCATAGAGGGCAGTGAACTCGGGGACAAGTAATCCAAATCATATACCAAATTTCAAATTAACCAAATCATATACCAAATTCCAAATAATCCAAATCATATACCAAATTCCAAATAATCCAAATGATATATCAAATTCCAAATAATCCAAATCATATACCAAATTCCAAATAATCCAAATCATATACCAAATTCCAAATATGGGAAACAGGGGCCCCCTTCTGAGTATACGTTTCTAAATTATCCACTATTAGATCTTTCCCTTTAACCCCGGCTTGGTCATTTATTATTATAATCAGGCATGCATGTATGTGTCACAAAACAACGCAAAGATAACAGGGTATAAACATGTATCAGGTTCAGGGTGCATGATAAACAAGTACATGTACAAGATAACACATAATAGGGTAAAACAACTAGTTTTCTAATTCAGGAGAGCAAGACAGTATTGTACAAAAATAGTGATTCCCGCTACTACAAACATCCAAATCTGGATCCGTCAAAGGATCTGGAAAATAGACTTCCACACAAATCCAGCAAGTATAAATAAGTCATATAGTAATTCACAACATCATAACTCAAAATAGATTTGCAAACAGAAAACATGTTCAGTCCAAAATCAGGAAAACGAATTTACAGCCAAGAAAACTGCATCAAAACCTCTCAAACAAATTCAGAAAAAATCTGTGGTATTTCCCTATATGTCTACAATCAGAATATAAAGTTTCATAATATTCCAGTAAAATTAGTTTAGTCACCAAAAATAAGAAAACATCAAGAAACGACACTTTGGAAAATCTGGAATTCCCAACACTGTTGTACGAAAACTGAAGTATCTCACAATCAGTGAAACGAAATCCAAATCAGCCAATGGTATATGAAAATAGATAGAATATATTAACTTTCATATTTCCCAATAATTTTTCATACAGTAAAAGGAATCAGGGTGAAAACACATTCTTTACAGGACAACGAGCAAAATACAGCAAGTATGACTTTTGTAAACATGCATAAAACGACATATAAAACCCATCAATAAAATCTACCAAAATTCTGGGTAATTCCTAGATAGGTATAGAAAGACTGACCAAAGTTTTGGATCAAAATAATATGTATAGAAGGGTTCTTGAAAATAGTTTGTTATCAAAATTACCGAAAAACAGAATCTGAAAAAGATCAACACCTCTGTACTAAAACAATCATAACTCAGTCATACGAAATCAAAATCAAGCAAGGTTAGAGGAGTTTGAAAATAGACGAAATTATCTAAAACTCATATTTTTTACCGAAATCAAGATACTGAGTGTAGCACAGTCGAAAACAACAAACAAAACAGAACATCCAGAAAATACAGATTTCATCCTTAAGAACAAAAAACAACACAGATTCAAGAATATTGATTCAAACACATTCAAACGTCAAATATAGTCTACAAAGTGTCTAAACATCATGTTTTAGGGTGTCTAACATGTCCACGCCAAGAATTTCACATGGGTCTCAACCAAAATACAAAATCACACAAAAGTCACACATACACGATCCAAATTCAAGAACGGGCGAATCCTAGGTTAAATCATATCAAGATTGTGTTGTGAGTCAATCTATGGCCAAAATATCACAATAGAGATAAAACCCATTAAGGAAATCACAAACACGAGTTGTCTCTATACCCAACTACACTATATGTGAACTTTTTGACTTGTATCAAACAAATGAATTGGAGTACAAGTTACTTGCCTTAAATCGGGATAAAGAACGATGAACTCAACAGTAGGAGCAAAACCCACGAACGAAAATCTACGGACTCACGAACGATCCACACGAGCACGCGCAAGAAAAATCCCAAGAGCAAGAGAGCGCGAGACGGTGGATGAAGAGAAAGCGGGAGAGATGAAGCACGGACGCAAGGGTTTGGGAAAAAGAATATGCAGTTTTTTTTATCTTTTCGGATGAACACATAACAAGAGTATAAATATAGATATAAATAATAAGGTTTAAAAAGATGGGGAGGGTGCATGCTGGTGGCTACAGGGAAGAAAAAGGGTCGGGTTGGGTGTTTTGGTATATAGTTCACGGTTTGATTTGGTAGGCTAATAATTAGGAAGGTATATTTGTAAGGTAGTTAGTATTAGTAGGTATAGTAATTAGGGAAGGTATTGGTGGAAGGATTAGTAGTAGGTAGTTAAATTAATTGGGTAAGGAAATTGATCCGGTTATAATAATAGGTATAGGATTTGGGTATGGGTTTTAATGTAAAGCAAATGGGTTTTAGAAGATATAGGAAAATATCCAATTAAGAAAATTAATAGAATAACTAATAAATATAATTTATAAATTAATAAAATTTTAAAAAATAAAAATAAAATAAAATAATAATGCAAATAACAATACTAGCAAAATAATACAGATAGTAACAATATTAATAATAAGAAAAATAATAAAAATAATAAAAGTAATAATAACAATAATAAGAACTGTATTAAATACAAAAATCATAGAATACTAGTTACAGCTAAAATTATGGATCAAAAATAGATTTTTATAGAAGATTAAAAAAAAATACATTTTGACAAAAGAGCTTGAAAACCGAAAATATAATTTGCAAAAATTTTTAAATACAGAAAATACAAAAAATACGTTTTTGGGAAAAACAGGGGTTACAATCCTACCCTCCTTACAACAAAATTTTGTCCTCGAAATTTGCTTAGGCGATACATAAGACAAGACAAAAGCAAACTGGTGAAGGGTAACAAAGCAGAGGGCAAAAGGGGAAGGAACAAAGCAGCGGCAACACCAGGAAAAGAATGAAGGAGATAACAATGGGATCAAATGGAATGCAGAAAGAAAATAAACAGTATCAAAACGAAAGAACAACACCAGGCAACAAAGCGAGATAGGGAGTAGGTAGAACTGGAATTAAAGAGAAAAAAGACAGGGAAGAATTGAATCAAACAATAAGTCAACGGATGAGAACAATCGCAAGAGATAGGAGAAACCAAAACATTGCAAGGAAGGAGAAGCAACAATATGATCCTGGGACCTATGGATTATTGTTACCGCTGAATCTGGTGTGGGGGTAAACAGATGAGATTTGTGAGTTCGTGGAAAAATCTGAATAGCGGATCCAAGCTTGCTGATCCCTGCCACTCACCTGCAAGGAAGTGCGATACACCGAGGTTGATTCCGGCGACGCACCCTCCGACGCTCTTGTCAGTAACCAGTGATGATTAAGAAAGAGCTTAAGTTGGAAAAAGAGTGATTACCCGGTCACAGTGGTAAGTATGAGGTATTTATAGTCACCATGGGAGTCTGATTAGGGACCTGATTTCCTGTGAAACCGTTAGGAGTAAAATCCTCACAATTAGTTTAGGAAACTGACCCCTGATTCCCGGTGAGAGGATAACTGCAAATCAGGCCCGTTGATTTAGTCAAATCAGTGACCCTGATTTCCTCTATCTGGTTTGGGTTTGTCTTGGGTCGGGACCCGTACCCAGCTGGAGTGGATTCGTTTTGTGGGTTATTGGATCTGTGAAGGGGAGATCCAGTACCCGCTTCAGACCCATCTATATGTGAAATTACCGTTTTACCCCTGAGCTTCAAGATTCGTTTCCAATCTGGACGGTTCCGATTTAACCCCATTTTAGCCATATCACGAGCCCCCCACTCCTAAAGACTGAGTGTGGTCAGCCTTTGAGGAGTAGTTTAACTGTTTCAGTGGCTAGTGGAGTTGTATCGGAGTCTGAATGGAGGGTTTTGAATCTCGAAGGGGGTAGTGAGGTGATTTCTGAAACTGTAAGCTGTTTCGAAGTCTTGTTGAATATTCGACGGTTTTTATCTATTTTTTCGGATTATTTATTTAATTTTGCGATATGTTAACCAATCGTTCGGGGGCCTTAACAGTACATTCTAGGCAATAATTGTTCGTTCAGGGGCTCAAAAATATTCCCCCGAATTTTTAATTATTTTCTAGAATTTCTAGTTAATTTTCCTGAATTTTTAGCAATTTTTTCGTAATTTTTAAATAAATAAAACAATTTAAATAAATAAAAACTGGTTTTTAATACCTATTTATGGCGTGGCTTGATCTGGACCGTTGATCTTGGGCGAGCGCGAATTTCTGAGAGATCTGACGGTTGTAGTCGCTCGGTAGCCATTTTCTCGCTTTTGGAGCTCGGATGGGCACTTACTCGGTTGGCCGACCGGGGGTCTGAGGGTTCGGCCGTCCGAGCGACAAGGCGCGATCTGAGCCGTTGGATGGTGGCACGAATCTCGAGACGGGTGCATTTTCCAAGAAAATGCTATCTTGTCGTTTAACGCACGTGGCACGATCTGGGCCGTTCATCACCAGGGGCGCAAATTTCTGGAAGATCCAACGGTCGTGATCGTTCGGCTGCTTTTTTCTCTGTTTTGGAGCTCGGATGGGCACTTGCTCGGTTGGCCGACCGGAGGTGTAAGGGTTCGGCTGTCCGAGCGACGTGGCACAATCTGAGCCGTTTGATGGTGGCGCGAGTCTCGAGACGGGCCCAGCTCCCAAGAAAATGCTATCTTGTCGTTTAGCGTCGCTGGCAAGATCTGGGCCGTCTGATCGAGATCTTACAGGAATGTTGAGGAGAAAGTGAGTTTTCTCCGTTTTGACGCTCGGATGGGCACTTGCTCGGTCAACCGACCGGGGGTCTGAGGGTTCGGCTGTCCGAGCGACGTGGCGCGATCTGAGCTGTTGGATGGTGGCACGAATCTCGAGGCAACTAAGTTCCCAAGAAAATGCTATCTTGTCGTTTAGCGTCGCTGGCAAGATCTGAGCCATTGGATGGTGGCACGAATCTCGAGACGGGCCCAGCTCCCAAGAAAATGCTATCTTGTCGTTTAGCGTCGCTGGCAAGATCTGGGCCGTCTGATCGAGATCTTACACGAATGTTGAGGAGAAAGTGAGTTTTTTCCGTTTTGACGCTAGGATGGGCACTTGCTCGGTCAGCCGACCGGACCCTTTGATGTTGGTGTCGGATCGTACGTTGCTCGGTTAGCCTTCATTGATGTTGGGGTCCGAGTGTTAATGGGTCGGCAAGGGCAATGGCGAGCCGAGGGGGCCTTCGTTAGAAGGCCGAGCTGAGTTACAGGCTGCCCTCAGGTAGCATTAATGGCGCTCCAAGATTTGTGCGGCGTCCAACTTCCCGGTGTAATTAAGATGGCGTCCTGTAATTAATGTGTAGCGCTACAGCTTCCTAGGCGTGACCGCTGGGCTTCCGTCGTTTGGCCTCCCAAGGGTCATAATGGCTGGTTCTTGGGGGGGAGGTTATAAATACCCCACTCCCCTTGTAGTTTTAGTCACAGCAACGTTGGTTTTTAGCCATCGGAGGTGTCTGCCTTGGGTGGATGCCAGTTTTTTGAAAGAAGTTCTAACCCTGAGAGCGTCGGACGGGTGGTCGCTCTTCCGCCGTGATCTTCTCCTGATTCTGACGGTCCCGAAGAGAATGTCAGGGTCAGGGGAGATCAGGGCAGAAAGGGTGATGACCGGAGTCCGGACCCGGGGGACAAGGTGCTTCGGAAGGATGGGTGGTCATTCTTCTGCCATGATCTTCTCCTGACTCTGACGGCCCCGACGTGGGTGTCAGGGTCAGGGGAGATTAGGGCAGAAGAGGTGACGACCGAAGTCCGGACCCGGGGGACAAGTTGCTTCGGAAGGATGGGTCTCCCCCGATCTCTGTCTTCCTTCCGGGCTGACGGCTTCTGATGGTTGTCAGCCCGAAGGAGCTAGAGATGAGAGGTGTGCCGATCTGTTTTCTAACCAGGCCCCATACGATGGTGGTTTTTCCCAAACCCTTGAACGATTCGTGGTTTCAGCTCCGAGGCCGTAGGCCTCGAGTTGCTCTTGGGTGAGAGGGGAATCGACCGAGACCTGGGGCCCGGGGGGCTCGCCGAGGGCGGTGCCTTAAAACTTTTAATCCAAATTTTTGCTTGCTTCTTCAGACAGATGCGGAGTGTCTGGGTCCGAAGTGCTTCGTCCGGGCGATGTGGCGCGATCTGAGCCGTTGGATGGTGGCACGAATCTCGAGACGGGCTCAGTTCCCAAGAAAACGCTATCTTGTCGTTTAGCGTCGCTGGCAAGATCTGATTCGTTGGATGGTGGCACGAATCTCAAGACGGCTCAGTTCTCAAGAAAACACTATCTTGTCGTTTAGCAACGCTGGCAAGATCTGGGCCGTCTGATCGAGATCTTACACGAATGTTGAGGGGAAAATGAATTTTCCCCGTTTTGATGCTCGGATGGGCACTTGTTCGGTTAGCCGACCGAGCCCTTTGGTGTTGGGGTCGGATCGCACATCGCTCAGATTTTGATCCTGTGTGTGCCGAGCTACTTGACTTGTATCGAAACATTGTGTCTTTTTGCCAACAGTTGCTGTTCGGTCACAAAGTTGTTTGGGCTTTCGTAACGTTTCAAGAGCAGGCCAAGAGTCGCGCCCTTACGTTAGGAAGCCCAAGAGACTTTTTCTTTTACTATAAATCTCTACTCCCCCACCCCAAATCTCATTATTCACTTTTACTTTCTCTCTCAAGTTTTTACTTTTCACCATCGAAGTTTTTAGCTCCTGGGTGGTGATGCTAACTGTCGCGGCAAGGCGTTTCTTTGCTCCGGCGAACTTTTCCGACCGTAACTGTCACTTCAAGGTCAGTCTCTCTCCTTTCTTTTTAGAAAAATGGTTAAGATTACTTCTTCGGATGAGACCCCCGCCTCGGACCAAGTCGTCGGCCGAGCGGGTAAAGGAAAGGAGGTGATAGAGCCGACCGAGCAGACCGTTGTTCGGCCGAGCAAGAGTGGCGAAGTCGCCGGGCCACTCCAGGAGGTTGTGGCGAAGTCCCAGAAGGGTAAAGGAGTGGTCACGATCATTGAGCAACCGAAGACAGTAGGGGAGTTCGGTCGACAGCCTATTGTTCTGTCGAGCGTGGGGGGTGTTCGGAGCTACTCTGAAGAGATGCTGGAGAAGGTGACCCAGTGCACTGCCAAGTCGGTAGAGGAGAACGAGCCGAGAGAAGTGTCCGAGGTGGACCATACCATTTCGTCTCTTAAGGAGGCTGATCTGCATCGGATCCGGACTGGATTCCAGATCCCTGCCGAGTATGGGCTACTTCTCCCTGGACCGGGATTCTGAGCCAGCACGTCGTCTTCGGCTGACGCGCACGTTTTTCCTCTCGACTCCTTGGCCGCCGAGCTTCGTTTTCCGCTTCATCCATTCATTGTTGAGGTTCTTAATTGGTACGGTTTGTGCCCTGCCCAGCTGATACCGAACACTTGGAGGCACGTCTTGGCGTTTGTTCTTCAGTGTCAAGAGATCGGCGCTGAGCCAAGTTTGTTCCTCCTACGGAGCCTCTACCGCCCTTGTCAGCCGAACAGGAATGAGCAGAGGTTCTACCTTTCGCCGCGAACAGGCGTGAAGTTGATCGAGAACCCGGACTCGATCAAACATTGGAAGGAGAAGTATTTCATTGTCCGAGCTCCCGCACCCTGGGCAATTCCGATAGCTTGGTTGAGGGAAGGCCTGCCCAAGCGAGCGAAGAAGGAGCCGGTGCTGAGTGACGAGGAGGCGGAAGTCCTCAAGAAACTCCTCGCCTTGCCGACGCTAAGTTGGAAAGACATTACCAAGGAAGCTTTGTTCCGAGGGGGTCTCAGTCTGATCGACCCTAGTACGCTTATGGTATTTTTACTTTTGGTTTGAAGTTCTTGAAAAATTTATCTAAGTTTTTTCATTCGGCTTGTGCAGAATCCTCCAAAATGGATTATAGGGCGTTGATGGCGAACGCCAAGGCGGATAGGGAGCGGGAGGCGAAGAAGAAGAAGAGGCCCTCGACGGAACCTCAGGGCGGCCGAGCGCCGAAGATTCCTTCGGTCCTGAAGACCGCCGACCTACAGGTGGTCGTCGTTCCAGATGCCGATCCCGAGCAGGAGAAGGTCGCGGCCTCCGATCCTTCCGTCTCGGATGTGCCGACTCCAACGTCGAAGGCAGATGCTCCCGGCTCGTCGAGCGGCGCGTTCGACGTGAGCAAGGTGTTATCCCTCCAAGTTCCGCCCCTCACTGCCGATGCGGAGAAGATCTTGTCCGAGGCGCATAAGCAGATCTTCGTCCCCGACTGACAAGTAATGAAGGTCGACGGCTTCTTGGGGGACGAGAACATCTGTATACAGGCGGTGAAGCACCTGCCGACCCCCAAGGACCGAGCGCCTCTTAAGTCCGGAGAGGTCGGAGATGCTACAATGCAGATTGCCCAGAACACGATGTCGGTAAGTAGGTCGAACCCTTTATTCTTGAAGCATTTTCCCGAAATTTTCTATGTTTCTAGGTTCGGACCTTAACGGTTTATTCTCTTTTCAAACCCTCTGCCACTTCAACTTCTTGCTCGAAGAGTTTGCGAGCAAAGAACAAGAGCTGACGGCGCAGTACGACCGGGAGAGGTCGGAGCGTGCAAAATCTGTGAAGCTGCTCGATGCTGAGCAACTCCTCTTAGCAAAGCGCGGTGCCGAGGTGGCAGGGTTGGAGGCGAAGCCGGCCACGCCATTTAGCGGTCGAAGGACGAGGCGGCCAAGCTCGAGGCCTCGGAGAAGGAGAATGCCGAGCTGAAGGAGGAGCTGGCCAAGGCTCGGTCGGAGGTGGAGAGAGCTCGGAAGAAGACCGAGAAGATCATGGCCAAGCACCAATCGAAGTTGGCGAAGGCGAAGAGGGCTGTTGAGCAAGAGGCCGAGCGGCACATGTTTAAGAACATGGAGGACGTATACGGCCGAGCCCTGCTCCATATTGCCGCTCGGAACCCGGGGTTCGACACGTCCTCTTACCACTTCTACGACCCCGTGGAGGGGGAGGAGGAGCTTCCCTAGGGAATGCTCAGCCCCGAGGGACCGGCCGAAGGTGTTGACGGCACGGGCGAGACAGAGGCCGAGGCCGAGGGGGAGGACGACTCCGAGGAGGAGAGCGAGGGCGAGGACGAGGACGAGGACGAGGGCGAGGACAAGGCCGAGGGGTCGGCAGACCCGAGCGACAAAAAGGTCGACCCCTGACTTGGTTGCGTCTTTGGTTTTTTGTTTTTTTTGTAAGCTTAACTGCGGACTGGCCACCGCTCTTGTAACGCTTTTTTTGAGTTTTGAATGAAAACACTTCTTGTTTGGCCAAAAATTCTCCAAGTGTTAGTCCCCAGATTTTGTGTTTGATTAGTCGTAAAATTCTCCAAGTGTTGGGCGTCGGATTTATCTCTGCTTTTCAGGTGAAGTTTGGTCCGATCACGGAGGTTTCGCACCTTCGTAAGGAGCTGACCAAAACGAAGCGCGAGCTTTTCCATAGCCGAGAGAGGCATTTTTTTATGTTCTTGAAGCTGGAGGAGATAAAGGCAGCTGCGAGGGGGTATTGTCACGAGTTGAAGCAACTACGGAAGCAACCCCAAGCTCCTTGTCCCGAAGGCGAGATTGAGCGGCTTCGTAGGGAGTTTTCCGTCGTCGAGCAAAAGAATAACGAGCTCTTGGCTGAGATCCGTCACTTGGAGTTAATAGAGAAAGAACACTCGGCGGAAGAAAAGAAGCTAACTTCCGAGTTGGAGAAGTTGTCATCCGAGCGCCAAAAGTTGTTGGCCGAGGTCGACAAACTTAGGAGGATTACGATTGACAGGGGGATCGAGGTCACCCATTATCGACGACTCGCGACCAATAGCGCCAATGTCTCGGGCTCGTCAAGACCTCCTCGTTTGAAGATGTCGGCAAAGGATGATGCTCTGAGGGATAGGATTATCGAGTTGGAGGAAGAGGTCACGTCGCTCAAGCCTCTGCCTGAGAGGGCCAACGTTCGTAGTAGTCGTGTACTCGCAAAGAGAGCGAGAGAGGGATTACCTTCTACGAACTTGCGACTCGTTTGCCTGCAGCAAGGCGGAGTCCTGCTGACGCTCAGAGTAGTGTAGCTGTCTCGTCTAGCGGTGCCTCAGTCGGCGCCACAGTAGGAGTTAGCAGCGAAGGGGGATCTCGCTTCGCTGGTTTGGAATCGAGCTCGGAGGGTAGGCGTCGCCGCCCCCGCGTTTCCTTGAACCGAAGCGTACCCCTTCCGAAGATGCACTAAACAAGTTGTCTTATATTGTAAAACTCTTGTTGTAGCATCGGTCTTGTTGTATGTAGAGTTACTTTATTTGAATAAAAGCCTGAAAGTTTGTTTTGAAAACTCTTCAAGTGTTGGACTTCGGCAATTTTTTGGACTTCGGCAATGTTTGAAATTTTGTTGTTCGTCTCTTCCTCTTTTCAGCTCGTGGTGGTAGCTCAAGACGCCGACCCCAATCGCTTGGATGACAACGCTCGAACCGAGGCTAGCTCGGGGGTGACGAGGTTGCGCTCGGCGAGGTGCCGAGAGCGGCTCTATGAAGTCGAGCTGGGATTGCGCTGAGCCGAAAGCGAGCGGGGTCACCTTCAGCTCATCCTAGGTCAGCGAGACACCGAGATCCGACGTTTGGAGAGCAAGATCGCCGAGATGACCCCTGTAGGTGAGGACGAAGGTTCGCCGACCGCCTTTAGCAACGCCCTTCGGATCCAGTGCGTTCGGCACAACTTGTCAAAAATAATTTTCGAAAGGGATGATCTGCTCTCCGAGATCCATCACTTGCAGACTGTAGAGGCGGAGCTTCGGACGGAGGAAGAGGAACTGGCGGCCGAGGTTGCCAAACTGACGAACGAACGAGACGTTGATGATTTTTCTTTTAAAAGCCAAGTGTAGTGGGTCGACATTGTAACTTTTGTTCTTTAAGGCCTTGTGACCTTGCTGTATGGAAGAGTCGCTTTGTATCGTGTTCCAATTATTAATAACATTTCTTTCTCGAATTTGCATGCCCTTCGTAACTTTGTGTAGTCATTTTGTTTGTGACTGTGTACATCGTGCCGATGTCTCTGAGCCGGCCCCTCTCTCGTTCGCGGTTCGGTGCTGTAGCACAATCTGAGCCGTTAGAATTAGGCACGAATCTCGAGGCGACTCAGTTCCCAAGGAAACGCTATCTTGTCGTTTAGCGATGCTGACAATATCTGGGCCATTGGATTTTGGCACGAATCTCGAGACGGCTCAGTTCCCAAGAAAACGCTATCTTGTCGTTTAGCGACGCTGACAAGATCTGGGCCGTCTGATCGAGATCTTACACGAATGTTGAGGGAAAAGCAACTTTTCTCCTTTTTTGGGCTCGGATGGGCACTTGCTCGGTTAGCCGACCGGAGGTCTAGGAGCTCGGCTGTTCGAACGACGTGGCGCGCTCCGAGCCTGCCTCTTGTTCGTTTGCGTTTCGGCGACAAGAGCGTTCGGCCAGTGGTGCCGAGCAGCGCTTCGGTCTCCCCCTTCTTGCGAAGTCGAGAGGTGAGTCGAGCCTTACCCCATGGTGGGCTCGCCGATCATCGTGAGAGTTCAACGGTCGTGGGAGCAATTCCGAATGGCGACTCACTCCTAGCCCGCTGAGAAGCAAGCTTGCGGAGTAGAATCGAACCAAGTGTTGGACTCCGGAACCATCGTTAGAGTTCAACGGTCGTGGGAGCAATTCCGAATGGCAACCCACTCCTAGCCCGCTGAGAAGCGAGCTTGCAGAGTAGAATCGAACCAAGTGATGGACCCCAAAACCATCGTTAGAGTTCAACGATTGTGGGAGCAATTCCGAGCGGCGAACTACTTCTGGCTCGCTTAAGAGTGAGCTTGCAAAGTAGAGTCGAGCCGGGTATTGGACTCCGAACCATTGATTGAATTATAGAAAAAAGGCGGAGAGACACAAGCAACTTTATAAATCCGAAAAATCATTTTTTATTGATAATTGACAGCGAGCCATTTTTACATATGAAAACTTTAAGAGAGGAATTACAAGTTAGAGGAGAGGAATGGTTCGACACCCTATGTTACTCAGAGAGGCGCCGGGGCGCTTTCTTGGTATTTTAAAAGGTGGTCGGCATTCCAGGTCCTCGGAATCTCCCTGCCCTCGAGGTCTTCCAGACGATAAGCTCCGGGCTGAACTACCCTTGCGATCTTGTATGGTTCTTCCCAATTCGGAGCTAGTTTGCTCTTCTGGTTGGGGAAGGAGATGGCTAGTTTTCTGAGGACCAAGTCCCCCTCCTTGAGATCGGTGGGTCGGACTCTCTTGTTGTACGCCAACTCGACCCTCCTCCGGTAGTTCTGTTGGCATATTGATGCTCTTCCCTCAGCTCGTCCACCAGGTCTAAGTTCGCCCGGAGGTCTCTGGCGTTCTGTTCCTCGTTGTAGGCTGCGAGGCGAGGAGAAGGTATTCCGACTTCGAGAGGTATCACTGCCTCGGACCCATAGGTGAGGTTGAACGGGAGCTCTCCTGTGGGGGTCCGTTTGTTGGTGCGGTAGTTCCACAGCACGTTGGGGAGTTGGTCGACCCATAAGCCTTTAGAACACTTGTCCAGTCTCTTCTTGATACCAGAGAGGATCTGCCGATTAGCGTTCTCTGCCTGGCCATTCGACTGTGGGTGGGAGACGGAAGAGAAGCGTTGTTGGATGGCAAGGTCTTCACACAGAGCTCGAAATGCGGTCCCAGTAAACAAAGTCCCATTGTCCGTTACGAGGACACGGGGGACGCCAAATCGGCAGATGACGCTCTTCCAGAAGAATTGAAGCACCTTTTTCTCGGTGATAGTGGCTAGGGGCTCAGCCTCAATCCACGTCGAAAAGTAGTCGATGGCTACGACCAAGAACTTGAACTGGCCCGGAGCTAGAGGAAATGGCCCTAGTAAATCCATCCCCCAAATTGCGAAGGGGATAGGCTTGATAGGGAGGCGAGGTTAGCTTAGGGGAGGCGACGAATGTTGGAATGTCTCTGACAAGAGCCACATTGCCAAACGTGTCACTCGGCGTCTTGGAGGAGAGTCGGCCAGAAGTATCCGTAATTCAAAGCTTTCCGAGCCAAAGACTTAGACCCTGAGTGTGCCCCGCCAATGCCTTCGTGGAGCTCCTGCAAGGCATAGTCGGCCTGTTCTGGGGAAAGGCATCTCAGGTACGGTCGGCCGTCTATCTACGAGAAGGAGCATTTGTACAAGATCCCCTCGATCAAGATGTACTGCTCGGCCTGGTTCTGACTCGGCGTGCTTCCTTGGGGTCCTCAGGGAGGAGTCCGTCCCTTAGGAATTCAACTAACGGTTTCATCCAATTATCTTGTAGTAGGACCGGCAATGACTCCACTGAGTCGAGGGTCTCATCCTCTATGCTTGGTTTCAAGAGAACCTCGATCAAGACGGTCTGCTCGAGACCTTGGAGGGAGGGTGAGCCAACTTGGATAGGGCGTCGGCCTGTGAATTCTCTTCTCGAGGGACTCGTTGGATGAGTGCCTCTTCGAACCGGGCCATGAGGGTTCGGACTTCGGCGAGGTACTTCGCCATTCGTTCGTCTCGTGCCTCATAATTGCCTAAGACTTGGTTCACAACCAGCTGAGAGTCACTATGGATTCGGAGGCACTGCGCTCCGGCACTTCGGGCAAGTCTGAGGCAGGTGATTAGTGCCTCATACTCTGCTTTGTTGTTTGAGGCCTTGAAATTCATGCGGAGGGCATACTGGAGGACGAAGTCATCTGGACCCGTCAGGATGATACCAGCACCGCTTCCCTCGTTGCAAGAGGATCCGTCCACAAAAACCGTCTAAATAGGGGGTCCGTTCGGGACATGGCTGACCTCGGGAATGGTGGTCTTGACGATGAAGTCCGCGAGGGCTTGAGCTTTGATCGCAGTCCGGGGCTGGTAGGAGATGTCGTGTTGGCTCAACTCGATGGACCATTTCATAAGTCGGCCTGAGGATTCTGACTTTTGGAGGACTTGCTTCAGTGGCTGGTCGATGAGGATAACAACCGAGTGGGACTGAAAGTATGGGCAGAGCTTCCTTGCTGCCATAACCAGGGCATAGGCCATCTTTTCTACGGTCGGGTAGCGAAGCTCGGTGTCCCGAAGCACCTTGCTCACATAGTAAATGGGCCTCTGTGCCCGGTCTTCTTCCCTCACCAAAACAGCACTTAGGGTCTGCTCGGAAGTAGCTAAGTAGATGAAGAGGGTTTCACCTGGAACGGGCTTGCTGAGCAGGGGAGGGTTCACCAAGTAGGCCTTCAGTTGGTCGAACGACTCCTGTTGCAGTTGGCCCCATTCGAAACCCTTGGCCCCCCTGAGAGCCTTGAAGAAGGAGAGGCACTTTTCCCCAGACTTCGAAAGAAATCGGCCAATAGCGGCGAGGCGACCCGTAAGCCTCTGCACTTCCTTGACGTTCCGGGGTGGGGCCATGTCCAGTATGGCTTTAATTTTTTCAGGATTTGCTTCGATCCCTCGTTGGCTGACCATGAAGCCAAGGAACTTTCCTGACGAGACCCCGAACGCACACCTGTTCGGGTTAAGCCTCATTTTGTGCCTTCTCAGTACGCCTAATGCCTCCTGTAGGTCGGCCACGTGGTCGGTACCTCGGATGCTCTTCACGAGCATGTCATCGACGTATACTTCCATGTTGCGGCCTATCTGGCTTTGGAAGACTTTATTGACGAGGCGCTGGTAGGTGGTTCCAGCATTCTTCAATCCGAACGGCATAACTCTATAACAGTAGAGGCCCTGGTCGGTAATGAAGGAAGTCTTCGGAATGTCCGGGGGGAACATTCGGATCTGGTTGTAGCCGGAGAAGGCATCTATGAAGCTGAGGAGCTCATGGCCCGAGGTGGCATCGATGAGGGTGTCGATATTTGGGAGAGGGAATGGATCCTTCGGACACGCCTTATTCAAGTCTGTGAAGTCGATGCATATCCTCTAGGAACCGTTTGACTTCGTAACCATGATGACATTGGAGAGCCACTCGGGGTAGTTTACATCCTGTATGAACCGAGCTTTTAGGAGCTTGTCCACCTCCTCCTTGATGGCTTGTTGTCGCTCGGGAGCGAATTTATGCCTCTTCTGCTGAACCGGTCTGCACCCCGGTTCGATGCTGAGGCGGTGCACTAGAAGCTCCTCGGAAATCCCGGGCATGTCCGCGGCGGACCAAGCGAATAGGTCGTGGTTCTCTCGGATGCACTGCACCAAATCGGAACATAGGGCGGTCGGCAGGGACTTACTGATGAGGAACTTTCGACTCGGGTCCTCGTCCGAGAAGAGCACTTCTTCTAATTCGTCCGCCGGCTCGGACGTGGGTCGGACGTTCGGCTCGGGGATCTCTAAAGTCTCGAGGGAGAGCACCAGACCCCCAGTGGAAGTCATATAGCACTTCCGAGCCGTCTCTTGGCTGCCCCTGACTTATCCCATTCCCGCCCGGGTGGGGAACTTCATCTTGAGGTGGTACGCCGAAGGAACGGCTTCCAGGGCAGCTAAGCCAGGTCGGCCCAAGATGACATTGTATGCAGCCGGGACGACGACGACCACAAAGTCCATCGGCTCAGTCCGGGTGGTAGGGGTCTTCCCAGCAGTTACGTCCAGGGTGATAACCCCTTCGACAGTTACTGGTACCCCCGTGAACCCGTGGAGCATGTAGCCAGCCGGTTTGAAGCGATCCCGGGATAGCTGCAACCCTCGGAAGGCCGAGAGGAAGAGGATGTTCACGGAGCTCCCGTTGTCTACCAGGATCTTCTGCACTTTGAAGTTTGCCATGCGGAGGTCGATAACAAGTGCGTCGCAGTGGGGAGTCCGGACCCCCTCGAGGTCTTCATCAGAGAAAGTCACTGGGACACCGAGGCCTTTGGGGGGAGGGGCACCGTGAACTGAGTTGACCTCTCGAACGACGGCCTTCCGAGAGGAGTTGGAAGAGCCCCCATTGGACCCCCATGGATAAGGTGCAGAACACGTTCCTCCTCGAACTCGGGGGTTTCATCTCGTCGCTCGGAGCGCTTGTTAGCCCCCCGAGGCGGAGGAGTGGTGCGATCTCCCCGATTATTTGCCTTCACAAATTTAGCCAACTGCCCCCTCTGGATGAGGGCCTCTATTTCATTCTTCAGCGCCCGGCAATCGATGGTGTCGTGGCCATGATCCCGGTGGTAACGGCATCACTTCTCCTTGTTCCTCCTCTTGGTTGGGGTGTTCATCCTCGGAGCGGGAGGTATAACTCCCTCCTTCTCGACTTCCATCAAGATGGTGGAGATGTTGGTAGTGAGAGGGGTAAATTTCTCGAACCTGGGAGGAGGGCGGCGCTGACCGCTATTATCCTTCTGTAGCTTCTTGGCCCCTTCCTCTTCCGTTGTCTTTCTCTTCGACCCAGAAGCGAATCCTCCGAAGCCTGGGAAGCACTCGGCTTCCTCCGCCTGAATATATTTCTCGCATCTAAGGAGAAGGTCGGTGAAGTTGTGCGGGGGCTTTTTGGCGAGGGACGACCGAAGGTTAGAGTTGAGGACGTTGGACTGGAATGCGACGGTCGCCACAGACTGGTCGAGGGAGGCGATGGACCTGACCTCCGCAGTAAATCTCCTCACATAGTCCCTCAGCTTCTCTCCCCTCTCCTGTCGGAGGTGGAGTAGAGAAAGGCTGGTCTTCTCCATCCGTCTGCTACTCACAAAGTGAGTTATGAAGAGCATTTCGAACTGCTCAAACGAGAAGATGGAAGAGGGAGCGAGCCGGGAGTACCATTCCCGCACTGAACCCTTAAGAGTGGCGGGGAAGGTCTTGCAAAGCATGGCGTCGGAAGCTTGGTGGATCAGCATTAAGGTTTTGAAGCTCTCGACATGATCAACAGGGTCCAACTCCCCTGAGTACGTTTCAAACTGCGGAGGCTTGAAACCCCTCGGGATGGGAGCCTCCATGATAGTCCGAGAGAAGGGGGTCTGCTGGGACGGACGGTCCTTCCTTTCGACTCCTCTTCTTTGTCCATTCGTCTGATGCACCTCTCCATCTCGTGGAGACGACGGTAGAGGGCGTTGTCCCTCCGGTGGTAGTCAAATGATCCCCTGGACTCGTCTTCATAGGAAGGAGAGCGGGGACTACGGCGTCGATAGTCCTGGGATCGGCGAGGACTATGATGGTGTTGCTGGTGACTAGGAGCCGGGAAGGACTTATGGATCGGTGGCGAGGACTTGGGACCCTTGGGGGTGTTGGAACTCTTTGGGCATTAGTGTTGTTGGGGCGAAGGTTGAGGGCCTGCAACACCGTTGCCTGGAATTGTTGGAACTCGGCACGAGTGATGGCTGCCTCATCGTTCCTCGGATGATGGCGATCAGCAGGGGAATGTGGCCTCCTCCTACGATGCTCGGGAGATTCCCCCCGTCCTCTTCGGTCTGGAGACCTCCTGCCGTCTCGGCGATGAAGAGATCGCTCACCTTGATGTTGGCGGGAGGCTCCCTCTCGGGCCCGCTTCTCATCTAGGCGGTTGCGAAGGTCTTCATCCTTCTGCCGATTCAGAATGGTGTTGCGGAGGTCGGAAGCTCGCTGATTATGGGAGGCCATAGAATCCGAGGAGGTGTTGTGTACTGAGACATGGTCTGGATGGAGAGGTTGCTTCTGCCTCCGCTGGTTCTGACCAGTGGGACCATTAGGGGGTTGTTGATTCGGAAGAGGAGGCTGGCCCTGTTGGACCGGGGGAGGAAGTTGTTCGGGCTGCGGAGCAGGGTGCACGGGGACTTCCTCTTGTTGATCGGTGGGGTTGGGTCCACGGTTGGACCCCCTAGACCTGACCTTTTTGGGAGGCATGGCTAGAGAAGAGCTAGTCGACGGGAAGAGGAGAGGCTGCTATTCGTATGGTTTTCCACAGACGGTGCCAATCTGTTACCGCTGAATCTGGTGTGGGGGTAAACAGATGAGATTTGTGAGTTCGTGGAAAAACCTGAATAGCGGATCCAAGCCTGCTGATCCCTGCCGCTCACCTACAAGGAATGCGATACACCAGGGTTGATTCTGGCGACGCACCCTCCGATGCTCTTGTCAGTAACCAGTGATGATTAAGAAAGAGCGTAAGTTGGAAAAAGAGTGATTACCCGGTCACAGTGGTAGGTATGAGGTATTTATAGTCGCCATGGGAGTCTGATTAGGGACCTGGTTTTCTGTGAAACCGTTAGGAGTAAAATCCTCACAATTAGTTTAGGAAACTGACCCCTGATTCCCGGTGAGAGGATTACTGCAAATCAGGCCCGTTGATTTAGTCAAATCAGTGACCCTGATTTCCTCTATCTGGTCTGGGTTTGTCTTGGGTCGGGACCCGTACCCAGCTGGAGTGGATCCGTTTTGCGGGTTATTGGATCTGTGAAGGGGAGATCCAGTACCCGCTTCGGACCCATCTATATGTGAAATTACCGTTTTACCCCTGAGCTTCAAGATTCGTTCCCAATCTGGACGGTTCCGATTTAACCCCATTTTAGCCATATCAATTATGGGCCCACCACACTTCCGCTGCGCCACTCTGATAGTGACGTTCCAGCCGCAGACAAGTCGTTGTTGACCACGTGGTACCAAGTGACGATCCGAGCAGGAAGAAAAGAATGAGACACCAGAATAAAATTGAGCTTGATGAGCGCTTTAATTTAAATAATTAAGTCAAAACCAATGGGCGTTAATAAAAATAATATTAGAAATACAAAAATCAACACATAATAATAATAAAATAATAACGACAAAAATAATAAAAATAATAATTACAATAATAATCATCATAAATATACTGGTAAAAATAAAAAAAAATAAAATATTAACAATACAGGTAAGGATAATAATACATGACATAAAATAATTTGGGGTTCATCATTTTGGTGAAAGTAATTCAATATTAACATCAAAAATGAAATAGGAAGAAAAATACAATAATAATAATAGTAATAGTAATAGCAATAAGGAAAACAATAATAATAGTAGCAGTAGAAATTTTTTGATGTGGATTCGCCTCATTTACATCCATCTGTAGACTTGCCTTCTCGACATCAAGTTGCAGGTTTGCCTCCACGACAATAGGTTGCAGATTACCATCTGGATATTCGGTTGCACATTTTGCCTCCCCGATATCCAGTTGCAATTTGCCTCCATTGACGTCTAGTTGCATGTTTGCCATCTCGACATCCAGTTGCAACAAAACGATGAACGAGATGATGCAATCTTCCACGCGTACTTAGATATTGATTGCTCAATTTAAGAACGAAGTTACGTTTTGAAATTTGTGATATTAAAATACACAGTTATTCGAAATAACAAAATTTTTGTTTTAGAAAACAATTTTATAGAAGATCCAAAATATAACACATAATAATCGAAATACACAAAACATTCGAAAGTATATATATATATATATATATATATATATATATATATATATATATATATATATATATATATATATATATATATATATATATATATATATAATGAAAATATAGGCAGGAGAATAATGAATTTTATACTCAATAAAGAGTCAACAAAGGAAGACGACTACAAGGGACGAAAGAAAATAAGAAATCAAAGAATTGAATATGAAGGAAGAGGAACGAGGGGACACAAGCGGAATTGCAAGAGAATATGGTAGAAAAGGAATAACTAGCACGATACTCAAAATGTGTCAACAAATGAAGTTGAATGAAAGAATCAAAGGAATATGGGTACGGAAAGAACGAAACTATACCCAATAAGGAATCAACAAATGAGAACGACTGAAAAAGGGACAGAAAAAACAAGGAATCAAGGAATTCGAATAAGAAGGGATCAAAAATAAAGGAATAAGACTAGTATCCAGATCAAGTTGATAGTGATTTATTCATGCATGCATGGTTGGTGAGATGTTGCGCAGATTCAAGTTGGAGCCAAGCTTGTCTAATATATTAGGCAATTAATACATTAACCAAACCTGGGCTCTGATACCACTAAAAATCCTGTCATGCCCTGCTTCCCAAAAATACGGAATACGAGCATGTAACAAAAGCCTAGCGAATGATTCTCATCATCCATAAGCTGTTCAAGAATCTTTACAACATATCACAGAAATAATCAGAGTCAGAAGCCAGAGAAGTCAACCACATGCACATATGAACCAAATACCAATAAGAATACTTGAAATAAAATATAACAATCTCAAATAGTCATGATCTGAATAACACAAATATCCTGGGTCATATTGCCCAAATACAAGATAAATATCCAAGTAGCAGATACAATTATTCATGAATAACAAGAAAATAAAAAAGTGTAGCAAGAGCTCCAGCAACTAATATCTCATCTTACCTATTCCATCTAGCAGCTGATCTCCAAACTCTGCAATTCAACGAATGCAGGGAAGAGGGAAAGAGAAAACAAGTACCCGTCAATTGCAAGTTACGGGCCATTTATAATGTAGGATACAAGCACATGGGAAAACTAACTATCAACATGGTATAAGCATGATGTCAAAATAAACAACTAGCATGGCAAAGTAAACAAGTGTAAATGGAGTGAATTAAGTGTCAAGTAATCAAGTATCTTATAAACATGTGTCAAGTGTCGAGTATCAAGTAATCATGTATCAAGTGTCAAGTTATCAGATCTCATGTAAACAAGTCTCATGTATCATGTAGTCAAGTATCAAGCAAGCATGTATCATGTTCAAGTATCATATTTAAGTATCATGTTCAGGTGTCACGTATCAAGTCTTATAGTTATTACTATCTAGGTTGCACTTCATGCATCCCATACTGCATGGTTGCTACAACAAACACTTTCGCTTTAGATTTCATAGTGGACCATAGAGGACAATATACTCGGGGACAAGTAATCCAAATCATATACCAAATTTTAAATTAACCAAATCATATACCAAATTCCAAATAATCCAAATCATATACCAAATTCCAAATATGGGAAACACAGGCCCCCTTCCGAGTACACGTTTCTGAATTATCCACTATTAGATCTTTCCCTTTAACCCCGGCTTGGTCATTTATTATTATAATCAGGCATGCATGTATGTATTACAAAAAAATGCAAGGATAACAGGGTATAGACATGTATCAGGTTCAGGGTGCATGATAAACAAGTACAGGTACAAGATAACACATAACAGGGTAAAACAACTAGTTTTCTAATTCAGGACAGCAAGACTATGTTGTACAAAAATAGTGATTTCCGCTACTACAAACATCCAAATCTGGATTCGTCAAATGATCTGGAAAATAGACTTCCACACGAATCCAGCAAGTATAAACAAGTCATATAGTAATTCACAACATCATAACTCAAAACAGATTTGCAAACAGAAAACATGTTCAGTCCGAAATCAGGAAAACGAATTCACAGTCAGGAAAACTGCATCAAAACCTCTCAAACAAATTCAGGAAAAATATGTGGTATTCCGCTATATGTCTACAATCAGAATATAAAGTTTCATAATTGATACACGTCGAATGGGAAATTAGAAGCTGCAGTGAAGAGCTAAGATGCTGGTTTAAAGAAACAGGCTATACACCATTGAGTATCAGTCCATCAATAGCAGGGTTCTATGTGTAAAATGTAAGAATAACGATTAGGATTAAAGAGTTGTGTTGTAGCCATTGGATCTGTGTATATATGGCTGAGATTTGTTAGTGTGGGGACCACCTATTGTAACCGCTCAAACGGTTTGGGTTTTCACGTGCTTTGCATGTTAATAATTCTATAAATAGCAGCATCAGCTCAATCTGAGCTGTGTGGTGAATTGATATGAAACTTCCTCTGCTTTCTTGATTCTCTCTTGCTCCCAACTCTGTTTTTCTTATTCCTACCACCATTACCCTATCCTCATTTCCCTGTTAATGGCCAAGAAAAGCTCCAAGGGTCTTATAATGGTGACCACCTTGGAAGAGGTGCATCAATTGGTATCAGAGCTGCAAGATCCAGTCGTTAGCTATCAAGATTATCAAGAACCAGATCCACCTGATCCAAAAGGAATGTTAGGTGGAGTTTCTGAGTAAGATTTGTGGCAACGACAGCAGATTTGTGAGTCGAGATTGTGTGGAGTTGAACAACAGATTAAAGACCTATCGAAGGAAGTGACAAGTCAGTCCTCCTTGATATTTGCACAAATGCAGGCCATGGCAACTCAGTCGTCAGTGATGATGGAGCAACTGAATTCTCTTGTGGCTGATAGGAAGGCATAAAAAGCACGTCAAGACTCAACTGGCCCAATTTTGACCCCAAATTTTTCTCCAAATCCATCAGGTAACCTCAACTCTAACAGGTTTTCCATGGATGTGAATATGGGTTCTTTTAGAAATGGTAAGAATCTTGATCAATTAGCAATCAAGAATTCATTTCCAAAGCCTCCAAAATTAGATGTTATTCCTTTTTCGGGTACGGGTGATGTACTCAATTGGCTATTCCAAATCGAGCATTATTTTGAGATCTATCAGATTGCAGGTGATGAGAAGGTTAGGGTGGCTTACTTTTTTTTAAAAGTTGAAGCTATTCAGTGGTGCAGATGGTTCTTGAAAAATAATGATGATATAGTAACATGGAGGCAATTTAGGGAGGGAATTTGTAGTCATTTTGGGCTGGGAATGTATGATAATGCTGCAAGAATGTTGTGCAGATTAGATCAGACAGCTTCGGTGTTAGATTACCAAAGGAAATTTGAAAAGCTAAACTGCTTGGTAGAAGGAGTAAGTGAATCTTATTTGATTCAACAATTTATTAGTGCTCTCAAGATGGAAATTCAACATGATGTGTTGATAGCGGAGCCGCAATCTTTGGATGAAGTTTTTAAGGTTGCTGTGAAATATGAAAAGAAAAATAAAAATTTGAGGAATGTAAATAAGGGTACATTTAAACCATACTTCAAGAACCCATCCAGTCAAACTTCAAATGAGCAATTAATTTCCAAGTCGACTACACCCACTGGTTCTATATTGAAGAAACTAACTCCAAATGAAATTTAGGAAAGGAGTAAGAAAAATTTGTGTTTTCATTGTGATGAAAGGTTCATACCTGGTCATGTGTGCAAGACCAAAGTTTATATGTGTATTGAGGGAGATTGGGATTTACTGAGTATTCAAGAAGAGGATGAATTGAACCAGTTGATAGCTGTTGATTCTTCTGTCAGAGAGCCTAACGATCAAGATAGCTTTGCAGCCTCGAATATGGGTACAAATACAGATTGCTTAATTCTTAAGGGTGAATTGAGGGGCAAGGCAGTGCACATATTGGTTGATAGTGGGGCAGCTCACAATTACATTGATCCGTATGTAGTAGAGAAAGCAAGATTGTAGTTGTCCATCAAGCAGAAGTTCAATGTCAGGGTTGCTGGTGGTAAGGAGGTAGAGGGTAGTGGTCTTTGTTCTGGTGTAGAGATCAAATGCCAAGGATACACAATTGCTGATGATTTTTTGGTATTTTCTATTGGTGGACTTGATGTGGTTTTGGGAGCAAAATGGATGAGGCAAGTTGAAGAAGTAACTATCAATATGACTGAGAAGCAATTGAAGTTTACTCATAAAGGAAAATTTTGGAATCTGGTAGGCTTGAAGCCTACAGCTGATCAATATATATCTGATAATGAGGTGAATAAAATGACCTTGTTAACTCATAGAGGCTTTATTTTATACTTGACCAATGCTGTGGTTGAACAGAAAGTGCACAAAGAAATTCCAGCTGATATGGAAGGTTTATTAGATGAATTTCAATCTTTGTTTGAAGAACCAAAAGGGTTGCCTCCTAGTAGGTCATCTAATCATAAAATACCATTGATCCAAGGAGCAAAGCCTATCTGCATTAGGCCTTATCGACACTCATATGAACAGAAGAATGCTATTGAGAAACTTATAGATGATATGTTGCAACAAGGGGTTATCCGACCAAGCAATAGTTCTTACTCTTCACCAGTTGTATTAGTAAAGAAACATAATGGGTCGTGGAGAATGTGTGTTGATTATAGGGCTCTCAATCAACAAACAGTAAAAGATAAGTACCCAATCCCTATAATTGATGATCTATTAGATGAACTGTATGGATCCAAATTATTTACTAAACTTGACTTAAGGTCAGAATATCATCAAATTAGAATGAACAACAATGACATCTCTAAAACTGCTTTCCGAACTCATAGTGGCCATTATGAATTCCTTGTGATGCCATTTGGATTAAGCAATGCACCTTCAACTTTTCAAATCTTGATGAATGATATATTTAGACCTTATTTGAGGAAGTTTGTATTGGTGTTTTTTGATGACATATTAGTTTTCAGCACTTCTTGGCAGGACCACTTAAGGCATTTGAAGATTGTTCTGAAGGTTCTCCAAGATAATACTTTGTTCATCAAGAAATCCAAATATGAGTTTGGGCAAACTCAGGTGGAATATTTGGGTCATTTGGTTTCTGAAAAGGGAATTTCTGTTGATCCTAACAAAGTATCGGCAATCAAAGAGTGGCCAATACCCAAGAATGTTAAATCATTAAGAGGATTTTTGGGACTCACGGGATATTATAGGAAGTTTAAACGGAATTATGGATCTATAGCTGCACCTTTAATAGAGTTAACAAAGAAAGAAAGCTTTCATTGGTCTGCAGAGGCTACTACAGCTTTTGATAGGTTGAAATAAGCACTGATGACTGCGCCAGTTCTTCAAATGCCCAATTTTGATGAAACTTTTGTTGTAGAGTGTGATGCTTGCAAGGAAGGGGTAGGTGCAGTATTAATGCAACAAGAACATCCTATTGCATTTATTAGTCAAAAGTTGAAGGGTAGAAGTTTGCAATTTTCAGCCTATGAGAAAGAAATGCTCGCAATATTACTTTAAGTAAAGAAATGGAAGCAGTTCTTATTTGGCAGGAAATTCGTTATTAGAACTGATCATCAACCACTCAAATATCTTCTAGATCAAAGACTTTCCACAGATGCTCAACACTCATGGCTTGTGAAACTATATGGGTTCAACTTTGATGTTGAATATAAGAAGGGTAAAGAGAATATACCTGCAGATAGACTCTCTCGAATGGACATGGATTGCTATTTGGTGCAGCTATCTCTCTTGGTAGCAGACTGGTGGAAGCAAGTAATTCACATGAACAAATCTGATAGCTATTTTGAGGAATTGGCAGCCAAGCAAGGTGAAAATAATAGTAGTAAGTACACATTTGATAAGGGGATTTGGTATAGATCTGGAAGAGTGGTTATTAGTCCAAACTCAACATTTAGACAAATGTTAATACAAGAGCATCATGACTCTCCAGTTGGTGGCCATTCTGGGTATGATCGAACATTACAAAGATTGAAAAGATCTTTTTGGTGGAAGGGAATGAAAAAAGATGTGCACAATTATGTTAGGGACTGTGCAATTTTTCAAGTCAGTAAGTATATTTGTCATGCTCCTACTAGCCTCCTTCAATCATTGCCTATTCCGGAAAAAGTATGGGAGCATGTAAGCATGGATTTCATAGAAGGATTACCCTTGAGCTCAAAATACTCAGTAATACTAGTCATAGTTGATAGACTCAGTAAATATGCCCATTTTTTTCCAATACACCACCCATTCATTGCTAATGATGTGATCAACATATTGATGGAAGGAGTTTTTAAATTGTATGGGATACCAGCCTCTATAGTGTGTGATAGGGGATTGGTCTTCACAAGTGCACTAATGCAAGAGTGTCTCAAGCTGCAGGGAACTAAGTTGAAGTTTTCAACAGCCTATCATCCACAATCAGATGGCCAAACGGAGGTTGTAAATAGGTGTTTGGAGACCTATTTGAGATGTTTCTGCCATCATAAACCTAAAGATTGGAGCAAATGGTTAAACTGGGCAGAATATTGGTACAACACCACATGGCATGGATCGACTAAAACTACTCCTTATCAGGCACTTTATGGAAGATCTCCACCAACACTATTATCATATATACCACAAACTGCAAAGAATCTACAGGTTGAGGAGATGTTATTGTCTAGAGATGCTCATTTGCGGTTGCTTAAAGATCAGCTTAGGAAAGCTCAGGATCGAATGAAAAAACTGGCAGATAGGAAGAGAGTAGATATGGAGTTCAATGTGGAAGATATGGTTTATTTGAAGCTACAACCATATAGGCAAACAAGTGTAGCTTCGCGAGCTGTTCAAAAATTAGCTGCTTTGTACTATAGACCTTATGCAATACTGGAAAGGGTGGGAAAAGTGGCTTATAGGTTGAAATTGCCTGATGAAGCAAAAATACATCCTGTATTTCACATATCGCAGTTGAAAAGACAATTGGGGAATTCTATTGTAATTCAAAATGCACTTCCAACAAGTGTTTCGAAAGCTTTGCAAGAGCCAGAAGAGATTTTAGATAGAAGAACAATTATCAGGGGTAGGCAATTGATTTCGGAGGTCTTGATCAAATGGAAACATCAGTTACTAGAGGATGCTACTTGGGAGGTTTACTGGGAGTTGGTGAAAAGATTTCTCTCATTTGACCTTGAGGCAAGGTCTCAATCGGTGGGGGGGGGGGGGGGAGTTGATACACATCGAATGGGAAATTAGAAGCTGCAGTGAAGAGCTGAGATGCTGGTTTGAAGAAACAGGCTGTGCACAAATGAGTATCAGTCCATCAATAGCAGGGTTCTATGTGTAAAATGTAAGAATAACGATTGGGATTAAAGAGTTGTGTTGTAGCCATTGGATCTTTGTATATAGGGCTGAGATTTGTTAGTGTAGGGACCACCTATTGTAATCGCTCAAACAGTTTGGGTTTTCACATGCTTTGAACGTTAATAAATCTATAAATAGCAGCATCAGCTCAATATGAGCTGTGTGGTGAATTGATATGAAACTTCCTCTACTTTCTTGATTCTCTCTTGCTCCCAGCTCTGTTTTTCTTAATCCTACCACCATTACCCTATCCCCATTTCCCTGTTAATGGCCAAGAAAAGCTCCAAGGGTCCTATAATGGCGACCACCTTCGAAGAGGTGCATCAATAATATTCTAGTAAAATTAGTTTAGTCATCAAAAATAAGAAAACATCAAGAAACGACATTGTGGAAAATCTGGAATTCCCAACACTGCTGTAAGAAAACTGAAGTATCTCACAACCAGTGAAACGAAATCCAAATCCGTCAAAGAGATATGAAAATAGATAGAATATAATAACTTTCATATTTCACAATAATTTTCCATACAGTAAAAGGAATCAGGGTGAAAATACAATTCTTTACAGGACAACGAGCAAAATACAACAAGTATGACTTTTTTAAACATGCATAAAACAGCATATAAAACCTATCAATAAAATCTACCAAAATTCTGTGTAATCCCTAGATAGGTATAGAAAGACTGACCAAAGTTTTGGATCAAAATAATATGTATAGCATGGTTCTTGAAAATAGTTTGTTATCAAAATTACCGAAAAACTGAATCTGAAAAAGATCAACACCTCTGTACTAAAACAATCATAACTCAGCCATACAAAATCAAAATCAAGCAAGGTCAGAGGGGTTTGAAAATAGACAAAATTATCTAAAACTCATATTTTATACCGAAATCAAGATACTGAGTGTAGCACAGTCGAAAACAGCAAACAAAACAGAACATCCAGAAAATACAAATTTCACCCTTAAGAAAAAAGAAACAACATAGATTCAAGAATATTGATCCAAACACATCCAAACTTGAAATATAGTTTACCAAGTGTCTAAACAACATGTTTTAGGGTATCTAACATGTCCACGTCAAGAATTTCACATGGGTCTCAACCAAAACACAAAATCACACAAAAGTCACACATACACGATCCAAATTCAAGAACGGACAAATCCTAGGTTAAATCATATGAAGATTGTGTCGTGAGTCAATCTCTGGCCAAAATATCACAATAGAGACAAAATCCATCAAGGAAATCACACACACGATTTGTCTCTAGACCCAACTACACTATATGTGAACTTTTTGACTTGTATCAAACAAATAAATTGGAGTACAAGTTACTTGCCTTAAATCGGAATAAAGAACGATGAACTCAAAAGTAGGACCAAAACCCACGAACGAAAATCCACGGACTCTCGAACGATCTACACGCGCAAGAAAAACCCTAAGAGCAAGAGAGCACGAGACGACTGATGGAGAGGAAGCGGGAGAGAGGAAGCACGGACGCAAGGGTTTGGAAAAAAGAATATGCAGTTTTTTTTTCCTTTTCGGTTGAACAGGTAACAAGAGTATATATATATAAATATAAATAATAGGGTTTAAGAAAGATGGGGAGGGTGCATGCTGGCGGCTACAGGGAAGAAAAAGGGTCGGGTTGGGTGTTTTGGTATATAGTTCACGGTTTGATTTGGTAGGCCAATAATTAGGAAGGTATACTTGTAAGGTAGTTAGTATTAGTAGATATAGTAATTAGGGAAGGTAATGGTGGAAGGATTAGTAGTAGGTAGTTAAATTAATTGGGTAAGGAAATTGATCTGGAGATAATAATAGGTATAGGATTTGGGTATGGGTTTTAATGTAAAGCAAATGGGTTTTAGAAGATCTAGGAAAATATCCAATTAAGAAAATTAATACAATAACTAATAAATATAATTTATAAAGTAACGAAATTTTTAAAAAAAATAAAATAATAAAATAATAATGTAAATAACAACACTAGCAAAATAATACAGATAGTAACAATATTAATAATAATAAAAATGATAAAAATAATAAAAGTAATAATAACAATAATAAGAACTGTATTAAATACAAAAATCATAGAATACTAGTTACAGCTAAAATTATGGATCAAAAATAGATTTTGATTGAAGATTAAAAAAAAAATACATTTCGACAAAAGAGTTTGAAAACCGAAAATATAATTTGCAAAAATTTTAAATACAGAAAATACACAAAATACGTTTTTGGGAAAAACAGGGGTTACACGAACACCTGCAAAAGACCTAAAAACACCGGGTGAAATCACGGCGACAGGCCCTCCGATGATCTAGTCAGTTACTGGACAGTGAAAGGAAGCTAGGATTCTGGTGAGAAATCTTTGATAACCTTTTTCAAGTGGAAGGGGGCCTGGTATTTATAGGCAGAGTAAATGGGTAGTTGACCATAATGGACTAGGTCAGACCTGTTTGTCTGTAGGCCTGAAGATGCAGAAGGCCCGTTGGACCCGCTGACCTGATGATCTGAGATGAGCGAATATTGAGGAGATCTGATGGCCTTGATTGGGCCACGTTACTTATACCCACATCATAAGCCTCCCACTCCTTAAGGGTTGTGCGCATCAGCCATTAAGGAGTAATCCCTTCTTGTGAGAAGATCGGAGGAGAGTTTGTTTTTTTTTTGCGAAGATGAGATAGTGAGGTCCCGAAACAAGTGTCTTGGGTCGGGGCCGAGCCAAGCTAGGTGGGTCGGTGCTGAGCGCATTGAGTGAGGCACTTTTTGAGAGGGAGTTGTATGCCTGCTCGAGATACTTGCCGAGCTCCGAGCTTGGGGGTTGGTGCCGAGCGCTTCGAGCGAGATGCTTAGTGAGCGAGTTATGTCCTTGCTCGAGGTACTTACCGAGCTCTGAGCTTGGAGGTCGGTGCTGAGCGGTTCGAGCGAGGCACTTTGTGTAACACCCCGTATTGTACGATACCTGAATATATATGTATGTATGTATATTGACTCTATGCATGCATACGATTGCAGTGTTTTATTTGATTTTGATATCGTGGTATATGGTTAGGATTACGGGACGGTTCATGGGTGGATTGCATTCTAAAATATGCACGAGAACGAGAAGGACCGATATTAGTATAACGCTAGTTTTTAGTACGACGCTCATGCAAATATAACACTGTATGATGCTACAGTGGATATATATTGCATGCACTCGTTAAAACCGCTCGTCTCGCACCTGTTGGAACTCATTAAAGCTAAATAGGACAGCCAACACAACTAACACCAAAACTATTGGCTACAAGCCATGGTTTTGCCTAAAACCACCCTACAATCCTATGCTACACCCCCCCATAGAATCCGGCCTATACCCTCCCATTCCCCTTCATTTCCCACTTCATTATCTCCCTTTTGCTCTGGAAATTTCAGAAAGAAAACATCTCAAGAGAAGGAGGAGAGAAGGAAGAAGAAAGTGGAGAAGAAAGATCAAGAGGAGATTTTCAAGAGAAGAAGTTTGAAGAAGTTCCTTCCACTACTACAACCAAGGGTGGAAAGTTTCTCTAAACTTGATTTTCTTGTCTTTTAATTGATTTTGATTGCATGCATGTATGCTAGGATGCATAGGGTTGATCATCTAAAGGTTAAAATGAAGTCAGAATTGAACTAGAAAAACTGATTCGGAGTACCATTTTGTGGATTTTTCCGAAAGCAAAATATGATGAATTAGACCATGAAATTAAAAGTCGTTGTTCATATATATGTTAGAATCATTCATGATTTATTTCAGATTTTTCTATGATCGTTTGATATGCTAATAAAATCGTGAGATAGAGCTGTGTCGTAAGGCAGACTCAGAAAAAGATAAACAGGATGGCTGATATTGTAGGAATTTTCATGATTTATTGAAGCTTTCCATTGATCTGAAACTTTCCACCTTTCCCTCAAAAAAAAATGTTCCTGAATGCATGTTGATTAAGTAAAAGAAAGAAGTAAATTATTTGGATTAGTTATAGACATGAGAAAAATCGAGCTTTAATCAGTAGCTGATGTTGAATTAGAAAACTTGATGATTTCTGTGCTAAGTTGCAATCGATAGTACTTACTGTATAATTGAAATTTTGACATGAGGTCTTTTGCATGATATTGGGTATGATGTCTAGTTTCACCACCATAAATTTTATGTCATTTGAACAAGTGTACAATTTACTATGATTTTGTGATTAAGTACTGTGCTGTTTTTAGCAAGTTTTGATACTCTGTAAGGATTGGAAATTTGAGACTTGTTAGAGGTACATTTTGAGGATCATGACTCATTAGGGAGTTGGAGTGGATACCTAGAACTTTCCAACAAAACTAATTTGAGAAAATTCCAGCAAACGGTTGAATTATTATGATTTTTGTAAGACTGGGTAGAGAACTAGAGTAGAGCTGAGTGCTCTGAATTGGAGAGACCAATTGTGTGAATTGGTGTATCGATGATAGATGAGTGTGTTAGGGTGACTTAATAGTATAATTTGGACTCATGACCAACTAGAGAGTTGTTGAGGATTGTAATACCCTGATTTTTCAATTAATGAAAAATTATTTATTTTGCACATAGTGTGCACGTGCAATATTTTGGTTAATATTTTCATCAAGATGAGTAAAGATATTTCAATTTGTGCTTTTAATTATTTTGTACAAAAGCCCTATTTTAATTAGATTAAAAAGCTTTTTTTTCTTAAAGCCCAAAATGTAATTTATTTATTTTATTTTAAAATAACTATTTTGGCCCATAAACTAAAGCCCATGGACTATATTTTTACACAATTTGTCATACAATTTAAAGACTATTTTATTTTTATACAAAATTAAATGTACAATTTTGGGCCTAGTTGCATGCACGTGCACTCCACGTACACGTGCAAAATGCATGCTTTCTTCATGGCCGGGAATGCTTCTTTTGGAGGGAGATTCAAAAATTATAATGGTGATCATGGTGGTGGTTACTCAGATGTGGGTAATTATTGCAACTCCTACTTCCATCTTGGCCCTCCATCTTGCAACCAACCAATTGATCCTAGCCCTCCATTTCCTTTAACTTTTAGTATAAATACCCCCTCCCATGGCTAGTTATTTTGTGCTTAATATTCTCTTCCAAACCTATAGTCTAATAGCATTATCTAGTAGTAGTTTGTGAGTTAAAAAGATTGAGTTGTGAGTGGGATTGTGCTTGCATTCTACCAAGGAGGAGAGGGCCGGCTATTCAAGGAGGAGCTTTCGGTGTGGTGCTTTTGGAGCTTGTGTGCGCGCGTCTAGGAGGAGGTGCACTCGTTTGCGAAGGACTTTTGTTGTTATTGTGTTTGTCTCTCCATACAAGGTGGGTAAATTTTCCGTATTTCTAATTAAGGATACATGCTCGATTAAATTAAATGAATGATGCATGAAAAATATTAATAAGAGTACATTCTTAATTGGAAAATTGACCTATGAATTGATTGGAATGTGGGTGTGCAATTGTATGTGATTTGATTAGAAAAAATCTAAGTTTGTATGGATTAATTATAATTATGGATTGTTAAAGAAAGTCTCATTATTCTACATCACAAATTATGTACACAGAGTTAGTAGATTGGCAATGCTACTTCATGTGATTAAATGGATCTTTATGTTATATTGAAATGAATGAATTGAGATATAGATTAGTATGTTTGGTAAAAGGTTAAAAACAGAGAATTAATGTGTGGTTTGCTAATAAAGAGATTAGTGGCATTAATTGTTGAGAAATGTCGAAAAGGAATTCCCTGGTTAGTCGACTTAGGACCCTTTAAGTCGACTTATGCCCTCCTTTAAGTCGACTTATGTTTTTATAAGACAACTTATGTTATTTTCTTGAAATCATGAATATTTTCCCTCTGGACAGTCGACTTACTACAGTATAAGTCGACTGGTACTGATGAATTTTTATAGACTTGAATGTTCTATTCTTCTAAAAATACATGGGACTTATAAAAATGATTTGGGAATTATTGCATGAAATAAAATGTGATTTGAGAATAAAATGTGTAATTAGAACTATGGTTTTATAAGTGTATTTTTGGTAAAAAATTATACTTTGCAAAAGGAACTTGAAATGAAGAAGATTAATATAGTAAAGATTGAAGTGATATTATGTGATGGATGTGATTTATTCCTAATTGGGAATAGTATGAAAAATATGAATTGTGAATATTCGTTGGTGAGGTAAAGTATTTCTCATTTTGAGAATAATGTGACAACTATGAAATGTGAATTATTCTCGTTGGAGAATAGTGCGACAAATTATGGTGTGAATAGAATGAAGGAATGATACCTTAATTTGAGATTTTAACTGTTCAGTCGACCGAATGTGTGTGACAGTCGACTGTATTGAACTTGAGAAATTACATAATTGCACTCTGCAGAATAGCCGACTGGGTTGAACGACAGTCGACTGCCCTGTAAATGATAATTGAGATTTTGAATGCTGCGGAACAGCCGACTGACCATATGCAGCAGTCGACTCTTCCGAGCGATTATTGAAGAGCTTTATTTGACTGAACAAGTCGACTGGATGAGCTCCAATCGACTGTTCAGAGTACTTTTTGACATCTCTGAAATTCTATGAATTGTCTTATGATAAAGATTGTGAATTTTATGTGAGTATTGGTCGTGACAGTAGACTCAATTGTCTTTGCATGAACTCTTTTATACAAGAAATGAAGTGAATCATTATTTGAATTATGAAAGTTATATAATTGTGGAACTATGGACATGAAAAAGAAAATCTATAGTGATTATGAAAAATGGACTCATGAGCTGGAAATGCTCAGATTATGTTAGAATTTCTGAATTGGAATTGAAATGAAAGAGTAGCTAAGTCTCCCCCGGCATTTGGAAAGAAATGAAATGAATATTGAAAGGAAAGACCAAGGTTGGTCATGTTGAAATGAATGAATAAGTTCGGTTTAGTGGAGAGGCTAACTCTAGAGCTTTGATTTTGTTCATGATTCTAATAAAAACTAAGGATTAGTACATAGTGGAGATGTGATGAAAGTAGGAGAAAAACACGAGTGAGGACCATCGGATTTGCGGCGGAGAGTATTTCACAGGTTCTTCACTATGAGTCGTGACATGACGTGGATACGGCTCCAGGGTACCGTGGCGGCAGAAAGTATTTCACAGGTTCTTCACGATGAGTCGTGACATGACGTGGATACTGCTCCAGGGTACCGTCCCGGTGGTGACACTTGTGGGATGTTTGGTGACTGCATGAGGATCGTGTGCCATGAAGGAGGCTGATTTGTCACAGGTTCTTCACGATGAGTCGTGACATGACGTGGGATTCCCCTCCAGGTTTTCTGTACACGTGCTTGCACTCATAGATCATTTAAGATACCTACCGTAATTACAGTAGTAGATTAAGTCATGGCGAGGGATTGAACCCTACAAAGATGAAGAACGATTAAGAGGCTTGGCCTCGGACCTATGTAGTATGGGATGCATAGAATCCGAACAAGTGCGCATTAGTGTCATCTAATATAAATAATTGCATTAAAGACTAAGTGCACAATCACAACACGACATCAAAAGGGTAGTCCCTTTAGTTTGAAATGTGACAAGTTTGTGTTTGCTAAATATGGAAAATAAGTTATACTATTTCCGGCATAGAGAGGATGGCCGTGTATAATGATCGTCGGTTGAATAAACTGACGTACCCACAGTCTTATATGCAGGTAAATGGCTTGATACAGATTAAAGAGGAACAAATGCTTAAAGATGATACAATGTTGTTGTAGATATGTTTCATTGTTGTAAATTTTACTTCCGCTGTGCAATGTAAATGTAATTTTGATGTAAACTCTGATGTAAAGTGAAAAGTTTAAATTTCCTTGTAAAATTGTACTAAAGGAAGCGAAAAGATCCTGCAGAACATCTCGAATTCAGTGTATTTGGGATTTGGGGCGTTACAAGGATACCCACACCCTTCTATAGAATTTGAGTTTTTTTCGTTCTGATGAACGAGTAGGATTTTGTGTTACTGGTAAGGTGCATCCCGTGCACAGGAAGCACGCAGGCTGGAGCATGAGAAGCTATTTCGAGGACTTAGATGTTTGAATCTAAGCTCGTGATCAACTAGGAAGTTGTAGCCTAGGATCTTACCTTTTCAGGTTGGGCTCGTACACTCCAATCAGAGTTGTATCGAGAGAGTTATGTCCATTTTGAGATTCGGGCAGAAACCCGTAGGTCGCTTAGTCTGGGTTTGGACTGAGGGTTGTGAAAGCATTTTTCCCTTATGTGTGAGCTGAGTCAATGACTCGTGTCTAGGGATGGTTGATCTCTGTATTGAGGTTGTTGACTCCCCGAGTAGGATGTGTGACTTGAGTTAGTCACTAGGGTAAAGGATACCCTGCACCTATCAAGCCTATATTATTAGACTCCTGCCAAGTGTAGGACTTCCGAGCATGCCAGTGAGTGGAGCTCACGGGGCAGTTTTATATTTTCAGCCGGGGTAGCGGCAGGCGTAGGCCATTATGCTGGACGAGTCTAAGTCGGGGAAGTGGCGAACCGGACCGGTATCGCCAGGGGCCAGAGGCTGATAGGCAAGTGTGGAAGCAGTTAATTCTTACCTGAAATAATTAGAGTAAGGTAGGGGTTAGAATGGTTTATTAAGGGGTTGGGAAACTGCATTAGTCCTAGTAAACCATAGTCTGTGTTGCATCTTCTAATCGTAGGGATACATTCTCGGATTGAGTCCCTGGCTCGTATCTCGATCTGTTGATTCCCAAAGTTTTGCCGAAGTAAGGTGCAGGAGGCCCGAATGAATTGACCTCCCGTGGTGCTCACGTCCCTAAAACACGGGTTTATGTTCTGTGTTTTGGTATATATATGTTCATAACCCAGGCCGGGGGTGAACATGCATGCAAGAGTCCATGAGTTGACATGTGGAACCAAGGGTCGTAAGGACCAGGTTCAATGCGGTTTCTAAGGAGGTCCGTGCGCGAGTACCAACTGGCGGTGACCACTTGGGCACTGCAGGGCAGAATTAGACCGACCGCTGCAATCTCCTTGGGCGACGGACAGTCTATTGGGAACTGGATGGGTACAAGAGTAGGGTGCATGGCGAGGGATCGAACCCTACAATCAAGAGAGCCGAACTCCTTGGAAGGTATGTAGTATGGAATGCATACGTTTCCATCGAAGTTGATTTTGGGAAAGTATGTAGTATAGGATGTATACGTTCCCACTGAATTGCATTAGAGTAGGTGCATCATGTGCATTCTTGTTTGTGAATTAGATTAGGTTATGCTTGGGTCTTGAACGCATGTAGTATAGGATGCATGCGGATCTAGATTCCTAAGTCTTGCTTGTTTTAGAATAGGCTTGTGATTGGTACATTTAATTGTTAGATCATGGCATACACGAGTACTACATAATTTAGGATGCACGTTTCCTTTTCCATTCAAGATGGGTTGTGATTGCCAGTTTGGAGGATCGCTGTTTTACGTCAGTCGAAGTACTGACGTTCCCCACCTTTTAGGTACCGATTCTTCCTTTCGAGCAGGTGTAGAGATATCAGAGTCGCGCAACAGAAGACTCAAGCCGAGGAGCAAGTCCCAGAGGAGCCGATGGCCCACTCAGCGAAGTTCAGCGAGTGATCAGTCGATTACCTTTCCAGGAGGCAGCTGATAGCTTTACAAGGGGAATCTGTAATTATTTGTAATAAGTTGTAATGAATTAATGTAATTTGTATTCTTGTCAAGAACAAGACATTGGTTGTAATCAATGATGTAATGACTTATTTGGCAATAAAAAGTTTTTAAATTTCCGTGTTATTACTGTGTTGAGATGCATTTGAAGACAAAGATTCTGGGGAGTGTCACGGATGTCCAGTAACGGGGATCCGGGGCACTACACTTTGTGTGAGAAAGCTAGCTGCCTGCTCGAGGCACATGCTGAGCTTCGAGCTTGGGGGTTGGTGCCGAGCGCTTCGAGCGAGGCACTTTGTGAGAGGGAGCTGTGTGCCTGCTCGAGGTACTTCCCGAGCTCCGAGCTTGGGGGTGGTGCCGAGCGCTTCGGGTGTAGGACCCCGTATTTTTAAATATTATTTTTAAAGATTTATAAATAAATTAAAATGATTTTTGGAGAACTGATAAATATTTTCTGGAAATCTATTTTTTTACACGTGCAAAACACGTGCAAATATTTTTATGAGAAGTTCAAAAGCCAAAATTTCTTCATGGAAAATCATCATTTATTATTTGGGATTTAATTGTAATTTTTCTAGATTTTTCTAATATTAATTGGATCTATTTGCAAATATTACGAAAAAGAAGGATCTTTTTTGCATAATTGTTATTTTGAGGGGTGAAAGTGCAAAACTATTTTTCTGGACTTTTCAATAGTGCCAAATGGAAATACGGAGGTTATTTTACTTTTAAATCTCAATTTAATCGATTTTATCAAGTTTCCAAGTATAGGAATCTATTTATGTAAAGTTATATTTTAAAGGGGTTATTTTGCAAATGTGTCTAAAAACCATAAAACTCCTATTCTGGGTGTTTAAAAGGGGTGTAGTGCAGCCGTCTTTCGCTGTACAACATAAAGTTTTATTATTTTTTTTGGAGGAATTAAGAAGAGGATCTTGGATTTTGCAAAAGAGAAGTTTTCTTAAGGGATTTCTTCATTCGAGGTGAGTGACATGTTTGTTTTGCTTTGTGTATTTTGCATGTAACTGTTTTGTTGATTTATTTATGTATGTGATTTGGTACAATTTGGTTGTTTGATCTATGAATGTTTAATGGATCTTGGATGTTGAATCTTATTGCTAGAAAGCATGTTTAGGGTTTGAATATGAATATGCACATTATGAATTGGATGAAAAATTAGATCTTGTGAAACCCTAGTTGTTCGTAAATAGGAATGTATGTGGGTAGTCGTTCTCTTTTGGGTTAATGTTGGATTGAATGAATATGGTGAATTTTATGCATGAATCTATTAAAGGTAAGACCTTTTATGATTTTGAGTATTTGGTTGAATACAAATTGGACATGGTGATGTTATCAATTAATTATGGTTGTGAGTTGTAGCAGTAATTCAGTTTTGAGGAATTTGAATGGAAAGTTATGAATCAAGAGATCATATCTTGAGAATCAAAATTTGAGAATTTAGTCGAGTTGAGGAATATACCCAAATTGGGGATTCTTTTGAGATTTTGATATTTATATGTTTTGGATCTGAATACGAAGAAATTTCAATGAGTAATTGATTTTTAGAAAACACTATTTTGATGATATGCACAATTTCATGTTTGATTGAAGGAAATCAACAAAATCTCTATTTTTATAAATTCAAGTAGTTTGATTTAGTTTTGTGGACTATTATATGTCCTACCATTTATATTTGAACATATAAGAAATATGTTTTTTGAAGAAATCGTTTTCATACAGTAAAACTACGTATCGGTTAAATTGTGCACAACCAAAAGTATACAGTCTGTATGTCGACAGTCGACTGGTATGAATTTTCAGTCGACTGATACGACCCGGCTGCTATGTTCTTTAGTTTTCTTGAAATTTCCTTCTGGACAGTCGACCTATACCTTTTACAGTCGACTGGTACACTTAGAATTATTTTTCAAAGTTATTGTAATTTTTATCTCTGGACAGTCGACCTATGACCCTTTTCAGTCGACTGCTATACTTATAATATTTTCTTAAATATTATTGGATTTTCATTCTGGACAGTCGACCTATGACCTTTACAAGTCGACTTATAAGGCTTAGATTATTTTCTTAAAACAATAGAATTCTCTTTCTGGATAGTCGACTTACGCTTGTTATTAGTCGACTGATACTGATGTACCTTTATATTTTTGAATGTTCTTTTAAATGATTTATTCTCTAAATGTTTTAATCTATTACTATTATTCTATACTTTATCTTCTATTGAACATACATTTTCAAGTGGTTTAGTTGAGCAATTTATGTTGGAAAGTTGGTTTGGACATTTGAGAGTGAGTCTCTAGAGGGTGTGTGTGACCCTAGTATACCGGCAGTTGAGTTATTTATGTTTGGGCCTGTTGAGGCATTTTAGTTGATCAGTTGTTGAGTTAAGTTCGGTAGGGCACATCAACTCTAGGAGATTCATTATGTAATTAAATAACCTAAATGATAAGGATAGACACTAGTGGTGATATGATGAACGGGAACATGAGTTATGGACCTCAGCATGGCTTGCGGTGTGAGATAATCCCCGAAATTATCCAGGTGTGAGTGAAATAGTCTCCGGAATTACCTGTGGTGTGGGATTGATCTCCAGAATTATCGGGGTCGAGGCGACACACATGTGGTATTCGTGTGATGAGGTGTCATTGCTTGCGGTGTGGGGTATTCTCGAAGATTTCCAGGTGTGAGTGAAATAGTCTCCGGAATTATCTGTGGATAGAGATTGACCTCCGGAATTATCGGGGCATGGGCTAATACTCACAGTTTATCTTTATCTCGTAGTAGTCATCGTGATAGGATTAGTTGCATAGCGGGGATTGAACCCTATAATGTGGAGACGTTAAGGGCTTGCACCGGACCTATGTAGAGTGGGATGCATAGACTTCGACAAGTACGCATTAGAGAGTCCGCATATAGACTTGTGTTTTCTTGACTTGGTTTTACGCATATGTTTTCCTGTTTTCTACACTTGACACTTAGTTTAGCTTCACTTGAGGTTACATGTTTCCTTGCTACGTCACATTTTATGTATTCTTGTTTATTACATGTTGTCTATGAATCTATGCTTAACTTATGTTGTTTGTTTTATGTCACTCACACCTTTATGGCTGACCCCTTTAGTTTTGGGGGTTAGGATTATCTCTAGCCTCATATTTTACAGATGATTTCTTAAGGCTCGGATTTGGATGCTTGAGTTCCATTTATATAGTGACTTATGTAATTGTAAATTGTTGTAAAGAAAAGAGAATTGTGATTTAAGATGTATTGTATTCCGCTGTGCTATGTAAACGATTATTGTAATGAAAGTTGATTTTTTTTTATTATTAGTGTTTGGTTGTGTTTAATATTACACTAAAGTTGATGCTGGGAATTGTGCTACGTATTTTCTAAGATATTATATTAGAAATTCGAGGCGCTACATCGGGCGAGGCACTTTGTGTGAAAAAGCTGGCTGCCTGCTCGAGGCACATGCCAAGCGTCGAACCTGATGGCCTTGCTTTTATGCTCCTTTTGTAAGAAAGCTGGCTACCTGCTCGAGGCACATGCCAAGCGTCGAGCCTGATGGCCTTACTTTGTGGTGCTTTGGTGAGAAAGCTGCCTGCCTATTGTCACGCCCCACTTCCTAAAAAGAGAATACAGAATACGGATACGTGACCAAGCCCAGCGAATAATTTTCATCATCCATAAGCTGTCAGGATCTTTACAACATTTCACAAAAATAATCAGAGTCAAAAGCAAGAAAAGTCAACAAGCATGCATATATGAATCAAAATACCAACAAGAATACTTGAAACCAAAATATTATAATCTCAAATAATCCAGATCTGAATAAGTCATTATCCTGTGTCACATTGCCCAAATACAAATAAATCCAAGTAACAAAATACAATTGTCAAAATAAGCAACAAGGAATAATAATAGCAAAATTCCAGCATCTAGTATCTCATATTACCAACTCCGTCTGGCAACTGTTATCCAAAATCTGCTATTTAACAATTGCTGGAATAGGAAAAAACAAACAAACAAACTCCCGTCAATACAAGTTACGGGCCGCTTGTAGTGTAGGATACAAGTGCATGGGAAAAACTAACTAATAACATGGAGTAGGCATGATAACAAATATAACAACTAGCATGGCAAGATGAACAAGTGTATGTGGCATGTATCAAGTGTCAAGTGAACAAGTATCATATACACAGGTAACAAGTATCAAGTGTCACGAATCAGGTATCACGTAACCAAGTATTAAGTAAACAAGTGTCAAGTAATAATGTTCAAGTCTTGTATTATTACTGTCTAGGTCGCACTTTATGCATCCATACTTTTACTACATGGTTGCTACATTCAAACTAGTATCAAGTATCAAGCCTCAAGAAATCAAGTATCAAGTATCAAGCCTCAAGTATTAAGTAACAAGCCTCAAGTATCAAGTATCAAGCCTCAAGTGAAATATCAAGCCTCAAGTGTGAAATATCAAGCCAAGTATCATGTACAATCAAAAGATCCTCTTCCGAGTACACGTTTCTGTATTTTCCACTATTGGATCTTTCCCTTTAAACCCCGGCTTGGTTATTTATTATTAGTATCAAACAAGCATGTACGTGTCACAAATAGGGCAAGTATAACATGGTATAATCAAGTAACAAATTCAAGTTACAAGATAAACATGTACGGGGAAAGACAGCACACAGAAGAATAGAACAACGGGAATTCTAATTCAGGACAGCAAGACAATACTGCACTAAAACTGAGATTTCCATTGCTACAAACATGCAAACCTGAATCCTTCGAAAGTTATGGAAAATAAACTCCCAGCCAAATCCAGAAAGTATATATAAGTCATATGGTGTTTCAGAAAAAAAATAAGTCTCAAAACATATTTGAATCCAGAAAACGTGTTAAGCCAGAAATCAGAAGCTTGTATTTAAGAACAGGAAAACAGCATGGAAACTAACAAATTAAATCTGCAAAAAATCTGGGGTATTCCCCTATATGTATAGTAACAGAAAATCAAGTTTCATAATTTTTCAATATAAATAGTTTAGTCAACAGAAATCAGAAATTATCAAGATGCAGTAGTTTTGTAAATCTGGAATCATAAATATTGCAGTACGAAAATAGCAATATCTCTTAAACCATAAATCGAAATCCAAATCCGCCAAAAGGGTGATAAAATAGATACAGTAGGCTAATATTCATATTCAGAAATATTTTACATATAACAAGTAGAAATTGGTCAAAAATCAGGTTCTTTACAGAACAGCGAGAAAAATCTGCTAGTATAGTAATTGTTTGGAAACATTGAACGGTTTGTAAAACTCATCAAATAAATTCACAAAACTTCAGGGTTAATCCCAATCAAGTCTAGTTGTATTGGGCAAAATATTAGATCAAAACAGTACCTTTAACATCTTCAAAATTCATAGAAAACAAAATCTGGGAATCTTTCGACACCACTGTAGTAAAATAGACATAACTCATAAACCAAAAATCGAAACTGAGATCCGTCAAAAGGGTTGAAAAATATACAAAAATCTCTACAAATCATGTTCACAAAGTATTTTCCAGTACTGACCTTAATAGGGTCTAAAATACTGATCAAATGGAAAAACCAGCAAAACTGAAAATATCCCATATGCACAAAATCCACTAGTTCACATAGAACTCATTCAAAACACAACCAAACATGCAATATAGTGTACTAGATGTCTAAACAACATGATATAGGGTATTTCACAAGTCCACAACAAGTCTACCACGAATAACACAAACGAGCACATGATATTATATGAACAACACGCATATATACACAACAGGAAGTGTAACACCCCGAATTCCAAAACAGACTGAATTCGAAGTTCCACATGATCTTTAAACTTCATTTCGTACAATTTTAAAAGAAATTTAAAACTTTTATTACATCAAAATTACATCTTGAATTACTAAATTTACATTTAAACAGCGGAAGCAATTTACAATAATTTACATGAATAAAATGTACAACACTTGAAACATTCTTTAAGCAGCATGCCTACTTTAATCTTGTCAATCTCTTTATCCTGGATAGAAACTGTGGGTTCGTCAGTTCATTCAAATGACGTAAGGATATAATACATCAATTTTCTCCTACTTAGAAAGCACACCATTGTCACAAGCAAAACTACGGGGATTATCCTATAGATATCGTGTTGTGTTGTGCACTTAGTCCTTAATGCAGCTGTTTATATTATATGAGACTAATGCGCACTTGTTCGGATTCTATGCATCACATACTACATATGTCCAAGGGCAAGCCCTTAATTGTACTTCATCTTGTAGGGTTCAGTCCCTCGCCATGACTTAAAATACTACGGTAATTGCGGTAAGTATCCTAGATGTTCTATGAATTATGAACCCATATCCAGACAACCTAGAGGGGAATCCCACACACTGACATGACGCATCATGCAGGCAATCTATGGACAATTCAACCTCCGTCATGGAACAATGACACCACCTGTAGTCACCAAACATCCCACAGGCGTCGCCACCAGAACGATAATTCTGTATTAGTGCTCATGCCGTGTCATGACGCATCAAGTAGGTAATCTGTGAATCACTCTCACACCGCCAATCCGATGGCCCTCATACTCGTGTTTTTCTCTTACTTTCGTTACATCACCACTATGTGTCTAGTCCTTAATTATTTGAATCATGAATAAAATCAACCCCTAGAGTTAGCTCTTTTCTCTATACCGGTCTTAAACATCAATCAACAATATGACCCAAACTTGGTCTTTTCTTTTCAATATCTCATCTCAAAAATATCTTTCAATGCCGGTATAAGGCTTGGCTACCCTCTAGCTTTCAATTCAATTTTATGTTCGTAGCATTTGTGTATTCATATTCATAAGACTTTTCATAATTCATCGTGATATTTGATTTCACTTTCATGTACAATTTCATGCATGGAATAAATTTCATTTGTCACATTCATAATTCGTTCTTTCCACATCATTCTCTTATTCTCTTTTTATCAATACTAAATCCAAAATTCACACTTTCGATTTTTCCATTATCAAAAATCTCTTTTCAAACTCTTTTAAACAATACGTTAATTTTTCTTTATCTAAAGACATTTAAAACTTGAAAAATCAAATAGTCAGGACAGTCGACTATTAAGGCATAGTCGGTCGACTGTTCTGCGAGAATTTAAAACTCGAAAATAGTCAGGACAGTCGACTGTTAAGGCATAGTCGGTCGACTGTTCTGCAATGATTTAAAACTCGAAAACTAAATAGTCAGGACAGTCGACTGTTAATGCATATTCGGTCGACTGTTCAGCAAGGATTTAAAACTCGAAAACTAAATAGTCAGGATAGTCGACTGTTAATGCATATACGGTCGACTATTCAGCAACTAAAATCCGAAATTTGGAATTTATACAGAAAGTTCATAAAAGCAACATTGTGTTCTATTAATTACTTCTTTTCCAAAGAAAATTTCTACTTGATACTTTTCGATTATAATTGGGTTTCTCTTTATTAAACTAATAAGTCTCTTCTTTCCATCTTGATTAACAACAAAAAAATCCAATCTTTTCTTAGACTTAGTCCTAATTAAAAAAATGTTCATTTTTCCAACAAAATAGCATGCAACTTTAGGATTCTTTAATATCAATCTTACTAACAACAACATACATAGTTATTTAATCAATCTAACTTCATAGCATGAAAATTTCTCATAATTCACACTTTTCACATAAACACATTTCTTCATATTGTATTTTCCCACATACATGAACATTTCAATAAAAAGATTTTATTCTTTCTTAATTAACATGCTAGTGTAATATCAAATTACCACAACAATATTTCTAATCACATCATTCAATTTAATTTTACTACTTATTTCATGCAATTTTACATGGATCCATTTTTTTCTCCTTAATCATGGCACTAACATAAATCAATATTTACTCTTGTTTATTCTAGCATGATCAAAACACAAACCTAGCATGGTAACTATTTAGAAGTTGGAGAAAATTGTCCACCTTATTTAGAGAGAAAACAAAAGAAACTCCTAAGAACTCCTAGAATGATAAAAAAGATGCCTTCTTCTCCTAGTTTGAGCCACCAATTTGACGTCTCTTCCTAGTATGGTAAACAACCCGAGCCTCCCCTTGCTTCTTGAAGAAATGCTGGCCAATATAGAGGAAAGAACACACAATTTTGAAACCCTCAATCCTTTGAACTCACTATTCTCTCAATCTTTTACTTATTAGTTATATTTCTTTCTCTTTTTTATATAGATTAGGTGCAAAGACAACTAATGTGGTGGGGTATTTATACAGATTTTTAGTGAGAATAGAAGGCTAGGATTGGATCAAGTGGTTAAGGATCAAGGGCCTAGATGAATTAGGGAGTTGCCATAACTTCCCATGATGGAGTAACCACCTCTCCACCTCATCCACTCTCCCTCTCCTCTTTGATACAACCCAACCACACCTCAAAAGGTGTACAATGCATGGGCTAGTGCATGCACGTGCCACCCTAGTGTCCCTCATTTACAAGTTGTTTATGTTAATTAAATTAATTGTCTATTAATTGAGTCTACACTACAAGTTAGGCTAAAATAAAAAGGAATTAAATTAAATAGGCTTACAAATGGGCCCAAAGACCATGGGCTCTATTAATTTAATCAATTAATTAATTAATGTGGGCTATAAAGAGACAATTTGGCCTAGGATTAAATTAAGCTTTCTAAATAAAAAAATAAGAATTAGGATTACTAGTTTATGAAATATTTTTAGAGAAATACGTGCATAAGCACGTGCACAACACGTAAAGTCAAACAACTCTAATTTAAATAAGATTTGAAAATCCAGGATGTTACAAGAAGTGGTCAACCCTAGGTTATTTCATGTCATGTATGTTGTGAAGCAACTATGGTCGAATCAACACAATGGAGACAATATAAACAAGGGGATACACATACAAATTGTCTCTACAACCCAACTACACTACATGCGGTATTTAGTACTTGTATTACACAAAGAAAAGAATACAAGTTGCTTGCCTGAGAGACGACGACGGAAACGGCACAAAAATAAGAATAATGGGAACGAATTTCCGGGTAACGAACTCATGAACACACAAACTCCAAAAGTGAGCAAAACACGAACACACAACCAACAGCAATGAACACAAAAACACGAACACCACTCAAGAATCACAACCATGATAGCTCGTGCGACCACTCGCACGAGCAACCAAAGGGAGAGAGGATGGAGAGCTGGCGGCAATAGGGAACGGCAGCATAGAAAAGGAAGCTTGCTACTGTCGAGGGAGGTAGCACACTTGTTGTGCTGTCGCTGCAATCAGACAGAGAGAAAGGCCAAGGGCAGCTTACTGTCGCTGCGGTCAGATGGAGAGTAAGGCTGAGGGCGGCTTGCTGTCGGCTATTGCTGTCATGTCGCAAGAGAATAGGAGGCACAGGGGAGAAAGAGAGAGGGCCAGGATGAGGAAGATGAGCGGGAGAGAGATAGAGCGGCTGAGAAGAGGGTTTTTGCATGGGTTATAAATATATAGGTCCTAAGATTAGGGATAGGGTAGTGGATGGAAGTGGCACAGTGGAGCAAAACGGGTTCACGAGTGGTAACGGGTCTGCAAGGGTTTTAATTATATTGGGTATAGTTGGGTTATAGTTTAGTTGGGTTTTGGGTATAGATAATTAATGGTTAAGGTTAAATAGGATGGATATGGTTTTATTGGGTATTAGGAGTTCTAAATGGGTATGGGTATAAATTAGGGTCCAAATAGGGTTAAAGATCCAAAACAAAGGAAATATAGGAGCAACCAAATAATAAAAAAAATACAAATGAATATATTGAAGATAAAAATCCAATTTACGGTCCAAAGATACAAGCTGAATCAAATACGAGGAAAAAGAAAATACACCAAAAGAAAAAAAAAATACACTCAAAAATACACAAATGGAAAACAGGGGTTACACCTGTATGAGGAGCGTTGAGCCTGGTGGCCTTGCTTTGAGGTGCCTTTTGTGAGAAAGCTGGCTGCCTACTCGAGGCACATGCCGAGAGTCAAGCCTGATGACCTTGCTTTGAAGTGCCTTTTGTGATAAAGCTGGTTGCCTACTCTAGGCACATACCGAGCGTCGAGCCTGATGGCCTTACTTTAAGGCACTGTTGGTGAGAAACCTTGATTCCTGCTCGAGGCACATGCCGATTGTCGAGCATGATAACCTTGCTTTTAGGCGCTTTTTGTGAGAAAGCTGGCTGCCTGCTCATGGCACATACCGAGCATCGAGCCTGACGGCCTTGCTTTGAGGCACCTTTGGTGAGAAAGATGGCTGCCTGCTCAAGGCACATGCTGAGCATCGAGCTTGATGGCCTTGCTTTGAGGCATTTTTGGTGAGAAAGTTGGTTGCCTGCTCGAGGCACATGTCGCGTCGAGCTTGATGGCCTTGCTTTTAGGCACCTTTTGTAAGAAAGCTGGCTGCCTGCTCGGGGCACATACCGGGCATCGAGCTTGATGGCCTTTCTTTGAGGCACTTTTGGTGAGAAAGCTGGCTGCCTGCTCGAGGCACATACCGAGTATTGAGCCTGATGGCCTTGCTTTTAGGTGTCTTTTGTGAGAAAGCTAGCTGCCTGCTTGAGGCACATGCCAAGTGTCGAGCTTGATGACCTTACTTTGAGAAATCCCTCGTAGGGGGTCGAAGTTCAAGCCTAGGGGCGAGGACTTGAGGGATTGAGAAATCCCTCGTAGGTCGAAGTCCACGCCGAGGGGAGAGAACTTGAGGGATTGAGAAATTCTTCATAGGTGGTCGAAGTCCAAGCTGAGGGGCGAGGACTTGAGGGATTGAGAAATTCCTTGTCGGTCGAAGTCCACGCCGAGGGGCAAGGACGTGAGGGATTGACAAATCTTCCATACGTGGTCGAAGTCCAAGCCAAAGGGCGAGGACATTGGGGATTGAGAAATCCCTTGCAGGTGGTCCAAGTCCAAGCTGAGGGGCGAGGACAAATGGGATTGAGAAATCCCTCGTAGGTGGTCGAAGTCTAAGCTGTAGGTGGTTGAAGTTGAGTTTTGACATGTTTACACATTTTGGAAAGGAATTTCATTGTTTTTGTACAAGTTTACAATGAGGTACAACAGAGGCGTAGTGCCTAATACAATTTTGGCGAATGTATTTCCTCACGAAATTTGATAAGAAGCTCCGCATTCCAGGGTCGCTTAACTGCCTTGCCCCCCAGGTCTTCAAGTCGGAAAGTGCCTGGACGTACCACTTGGGACACCTTATACGGGCCCTCCCAGTTCGGTGCTAGTTTGCCTTTGCTGTTGGGGTAAAAAATAACAAGCTTCCTGAGTACGAAGTCGCCTTCCTTAAGGTCGACAGGACGGACCTTTTTGTTGTAGATTCTCTTGGCTCGCTGTTGGTATATAGCTCGTGTAATGGAGGATCTTTCACGGATTTCATCAACCAGGTGCAGGTTGGCCCTGAGGTCACTCAAGTTGGATTCCTTATTGAAGCCCATGATCCTAGGCGAAGGGAGCCCGACTTCCAGTGGGATGACAGCCTCTATCCTGTATGTCAGATTGAATGGGGACTCACCCGTAGGAATTTTTTTGGTTGTTCGGTACGACCATAGGACTCTGGGTAACTCGTCGACGCACAGTCCTTTAGGAGATTGGTCTAATCATTTTTTGAGACTTTCAAGAATTTGGCGGTTGGCATTTTCTGCTTGCCCGTTAGATTGAGGATGGGCTATTGATGAGAACCAATGCTGGATTTCGAGGTCATCGCAGAATTTTCGAAAATTTTTACCTGCAAATTGATTCCCATTATTGGTGATGAGCAAGCGTTGGATACCGAACCAACAGATATTGTGCTTCTAGAAGAATTGTTGGGAGTGGTGCTCGGTGATTATGGCCAAGCGTTTGGCTTCGACCCATTTGGTGAAGTAGTTGATGGCCACGATGAGGAAACGTCTTTGGCCTGTTGCCGTCAGAAATGAGCCGACCAGGTCCATCCCCTACATGGCGAAGGGCGCTGGACTGGTCAGCGACCTGAGTTCGGCTTGGGGCAAGTCTCTAATCGAGGAGGATCTCTGGCAGGGGCCACATAGCTTAACAAGATCACAGGCATCTTGCAGTATAGTCGGCCAATAGTACCCGTGGTTGAGCACCTTCTTTGCGAGCGACCTATTGCCCATATGACACCCACCAATTCCCTTGTGTAACTCTTCCAGCGCATACCTCACTTCTTTGGGACTCAGACATCGGAGGTATGGTCTGCCGTCCACCTTGGTGTATGAACGTTTGAAGAGGATATTTTCAGTTAAGGTGAACCTTTGAGATTGAACCCTTATCTTCTTAGCCTTGGCAGAGTCTTTAGGAAGTTGGCCTTCTGCTAGGAACTTGTGGATGTGATTCATCCAATTATGCGGCTGCATGCTCGCATTGAGGCAGACGACCTCGGGCTTCTCGATGCTTGGCTCATAGAGGATCTCGATGAGGACTATGTGGTCGAGGCCCTGAAATGATGATGAGGCGAGCTTAGAAAAGGCATCTGCCTACTATTCAATTCCCTGGGTATTCGCTCGACCGAGGCATGCTCGAAGGCTTTCAAGATGAGTTTGACGCGCGTCAAGTACCGCACCATCTGATCATCACATGCCTCGTAATCCCCTAAAATTTTGCTAACCACGATCTGAGAGTCGCTGAAGAGCCTTATTCGTCTTGCTCCTGCATCGTGGGCCAGTGTGTGGCCGATAATCATTGCTTCATGTTTTTCTTCGTTATTAGAGGCCTAAAAATTGAGGCATAAGGAATACTAGAAGACGAAATCATCGGGGCCACAAAGTATGACACCAGCTCCGCTTCCTCCCTCGGACGATGATCCATCTACATAAATCTCCCAAGTGGGATCCTATCTCGGGTGCTTCAGAAATGCTACACTCTGTGATAAACTTCACGAGGGCTTGCCCCTTGATGGCTATCCAGGGTTTGTAGCTGATGTCGTGTTGGCTCAGCTTAATCGACCATTTGATTACTCGCCCAGAATTTTCAGGTTTGTTGAGGACGAGCTTGAGCGGCTGATCCATTAGTACTTGAATGGAGTGTGCTTGAAAATACAGTCGGAGTTTCCGAGCTGCCATCACCAAGGAGTAAGCGACTTTCTCCATGGGGGCATATCGGAGCTCTGCCTCGTACAGGACTTTGCTAATGTAATAGATGGGTTTCTAAACCCCATCTTCCTCCCTAACAAGTATGGCACTGAGCACGGGTTCAAATGCAACCAGATAAAGGTAGAGGGGCTCGCCTGGTTCTGGTTTGCTCAGGAGCAGGGGTTGGCCAGTTAGGTATTTAGCTAGTCGAAAGCTTGTTGTTGGGGTTCTCCCCATTCGAAGCCTTTAGTCAGCCGGAGGGCTTTGAAGAACAGGAGTGACTTTTCACCGTATTTTGAAAGAAAACGGCCAATGGCCGCTAGACGACCCGTGAGCCTCTAGACATCTTTGACATTCCTCGGAGGGGTCATGTCTAGTATGGCCTGGATCTTCTCGAGTTTGCCTTAATGCCATGCTGGCTATCCACGAATCCGAGAAATTTTCCCGAAGTGACTCTGAAGGTGCATTTTGAGGGGTTAAGTCTAATGTTGTGGGACCTTAGGACCCTGAAGGCTTCCTTGAGATCAGTGACATGATCTTGGCATCAGCAGCTTTTGACGAGCATGTCGTCGACATAGACCTCAATGTTCTGATCTATTTGCTCTTTAAACACCCGGTTGACGAGCCTTTGGTAGGTAGCACCGGCATTCTTCAGCCCGAAGGGCATGACCCGGTAACAATAGAGGCCCTAGTTGGTCACGAAGGTAATTTTTGAGATGTCAGGGGGGAACGTTCTGATTTGGTTATAGCCAAAAAAAACATCCATGACGCTCAGCAGTTCATGGCCAGAAGTTGCATCTATCAAGGCGTCGATGCTCGGAAGGGGGAACGGGTCATTGGGGCAGGCCTTGTTGAAGTCTATGGAATCTATGCAGATCCTCCACTTCCCACTCAGTTTCTTCACCATTTCAAAATTGGCCAGCCATTCAGGATAGCTGACTTCCTGAATAAAACGAGATGAGAGGAGCTTGTTCACTTCTTCATTGGTCGCCAGCTGCCTTTCGGGGGTGAATTTGCGGTGCTTCAGTTGGACGTGCTTTGAATCTAAGCGGACGCTAAGTCTGTGCATAATGAGGTATTTTGAGATTTCAGGCATATTCGAGGGCGTCCAGGCAAAAAGATCAATATTCCACATGATGCAGTCAGTGATGGCCAGTTTTAGGTCTGGGAGAGGGACTGGCTAACTCAGAACCACTTAGACCTGTCATCCTCGGTGAAGGGGATTTCTTCCAATTAGTCGATAGGCTCGGAGCCCAATGAGTTCCTGTTGGATAGAAGTTCAACCGTTTCAAGGGGAAAAACATTACCTCCCACCACGACCATGTAGTTGGACCTAGCTGATTCTTGACTGCCTCGGATCGCACTGACTCTATGGTCGGTAGGGAACTTCATTTTCAGGTGGTATGCGGAGGGTACCACTTGAAGGGAACAAAGGTCGGGCCTGGCCAGAATCACATTATAGGTAGCTTTGACATTGACCACCATAAAATCCATGGCTTCTATTCGGATGTTCGGGTCTGTTCTGGCTGTGACGTCAAGCTTGATTATCCCCTCGATCTGTACCGGCGTGCCTGAAAACCCGTCCAGCATGTATCTCGTCAGCTTCAGTATTCCCCGTGGGAGTTTGAGTGCTTCGAACGCGGTAAGGAACAAGATGTTTACCGAGCTTCCATTGTCCACGAGGATGCGACGGACCTCGTGGTTCGCCATGGCGATGCTGATTACTAGTGCGTCGCAATGTGGCACGCGAACTCCTTCCAGATCATTGTTGGAAAATGACACAGCTAGTCCTTCGCCACTGTTGGGCGCATGATCGTGGACAGAGTTAACCTCCCTTAAGAAGGCCTTGCGGGAGGTGATCGACTCACCCCCCATGGGCCCACCGTGGACACAGTGTAGGATGGACGGCTCCACGGTCTCATCTGGCTCGAGTTCCATCTCAGGATGCCGACCGGCCGCTTGAGGAGGGGGCGAAGCCCGCTAGTCTCGTTGATAGGTTTGAGTGAATTCCCTTAGATAACCCTTTTGGATGAGGGCCTCGATCTCGTCTTTAAGAGCGCGCGACTAGTATCAGTCTTGTACCCGTGGTCCCAATGGAATCGATATTAAAATCTCTGGTCCCTTTTTGTCTTATTGTTGGGTCGAGGAGGATGGCAGATGATTCCCTTGTCTTCGATCTCCAGGGGGATAGCCGCCACACTATGAGTTAGTGAGGTGAACTTTTCGAAACGGGGGACCGGAGGCGGTCGTTTCTGACAGAGGGGATCTTTTTTAGACTTCTTCATGGGCTCTGGGCTATCTACCTTCCTCTTCCCCTCAGAGGGGGCTCCTGTCAGACCTTCGAGGTGTAGAGCTTCTTCAGCTCGAATGTATTTTTTGACCCTGTGGGAGAGGTCGGGAAAATCGATTGGAGGCTTCTTCACGAGGGAACCCTTCAACTGGCCATGGAGAATGTTATGTCGGAACGCCGCGGATGCGACGCCAGCATCAAGAGAAGAGACTGCCCTGGCCTCAGTGGTGAACCTCCGTACAAAGTCTCGCAAGGATCCCCCTTCCTTCTGTTTGAGGTCCAGAAGTGAAGTGCTCAGTTTCTCGACCTTGCCACTGGTCACAAAGTGAGCAAGAAAGTTTACTTCGAGCTATTCAAAAGAGAAGATCGAGTTGGGGCGAGCTTTGAGAACCATTCACTTATTGGGGCAACGCAAAGTGGCAGGGAAACGCTCGACAGAGGAGAGGATCTGAGGCGTTATGAATTATCATGAAGGTTTTGAACCCCTTTATGTGATCATCTGGATCACTCTCTCCATCGTATGTCTCGAACTGAGGTGGTCGAAAATTCCTCGAGATCGATGCATCAAGAATTCGAGCGGAGAATAGGAGTCTGGTAGGATGGTACCCTCGACTGGATTGTCCACCACCCTCGCCGATCCGGGCAAGGTGATTCTCCATCTCATGGAGTCGCTTAAGAACAGCGCCATCCCTCCTCGGTGGTCGGGTCGAATCATGTGACACGCTACCCAGGTTTCTCTCTTCCTGGATTGGATCATTGCGTGGTTGATCAGTCCTGTGTGCACCTCGGATGGCTATCAGGACCTCATTCCTAAACTCCTGGAACTCGGTCCTCGTGACCGCAACATCTTCCAATTGTATTGTCGGAGGTTGTCGATCTCTGGGTGAGCGATTGCACCATTGCCCCGAACCTTGTGGGCTATGGGTCAGAACCTGGACGGAGGAGGCAACTAGGCTCCTGGAATGATCGAGCTTTTTCCTGAGGTCGTCCACAGGTTTCCAATGGTTGATGATCTTCCGAAGGTCATAGGCTTTCTGGCGCTCGAATCGCCCTGCGGCTGATCATGATGCACTCGGACCCGGACCCAAGGGATCCACGAGTTCGTGCCTTCGGGAACCTCGAGTGTCCGCCTGACTACGAGTCTGATGAGGGTCGGCACACCGCCCTGCCGTGGCCGCCCTCCTCGGTTTGGGGGCCATAGAAAGGGTGGTGTCTGGAGACTGGAATTTAGTTTTTGATCTGTCAAGCCTGTTCCCACAGACGGTGCCAACCTGATCCGCTTGTTTCTGGTGCGGGAGCAACATGTGTGAGTTCTTGTAATTTGTGGAGTGGAAGGGACAGATCTCAACCGCAGGTCCGGTCGGTTTATGGAGGTCGGCTCAGAAGTCACTGGTTGCTAGCCAACCCGAACACCTGCAAGGCCTAGAAACACCGGGAGAAATCCTGGCGACTGACCCTCCAACGATCTAGTCAGTTACTAGACAGTGAAAGGAAGCTAGGGTTCAGGTGATAAATCTTTGATTACCTTTTCAAGAGGGAGGGGGCCTGGTATTTATAGGCCGAGTAAATGGGTAGTTGACCCTAATGGACCGGGTCAGACCCGTTTGTCTGTGGACCTGAAGCTGCAAAAGACCCGTTGGACCCATTGACCTGATGATCTGAGATGAGCGAATATTAAGGAGATCTGACGGTCCTAATTGGGCCACGTCACTCATACCCCACATCAGGTAATAACAGAGTATGCATTGAGCATCCTTGTGAACGCTATAGACCTCCCACCTTGCCCAGTGACATTTGGTAGTTGTTCTACCATCAAGTCAAATGCTAACATAGAGAGTGGTGCCCAACAAGATGCGGCAATTATAAGATTAGTATTTGTTTTGTTGTTGCAAAAGACTTTCCTGGTTGGTGTCCAGTCCCTATATCCACCTTTCTTAGATAACTTTCCCTTGAAGGTTGCATTATCCACCAACAATCTCTGGATACCGAGATCAACCTCTTCACTGATTTCGCTTTAATCTATTGAAATGCACACGCTAGCATCCCTGCTACCTTCAACCAAGGCCAATCAACCACCTTTGTCAACATAGCTGCATGGTTCTTGCTTCCACTAATCTTTTGAAGCTTCAACCGTCCATATATCATCTATAAGTGACCGGATGAAATAATACCTCAATTTGATGTACTTTATCCTTGAATAAAAGGCTGAGTTATTTGCTGAATGAATTGCACTTTTGTTGTTGGACCATCGCGTGCTATTCTCTTGCTCTCTGCCTAACTCCTCCATAAATATTTTAAGCCATATGAACTCTTTGCTAGCTTCTGTGGTGGCAATGTATTATGCATGTGGTAGAAAGAACAACTACTTTCTGCAACTTGGAGATCCAACGTATAGCTGTACCGCCTACAGTGAAAACATAACCTGTGATGCTTCTGCCACTGTCTTTATCACCTACATGATCTGAATCGACATATCCTTGCACATCCACATTATTACCATTAAAACACAAACAATACCTTGAAGTACATTTGAGTATCCACTGCACTGCTTTCCAATGTTCTTTTCTTGGGTTTTGCATGAATCTGCTAACAACTCCTATTGCTTGTGCAACTGTCACGCTCCGCTTCTCAAACTATGAGAATACGAGCATATAATAAAGTCCCAGTGAATGATGTAAACATCATTCATAAGTTGCACCAGTCTAACTCGACAATATGAATAACAATCACAACCACGCGAGAGAATATTATCACATAAACGAAGAACAACTTTAATATTAAATGAAATAATTCAAAACATAATATTCAACATCTGGGATAAAACAAACTTCGGGTCATAAACAAAGTACAATATGAATAACAATGTTCGAAGGAAAAATAGCTTAAAGATAATTTAAGCAGTCAATTCTTGAGCTCCATTCTCTAAAATTGTTGCTCACCGAGTCCTTCTGGTATCGCTCCTTCAGTAGCTGTAAACTCGTGATCTAAAAATAGAAAAATAGTGTCCGTTAGAGTAAGTCACGGACAATAAGTAGCGGGAAATAGAGAACAATAATAAGTATGGTATATCAAGAATGAAGGACTGGATCAAAGTCACGAACAAAAATAAGGGTTGGTAATAATGTCAAGGGTCTATGTTTAATTATGCAATAATCAATAATTACAATTCATATACAGGATCAAGCATGCAATGTCAATCTACTGTTATTATTCATTTTATTAACCTATCTAATGCACGTAGTGCTGTGTCCCATACCACAGGTTCGGTACATACAAATAAGTGAACGTTTAGACTGTGATGGTGAACTCAACAGATCATGTACTCGGCGTCAATAACAATAATTAACAATCAATAATTAACAATCAGAAATTAACAATCAATACTCCACATTCCAATCAATCAATGTAAACAATAAGGGCTATACTGAGTACAGTCTCCGATTGTTCACTACCAAGTCAACCCATAATATCCCGACTAGTTAATATTTTATTTCATCCTATGTGAGCATGCAAGAAGATGTCAAGGCTATGTAAGGCTAGGTGTGGCTAATTCTACTCATTACAGGCAAGGCAAGAAGCATTTATACTAAATCAATGCAAAACATACAATCTGGACAACAGGACGTTACTATACAACAACGAGTATTACCGCTGCTAAAGAAAGTCAAATCTGGATCCGTAAGAAGTTCTAGAAACTAGACTTTCTGACGGTTCCAGCGCATATACACACGATATATAAAAATCACAGAAACTGGGTTCAAATCCTTATTCTTTACATATTTTATGTTCAGGCAGCAAGTTATATATTATATTTACATATATGTATCGGGTCTGAATACTCATCAAATAATTTCACAAAAATTCAGGGTGATTCCTACGCATGTCTAGTCTGAGCAAAATTAATTTTACATTTTAATTTTACTGTTAACATGTTCTTTTTATTAACAAATCAGGGTGATACACATATAATTATGAATATGGAAATCCAGACCTAGTAGTACTAGAAGTCAGATATCTAGCTGATTATATATCATAATTCAATTCCGTTGATTGTTCTGGAAAGTAGACACATGGAGCTACAATTCATGTTTACAAAGTTCATTCAAATTACTGCAGCAACAACTTCGAAAGTTTAATGCAAAAGGGGGCCGACAGCAGGCCAGAAAATAATTTAACATGAATTAGTAATAATTTGATCACACAAGCATGCAATATCATGGTAATTAATTAACACAAGTTTTATTTAGTGATTAGCATTAGATTTCAACATTAACGAGACACTTTTACAATCATGGAAATTTATTTATGAAAATCACATTTAATTGAAAACATCTCAAACATGAATCAATTCTATAACATAGATCTAATTATTTTCATGTATTACGTGCTTATGCAATGTGCAATAGGGACTAGGGTTCGAGCCAATGATAATGACACGAAAAGAGATTTATCACTTGGTTTCGTTGATTAATCCATGATAAACTCTTGTACAAAAACAAATACATGAATATGGAAATATGAGCTACTTGTCGGAATCAAAGAAAATTCTTGAAAGCGAACAGTAATAGGGTTCAATAAGACTTTTCTTTATACGATTAGTTCGAATATAATAGAATAACGGGATTAGGATCACAACTAAGACACGTGCAACTCATGTACAACCAACACACGTGCAAACACATGCAAAGCAACACCCAGCAAAGAACCACAATAGCAAACAGCAGCCTAACAATGGCAGTAGCGGATCAAGCCGAACAGAAAATGACGAAACACCCACATCGGCAAACAGCAACTGTGTGCGGCGCTCGGCTGCTTTGGTTCGACTTTGACGACAGTGGTGGGATGGATGGTAGTGGTAGGGTGCTTGGGATGGAGGTGGCGGTAGTCTAGCAACGATGAGGTGGTGGGTTTGGAGGCAATGGGTTTCGGTGGTAACAAAACAAGGGAGAAGGTGATGGGATGTGTTGCGATGAGGTTGTGCATGCGGCTCGACGGCGGTAATGGCGAGGTGTGATGGAGGGAATGACAGGGCAGTGGGATGGTCTGGAGTGGGGATGAAGGTGCAAAGAGTGGGTTTCGAAAGAGGAAGAGGAGAAGAGAAGACGTAGGGGTTGACAGTGGCTGCAGGGTTGAATAGTTAGGGTTAGGGTTAGGTTAGAATTGTATTTATAGGGTAGATTAGGATGTTGGGTTATTGGTTTAGGATCCAATAGGAGATGAGTTAAAAGTTTTGGGTTTAGATCCAATAGGGGAAAGAACAAATAAACAAAAATAGGATTAATAAATAGACTAATTGGGGATATCAATACACAAAATTTGAATAGGATGAACAACAAATTTTCAGCAGAAAATTGAGAAGATTGGGAGACAAGAATTGAGTTGAAAGAAAATAATAAATTCTATCATCAGATAATCAAACTACAGGGGTTCAGAAAAGACGATAAAGAAAACAATAAATAATAATACCAAGAAAAAATACAATAACTGAAAATAGGGGTTACAACAACATCTGATCATGTACATACCATGGCATACATTAGGCTCCTAACTATTTAGACTAATGGAACTTTTCCATGTACTCTTCCTTTGAAGTAGCGCACTGATCCCTTGATAACTTGATGTAACCCCTGTTTTCCCAAAAATGTATTTTTTGTGCATTTTCGGTATTTCAAATTTTTGTAAATTAGCTTTCCGCTTTCGAACTATTTATGTTAAAAAGTATCATTGGACCTTCTATTAAAATCTACTTTCGATCAATAATTTTAGCTGTAACTATTTTTCTATGATTTTTGTATTGTGTAATACAATTCTTATTTTTTTGTTATTATTACTCTTATTATTATTATTATTATTATTGTTATTGTTGTTATTATTATTATCAATTTTGACCAGTTATTGAAAATCCATTTCTATGTGCTAATTGTATTTGTATCTATTTTAAATAAATTCTATTTTTGTAATGCAAATTACATTTTTATTATAAACAATCTTTTTATTTGTTATTTTATTTTCTTATTGAATTTTTAAAACCCTAATTGATTTTTAACCCAACTACCCTATTTAATACCCGTTTGCAAACCAATTACCATATTACTAAACCCAAACCCAAACCCAAACCCACTTATATAAAAACCCACTTCCACTATATATATCCAGACCCGTATTATGAAACCCATTAACAATTAAATTAACCACCCTATTACCCACTCTAACCAAACCCATCTAATCTTCTACCCGACCCGTTGTACCCTACTGCTCCGCCACCTCTCTCTCTAACCCTAACACAATTTTTTTTCACTTCATATATATACTTTGGACCCATACAAAACCACTCACCCAGTCGTTTCGTCTCCCCATGCAGCCGCCCCTTTCGTCTACCTTCAGCCTCCCCTGCTCCTGCTCGCGATGGCTGCACTTGACCTACAGCTCCGACAACAGCCAAGTCCCGTCAATCCCCTCATCTGCTGTGTGTTGTGCTTCCCCTCGCAGTCGACAGCCCTGCCGGCATTTCCCTACAGCAGTCCAGCCGATCTCCCCATGCTTGTGCCTTCGTCGGCAGACAACAACAGCAAGCAGCCTTGCTGCCGTTGCCGCGCCGTCTCCCTTGGCTAAAGCTCTTGCTTTTTGTTCTCGTTGTGGTGTGTATGCGCTTTCTCGTGCATGTGTCATCTTGGTAGTGTGCGAGTATCGTTTTTGATTCGTATACATTTTTGGTTCGTGCGATCGTGAGTTTGGTTCGTGGTTCGTGATTGTGTTCGTGGGTTCATTTTCGTTCGTTGAGTTCGTTGCCCGGGAGTCCATTCCCATTATTCTTGTGCTTGCTTTTTCGTTTTCGTCGTCGTCTCCCAGGCAAGTAACTTGTATTAAATTCCTTTGCAAATACAAGTACTAAATACCACCTGTAGTGTAGTTGGATTCTGGAGATAATTTGTGTGTGGAATTCCTTGTTGATATTGTCTCTATAGTGATGATTTGACCAATAGTTGCCTCACAACATACATGACATGATATAACCTAGGATTGACCACATCTTGTTGCATATATGCGTGTTGTTCATGTGTTATCTTGTGTTCGTTCGTGTTATTCATGATAGACTTGTTGTGGACATGTAAAATACTCTATATTATGATTCTTGGACACCTAGTATACTCTATCTCATGTTTGGTTGTGTTTTGGATGATTTATATGTGAACTAGTGAATTTTGTGCATATGCAATATTTTCAGTTTTGCTTACTTTTCTATTTTGATCAGTGTTTTAGACCATATTAAGGTTAGTATTTGAGAACATTTTGTGAACATGGTTTGTAGATAATTCTGTCTATTTTTCATTCTTTTTGACGGATCTAAGTTTTGATTTTTGGTTTGGGAGTTATGTCGAATTTACTACAGTGGTGTCGAAAGATTCCCAAATTTCGTTTCCTATGAATTCTGAAGAGTGATCTATTTCTATTCTGGTATTAAAATTATTATTTTGATCTGAAATTTTGCTCAGTACTTCTAGACTTGTTTGGGGTTTACCCAAAATTTTGGTGGATTTACTTGAGGAGTTTTACAAACCTTTACATGCTTGCAAATAAAGATTTTACGTCCAGAATTTTACTACTGTTCAGTAAAGAACTTGATTTTCGACCTATTTCTACTTGCTGTTTCTAAAATGTTTCTTAATATGAAAGTTTTCCTACTGTATCTATTTTATCACCCGTTTGGCGAATTTAGATTTCGATTTATGGTTTGTTAGATATAGCTGTTTTCGTACTACAGTGTTTATAATTTCAGATTTGCAAAACCGTCGTGTCTCGCTGCTTTCTGGTTTTACTTGACTACTCTATTTTTATTGGAAAATTATGAAACTTGATTCACTATTGCTAAACATATAGGGGAGTACCCCAGATTTTTCGTGGATTTAATTAATGAGTTTTCATGTTGTTTTCCTGTTCTTGAATACAATCTTCTTACTTCTGGCTGAACCTGTTTTCTGGTTTCAGATCAGTTTTGAGTTATGATTTTGTGAAATACTATACAACTTATTTATATTTGCTGGTTTCGAACAGGAGTCTATTTTCTAGACCTTTCAAAGGATTTAGGTTTGCATGTTTGTAACAACAGAAATCTCAATTTTACTGCAATATGGTCTTGCTATCCTGAACTAGAAATTTGATTATTTTTATCCTTTTATGTGTTATCTTGCACCCGTACATGTTTATCTTGCAACTTGAACTTATCACATGATCATGCCATGTTATTCTTAATATGTTTTGCACACATACCTGCTTTTTTGATAATAATAATAAATAACCAAGTCGGAGTTTAAGGGAAAGATCTAATAGTGGATAATTCAGAAACGTGTACTCAGAAGGGGATCCACAGATCTTATGTGATTACTTGATACATGATACATGACACGTGATTACTTGACACTTGCACGTAAGACACGTGATTACTTGCCACTTGCACAACTGGACACGTGATACATGATACATGATACTTGGAGCTTGGAGCTCGATTACTTGATACTTGTCCCTGAGTACATTGCCCTCTATAGTCCACTATGAAATCTAAAGCGAAACTGTTTGTTGTAGCAACCATGTAGTAAAAAGCGGGATGCATGAAGTTCTACTTAGATAGTAATAACTACAAGACTTGATACATTACACTTGAACATGATGCATGCCTACTTGATACTCGATACTTGATACTTGTTACTTGTTTACATGATACTTGTTTACTTGTCACTTGATACATGCCACTTACACTTGTTCATCTTGCCATGCTAGTTATTATATTTTGTTATCATGCCTATTTCATGTTATTAGTTTAACCTTTCCCATGTACTTGTATCCTGCACTACAAGTAGCTCGTAACTTGCATTGACGGGAGTTTGTTTTCTTTTTTCTATTCGTGTAATTGTTAAATTATAGATTATGGAGAACAGGTACCAGATGGTGTTGGTGATATGAAATATTAGTGCTGGATTTTGCTATTATTATTTCTTGTTGCTTGTGTTGAACAATTATATTTTGTACTTGGATTTATTTGTATTTGGGCAATGTGACCCATGATTTTGACTCATGCAGATCTGGATTATTATAGTTTATAATATTTGGTTTCAAGTATTCTCGTTGATATTTTGGTTCATATGTGCATACTTGGTTGATTATTTTGCTTCCGACTCTGATATTCTTGTGAAATGTTGTAAAAATTCCAAACAGTTTATGGATTATAAAAATCATTCATTGGGTTTAGTCACGTATCCGTATTCCATATTCTCTTTTGGAAAGCGGAACGTGGCAAGATTTTTAGTGGTATCAGAGCCCAGTTTTGGCTAATGTATTAGTTGCCTAATATATTAGACAAGCTTGGCTCGAACTGGGATTGGCTCAATATTTCACCAACCATGCATTCATAAATGAATTATTATCAACATTGATTTGGACACAAGTCTTATTCCATCTATTTTGATCTCTTATTATTCAATCCCTTGATTCCTTGTTCTTCTGTCTTTTTCAGTCGTCCTCTTTGATTGATTTCTTCTTGGGTATGAATTCATTCTTCTCGTACCCATATCTTTCTGATTTTGGTGCTGTCCATTCTTTTCTTTCTTGTTTGCTCCATCAGTCGGCATCGCTGGATGCTATTGGCAGAGTCTTCCCCGATCAGAGTGGCGTAGCGGAAGCATTGTGGACCCATAACCCATAGGTTCTAGGATCCCCTTGTTCCTTCTCCTTCTTTGTACTGTTTGCTTCTCTATTCCTTGTATTCATCCTCATTCGTTGATTTATTATTCGATTCAATTCTTCCCTGTTTATTCTCTTTTTGATTCCAATTCTACCTAATCCCTATTTTACTTTGTTATCTTGTGTTGTTTCTTTCCTTTTGATACTTTTTGTTTTCTTCCTTACACTTCATTTGACCTCATTGTTATCCACTTCCTTCTTTTTCTGGTGTTGCCACTGCCTTATTCCTTTTCCTTTAACCCTCTGTTTTGTTACCCTTCCCCAAGTTTTTTTTGCCTTGCCCTATGTACCGCTTAAGTAAATTTCGAGGACGAAATTTCATTGTAAGGTGGGTAGAATTTGTAACCGCTGTTTTTCCAAAAATGTATTTTCTGTGTTTTTTTGGTATTTCAAACTTTTGTAAATTAGAATTCCGCTTTCGAACTATTTTTGTTAAAATGTATCATTGGACCTTCTATTAAAATCTACTTTCGACCAATAACTTTAGCTGTAACTATTTTTCTATAATTTTTGTATTCTAATAAAATTCTTATTTTTTTGTTATTATTACTCTTATTATTATTATTACCATTATTATTGTTATTATTATTATTAATTTTGACTGGTTATTGAAAATCCATTTCTATGTGCTAATTGTATTTGTATCTATTTTAAATAAATTCTATTTTTGTAATGCAAATTATATTTTTATTATAAACAATCTTTTTTTTTGTTATTTTATTTTTTATTGAATTTTTTAAATCCTAATGGATTTTAAACCCAACTACCCTATTTAATACCCGTTTGCAAACCCATTACCCTATTACTAAACCTAAACCCAAACCCATTTCTATAAAAACCCACTTCCACTATATATATATCCAGACCCGTATTATGAAACCCATTAACTATTCAATTAACTACACTATTACTCACTCTAACCAAACCCATCTATTCTCCTACCCGACCCGTTGTACCCCACTGTTCCGCCATCTCTCTCTCTCTAACCCTAACACATTTTTTTCCACTTCATATATACTTTGGACCCATGCAAAACCACTCATCCAGCCGTTTCGTCTCCCCATGGAGCCGCCCCCTTCGTCTACCTCCTGTCTCCCCTGCTTCTCCTTGTGACGCCTGCACCCGTCCTACAGCGCCGACAAAAGCCAGGTCCCGTCGCTCCCCTCATCCACTGTGTGTTGTGCTTCCCTCGCAGTCGACAGCCCTGCCGACATTTCCCCACAGGAGTCCAGCTTATCTCCCCGTGCTCATGCCTTCGTCGGTAGACAGCAACAGCAAGCAGCCTTGCTGCCGTTGCCTGCCATCTCGCTTGGCTGAAGCTCTTGTCGTTTGTTCTCGTTGTGGTGTGTGTGCACTTTCCCGTGCACGTGTCGTTGTGGTAGTGAGCGAGTATCGTTTTTTATTCGTGTTCGTTTTTGGTTCGTGTGATCATGAGTTTGGTTCGTGGTTCGTGATTGTGTTTGTGAGTTCGTGTTCGTTCGTTGAGTTCGTTGCCCGAAAATTCGTTCTTGTTATTCTTGTGCTTGCTTTGTCGTTTCCGTCGTCGTCTCCCAGGCAAGTAACTTGTATTAAATTCTTTTGCAAATATAAGTATTAAATACTGCCTATAGTGTAGTTTTGTTCTGGAGACAATTTGTGTGTGGAACCCCTTGTTTATATTGTCTCTATAGTGATGATTTGACCAATAGTTACCTCACGACATACATGACATGATATAATCTAGGATTGACCACATCTTGTTGTATATATGCGTATTGTTAATGTGTTATCTTGTGTTTGTTCGTGTTATTCGTGATAGACTTGTTGTGGACATGTGAAATACTTTATATCATGATTCTTGGACACCTATTGTACTCTATCTCATGTTTGGTTGTATTTTGGATGATTTCTATGTGAACTAGCGGATTTTGTGCATATGCCATCTTTTCAGTTTTGCTGACTTTTCTGTTTTGATCAGTATTTTAGACCCTATTAAAGTCAGTATTTGAGAACATTTTGTGAACATGATTTGTAGATAATTCTGTCTATTTTTCAACCCTTTTGACGGATCTCAGTTTTGATTTTTGGTTTGGGAGTTATGTCGAATTTACTACAGTGGTGTTGAAAGATTCCCAAATTTCGTTTCCTATGAATTCTGAAGAGTGCTCTATTTCTATTCAAGTATTAAAATTATTATTTTGATCTGAAATTTTGCTCAGTACTTCTAGACTTGTTTGGGGTTTACCCAAAATTTTGGTGGATTTATTTGAGGATTTTTACAAACCTTTTCATGCTTGTAAATAAAGATTTTACATGCAGAATTTTACTACCACTACAAAAGAAAGTAGCTTTCCCGGCGCTTTTTTCCGTCTATACCGGCGTTTTTTTACGCCGGGGAAACTTTCACCGGCGTTTACAATAACGCCGGTCCAACTGCCGCCGAAGCGGGCGTCGCTGAAACGAAGGGGTCTACACCGGCGTTTTTGGTGGACGCCGGTAAATGTTAGGACTACACCGGCGGTCACCAAACGCCGGTGTATATCGGTTTCTGGGTGCCGTTCTTGTGCACCTATATACATACACCGGCGGTCGTAAACCGCCGGTATTTATACATTCACCGGCGTAAATAAAAACGCCGGTGTAGATCGGAAGTATACCGGCGGTCAAGAAACGCCGGTGTATGTGCATTTATGAGCGCCTGCTTTTCCCTGTTTACGAACCCCGGCGCGACCAAAAAACGCCGGTGTAGTTATATACGCCGGCGTATATAAAACGCCGGTGTACGCCTGTGCCGTTACAGCTTAAAACTTTCACCGGCGTGCGTTGAAACGCCGGTGTATCACACACTCCAACAATTAAATTATATACACCGCCGTTTTTTAAAACGCCGTTCTGGCTATGCCCATTTATTTTCGATACTCCGCTTTTCCGTTCAATTTCAATTCACAGTTTCATTTACAAAACCTGTAAACTAATTCTCACAACTGATTCAATCAATTTCCTTGCATACTACTGCGCAAACCACAACCAAACACAAGAATAATTAAAGATAATCAAGTTTCACACGTGTCATATCAACGTCCAAATTCATTGATTAATTAACAGTGTCATAATTAACAAATTAATATAGAGACTAACATCCAAAATATCCAAACAAACCAGTCTGACAAATATCCAAAATATCCCAAATTCAAAGTATGAAATAACTCTCATAAAAAAAACCAGTCTGACATAACAACAACAAGGAGGAGGACATAAGAACAACAACCATACAGCAAGGAGGACATAAGAACAGCAAGGAGGACCGCAGATTCATACCCCTCGAGTAGCTTCAGCTCTGATCATCTGCATTTCATTCATCTTGACGACCGCTCTGTGAATAAAAAACAATAGTTTAATTGAACAGTAGATCACAATACAGAATATACATATTTTTTGAACTTGCAAAAAGAACTACCTGTGTCTCGAATTATAAGATCAAAGTGCCAACTGCAAATGGAATTGTTAATGATATATACAGAGGTAAAATAATTACATTGCAATGCTAAAAATTCCGTACTTAATTTTGTTTTTAAATAAATCTAAAATAACAAAACAAATGAAAATTCAGTATCTAACTTGAAACCTTTATATTCTCCTCTGATTGGGAATATCCACTATCTAAATCAATAAAACAAATAAAAATTTAGTATCTAAGCATGTCCTTCATGGATTGTTCAGACAATCCATGAAACTGTCATCGTGGACGGAAACCAAATATAAGAAAAAAAAGAAAAATAAGATAGGGCTCATATCAAGTGTATTTTTAGGAAACTGTCATCGTGGAAGGAAACCAAATATATATAGAAGCCAGAAATGGAAACAGAAAGAAGAAAGGTAGAGACTTTGGATACACCAGGCTACCATAGCGGCATTTTCCTCATCTCTCTCTCATCCCTTATTTCCCTTCAGCACACGAACAGAAAGAGACATCAGCAACCACCTTAAGAGCGACAAGAACAACAATAATAATAAATTATTATGAACAAGATGTCTCTATATGGGTTTCCAGTTCTCCACTCGAGCCCACTCTTTCTAATCACAGCCCAATTAAGAACATAGACAACATCCACTAAACAATCCAATCAAAACCCAAGTGTGGTGCATATCCGACCGGAGAATTTTGGCATACGTACCTATACAATATCCTCAGTTCACAGTGAACCCATTTTTGGTATAAAAACATACATGCCAAGAAGACAATCAGGTGCTTGAAATCAGCTTCACTAACAGTTAGTGAAAACGGGACCATAAAATAGCTTAAGAAGACCATCAGGTTTGTGAAGTAAGCTTCACTAACAGTGATAGAAGCTGGGGATGCTATGCAGCATACTCATTTTGGAAGTGAACCCATTTTGTGTTAAAAAAACCATGCCAAAGATTGCAATCAGGTTACATTGACAGTATCCGAAAATGAAAATTTCTCCATTATCTGAGCTTATATGTTGCTCTACTACTTTTTTAGCCCAACTATATCGCAAAACCCAAGTGTGGTGCATATCCGGCCGGAGAATTTTGGCATACGTACCTATACAATATCCTCAGTTCACAGTGAACCCATTTTTGGTATAAAAACATACATGCCAAGAAGACAATCAGGTGCTTGAAATGAACTTCACTAACAGTTAGTGAAAATGGGACCACAAAATAGCTTAAGAAGACCATCAGGTTTGTGAAGTAAGCTTCACTAACAGTGATAGAAACTGGGGATGCTATGCAGCATACTCATTTTGGAAGTGAACCCATTTTGTGTTAAAAAAACCGGTTACATTGACAGTATTTGAAAATGAAAATTTCTCCATCATCTGATGACCACAGTGAACCCATTTTTCGTATAAAAACATACATGCCAAGAAGACAATCAGGTGCTGGAAATCAGCTTCACTAACAGTTAGTGAAAATGGGACCATAAAATAGCTTAAGAAGACCATCAGGTTTGTGAAGTAAGCTTCACTAACAGTGATAGAAGCTGGGGATGCTATGCAGCATACTCATTTTGGAAGTGAACCCATTTTGTGTTAAAAAAACCATGCCAAATATTGCAATCAGGTTACATTGACAGTGCCCGAAAAAGAAAATTTCTCCATTATCTGAGCTTATATGTTGCTCTACTACTTTTTTAGCCCAACTATATCGCAAAACCCAAGTGTGGTGCATATCCGGCCGCAGAATTTTGGCATACGTACCTATACAATATCCTCAGTTCACAGTGAACCCATTTTCGGTGTAAAAACATACATGCCAAGAAGACAATCAGGTGCTTGAAATGAGCTTCACTAACAGTTAGTGAAAATGGGACCATAAAATAGCTTAAGAAGACCATCAGGTTTGTGAAGTAAGCTTCACTAACAGTGAAAGAAACTGGGGATGCTATGCAGCATACTCATATTGGAAGTGAACCCATTTTGTTTTAAAAAACCCGGTTACATTGACAGTATTTGAAAATGAAAATTTCTCCACCATCTGATGACCACAGTGAACCCATTTTTCGTATAAAAACATACATGCCAAGAAGACAATCAGGTGCTTGAAATCAGCTTCACTAACAGTTAGTGAAAATGGGACCATAAAATAGCTTAAGAAGACCATCAGGTTTGTGAAGTAAGCTTCACTAACAGTGATAGAAGCTGGGGATGCTATGCAGCATACTCATTTTGGAAGTGAACCCATTTTGTGTTAAAAAAACCATGCCAAATATTGCAATCAGGTTACATTGACAGTGCCCGAAAAAGAAAATTTCTCCATTATCTGAGCTTATATGTTGCTCTACTACTTTTTTAGCCCAACTATATCGCAAAACCCAAGTGTGGTGCATATCCGGCCGCAGAATTTTGGCATACGTACCTATACAATATCCTCAGTTCACAGTGAACCCATTTTCGGTGTAAAAACATACATGCCAAGAAGACAATCAGGTGCTTGAAATGAGCTTCACTAACAGTTAGTGAAAATGGGACCATAAAATAGCTTAAGAAGACCATCAGGTTTGTGAAGTAAGCTTCACTAACAGTGAAAGAAACTGGGGATGCTATGCAGCATACTCATATTGGAAGTGAACCCATTTTGTTTTAAAAAAACCGGTTACATTGACAGTATTTGAAAATGAAAATTTCTCCACCATCTGATGACCACAGTGAACCCATTTTTCGTATAAAAACATACATGCCAAGAAGACAATCAGGTGTTTGAAATCAGCTTCACTAACAGTTAGTGAAAATGGGACCATAAAATAGCTTAAGAAGACCATCAGGTTTGTGAAGTAAGCTTCACTAACAGTGATAGAAGCTGGGGATGCTATGCAGCATACTCATTTTGGAAGTGAACCCATTTTGTGTTAAAAAAACCATGCCAAATATTGCAATCAGGTTACATTGACAGTGCCCGAAAAAGAAAATTTCTCCATTATCTGAGCTTATATGTTGCTCTACTACTTTTTTAGCCCAACTATATCGCAAAACCCAAGTGTGGTGCATTATCTGAGCTTCTTTTTCCTACTTCGCTTAGTAGATCCACTGGCTCCCTCGTCTTGATTTGGTCTTTCTTTCCATTTCGAAGAACCACACACTTCGCAATTCTCCAGACTTTCCTTACCACTCGTGAAAAGCATACAGTCATTTGGACATGCTGCTATCTTCTCATATCCTAGATCGAGAGAACTTAGGTATTTTTTGATTTTATAGGCTGAGTTTGGAATACAGATTTCAGGAAATGCTTCATTCAACAATTCAAGTAGCATAGTGAAGGACTTAGCAGACCACCCGTTTAAACATTTAATCTGAAATAGTCTGACAATGAATGAGAACTTAGAAAATTTGGTGCAGTCGCGGTACAACGGGATACTAGCATCTTCAAGTAACTTAGCGAAGGATTCTTGCTGCTTATTATTTTCATGGGTGGGGCCAGACATTTCCTCGTCCACCCCACCACCAATCTGGTTTGTTTCTATTGACTCATTGTGAACTTCGGTTGTTGGGTCATTGGTGTGGAAAGGAACATTATGAATCCCCATGGCATCTTGTAACAAAGCATGCATCTCATCGGGAACGTTTAAGTCTTCGTTCACTAAGGGCTCAGCCTCATTTTCTAATACAACCGGACGAACAGGAGCTGCCGTATGATCCTCTCCATGACAAAACCACCTTGTGTACCCTTGAAGAAAACCGTTGACAGCCAAGTGTGTATGTACTACGTCACATGTCCTCAGCATACAATTTGTACAGCGAAGGCATGGACAAAGGATTAGGTTGGGATCACGGGAATGTCGTTTGGCAAAGATAATAAAATCTTTAATACCATCACGGTACTCCTTGGATAATCGTGGTTTACTAATCCAACTTCTATCCATTATATCAATAGCACACAGTCTGAAATTAAAATTTGATATATTAAATAGTAATAACAGTAAAAGGCATTTTGTATATTAAATTTCACCTATTTGAAAACCATCCCTAGCTGCAAATAAATAAACGATATAATCTTTAACTGTAAAATAAAGAAATTGTGGCTCCAAAAAATGTACAAAAAAAAACTACTTCTTAACACAATCTACTCTATTCACCAAACCCTAAACGACCTTTTGTGGAAATGATCACAACCACCTTAGACGGTATTTTATCGCACACCCTGTGTTCGAGCATAAAAAAAATCGACTATAGTCTCCCCTGTATTTGGCTTTCCGTTCAAGGAGATGATGATGGTAAAGGGTATTTTGCTGATGAAGAGGAATCGGCCGAATAATGAGTGCGTCGTGCTGTAACTACGGTAACAAGATGATCTGATGACTCATGAACTATTCTGTTCATGACTACTAATAATCACTTATCTCATAATAATAATAATAATAATAATAATAATACTAAACAAAAGAAACAATAAAAGAAAAATTAAAATGTCTAGTATGTAAGCATATATTTTGCAGACTGAACCAATTGTTGTACATAGCCGGAGGATTTTGGCATAGAGCTATAGCATCCTCAGTTCACAGTGAACCCAGTTTGGTCAAAAAAACATGCCAAAATGACAATCAGATGCATGGGATAAGCTTCAATTAATTAACAGTGAAAGAAACTGGGGATGCTATGCAGCATACTTAGTTACGAAGTGAACCCATTTTGTTAAAAAACCATGCCAAGGATTCCAGTCAGGTTACTTTAACAGTATCTGAAAATGAAAAATTTCCCATTATCTGAGCTTATATGTTGCTCTACTACTTCTTCATCCCAACTAAATCTAAAACCCAATTGTAGCCGCATATCCGGCCGGAGGATTTTGGCATACGTACCTATACCATCCTCAGTTCACAGTGAACCCATTTTGGTAAAAACATGCATGCCAAGATGACAATCAGATGCATGAAAATAAGCTTCACTAACAACAAAAAAAGAAAATGGGGATGCTAGCAGCATACTTAGATTGGAAGTTAACCCATTTTCGTATAAAAAACCATGCCAAAGATTGACAATCAGGTTACTTTAACAGTATTTGAAAATGATAAATTTTCCATTATCAGAGCTTATATGTTGCTATACTACTTCTTCAACCCAACTAAATCTAAAACCCAATTGTTGTGCGTATCCGGAGGATTTTGGCATACGTACCTATAGCATCCTCAGTTCACTTAGTCTGGAAGTGAACCTATAGAAACTGGGGATGCTATGCATGCAGAATACTTAGTTTGGAAGTGAACCCATTTTGTGTTAAAAAACCATGCCAAAGATTGCAATCAGGTTACTTTAACGGTATCTGAAAATGAAAATTTCCCATTATCTGAGCTTATATGTTGCTCTACTACTTCTTTAGCCCAACTAAATCTAAAATCCAATTGTTGTGCATATCCGGCCGGAGGATTTTGACATACGTACCTATAGCATCCTCAGTTCACAGTGAACCCATTTTGGGTAAAAAAACATGCATGCCAAGAAGACAATCAGATGCATGAAATCAGCTTCATTAACAGTGAAAGAAAACGGGTATGCTATGCAGCATACTTAGTTTGGAAGTGAACCCATTTTGTGTTAAAAAAACAATGCCAAAGATTGCAATCAGGTTACTTTAATAGTATCTGAAAATGAAAATTTCCCATTAACTGAGCTTATATGTTGCTCTACTAATTCACTGTGCCCAACTAAATCTAAAACCCAAGTGTGGTGCATATCCGGCCAGAGAATTTTGGCATACGTACCTATACAATATCCTCAGTTCACAGTGAACCCATTTTGGGTAAAAAAACAAACATGCCATGAAGACAATCAGATGCATGAAATCAGCTTCATTAACAGTAAAAGAAGATGAAAATTTCCATTATCTAAGCATATATTTTTCTATTAATTCTTCATCTCAACTAAACCGTTCATGCTAAGGAAATCGAAATGAATAAACTGAAAAAAGCTGCCTTTTTGGAAAAATAAGGGAAATCAAGAGATCATACCGAAGAGAGAGGGAGGGAGCGGGGCGACGAGGGCGGGGGCGTAGGAGAGAGAGAGAGAGGGGGCGACCGCCGATTCACCTCCAGATCGAGAGAGGGAAGAAGGAAATCGAAAAGGACGAAGGGAATAAGGGACGATTTCGAATGGTCGAAGGCCGTCGAAGAGGACGAAGCGGCGGAGGCAAACGCGAGGGAAATAGAGCGAGGAAGGAGGGAAACGAAGCGCCTTTTTTCCCCCTTTTTTTTTTGGGTAATGGGTAAATGGCGAGCGAAAGATTAGGGTTCGCAGGTTTTATTCCCAGTTATTCACCGGCGTTTTAATTTGAAACGCCGGGAATGTGCCCGTATATTCGCCGGCGTTTATAATAAAAAACGCCGGTGAATAATAAACTTCACCGGCGTGTTTGGGTAAAACGCCGGTGAATACTAACATTCGCCGGCGTTTTAAATCGACCGCCGGTGTATGACCATCCCATCTGGCGCCCAATTCCTACTCGCTCCCTACCCCGGCGCTAGTAGTAAAACGCCGGGGAATAATCGCCGGTAAAAGTACTTTCTTTTGTAGTGTATTGTTCGGTAAAGAACTTGATTTTCGACCTATTTTTACTTGCTGTTTCTAAAATATTTCTAAATATGAGAGTTTTCCTACTGTATCTATTTTATCACCCGTTTGGCGAATCTGGATTTCGATTTATGGTTTGTTAGATATAGCTGTTTTCGTACTGCAGTGTTTATGATTTCAGATTTGCAAAACCGTTGTGTCTCGCTACTTTCTGGTTTTACTTGACTACTCCATTTTTGTTAGAAAATTATGAAACTTGATTCACTGTTACTAAACATATAGGGGAATACCACATATTTTTCGTAGATTTAATTAATAAATTTTCATGCTGTTTTCCTGTTCTTGAAACAATCTTCTGACTTCTTGGTAAACCTATTTTCTGGTTTCAAATCAGTTTTGAGTTATGATTTTGTGAAATACTATACGACTTATTTATATTTGCTGGTTTCGGCCGGAAGTCTATTTTCTAGACCTTTCGACGGATTCAGGTTTGCATGTTTGTAACAACGGAAATCTCGGTTTTACTGCAGTATGGTCTTGCTATCCTGAACTAGAAATTTGATTATTTTTATCCTTTTATGTGTTATCTTGCACCCATACATGTTTATCTTTCAACTTGAACTTGTCACATGATCATGTCATGTTATTCTTGATATATTTTGCACACATACATGCTTTTTTGATAATAATAATAAATAACCAAGTCGGAGTTTAAGGGAAGGATCTAATAGTGGATAATTCAGAAATGTGTACTCGGAAGGGGATACACAGATTCTACGTGATTATTTGATACATGATACTTAACATGTGATTAATTGACACTTGCATGCAAGACATGTGATTACTTGCCACTTGCACAACTTGACACGTGATACATGATATATGATACTTGGAGTTTGGAGCTCGATTACTTGATACTTGTCCCTGAGTACACTGCCCTCTATGGTCCACTATGAAATCTAAAGCGAAATTGTTTGTTGTAGCAACCATGTAGTAAAAAGTGGGATGCATGAAGTGCTATCTAGATAGTAGTAACTACAAGACTTAAACATGATACATGCCTACTTGATACTCGACACTTGAAACTTGTTACTTGTTTACATGATGCTTGTTCACTTGTCACTTGATACATACCACTTAAACTTATTCATCTTGCCATGCTAGTTGTTATATTTTGTTATCATACCTATTTCATGTTATTAGTTTACCCTTTCCCATGTACTTGTATCCTGCACTACAAGTGGCCCGTAACTTGCATTGAAGGGAGTTTGTTTTCTTTTTTGTATTCCTGCTATTGTTAAATTACAGTTTTTGGAGAATAGGTACCGGATGGTGTTGGTGATATGAGATATTAATGCTGGATTTTGCTATTATTGTGTCTTATTGCTTGTTTTGAATAATTGTATTTTGTACTTGGATTTATTTGTATTTGGGCAATGTGACCCAAGATTTTGACTCATTCAGATCTGGATTATTTGAGATTATAATATTTTGGTTTCAAGTATTATCGTTGATGTTTTGGTTCATATGTGCATACTTGGTTGATTCTTTTGCTTCCGACTCTGATTATTCTTGTGAAATGTTGTAAAAATTCCGAATAACTTATAGATGATAAAAATTATTCGCTGGGTTTAGTCACGTATCCGTATTCTGTATTCTTTTTTGGGAGTGGGGCATGATACTGCCTGCCAACGTAGTGTAACTACTTTGCACTTATCCATGTTTGAATCTTTTCCACACCTTCTCCACGTGCCATGTCCCGATTCCCAAAAATACGGAATACGAGTACATAACATTGGCTCAGCGAATGACTAATGTCACCAATAAGCTGTTTTTCTGATCAACTCAACAATATAATCAATACAGAACGATTGCGCAGACAATAATAATAATATCATGAACAATAATACTTGGAATGACGCAATATGAAATATCCAAATACAATAAACCAATGTCTAGAAACAATAACAAAATTCGGTCACAAGCCCAATACAATAATAATCCAGCCATAAATAGATAATAAGACTCAATACATTAAGTTCGATAAAACAATAAGCAATTAAAAACATTAAAACTTCAGAATCTTTGTTCTCCAATCCCAGCAGGCAATTCTCCTTCATTGCCTGTGAACACTTCATCTAAAAAGAGAAGAAAAGTTTTCCTTAGAGCAAGTCATGGACAACAAGTAGAGAAATCAAGGAACAATGGAATAGCGTATAACAATAAATTCAATGGATTAATAGGAATCAATAACATGGAACAAAATCAATAAGCAATATCACAGTAATCGATGCAATTGGTATAAACAATGATTCAATATTAAGTAACAATAATCAATTATCAATATCAATAACACTTAGTGAATATTTCTTATCAATAGAAACAATGATGAACAATATGCAGTGTCAATGTGGTGTCAATGCTTAAGTCTATTAATCATTTTAATCATAACTAATGTAGCACTTAATGCGTTCCATTTATTTACTACATGGTTGCTACATACAAACAAGTTACGTTTAGACTTAGTAGTGAATTTTATAGGTCATGTACTCGGCCTGATAACAATGTTCCATCCATAACGGTAATTTATCAATAAGATGCTACAAGATCACAAGATAACGATATAAGGAACCATATGTCCCTTATCCGAGTACAGTCCTTATATTGTCCACTACTAGAGTCAACCCTTAAATCCCGGCTTGTTAATTATTTTATTGATGCAACAATACAATATGCAATTAAGGATTATTAGACGAACGATAGTAACAGTAGAGGAACAATAGGATGATAAATTTAAATAAGACAATTAGAATGGTGACAATAAGATACTAAGATCATGAAATGCAACATAAACACTTTAATTCATGCAATACTATGATATAGGAATGATTTAATAATTTAAATCTGGAATATAAAATTATGGACAGTAAGAGTAGTCTGTACTAAAATGCAGTTTCCTACTGAGTCAGAACTCAAAAACTAAATCCGTCAGAAGTTCTAGAAATTAGACTTCCACACGGTTCCAACGTATATTTAAAGTTCAAAATCTGACAAAATTAATTAAGTCAATCACAGTGTTGTTTACAGATTTCATGTTCAAGCAGAAATTTGACATCATGTTGTTATAATTTTAGAATCAGCAAAAACTCGATAATAAATTCATTAAAAATATTTTCTGGACTCCTAAACATGATTTCTAACAATCTGGATATTATCAGAGCAAAATTTTATCATTTGATCAGCCGTTTTACTGTTTAAACATGAAATGTACAAGAATCTGAGAATCTGGAATTAAAACACAGCTGTAGTAAAACGGGCATAAGTTTTGCTACATAACACAAAATTTAAAAATTTAAGATATTCTGAAAACTAGAAACTACAATTTTTTAAAAAAAATTAGTCATTTTAAGATCATTTACTAGTTCAAAAATAGCAGTTAACATACAAGCAACAAGCAATATACAGGTTTTGTGTAGTTTGTATGAAATAAGTTAATTAAACATGATGGGTATCAATTCTACTAGTCGATGGACTTTTCAATCAGCATGAAGGATATGAAAACATGGTAAATAAGATCTAAAACACATACACACATCAATTTATCATCAATCAACCATCAATCGATCAAATAACATACAACCTAGCAATTCTTTCTATTATAACTTTTGTGTGTAATAATTATATGAGCAACCCTATTCTCGATTCTATATGAATGCATGAAAGATTCATTCTTTAGAGTCAAAAGTGGCACGATGTCAAGAATACTGGGGTTAGCTCGTGTAAACCCTCAATAGACCCAACGAAAGAAATGAACAATGTATATAATATGATAAACAAAGGGATCTACTTGCAAGAGTTTCAATAAAATTTGAATTTGATATAATTAACAATTCAAGAGGACGGTGACTTGCCTTATGAATGGTGAAAATGAATACCAAGAATAACGGGATAAGGATCCCGAAGCAACGAACCCACGAACACACAAATCTACGTGCAAACTACGTTCAATGGAGGAGTAGGGCAACACAGCAAAGAGCAACAATGGCAGAAAGCTTCGAGTCTGATGTTGACTGAGGATGGCAGTGCGGCAACGGAACGTCGACGGCATCGACAAAGAGCGACGATGGGAGGCGTCGTCGACTGGCGGCCGGTGGTCTGGCGAAGGTCGACGCTGGGCAGCATTGGGGATCGGGGTTTGGCCGCTGTTGGTCGACGGGATTCACCGGATCTAGTGTCGATTGAGGGAGGAGCAACGGGGTTCATCAGGGGGGTCTGATCTGAGCTGGAGCACGGGGGAGGCCGGAGTTGGTCGGAGAAGAAGGTGAATGGGATTGGGTTCAAAATGGGGAGAGAGAAATTGGGAGAAGAGAGAAAGAGGAGAGAGGAGAGAGATTATGCGGCTATAATTGCAATTTTGTGTTGTTAGGGTTTGCATTAGGGTTGTATTTATAGAATACAAGTAGAATGTTGGGTTAATGGGCGAGGATCCAATAATAGTGGGTTTAAGTTGAGAACAAATTGCAATTAGATTTTAGGGTTCAACAAGAGATGGGTTGGAAGATAATAGGGTTCAATAAAAATAACCAAAATCCATTAAAATAAAATCCACAAGATATATAGCCCAACAAAAAAAGAAAATAGTTCATGAACGAAAATTTAAATCCAAATAAATAAATAAATAATACAAATAAATAGAATATAAATTGGGCTTAATAATTCGTCAAGAAAATCAGACCTAGTACAATAATAAAATAATTCGATAAATGAACTTTAAATAGATAATCAAGAAATAACAATTAATAATCATAATCATAATCATAATAATAATAAAATTATATAACAAAATAGTATCCCCTTTTAACAACTTTATTAAAATAATCCAATAATAATAATATGTTTGATTTGGGCTCAAATAAAAATATCTGATCAATAAGATATAGAAAATAAGATCAAAAATACACCACTGTTCGAAATAAGTAAAATTTCGATTAGAAAACACTTTAATAAAATATTCGAAACGAATTTAGCACAAAATAAATTTATAAAAATTAAATTATAGAAAATACACGGAAAATACTTATTGTCGGGAATGGGGTTTACACCACGTAGTTTTCTTGTTATATTGCCAAAGCTTTCTCTTCTTTTGATCCCTTCTAATCTGTATGCCAAGTATTTATTTTGTCATCTCAAATCTTTCTTTTCAAAAGATTTGGCCAACTTCTTCTTGAGTTCATCAATTTTCTTCATATATGATCCCCGTGTTGTAGAAGGCGGTATGCAGAACTATGCAATTCTTAGCCGCATGGGTTTTTTGCAATTTAGTCCCTCAAGTAATGGGTATTTATGATTTAGTCCCCAAATCATGGCAATTGAAATTTATCCCCAAATCATATATCAATTCTGATTTAGTCATATAGCAATTGTCATTTAGTCCCCTAAATGGTATAGCAATTGCGATTTAGTCCCCTTATTTTAGCTAAATCTAGAAAAATTTACTCAATTTAGTCTATAAGAGCATCCACTGTCATTTTTTAAAAAACCCCCAAAAAATGGAAATCGATTTAGAAAATAGGTTCACAGTCGTTTGCTAAAAACCCGTAAGTTAGAATAGGAGTGAACAGTGTATTGCTAAACTTAGGAGCGGCTTTAGCGAAATGCTAAATATAGAAGACGGACGAAGTTCATCCGTTTGAGAAATTTAATCGAACGGATGGATGGAGCTGTGCTGTCTGTGGTTAAATATAAAAAAAACAGATGAGAGACAGATGAAGAACATCCGTACCTCAAATTTTAATTATTAAATTATTTTTTAATTACTGATTTATCCTCTCACGAAAATTAAGTAGGATAAGGATCTTAAGGGCAAAATTGTAATTTCATAATTTCATAATAAAAAAATTAAAAAATTGTAAAAAAGCCTCAGAAGGATGAACTACATCCGTCTATCCTTCCCCCCGCTTTTTTTAAGGTTTAGTTTGGAAAAAAATTTATTGGACGGATGAAGAACATCCGTCCGACGTTTCAGAAAAAATAAAATTAAAAAAATAGCATCAAACGGAGGATCATCATCCGTCCTATTAAAATAAATCACGCTTTTAGCAATAACAATAGCAGCAACGATAGCGGAGGCCACGTATAGTTTCTAAATCCTTATAGCTAAAAGTAGAAAATTTAGCGAAACGATAGTGGATGCTCTAAATAGAGTAAGTCATTTTCATTAAATTTTCAGTTCAATACATTCAACTGCACTGGTACAACCATCATTAAATAACTTACTCTAATTTGATACTAAATTGAGTTAAATTTAGTAGATTGAGTTAAATTTCGATGAATATGTTCTAACTGGCAGATTAAATTGCAATTGTTATATGATTTTGGGGACTAAATTGCAATTGTTATGATTTGGGTGACTAAATAGATAACAATCATTAATTAAGGGACTAAATTGCAAAAAATCCATACCACATATGCGGTTTGGGTTTTTTTTTAAATTAAAAAAGAAATTAAAACTTTCAAAAAGTAATTTAAAAAATTAGAAAAAACCAAAAAACAATTCAGAAAAATTCAAAAAAATAAGAAAAAGTCATTGAAAATAAAAATGACATAAAACATACTTATAGATAAATAGCATAAGTGCATAATATGATAATATCGTAATACAATTGAATAAAGACATAAAGACAACTACTACAATTAGTTTGCAACATTACTTAAAAGGATTCTTGCTAAAAAGAAGAAAGAAAAGGTTTGCAGTCTTGCACAAAAACATAAAATATAATGAGGTAGCATAGTTGTTCCTACAACAATAATATATATCTATATAAAAAAACACAAAGAAAGCTATCAAGTGGCTCTCCTTCAATCCCCTCCAAAATCAAAGGTTCAGATCTAACCTCACAAAACACATTTTTCCTCCAAAAGTTTTCCCCGAAAACTCAAATCCAAATCTCCCCACCAAAAATAACTCTTTTATTTATTTAACTCACTCTCTCTCTCTCTCTCTCTCTCTCTCTCATTGCATATGTAAACATGGACTTTAAATTACAACTAATTATCTTCATACTATTCAAACTCGAGCTACATAATTGTTGATTTACTGTTTACAAATCTTTTCATATGTTGTATCGTTTTGAAGACATGCCATAGGCACGTGCCCACGGGCAAATCTAGTATATATATGCGATCTAACGGCCCTTAAATCACCCCACTCATCTCACTTAGGTAGGGGTTATTTTGGTCATTTCCGTAGCCCATTTGATCTGCTCCCAACTCTGTTTCTCCTCATTATTCTCGCGCTCTCAATCTCTTTCTTCTTCTCATCGTGCGCCATTTGCGAAACCCTAGCTCCCCAAATCGAACCCTTTTCCCAAATCGAAATTGACGAAACCCTTTTCCCCAAATCAAAATCGAAATTGATTTTCCCAAATCTCATCGCCCCAAATCAGAACCCTAATCCCCTCCTCGAAACTCTCTACCCCTCTCCCCCTTCACTGTTGCTTGCTCTCGAAATCGAAATCCTACAACTTGGGAACCCGTCGAAACCCTAAGGTATGTATATATTTTTAATTTTTTCTCCTTTTTTTTGTTCGAATTTGTATGAATAAATTGAAGTACATATTGGCTCAGAATATGATTACGAATATGGCTAAAATTTTGGAAATGTGATTTTTTTTGTGCTTAAGGATCCTAAATGATATTGGATAGCTGATAGAAAATTAACCAATATTGGATATAAATATTGGATAGCTGGTATTTAGAACTGTAGTCATTCAAAAAAAAAATCAATTCTTGAGATAATGTAGATGATTATAATGTTGTAGTTTTGTTTACTGATCTTCATCTTAATGAATTATTATGTAGGGTTTTTAGTAATTCATTTCTTCATATTAGTTTTTAAAATTTAAATATTGAGTTTGATTAATTTCATCTTTATTGTTTATTTTTTTAGTGCCCTCAATGCACAAGAGGTGGATTCTCCACTGGCGAGAGTTCCGATGACACTGCCGATTATATGAATTGAGGGAAGTGTTTGATTCGCTGTTGGAGTTTTTTTATTGGTTAAATAACATCCATTTTGTGAAGTAATGCTCTCTATTATTAGGCAGTGATGACAACAAAATTTTATCTTTATTATATATATATATATTTTAAGTGTGTAGGCAGTGATGTCAAAAAAAATGTTCAAGTTGATTTTTGTGTTCCCCCCACCAACCAAGTCAGTGCATCAGTTTTGTTTCTCATGGTTTAATAGCATGAGTTTGTGAAGAATCATGTCCAGTTAGGTTCTCATGTTTGAATAGCTTCATGTTTGTGAATAAGCATCATGTCCAAAGTTAGATTCTGATTTTGGTAAATTAGTCCCTTCATTTTGTTACTAGGAAGAGGTGGGGGTGCTAAAAATTGGGTTGGAACTATACTAGGCATGGCATTATAATGCATCCATAGTGCTGCTCAGTTTTATGCATTTGATACACATATCCTTGATTCAAAATTGGCATAACTATGCACTTCAGTTCTGAGCCTATACTTTTTTGGACATGCATTTCACTTGTATTTCGGCTTTTATATAACAACAGAAGTAAAATCAAATGAAGAACAGAATGACAATTAATCAAAATCTCATCTGGGCATTCAACTATTGCAGGATAACAAGACCTAACTGATAGCCTCCTAGTAGATCCCTTGACAGTTGCCATTGTCTGCTGGAAAGGAAAGACTAATATGAGCATTATGGTCTCCGAATTGGATGGCAAGGAATTGCGTGAGAGACTTTTAGTGCTTTATGGTGACTGACATATGTACGGAGATTTAGTGACTAACACAATAGAGGATCAGGAAGACGAGGTACTAGACTAACCGAATCTTGGAGATGATGAAGTAGATGGAGCTGAAATAGCTAAGAAACTACTTGCTAGCAGAGTTCATGAATTCAGAACTTCAATTCTTAATTTTACTGATTTATTTATTGTTTGTGGATGCATGCAAGCTCTAAAGTATTCATGTTGACATCGAGTGGATCCATTTCAGATTGGAATAAATTTTGTTCAATTGTAACATGAATTTTTGACTGGAGAAATTCATTGTTTGTTAATGTAGGAGTGAAATCGCAAGTGTTTTGTAAAAAGAAATTCATTGTTTTCCTCAGCTTGGAAGGTTTCGATGACTGTAATGGAAAACTTGGGCGGCATATATTTCGTAGATCTTTGTATTGGCTTCATTATCTGTTTTTCTGAATAGGTCATTATCTGTTTTTGGTCGGGAGTATTTTGGCTTCCTTATGCTTCCCTTAGCAGAACTGTCTTCATTCAGAAGTAGAGTATATATTTCGGATATGTTCAGCGGAGCCAAAACTGGAGATGGAAGTGTTTTCGCTTCGTTGGATCTGAAATTTCATGATTTGAGTCTTTGTTACTTTTTGATCGACTGTACAGAATCTACCGCATTTTTTTTCTGAAGAAAATTTTTCCCTGTCAGATTGCATAAATTGTGTACGGCGTTGAGCTTGAGTGTGAACCATTTAAAACCGCGTGCAAACCATGAGCTTATCGAACAGACTTCTGAACCGCATTCCGACCACATTGAACTTGCGTTCCGACCGCGTGCAAACCATGACTTTGCAAAGATCAGAGAAGTTGGTCACTTAAGCACATCTACAGCTGAAGACATGTACCAAATGGGTGATTGTTGTTTTTTCAAAACCTTTGAAGTATGTGGTATTTTCCTATATATTAGCCAAACTTTTAAATTAATTGGATCAGGGCAAACACATTCACATTGCTGCAATCACTAGAATTACTTCAACCAATTATTAAAAAATTATTAACCGAACCAACCAATTATTAAAAAAAAATATTGTACAAAAGAATTGACTTAAATAAAATTAACAATATATAAATCATATACATTGATCACTCTGCTAGAAATGGAGAAACTCTCCCAAACATTGTACATAAAAATTTAAAAACCTTTGCTGAAACAGTGAAACTTAGCGACATGATTAGCTCCCATACATTTGTATGGAATCAGAAATAAAAAATTCATTGCCCATGTCCACACAAAACAATCCCTAACAACGGCCAGGGACATCCTCCATGCTCCTGACCATGTATTTTGCACGACTTTGCCACTCGTCGGTGACAGGCTTTTGTCTAATATATGGTACATATACTTCAGTAATTTGTGCGTCCTTCTCTATCTTATCGTGCCCGGCTCTGCAGATTGTCACTAAGGTCCCCAACACTGAACTTAAGCCAACCATTTTATTCAGACCGAGGTGAAAAAAGGAGACTAATGTGTTACTAGTACACAAGACATTCGTACCTTAGTTGCAATTGAACAATATATGCCTTCAGTTGCCTCTCGCTACTGCAAGCTTGAGGAAGCCTGTGGAAGCCTGAGGAAGCAGCAATCGCTAAGAAGATCGAAAGTAGTGGAAAATTGTTATGGTAACTAACTTCATTAACTTTTATGTAAGTGTTTGGCAGCAAGTCAGAAAGAGCAACAACTAATGAAGTGATGAAATAAACTCATTTAGATCGTAAGCTTTAAAAAAAGGCCCTAAAAGTTCCAAAGTTTTGAAAGATAACCAGTTACTATAACCTAAATTCCATCCACAAACAGGAGACCCTCAGTCACCCCATCATAATGCACAGTAACACCTGCAAATTCCCAGTGTAAGGATTGAATTGACTATAAAAATTCCATCCACAAACAGGAGACCCTCACACTCCCCATCATAATGCACAGTAACACCCACAAATTCCCAGCGTAAGGATTGAATTGACAATAAAAATTAGGTAGGTAAAAATACATTCAGCACATGTAACTAACTCATAACTGAATTTGATTTTTGAAAACGGTATTATTTATCCTCGATATGTGAACAAATATTGAGTTTGTTATCATTTCTCTAAAGAAGTATTATAAAATTCAGATGATATCCAAATCCAATTAGCTGCGTAGTGGATATTTGACGAAGAAAATATTTATATCCGATACTTGTTAATTTTCTATCAGCTATCCAATATCATTTAGGATCCTTAAGCATCAAGAAAAATCACATTTCAAAAATTTTAGCCATATTCGTAATCATATTCTGAGCCTATATGTACTTCAATTTATTCATACAAATTCGAACAAAAAAGGAGCAAAAAAAATAAAAATATATACATACCTGAGGGTTTCAACGGGTTCCCAAGTTGTAGGATTTCGATTTTGGGAGCTAGCAATGGTGAAGGGGGAGAAGGGTAGAGGGTTTCGAGGAGGATTAGGGTTTCGATTTGGGGATTAGGGTTCTGATTAGGGGCAATGAGATTTGGGGAAAAGGGTTTTCGTCGATTTCGATTTGGGGAAGAAGGTTCGATTTGGGGAGCTAGGGTTTCGCAAATGGCGCACGATGAGAAGGAGAAGAAAGAGATTGAGAGCGTGAGAACGATGAGGAGAAACTGAGTTGGGAGCTGATCACATTGGGTATGGAAATGACCAAAATAACCCCTACCTAAGTGAGATGAGCGGGGGGATTTAAGGGCCGTTAGATCGCGATCATGATCACGGGATAGGTCAGACGGCCATGGGAGAGTGCGCAAACGATAGGTCCATGACAAGTCTAATCAATCAGAGTTCTCAAAATGGTCTAAATGATAGTCTTCCTCAATATTCACCTCGGAGCTGGTGCTATCAAAGTCCGCATCGCTCACTTCCGCATCACTTTCATCGCTAGGAATCATCTCCTTGTCCTCGTTACACAACCCTTGACCACTTGTTGACTTCATTCTCAGTGCATAAGTGTGCAATTGTGAAAAAAAATAAGCGATTTGGCATTTTTTCCAACTTAAAATTGGTCTGTATGCAGGTTGGGTCCAAAAAAAAAAAAACTATTCAGATTAATATAAATAGACCCAAGTACCCACTCAAAGCATGCAGGCGCATACTCAATTAATGCAGGTGCATATCAAATAATCGATCGCATAATCATATTTTCGACAGAATAGACTATATGTGGCCATAAAAGTGATTCATAAGCATAGACTATAAGTCTATAATCATATTTTGGATTGCAAGAACTGGGCATACACTCTATGCAAAATAGTCTATGATTATACATGCACTTTTCTTTTAATATTACATCTCTACTTCAAATTATTTTGTTGTGTTCATAATCCCAGAAACGATAACTATATTCTTCACCCCCATTTCTAGTAAAAGCACACTTTATAGGTTTAGCATCTAGCTTCTATTTTATTTATCAACAAGAACATGAGAGATGCAACCGAAAGTTCTCAAAGGATAAATTCATCTCTTTACCTCACCAATTTCCGTTTGGAATTCCTCCTTGAAGAGCACCTGCTGGACTCTTCTTTATAAGATATACTGCAGTGTCCACAGCTGCTGCACAAAACTGAGTAGGTAAACCTGAGTGAAAACACATGCTTTTGGCGTGTTCCAATATAGTTTTGTTCATACTTTTTGTGAGGTAGGAACTTACCCTACCTGATGCGGTTTGTTTTCAGGGGCGTGTGGATGCACCAGACATGAGTTCGTACTCGATTTGTATTGAAGGGAGACTCCGACGCAGACGACCCTCGGCTGGGCGAACGGTACGGAAGTAGGCGGCAGGGAAGTAGAGGCTGATACTCCGCTCGGATCTTTGGGGCTCGGATCCGAGGTCTCGTGTACCTGCAGACGGTCTCGGAACACCGGGGTTGGTCCCGGTGGCAGACCCTCCGACGATCTAGTCAGTCACTAAGGGAGAGTAACAGTAACTAGGGTTTGAGTGCAGAAGTTTTGATTACCTAGAGAAAGAGTAGGGGTCTGGTATTTATAGAAGAAGCCAACCGGGTCTGGACCCGTTTGGGGCCGGATCTGGACCCAGTTGCCCGTGTGGCTGAAGCGGTGAAGGCGGTATAGGGCTGACGTGGCAGACGCCTGGGCGGTTTCTGGACTGACGTGGCAGAGGTCTGGGCAGTTTTTCGGCGCTGACGTGGCAGATCCGAAGGATCAGAAGGAGCGCGCATCCTGAGCGGATCCTGTGGCCTAGGACGGGCCACGTTATTCCTGACCCATATCACAAGCCCCACACTCCTGTAGGGCTGGGTGAACCAGCCATGTAGGAGTGATTCTTCGCCTCTGTAGGAAGAGCAAGGTGAAAGGTGCGATGAGAAAGTAGGTTTTGCTATTTTCAGAAGAGGCCAGGGGGTAGGAGGAAGGGATCCCTTATTGGAGTTTGCGCGAGATGCTTAGTGTAGAAGAGTTGGAGTGACGCTCGCCGAGCCTTAGGGTCGGCAGACGATCCCTGGGGGTCGGCTGACGAGCTCCGAGGGTCGGAAGATGATCCCCTCGCTAGTTGGAAGAGCGAGGAGATGTCGAGGTCTGTCGGGTTGGAGCTCGGTTTGCCGAGCGTCTAGGGTCGGCAGGCGATGGCCCTTACTTGTTGGAAAAGCAAAGGGGCGTCGAGGTCCTGTTGGGGCCCGTTTTGTTGAGTACCAAGGGTCGGTGGACGATCTCCTCGGTAGTTGGAAGAGCGAGGAGGAGGCGAGGTCTTCTTCTGGGGCTCGGTTTGTCGAGCACTAGGGGTCGGCAGACGAGTCCTTCGTGACAAGAGGAGGGCTCATGGGGCTCGCGGTGCTATCCGAGATCCGAACCCTTCTGAACAAAGGAGGATAGTTTGGGGCTCGCTGTGCTATCCGAGCTCCGAGCCCCTCTGAATCAAAGGAGGGCAGTTGGGGCTCGCGGTAATATTCGAGCTCCGAGCCCCTCTGAATCAAAGGAGGGCAGTTGGGGCTTGCGGTGCTATCCGAGCTCCGAGCCCCTCTGAATCAAAGGTGGCTAGTTGGGGCTCGCGGTGCTATCTGAGCTCCGAGCCCCTCTGAATCAAAGGTGGCTAGCTGGGGCTCGTGGTGTTATCCGAGCTCCGAGCCCCTCTGAATAAAGGAGGACAGTTGGGGCTCGCGGTGCTATCCAAGCTCCGAGCCCCTCTGAATCAAAGGTGGCTAGTTGGGGCTCGCGGTGCTATCCGAGCTCCGAGCCCCTCTGAATCAAAGGAGGGCAGTTGGGGCTCGCGGTGCTATCCGAGTTCCGAGCCCCTCTGAATCAAAGGTGGCTAGCTGGGGCTCGCGGTGCTATCCGAGCTCCGAGCCCCTCTGAATCAAAGGAGGGCAGTTGGGGCTCGCGGTGCTATCCGAGCTCCGAGCCCCTCTGAATCAAAGGAGGGCAGTTGGGGCTCGCGGTGCTATCCGAGCTTCGAGCCCCTCTGAATCAAAGGAGGGCAGTTGGGGCTTGCGGTGCTATCCGAGCTCCGAGCCCCTCTGAATCAAAGGTGGCTAGTTGGGGCTTGCGGTACTATCCGAGCATCGACCCTTCTGTGAAATAGAAGAGGAATTATTGGCTTGCGGTACTATCCGAGCGTCGACCCTTCTGTGAATAGAAGGGAAATTATTGTCTCGCGATACTATCCGAGCGACGAACCTTCAGACTTGTCGAAAAAAGCCTGTTTTGGAGAGAAAAGGTGGAGGGGTAGTGGGGTAATTTTATGCCTGTTGCTCATGTCATGGGCGCAAAGATCAAAGCGTTTCCAGATCCTGGTGGCTGCTGGATCTTGATAGTTAAGATCCAACGGCCAGATATTTTTGCGGAAATCGAGGAGTCGCTTTTCCCCTTTAAAACCCCCTCCCCCTCCCTCATTTCTTCATCTTCACTTTATTACTCACTTTCCAATTTTTAACCAGAGCGGGAATCTTATTGGCCGTCGGCGATACTTTCTGGTGACCGTAAATTTCTACGCTCTAGGTTAGTACTTTCTTTTCAGTAATGTCGCGAACTCAGTTCGGTTCCGAGGCTAGCTCGTCAGGCCGTTCCGCGGAGAACTCCGAGCAGGAGACGTCCTTGTCCTTGAGTAAGTATAAGGTGAAGGAGGAGGTTCTGACCGACCGTGGGTCGGACGATGGTGATGACGTAGTCTTCGTGGTGTCTCTGCTGAGGTCCAGAAGGCCGGGAAAGGAGCCCATGGATAAGGGTGAAGAGGAGGAAGTGGATGAGGGGGACGGCGAGGACGAGGAGGAGCAGGATCAGGAGGACGATGAGGAAGAGGAGGGGGAAGGCACCGAGGGCGAGGAGGAAGACGAAGATGATCAGGGTGCCAATGGTGACGAGGAAGATGAGGAGGATGAGGTCGACGAACGGGAGGCTGCCCAAGGAGACGCTGGCCAGGGCACGGCTGAAAGGCCGACTGGGGTCGGAGAAGATCTTCCACCCCTTCCCCCTTTGTCGACGCCGTCTCCCGAGCGGAAGGCCTGCCCTCATCGGAAGAAAAAAGTCTTGACCATACCACACAGTCCTTCCTCACCAGATGAGTACGCACCGAGACTGAGTTTCGAGTTTCCCCCAGTCTCCTTCAAGAATCCAGGATCGATTCAGATGTATCCTGACGACATTAAGGATATCGGACCAATCCCTCCAGTGCCGGGCGAAGACACTCGGGTAAAGATTCGCACTGATAGCATCTCAAGCATTTTGAAGGTGGAATATCTGAACATTATTAGGGCCGCCTACTATATTTCGCGGGAGTTTGAGATCTTCATTCCGAGCCCAGGTATTCGGCCCACCATGGCTCTGGCGCCGGGTTACTGTATGTTCCCCGAGGACGCCTTCCTCTCGGGGCTGAGGCTGCCCCTGCATCCATTCGTTAAGAGGGTTCTGAAGTGGGTGGGGCTGTGCCCTATGCAGTTTGGTCCGAACTCTTGGACACATCTAGTCTGCTTCATACTAAAGTGCCAAGAGAAGGGAGTGACGCCGAGGCTGACGTATTTCCGAGCCGTTCTTGGGATCGGCTCGCTCGGAGACCAGGAGGGAATTTTCTACTTTTCACCGAGGCCGCATAAGAAGGTTATGCACGGTCATCCAGACTCCATAAAGGGGTGGAAAGAAAAATATTTCGTGGTTCGGACGGAGGGGTCTTGGGGAATTCTGACCAGGTGAAACTTCGTCAAGCCGAACCACAAGCCTCCGAAGCGGAGCGACTTGACCGCCAAGGAGTGGAAGAGGGTGGAGAAGATAGTCGGGGGGCACAGTATCGCATGGCCACGAGTGACCGAGATACACCTCGTCCGGGCCGGACTGATTTCCGCCAACCCTAGTATGTTTCTTTCCGAATATGTTCATTTTCCTGCCTTCGTGTTAACGTTAGCTCTTCTCCTTTCTGTTTTTGCAGGGATGTCAACTCAACAAGCGGACGCGAAGAAGATACTGCTTGCTGTCGCCGAGAAGGCGAGGATAGAGAAGAAGAAGAAGGCCGAGCAGGAGAGGATAGCGGCTGAGAAGCAGAAGCTGGCTGTGCATGCCGGAGGGTCCTCCAAGGTGCCGGCCCCGGTGGCCGAGGGGCCTTCCCCGGCGAAGAGGGCCAAGAGGCACCACTCCCCCCGCTCCCATTCGTCGAGGGTGGCTCGGGATGCCAGGAGTGGTTCAGGCAAGATAGTGGATGCCCCGGGAAAATGGCTTCCCTTTATTCGGCCAACCGCCGCGGAGATCGTGGGCAAGCAGGGTATGCTGCCCTTTGTCCCTGATTGGTCGATCGTGCGGGGGGATTCTCTGCTTGATGGTCTAGTGTCGGTCGAGTTCGTCTCAAAGGCCGCCACCGAGCGCGATTCGATGGCCCTGGCGATGCAGATGGCGGACCAGGCCTACATGCGGTGGTGCCAGGGACACCTCTTGGTAAGTTGGCTTGGCTCCGCTTTTCTCATTAACTTGGAGTTTTTTCTGATCTTTCTCTCTTCGGACAGGCGATGCTCCATGGTCAGCACTTCCACAAGTGCTTGGAGAAGGAGATATACATCGAGAGGCGGAATGTGGAGAAGTACCTCCGCGAACTGAACAAGGCCACAGATGAGCTGAAAGATGCCCAGGCCATGGTGGCCGTCCACGAGGCCCAGATAGAGTCGTTCTGCAAAATCCAAAAGCAGGACCGAGAGGATCTTGAGGCGAAGATCGCGGCCAAGGCACAGAAGGGGAAGAAGGCCCTGGAGGTGATGGAGTCGGCCTTGGGGGAGACTATGATGCTGGCGCAGGATGAGGCGTACGAACAGGCCAAGTCCCACTTTAAGCAGATCTACCCTGAGCAGAACGTGGACCATCTCTGCTACGGATGGGTGCCGAACCTTCCTCCCACCCTGGGTGGCGATGGAGCGGGGGGCGACCAGGACGACGATGAGGTACCACCCCCCCTCAAGAATAGAATAGTCTTTTTCTTTTTGCTTGTTTTAATGTAAATGCCTTAAGCGGACTGGCCACCGCGGCTTTTGTATCAACTTTTGAAAGAAATGAATTTTACTTTTTTGGGCCGACCCTTCCAGACTTGTGTTTTTTGTGATGTTTGTTCTTGTCTTTTGATAGATGCACGGGACCTGTGTCGCCCTCCCCGTTGTTGCCGAGGTACCTCTAGTTCGAGCGGGGGAGGAGGCCATGGAGGCAGCTTTGGCTCATCAACAGAAGCAGGCTCGGGACCGAGCCACCGCCGTTAACTATTTTCTGAACAGGTCCAGGGAGCTCGGTTTGGAGCTGGCGTGCCTGAAGAAGGTCGTAGCCGACCGGGACTGGTGGGTAATCGAGACGGACTGGTTCCTCTCGGATGCTTCGAGCGGGAGGTCGGCTTTGGAGTCTTTCCTTCGTGAGGCCGTAGTCGAGAAGGAGCTGGAGATTCACAGGCTGAAGCTGGTGTTAGGCGCTGGTCTGATTGAAGGGGCCAGCAACTCGACCCCGGGGCGGTCTCCGATATTTCTATCGGATGGGGCGCCGCCCGAAGATGTAGGAAGCTCTGTGGCGGGAGTGTCTTCCCAGGCCGGTCTGGCCGAGCATGATAGGAACCCCGAATTCGAGTTCCCAGCCGAGTGCGAGTGAGTTGTGAACTTTTTCCTTGTATTTGTACCGACGTTCATTGAGTTATAAGCAATGAGTAATAAATAAGAACATTTGATTTTCCGTGCTCTGATTGTCTTGGTTGCTAGGGACGGTTGCTGGACTCATTGTGCAGGGGTCGGCTCCGAGGTGAATAATTGCAATGGGCGCGACTGTCGCAGCGTTTAGCTTTTCGATAAGCAATAACTAGCGACGTTTCGCATTCCCATGAATATTTATGGCGACGTTTCGTCTTCCGTCGTTTCGTATTCCCAGATGCAATAAATGTGGGCCTCAGGGGGCTATATAATCCCCACTCCCCTTGTTGGTTGTCAGGCAGTGAGGCAGTGAGCCGTCTGACTCGGGTGCCTGCCGAAGGCGGGTGCCCAGAGAATAAAATATTTTCGAGTACTCCGGATCGGAGGCACACCGATCACCCTCGGACTATTCGGGGTTCAGGCTGTTAGAGCCGTGAGACCCCGGGTTGTTCGTTGGTGAGCGGTCGGCCGACCGATCGGTTCGGTGATTCGGAGAGAGCCGAAGCGTGGTGGCTCTTCTGCCATCCTCGAACAATTTGGGGTTTTGGGCTCGTAAGAGCCGTAAACCCCGAGTTGTTCGGGGGCGAGAGAGGGGTCTGCTGAATGGCTTGAAGGTTCAGAGCGTTTGTTCCGGGACGGATAGAGCAGCGGGTCGATGGCTCCCCTGCCATCCTCGAACAGTTCGGGGTTTAGGCTTGTAAAAGCCGTAAACCCCAAGTTGTTCGCCGGCGAGAGGGTGGTCAATAATTCGACTCGAGGCTCGGGGTGTCTGCCGAAGGCGGACGCTCTAAACCTTAATAAAATTTTATCAACACATGGTTGTAGGTCGTAACCGAGCGTGGTGGTCGAGCGACTTTGAAGAAAGCTGCGGCCTTGCTCCGGTTTGTCGAGCCCCCATGTTCGTGAGAACCAGTTGCAAGAGTAGCAGAGGGTCACCGCAGAGTGTCAAGGTCACGGTGCCTTGAAGAAGGTAACCTCCTTGCTCGGGGCTGACGCCGAGCTCTAGCACTTGTTCTCGTGGAAAGACGGTGTGGGCGTGGCTGGCGAATGTCGCCTCGTACATAGGTTGATGAGCTTGAAGAAGCCTAAACCGGGTGAGGGACTGATGCCAAGCTCCCATACCGGTGAGAAAGACAATTGCAGGCGTAGCAGAGGGTCGCCGCCGAGCGTCAAGGTCGCGGTGCCTTGAAGAAGGTACCCGCCTTGCTCGGGGCCAACGCCGAGCTCCAGCACATGTTATCAGGGAGAGATGGTGCGGGCGTGGCTGGCGGATGTCGCCTCGTACATAGGTTGATGAGCTTGAAGAAGCCCAAACCGAGCGAGGGACTGATGCCGAGCCCCCATACCGGTAAGAAAGACAATTGCAGGCGTAGCAGAGGGTCGCCGCCGAGCGTCAAGGTCACGGTGCCTTGAAGAAGGTACCCGCCTTGCTCGGGGCCAACGCCGAGCTCCAGCACATGTTCTCAGGGAGAGACGGTACGGGCGTGGCCGGTGGATGTCACCTCGTACATAGGTTGATGAGCTTGAAGAAGCCCAAACCGAGCGAGGGACTGATGCCGAGCCCCCGTACCGGTGAGAGACAATTGCAGGCATAGCAGAGGGTCGCCACCGAGCTTCAAGGTCGCGGTGCCTTGAAGAAGGTACCCGCTTTGCTCAGGGCCAACGCCGAGCTCCAGCACATGTTCTCAGGGAGAGATGGTGCAGGCGTGGCTGGCAGATGTCGCCTCGTACATAGGTTGATGAGCTTGAAGAAGCCCAAACCGAGCGAGGGACGGATGCCGAGCTCCCATACCGGTGAGAAAGACAATTGCGGGCGTAGCAGAGGGTCGCCGCCGAGCGTCAAGGTCGCGGTGCTTTGAAGAAGGTACCCACCTTGCTCGTGGTCGACGCCGAGCTCCAGCATATGTTCTCAGGGAGAGACGTTGCGGGTGTGGCTGGCGGATGTCGCCTCGTACATAGGTTGATGAGCTTGAAGAAGCCCAAACCGAGTGAGGGACGGATACCGAGCCCCCATACCAGTGAGAAAGACAATTGCGGGCGTAGCAGAGGGTCGTCGCCGAGCGTCAACGTCGCGGTGCCTTGAAGAAGGTATCTGCCTTGCTCGGGGCCGACACCGAGCTCCAGCACATGTTCTCAGGGAGAGACGCCAAGCTTGTAAGAGAAGCTTTTTGGGCTCGCGCTGTTATCCGAGCACCGAGCCCCAAGCTTGTAAGGGAAGCTTTTGAGGCTTGCGCTGTTATCCGAGCACCGAGCCCCAAGCTTGTAAGGGAAGCTTTTTGGGCTCAGACTGTTATCCGAGCACCGAGCCCGAAGCTTGTAAGAGAAGATTTTTGGGCTCGCGCTGTTATCCGAGCACCGAGCCCCAAGCTTGTAAGGTAAGCTTTTTGGGCTCGCGCTGTTATCCGAGCACCGAGCCCCAAGCTTGTAAGGGAAGCTTTTTGGGCTCGCGCTGTTATCCGAGCACTGAGCCCCAAGCCCCAAGCTTGTAAGAGAAGCTTTTTGGGCTCGCGCTGTTATCCGAGCACGAAGCCCCAAGCTTGTAAGGTAAGCTTTTTGGGCTCGCGCTGTTATCCGGGCACCGAGCCCCCAGCTTGTAAGGTAAGCTTTTTAGGCTCGCGCTGTTATCCGAGCACCGAGCCTCAAGCTTGTAAGAGAAGCTTTTCTGGCTCGCGCTGTGATCCGAGCACCGAGTCCCAAGCTGGTAAGAGAAGCTTTTCAGGCTCGCACTGTTATCCGAGCACCGAGCCCCAAGCTTGTAAGAGAAGCTTTTTGGGCTCGCGTTGTTATCCGAGCACCGAGTCCCAAGCTTGTAAGGAAGCTTTTTAGGCTCACGCTGTTATCCGAGCACTGAGCCCCAAGCTTATAAGGGAAGCTTTTTAGGCTCGCGCTGTTATCTGAGCACCGAGCCCAAGCTTGTAAGGGAAGCTTTTAAGACTCGCGCTGTTATCCGAGCACCGAGCTCGAGATATGTTCTTTATTTGTTACAAAATAGGAAGCTGTAGGCTTGTTTTATGAAAGCTGACATATTTACAATTTATTTGAACTTTACAAAAGACTAGGCACGACGTGCCGATTACAATCATGATAATTTACATGGAGGCTACTCCCCTCCTAGGAACTTGATTAGGTGTTCCACGTTCCAGGGCCTCTTGATGGGCTTGCCTTCGGCACTGGTCAGGCGGTATGTGCCTGGGTGCACGACTTCGGATACTTTGTAGGGGCCCTCCCAATTTGGTACCAACTTTCTCTTCTGGCCGGGATTGGATACCGCCAGCTTTCGGAGGACAAGATCTCCGAGTTTGATGTCAGTTGGGCAGACATTTTTGTTGTAGAACTTCTCAATTCTTTGCTGGTAGATGCTTCTTCTAAGGGCGGACTTTTCCCTGACCTCGTCTATGAGGTCCAGGTCGGCTCGCAGCTGTTGGGAGTTGGCGGCCTCGTCGAAAGCCATGATTCGGGGTGAAGGGATCCCGATCTCCAAGGGAATGATGGTCTCTATGCCGTATGTTAGATTGAAAGGGGATTCTCCCGTGTGGATTCTCTTTGTTGTTCGGTGGGCCTAGAGAACGCTGGGTAGTTCGTCGACCCATAACCCATTGGAAGAGTTATCGAGTCGTTTCTTGAGACCGTCGTGGATTTGGCGATTCGCGTTCTCGGCCTGACCGTTAGACTGGGGGTGGCACACTGAGGAGAAGCGCTGCTGGATCCCGAGATCTTCGCAGAACTTGCCAAACTGCTTACCAGCGAATTGAGTCCCATTGTCCGTGATGAGTACCTGCGGAATCCCGAACCGACAGATGATATGTTTCCAGAAAAACTGCTGAGCCTGTCGCTCGGTGATCATTGCTAATGGCTCGGCCTCGATCCACTTAGTGAAACAGTCTCGATCCACTTAAAGAATTCCCTTCAGTAGTTCTAGTAATTCTTTGAATACAGTCTCATCAACCATGTGTTTCTCTTGCATATGTAAAATCCAGGTTATCTTCATTTTGTCTTCAATTTTTTTAAGTTGTATTTTCCATATTGGTACAATCTTGTATGATTAGCTTATTGAATTTTTTTTGTGTGTGTGACTGGTTAGTGCATATGTAGCGAGAAAAATTTAGTACGTATATATGTACTGTGAGGTCAAAAATCTTACCTTTAGGCCATCACAAAAATTGAAGCATGTAGAACTTTTTTTTGTAAAAAATCCCTGGCATCACACATAAAGCAATCAAATAAATTAGAAATTTTTTTGTAGAAGAAAAGCAAGAAGAAGGGAAAGCAAAAAAGAAGACTCACACAGGGCAGTGTTGTGGTTCGTCTGGGCAACGCTGCGTTTCGTCGGAGCGGCGAGAGAGTGAGAGGAGCAGGTCGCGCTGCAGGTCGTCGATGTGGTGAGAGAGAGTGGAAGGAGCAAACGACTTGATCGGCGGCTCTGTAGTTTGGTGGTGGCGCTGCAGGTTGATAGTGCGGGAAAGAGAGAGAGAGGGGAGGAGCAGACGATGCTAAGGTTGTCGGCGGAGATGCGATTCATTGGTGCAGCGAGAGTGAGAGGGAGTTGAAGAGGCGGGGCAGGTACAGAGAGAGAGGGAGAAGGGGTAAGGTTTTTTGGAATTTTTTTAGAGATAGGGAGAGGGTAATAAATTTGAACGTGTACTGTACGTATTTCATTGGTTTACATTGGGGAGTTTAATTATACGTGCGAAGCATGCGTCGATAGATTCATAACTGACACTAAGGTCTTCTCCCATTATAGTATTAGAGATTATACAGAGGATGTTAATTATAATATTTTACCAAAATGACCCACTTTTGAAAGTACTTACCAAACTGACCCACTTTTGAATCTAATTACCAAAATGTGGTCAAAATACCCTCGCTATTTGTGATAGCGAGTCTAACTTTAAGAAAAACTCGAAAAATGCTTGATTTAGACTCGCCGTCTGAAACAATGAGTCTGTTTGTTAGACAACGAGTGTCGATTGGGAATTTTTATAAACCCAAACTCACTGTCTCATTCTTCTCTTCACTTATCTCTCTCTCCACTATCTCTCCCAACTCCGAAACCCAACTCCGAAACCCTAGCTTCCAAATTTGTACTCTCACCCACAAAAACTCTCCAAATCTCAAGGGATCCTCTTCATCCCCTCACATTCCTCTCTCCTAAACCCATCATTCAATATCCCCAATTAATTTGTATTCGGGATAATATAAAGATGATTGGTATGGAAGCAAGTTCTCTATGCCGTCTTTTCCATGCTTATAATTGCTCAATCTTCCCGATTATTGATTTGAAGGTATGATATGTATAACCTTTTATCGGGTACACTTGGGTTGATTAAATAATGACTCTCATTTTGTATAAATTTGTATAGTATGAATTACAATATTCCTATTTGGATTTATTTCGGTTGTGAAATTATTCGTGACGCAAATCTAGATTGTTGTTATAATGATGTTGATCTTGAAATAATTTGGGCACCCTGTACAATTACAATGGTAGAATTAGTCGAGAAAATTTATGAGGTTACTAATTGGGGTAGAAATCAATGGAATGTTAAAATTTTAGCTCGTTATGCAGCGAAAAAGGGTGAAGGTCAATATTTTATGACTGTGCCCGTAGCAAACGACAGGGCTCTAAAAGTCCATGATTGCTAGGACACTTGTCACGCCCCGCTTCCCAAAAAGGAGATACGGAGTACGGATACGTGACTAAGTCCAGCAAATGGATTTCACCATTCATAAGCTGTCAGTATCTTTACAACGAGTGCAAGTATAAACGAGAGATATACAAGAGAAATAGTCAATCATGCATGCATAACTAAATTAAAATAGTCAACAAGATTTACTCGAAACAAAATAAATGAATCTCAAATAATTCAAATCTGGAACAAGTCATAAATCCTTGGTCAAACTGCCCAATACAAAATTCATGTAGCAAATATATTTATTCAAAATAAGCAACAAGAAATAATAATAACAAGAACTCCAGCAACTAGAATCTCAGATTACCTACTCTATCGGGCAGCTGATCACCATAGTCTACAATTTAACAAATTGCAGTAAGAGAAAAAAGAAACAAAATGCCCGTCAATACAAGTTACGGGCCGCTAGTAGTGCAGGCAACAAGTATAGAAAAAGATAAACAAGAATAGAGTAACAGTGGAAGCAAGTATAACATGCAATAGACATGATAGAATGACTAGCATAAATCAAGAAATAGAATCAAGTAGTGTGATGAGATAACAGGTGCATGTGACATGTGACAGGTAACAGGTATCATGCAAGTAAGTAAACATGTAACAGGTGTCAAGTAGCATGTAAACGAGTAACAAGTAACAAGTAGTCAAGTAATCAAGTATCATGTACAAGTAACAAGTAGCAAGTGTCAAGTGATCATGTTGTTTTTAAGTCTTGTATCTAGTCCTATCTAGGTAGCACTTCATGCGTCCCAGATTTTTACCACATGGTTTCTACATTCATGCAAGTTACGTTTTAGATTTTATAGTGGATCATAGAAAACATTGCACTCAGGAATAAGTATCAATTAATCAAGTATCAAGTCTCAAGTATCAAGTATCATGTGTCAAGTGTCCAAGTATCAAGTAATCATGTGTCAAGCCCCAAGTATCAAGTATCATGTAATCACGTAGGATCTATAGATCCCCTTCCGAGTACACGTTTCTGTATTTTCCACTATTAGATCTTTCCCTTTAAACTCCGGCTTAGTTTCTTGTTATTATTGTTTAAACAAGCATGGGCATGCACAAACAAGTCACGAAAACATGGTGAGATGAAAAGGAACAAGTACAAGTTGAATGAAAGACACGAACGGATGACGAATGACTCAAAAAGGACTAAGACAACGAAAATTCTAATCCTAGACAACATGACAGTAATGCACCAAATCTGGGATTCCCGTTGCCACGGACATGCAAATCTAGATCCGTCAGAAAATTTAGAAAATAGACCCCCGGACGAATCCAACAAATATATACAAATCATATGGTATTTCACAAAAATAGGACTCAAAACAGAATTGTATCCAAAAAACATGTTCAGCTAGAAATCAGAAGTTTGTATTCATAAACAGAAGAACAGCATAAAAACTTACTAATTAAATCCAAGAAAAATCTGGGGTGTTCCCTATTATGTCTAGTATCAGAAAATATAATTTCATCATTTTCCAACATTGATAGTATAGTAAAATAAAATCAGTAACGGCAAGATAAATCAAGTTTGTAAATCTAAAATCATAAATACACCAGTACTAAAAAAACAATAGATTACAAAATATATATCGTAATCCAGATCTGTCAAAAGGGTGATAAGGTAGATACAGTATGCTACATTTCATATTCACAAAGTTTTTATAAACAGCAAATAGAATCAGTTCGAAATTAAGATTCTTTACTAAAAAGCGTGAAAATTCTGCAAGAATAGTAGCTGTTTGCAAGCACAGAATAGTTTATAAAAGTCATCAATTAAATACACAAAAATTAGGGATTAATTCCAATCAAGTCTAGTTGTACTTAGAAAAATATTGGATCAAAATATTATCTTTAACATTAGTATATAAATAAATAACCATACAGAATTCATATAAAACAAAATCTGGAATTTTCTACACCTCTGTAGTAAAATAGCAATAACTTGCAACTCACAAATCGAAATTGAGTTCTGTCACAAATTCTGGAAAGTAGACATAAATCTCTATGATTCATATTCACAAATAATTTTCATATACTGAGCTTAATAGGGTCTAATATACTCAACAAAAACGGGGTAACAACAAAAACTAAAATCTTCTTCTAGCATAAAATCAACTAGTTCATATGGAATTCATCCAAATCATAACAAAATGCAAATTATGGTATACTAGATGTCCCAGAAATATGGTATAAGGTATTTAACACGTCTACAACAAGTTATAATACTCCTAACACATCAAGCATACAAGATCATACAACACCTCATAAATCACGAACAACATGCATGTATACATCAAGAATTTATTAGATCTAAGTTATTTCATGTCGTGTCTGTAACGAGACAACTACGGATGGATAAAGAACTAGAGACAAGATCAAATAAGGGATTACATGGGAATTGACTCTAGGAACAAAAGCTACACTACCGGCGGTATTTAGTGCTTGTATTATACAATAAAAGAATTACAAGTTACTTGCCTAGAAATTGATGACGGAAACGACGGAGAGAAAGAGAATAATGGGAACGGTTTTCCGGGCACGAACACAATACCAACGAACGGATCTCGAACATGATGACCACGAACACAATCGAACGTTTAGATCCAAGAGATCATGATCAAGATCAATATGTTGATGATGATCACGAAGTAGATCTGACGGTTAGAATTCAAATCATCAAGATCTGATCGACTTGCTGATCAATTAAGAGGATCAACGGCCAGAAAAGCTTGATGATGAATGAAGATGATCAAGAGGAGATCGACGGCTGATATGGCTTGATCACCCAAACAGAGCCAGGGGGAGGTGGCAGGAGGTGCACAGTGATGGTAGCGGTGGGACTGGCTACTGCAGGTGGCGCGGTGGTAGGAGGACAGCACTGGAGGGAAGGTGTTGTCGTGGCGTGGCGTGGCGCTCGGAAGGAGGCATAGCACAGGTGTTCGTTAGGGTGTGCACAGGGTGGTGCGATGGCGAGCGACCGACGGGGTCGCGGCTGTCGGAGGGGAGATAGGCGCGCGCTACTGTCTGCGTTGCGTCGGGAGGAGTAGAGGAGAGGTGGCAGGGGGCTACTGTGGTTGGCATCGAGGTGGTTGGCAGATGGTAAGGAGGTCGGGATGGGTTAAGAGCACAAATGGGAGTCACACAGAGGATGAAGGAGTGAGGAGATCGGGAGTCAGGGATGGTATTATAGCGGCTAGGGTTTTGAAGGGGATATTAGGGTAGTATACATTGGGGTTTAATATATAGGATGAGATTATTAGGGTTAGGTTGGGGCTAACGGGTTGGGTTAATTGGATATTGGGTTTATAAAAAAATCCAATAAGAATAGTACATGGTTTTCTGGGGTATTCAATAAGATATAGGGTAGAAGGGTTTATTCATGGATCCAATAAGATATGAAGAAGATAAATAATTATAGTAATAATATAAATATCAAATATGATTTGAGTCTAACAAATTCATTCAAATAAAAAAACCAATAATATAATTGGTTTAGGCTAAAATGTAAATAGTCGATCAATTAAAGAATTGAATGTGAAGTTAAGATACACTATTATTTGAAATAACTTAATTTTCGTTTAACAAAATGAAATAGAAGATCTCTTAGAAACCAGAATAATGTTTTGTTAAAACTCAATCAATTAAAAAACTTAATTGTTGAAAAAGAATTTAAAAGCGAAAAGAAAATTATAAAAATTTTTAATACAAAAAAAGATACACGGAAAAATACATATATACGGGAACAGGGGTTACAACACTTGATCCAAATTATAGTTGGTCCACATTGGAATTATATATTCTGTAATACCTCGTATTTATGTAAAAGTATAATAAATAAATAAATAAATATATGTATGTATATATATATATATATATATATATATATACTAGGTTTGCCCGTTGATACGTGCCTACGGCACGGCTTCAAAAAGGTGCACTTTGTTTGATCATATAAAATAGTTTTGGAGGTCCTGCAAATTAATTGAAGTAGCAAACATAGAGGAAAAAACATATTATATGATTTTTTAAAATTATTTTTAAAGTTTTTTAATTTTTAATTTTTTTAGTTTTTAAAAAAAAAATTAAAAAAAAAATTCTTATTTTTTTTAATAGAAGAGGGAGGGAGGGAGAGAGAGAGAAAAAAAAAATAATTAAATAAATGTAGGTTGTTTTGGGTGGGGGATTTGAATTTGAGTTTTGGGGGGAAACTTTTAGGAGAAAAAATATGTTTTGTGATGTTAGATCTGAGCCTTTGATTTTTTGGGGGATTGAAGGAGAGCCACTTGATAGCTTTCTTTGTGTTTTATTATATAAATATATGGAGAGAGAAGGTAAAAGAAAGGTGGGTGGCCCACGTGATTAGTAAACAGCAGATGGCTGTTGGGGGTATTGGGCTGATGACGTCAGCCCATGGGGGTAGGGCCCACCCATTGGAAAGATTTTGGAAGACAGATTGCTGTCTATGGAATTGGTCTGACGTGGCATGCAGATTTCGGTTGTGCACGAGATTTGAGAAAGGATTTGTGAAGAGTAATCCCATATCGGGAGTATGCATAAGAATACTTTAATATAAATAAAATTGCTTATGATCAAGAGTCACCTAATTGGTTAACCACCATTTGAGAGGCAGCCTGTGGTGGGCAGTTGTACTACATAATATCTAATTTGTCTTCTAAAAATAATAAAAATTGTCTGAGTATTGGGGCAGGGCGTTACAAATGGTATCAGAGCCGACTTTCCATCCCGAGTGTGAAAGAGGGCCTCAGTATGATCCGCGGTGTTGAGAGTCATTGGTCTCCGGGATCGGGATATGATCTGCGGATGTTGAGAGTGATTGATCTCCGGGATCGAGGACGACCCCACATCGGTTAGGAAGGAGGATCCTGCGCTAGATGGCATGTCCCGTACTCAGCAAGGACGTTGATTTCTAAAGGTGGGGTGTATGTAATACCCCGTTGATATGACTAAAAATGGGGTTAAATCGGATCCGTTCAAATTGGGCACGAATCTTAAAGCCACAGGGGCAAGATAGTAATCTCACTTATGGACAGATCCGAATTGGGAACCGGGTCTCTTCTCTTGGACCCGCTAACCCATGAACGGATCTGTTCAGCTGAGAGCGGGTCTCAACCCGTTAAGGACCAGTTCAACAGGATAGGAGGAAATCCTTGTTCGTCCTTATCATGAAGAGGTGGTTCTAACCACCTCTATCCAGCCACACCGAGAAGTAAGGATTCATTCCTATCCTAAAACATATCCCCATGGCAACTATAAATACCCCCCTACCTCCTATTATTATAGGTGATCACTCTTTATCTACCTGAGCACTTTCCCCTTTTCTTTATTGAGTACTAACAAGAGCGTCGGAGGATTTTTCACCGGGATCCATCCCGGTGTCTCGAACGTTTGTGCAGGTCCACGAAAGCACCAAGGAGTCAACTTGTTCACAAGGGAAGAAGTAAGATTCAGCCTGTTCGAGTTTCTACTAACCTACAAATTCTTTCTACTGCCCCCATGCCAGATTCAGCAATAACAGATTGGCACCGTCTGTGGAAAGTTCTCGAATAACAATCCAACCTTCCTCCTTCAACCAAAGAAACTCCTAGCCATGCATCCCAAGAGGAAGCCCGCAAACTCCAACCGAAGAACTACGTCCACTATTCCTCCTCCTCCTCCTCCTCCTCCGCAGGAGGATCTCCCTCCGCCCATCCAACCAACCTTACCTCTCGAACAGCTGAACCCTCAATCTGTTCAGCAGGCCCTAGGGCCCCGAGCCACTGTTGGGGAGCCCTGTCGGTGCAGTCACCAGAAGCATCCTCTCCACCAAGTGCAAGTCTCCATCCACAGTGCCTCTACAGATTCCATGGCCTCCCATAGCCTTCCAACGCCAAAGGATCTGCCAGACGTGCTCAACAATCGGTAGAATAAGCCCGACCTGGATCTCTGAATCCGCTTGGATGAGAGGTTGACCCGCGAGGCGAACCCCCGCCGAGAGTACTAGAGGGACCAGTCACCCTGTCGGACAGACCGCAGGGGGTCCAACTCTCCCTGAGGGTGGAGAGAGTCGCCTCAACATTGCCAAAGAAGGAGTCGCTTCCCGGCTGGCCGCCCTGCACATCGAGGCCCACGGGAGCAGGAGGCCCCCGTCACAAGGGTGGAATTTCAACAATTTCATGAGGCAGTCCTCCGGGTGCTCAACGCCACCCCCATCAATGCCCGGAGGGCTCCCAGTCCTCTGCCGGCTCCTAGTCATTGCCGCCCCTCTCCTCACCATCACCGTCGCTTCTGCAGCCCTCGGCTGGCTCCGAGCCATCACCGTCGTTCCCTAAGTCCTAGGCCGGTTCCGAACCATCGTCGCCCTTCTCCTGAGCATCGCCGCCGCTCTCGAAGTATGTGGCCCGTTCCGAGCCACCCTCGTCGTTCTATCAGCCCACGACCTACTCAGAGCTACCGCCGTAGCCCCAGCCCTCTTCGACACGAAGACGAGTCTCGGGGCTCAGCCAGGTTAGACCGAAGGGAGGACTCGGTCTACCTCTGTCTTCATGAGATGGAGAGGCGCCTCGGCTAGCTGGACAGAGACGAGGAACAATAGGTAAGGAACCTCCACCCGAGCAGGCACCCATTCTTCCGCACCATCATGGAGGCCCCTGTCCTAGACAACTTCAAGCTTCCACACTTCGAGACTTACACCGAGGAGTCAGACCCCGCAGATCACATCGCGTGTTTTAAAACTCTCATGATGATCCATCATGCATCCGATGCCCTCCTCTACAAGACCTTCCCGGCCACACTCAAGGGGCCGGCTCGAGAGTGGTATTCTCATCTTGCACCGGCATCTATCTTCTCCTTCGACCAGTTTGAAGGCCTCTTCCTCACGCATATCGTGAGCAGCCACCACTCTGAAAAGACGAGCACCTCACTGCTCTTCCTTGGCCAGAAGAAGGGCAAAAGGCTAAGGGATTATGTCAAGCTATTCACCGTAGAAGCTAGGTCCATCGCCTCCCTAGATTAGATGGTAGCTTCGGCTGCCTTCCAATCCAATGTCACCAACCCTGACCTCAAGGCTTCCTTGGCCAAGAAGCCTCCTCGGAACTTCTCTGAGCTCCTCCTCAAGAGCGAGAAGTACATCCGAGATGAAGAGGCTCTCAATCGCCCCACTCTGGAGGGGTTTTCTTCCGGGAACAAATGGAAGACTACAGAGGAAGAAGGAGCTAAGAAGCTCCAAAAGGATAACAGGGGTCAGCAGCGCCCTCTCCCCCGCTTCAAGAAGTTCACTCCACTTAATGCGAGTGTCTCCGCCATCCTGATGGAGATCAGGAATGAAGGTCTCCTGCCGCCACCTCCGAAGATGAACACCCTCAGGAAGAAGAGAAATTGGGACAAGTGGTGCTGCTTCCACCAGGACCACGGGCACGACACTGATGGTTTTCGTGCCTTGAAAGACGAGATTGAGGCCCTTATCCAGAGGAGGCAGCTAACTCCATTTGTGAGGAGGGACAGAGCCGATCTGCCTCCACTGTCCAGGGGGGTTAACGGGCAAACAGAGCAGCGCGTGGAGACTCCGGAGGCCGAAGTAGAGGCCATCTTGCACCTCATACACGGAGGCCCAATGGGGGGAGATTCTAACTCCTCCTGAAAAGCCTTCATGAGGGAAGTCAAATATGTGCAAAGCCATCCTCCCCCTAAGGGCCTAGGAGTCCCTGTGACGTTCTCCGACAGGGAGTTGGAAGGCGTCTGCATGCCCTAATGCGATGCCCTTGTCATTAACCTCAAAATGGCCAACTTTGACGTTCGCCGGGTGCTGGTGAACAATGAAAGTTCGATCAACATCCTCTTCTTGGAGGTGTTCAAAGGTCTCCAGCTATCAAGAGACCGGCTCAAGCCGGCTGGCTACACCCTTCATGGGTTCACCGGGGTTCCGGTGACGATCGTGGGGGTTATAACTCTCGACGTTACCACTGGAAAAGCCACGGTCACTCGTACGGAGCCGATGGATTTCATGGTGGTGGATGTGAAAGCCGCCTATGTTGTGCTATCTAGATGATCTAAACTAGACACAAATTAAAACCTCGCAAGTGTACGAATCGTTTATAGAAGCGTAGTGACGAGCAAGGGTCGATCCCACAGAGATTGTAGAAATTAACTTACTAACCAATAAAATAGAAATAAGGATATTAAAGTGTTGTACCTAAAGAAATAAAAAGACTAAAAACTATATCAAGAAGTTCTGAATCACAAATATTTATCAAGTAGTTGGGTTTTGATTTCCACCTGTAGTCAGTAATGCTAAGTCACCTTCTTTACTATTCTAGTTACTCATGTTTGTTCCTTTAAGGGCATGGTATCTACTCCTTAAAGTATTGTTTCCCTAGCCAAGAATTAGGCATGGTATCTACTCTAATTCGTTTCTTTCCTTAAGTATTTAGCATGGTATCTACTAAGTTGCACTTAAAGAAAACATAAGAACAATGGAAACGAACAAACACTCAAAGTTCTAGAAATTGGTATCAGATCTAGATCCCTCAAGTTGATTAAACCAAGAACCCCTAAGGACTCCTGTGTTACAAGTTATGACCACGAGATACGGGTCGTCTCAATATGCTCATATAACAGATTCAGATTTATAATACGCAAACCTGATAACTCAGATTCTATATGTCAGTCGACTTGCTCTCACCTCAGTCGACTGCCCTTAGAATTCTGAACAAGTTTGATTATTATAAATCTATACAAATACTCTCAGGTTTAATCAGTAAGTAACAGAATAGCACCCAGAAGAATAGAAGCATTACATAACTACGGTTTCAATCTACCCAACTATGAAATTAGTTCCACATAAGTAAACTTTTATTGATCAACAAGTTCGAATACATGATTAACATAAAAGAACTAAAAAGAGGAGAAATAAACTGGTGAAGTCCGGCAGATAGGTCGACTGGCTGTCACCTCAGTCGACTGCCTTGTTCCCTTCGGAGTACTTGATTTCCTCTCTCCTTCTTCGATGCTGATAGAATAATGCTCTTGGTTGATGTGTGATGATTCTGGAACTCTGTGATTCGGCTTGTGGTCGGCGCGGAGGAGAGGAGAGCCAAAATAATGCCTCTTGATTGATATTTATAGAACATGGCACGAGAATTAGGGTTTGCCACTTTTTCAGGAAAGTCCTCCTCTTATCTTCCTTATTTGATCCGCGATTTTTTTTCTTTCTCTTTTCTTCTTTTCTTCCTTATCTGCTAACCACGTGCTCTTGCCAATCCCCTGTATCTAGCTTTGATTTGTTGGAGAAGTTATTATTCGCATATAGCCTGGGTTTGAATAGATTTGGATTTAGATACGGATGCATCTTATCTTTTCACTCCGCCGAATACCAATCGACTGTTGTTGCGGCAGTCGACTGTGTCGAGCTCCAACATTCTCTCTGTCCGGTCGACTGATGGAGAGCAAGTCGTACTGCAGTTCCCTGTATATCATTTTCTAAGTCTGGAATCTGCTTCGTTTTGCTGCTTTTGGTTGTTTCCTATGGAAAAGAGAAAAGAAGAGTAAAATACCACATATAGAGCATTAAAATGTCCAATTTCAATAAGATTATTGCTCCTAAATGTGAATGTTCTTGAGTTCATCAAATACCCCCAAACTTAGCTTTTGCTTGTCCTCAAGCAAAAAGTGAAATTATGAACAAGGGGAAAATAATAGTCTCAACCCATCACTCCAAGAAAATGTCTCATTGTGCACGCATCAAAATTTTGCAATCAAAGTTATAAACAATTTGCAAATAAAATAAAAACAAGCATACCCACTTTCTCTAGTGCAATTGTCTATTCATAACTCCAAACTCAACCACACTTGTCATGCAATTACTTATAGTTATAGTATGTAACTACCCAATCTGTGATTATCCCTTTTCTCTACTACAAACCGAGTAGCAAATTAGAGTTTTTTTTTTTTTTTTTCCAGTCTCTTCTCTAAGTTGTCACTTGCCTTTTGACGCGAGTGCAAGACATTTGTGATGAATCCACCCGGTTACTCAACAAGTCACAAACTTTAAAGTGCTTTGCATACTCATATTTCAAGTTGCCGTTTGACGTAAAGGTAAACATTGGTGATGAACACCCCTAGTTACTAAGCACTCAAAACATTGGAGTAGATTGACTTTATTCATATATATATTTTCTTTTTGTTTTTACTCTATTTACTTAAACTCTGTTTAGGACTAGATCAAAGGGAATAATCACTAGAAAAAGCATCACAATTGTTTTTTTATGTATAATCGCATGACTCATATAACTTTGTAAGGCATTATGAAACTCAACAATCCTAAAGTAAATAAGTATACTTACTCTTACTTTATAAGAAATTGTTTATCCGGGAAAAAAAATTATTTCAATGCTTATCTAAATGAAGAATTCAAAAGTGTAATGGTGAGATTAATTGAAATCCTTTTTAAAAATTTTGTTTTTCTTTTCTAAAAATAAATCAAAATTTGTAAACCTTCCCCCCCAAACTTAAATATCACATTGTTCTCAATGGGAAAGGAAAAATAAAAACAAAAAGAATGCAAAGGTTCAGAAATTCTCCCCTGATTCGTCTTTAAATTTTTGCACGCGCAGCATTCGGTATTTTGGCGATATCTGGCGCTGTTGATGTCCAAATGGGCTGAATTTGTTTTTTGCTGGAAAGCTAAGAAGATAGGCTACAACTTCTCTTCGAATCTCTTTTCCAGATTTTGACTCCAAATTGCTCAAAAACAGTCGTCAATGCATGTGTTCAAAACAGCTCCGCCCCGGCGACTTCAAATTTTCTGCAATCCTTCAAGATAAAATCCAAAAATTAAAATAAAATAAACTAAAAGATAAATCAAATCTAAATGCAGTAAAAGAAATAAAGAAATTATTAAAGAAATAAATAAATAGAGAGTGTAAGTACTCCCCTGAAAAATTGGGTTGCCTCCCAATAAGCGCTATTTTTCTTGTCTTCAGCTAGACTCGATGAGTTGTGCAATGTATTGAATGGCTCGCGGCTCACAACTCATCTTATTATAAGGTTTCCCCCTCTGCCCATTCACCTTGAACGTTTGATTTTTCTCCAACGCTCCATGTGGGAGAAACCTTATAATAATTTATGGACCGTACCATCTTGACATCAGCTTATCTGCAAGGGTCCATCTTAATGCACCATTGTGCTCCTGCAAGACTCCCTGCAGCTTCTCTTCTTCCTGCATCCTTAGGTTAGCAACTGTCACAGGTAATGTCTGGTTTTCCCCCAAATATGCATGCGTCAAATGTTCAGGCAGCGGCTTCAGTTCCACGTCTGGGGTCCTGGTAGCAGTCGACTGGCTCCATGCACCAGTCGACTGATCTGAATATGACTTTGGAGTTTCAAGGTGATGTACTGTCTCTGCAATCCTCCAGTCATCGTATTCCTGTTCAACATGAGATAATGTTAGAGATTGTGTAATTGTTACTTGTAATGGATCAACACTATGTTCCTGAAATGTTTGAACCACATCAACATTATGACTTTCATGATCATCGTGTGGTACTTTTGGTGCATCAAACATTTTAAACTCAATATCGTCCTCTAGTGTTGTCACCGATTGGAGCTGTTCTTGTCCTCTAGGGTTTGGTATGGTAATTGGTGGGAGTTCTCTTGCCTTTCTTTCATTTAACTCCTTAGCAATTTGACCAATTTGATTTTCCAATTTCTGAATGGCCTGCCCTTGTTGGTTGCTTGTTTGTTGTTGCTGTTGGAGTAATTGAAGAACAGTGGATTCGAAATCCAACTTCTTCTGTTCTTGCACTGGCTGATCAAACTCATTCCCAATCTGGAGTTGCTTTGCATGCCCTTGTGCAAATTGGTTGCCTTGATGGTTTTGATTATTGCTCCATAAAAAATTTTGATGGTTTTGCCACCCTGGGTTATACATGTTTGAAAAAGTGTTGTTCTGGGGTGGGTACATTCCCTGTCCTATGTAGTTTGCGTGCTCCTGATCTGTGAAAGAAGACATGGGACATGTATTAGTTGTATGATCGGAATGAGAACAAATTGCACAAATTTCTTTTGGTTGGTTTTTTACGCTACCCAACGTTGAAATTGTATTCACAAGCATATCAATCTTTTTGTTCATAATCTCCATTTCTAATTGCATGCTATTATTGCTAGAAATTTCGTAGACTCCCTGTTTTTTCGAAATGCCTCTTCTTGTTGAGAATTGTTGTGAGTTCTCGCTGAGTTCTTCAAATAGCTCGATGGCCTCCTCACCACTTTTCCTCATCAAGATTCCATTGCAAGCTGAATCTACAATTGCTCTGTTAGTGTCATTTAAATCCTCATAAAATGCTTGTACCTGATCATCCTTAGGTATGTTGTGCATAGGACACTTGAGAAGCTTGTTCTTGAAGTCCTTCCATGCCTCGAAGAATAAATCGCCATCTTTCTATTGGAAGAGTAGAATTTCCCTTTTTAGTTGCTTGGTCTTCTGAGCTGGAAAAAATTCCTTCAAGAACTTTGTTGCCAATTGATCCCATGATTGAATTGATCCTGGTTCCAAAGAATTATACCACAATTTAGCATTAAGTTTTAAGGAAAATGGAAACAAGATTAACCTGATTTGTTCAGGGGTAAGCCCATGGACGCCTTGTGTTATGCAAAGATCAAAGAAATCTTGCAAATGTAGATGCGGATCCTCGTCGATTCTACCAGTGAAGTGGGGAACCATGCTAAGTAGTTGAGGTGATAAATGCATATTCCCTGTGACTTTCGGTTGAAAAGCTATGCAAGACGATTGCTCAATATTCTTTGGAATGAATTTGTCTTGCATTGGTACTCGGTTTAATACATTCTCACCCATTGTTGTTTTTGGAAAAATTCGCTGTACAGTCGACTGGTCCTTGGAGACAGTCGACTGGTCTGAATCTGCAAAATGTAACCTAAGAGAAAAGAAATAAAAAAAATAAAATAAAATAGAAAGAAAAAGAAAAAAGATTTGTATTGATTTTGCAAGTTAAAATACTTAACAATCCCCGGCAACGGCGCCAAAAACTTGTTGTGCTATCTAGATGATCTAAACTAGACACAAATTAAAACCTCGCAAGTGTACGAATCGTTTATAGAAGCGTAGTGACGAGCAAGGGTCGATCCCACAGAAATTGTAGAAATTAACTTACTAACCAATAAAATAGAAATAAGGATATTAAAGTGTTGTACCTAAAGAAATAAAAAGACTAAAAACTATATCAAGAAGTTCTGAATCACAAATATTTATCAAGTAGTTGGGTTTTGATTTCCACCTGTAGTCAGTAATGCTAAGTCACCTTCTTTACTATTCTAGTTACTCATGTTTGTTCCTTTAAGGGCATGGTATCTACTCCTTAAAGTATTGTTTCCCTAGCCAAGAATTAGGCATGGTATCTACTCTAATTCGTTTCTTTCCTTAAGTATTTAGCATGGTATCTACTAAGTTGCACTTAAAGAAAACATAAGAACAATGGAAACGAACAAACACTCAAAGTTCTAGAAATTGGTATCAGATCTAGATCCCTCAAGTTGATTAAACCAAGAACCCCTAAGGACTCCTGTGTTACAAGTTATGAGCACGAGATACGGGTCGTCTCAATATGCTCATATAACAGATTCAGATTTATAATACGCAAACCTGATAACTCAGATTCTATATGTCAGTCGACTTGCTCTCACCTCAGTCGACTGCCCTTAGAATTCTGAACAAGTTTGATTATTATAAATCTATACCAATACTCTCAGGTTTAATCAGTAAGTAACAGAATAGCACCCAGAAGAATAGAAGCATTACATAACTACGGTTTCAATCTACCCAACTATGAAATTAGTTCCACATAAGTAAACTTTTATTGATCAGCAAGTTCGAATACATGATTAACATAAAAGAACTAAAAAGAGGAGAAATAAACTGGTGAAGTCCGGCAGATAGGTCGACTGGCTGTCACCTCAGTCGACTGCCTTGTTCCCTTCGAAGTACTTGATTTCCTCTCTCCTTCTTCGATGCTGATAGAATAATGCTCTTGGTTGATGTGTGATGATTCTGGAACTCTGTGATTCGGCTTGTGGTCGGCGCGGAGGAGAGGAGAGCCAAAATAATGCCTCTTGATTGATATTTATAGAACATGGCACGAGAATTAGGGTTTGCCACTTTTTCAGGAAAGTCCTCCTCTTTTCTTCCTTATTTGATCCGCGATTTTTTTTCTTTCTCTTTTCTTCTTTTCTTCCTTATCTGCTAACCACGTGCTCTTGCCAATCCCCTGTATCTAGCTTTGATTTGTTGGAGAAGTTATTATTCGCATATAGCCTGGGTTTGAATAGATTTGGATTTAGATACGGATGCATCTTATCTTTTCACTCCGCCGAATACCAATCGACTGTTGTTGCGGCAGTCGACTGTGTCGAGCTCCAACATTCTCTCTGTCCGGCCGACTGATGGAGAGCAAGTCGACTGTTGTACTGCAGTTCCCTGTATATCATCTTCTCAGTCTGGAATCTGCTTCGTTTTGCTGCTTTTGGTTGTTTCCTATGGAAAAGAGAAAAGAAGAGTAAAATACCACATATAGGGCATTAAAATGTCCAATTTCAATAAGATTATTGCTCCTAAATGTGAATATTCTTGAGTTCATCAGCCTACAATGTGATCCTGGGCCGACCAGGCTTTGCCGCACTCCAAGCTATCCCTTCGGCCTACCATATGAAGATGAAGTTTCCCACCCCCACGGGGATAGGAGAAGTGAGAGGGAGTCCGGAGGCTGCTCGTAAGTGCTATATGACCTTAATAGGAGGCCTAGTCCTCTCCCTAGAAGCCCTCGAGCTCCCACCGGAGAGTAGCCAGACCATCTCCGAACCGGTGGATGAACTAGAAGAAGTGGCCTTTTCAGAGGAAGACGCCACCAAGCCATTCCGGGTCAGCAAGGCACTCTCCCCCTCCATCAAAGAAGACATCTCCCAGGGCATAAAGGAGAACTGCAATCTCTTCGCCTGGACTGCGGCCGATATGCCTGGGATATCCGAGGAGCTCCTAATGCACCATCTCAGCATTGCCCCGGGTGTCAAGCCCGTTCAGCAGAAGCGATACAAGTTCGCTCCCTAGCGTCAACAGGCGATCAAAGAAGAAGTCGAAAAGCTCCTCAATGCTCGGTTCATCCAGGAGGTGAACTATCCCGAGTGGCTATCCAATGTGGTGATGGTCAAGAAAGCCAACGGGAGCTGGAGGATATGCATCGACTTCACCGATCTCAATAAGGCGTGCCCGAAGGACCCTTTTCCCCTTCCAAGCATCGACGCCTTGATCGACGCGACCTCCGGGCACGAGCTCCTCAGTTTCATGGACACTTTCTCGGGGTACAACCAGATTTGGATGTTCCCACCCGACGTCCTGAAGACCTCCTTCGTGACGGTTCAGGGCATGTACTGCTATAGGGTTATGTTGTTCGCCTTGAAGAACGCAGGAGCTACTTATCAGCATCTCGTGAACAAGGCCTTTCGAGACCCGATTGGCCAAAATTTGGACCAAAATTTGGAAGTCTATTTAGATGACATGTTGGTCAAGAGCACCTGAGGGCAGGAACATGTGCTCGACCTCCAAGAAGCCTTCGGGGTGCTCAGGAGGCACAATATGAGGCTGAACCCGAACAAGTTGTAACCCCTATTTTCATTAATATGTATTTTTAAAGTATTTTTCCGTATTTAAATTCTCAGTATTTTATAACTATTTCCCCATAATTGATTTTATTGTTTAAACTATTTTTAGAGCCTAATTCTTTATTGTAAACCCAAGTTGTATTTTGGTTTTATTAATTGTTAATATGAGCCCAAGTTTACATTTTGATTTTATTATCTAATTAATGTGAGCCCAAATTCTATTTTGATTTTATTATGTATTAATTCGAAGCCCAACTATTTACTTGTTATTTTAAGCCCAATACCCTAATTATTATTTTATTTTGTTATTGAAGCCCAATTTCGTATTTGATTTTTATTAAATATCTTTGAGCCCAAGAACCAAGCCCAGACCCAGAACCCATTACTTGTACAGATTTATCCCTACACCTATCCCCATACAATATTTATTTCTCCACACCCACTTTCTGTCCCGTACTCCAACTCCCCACATCTCCTTAATCCCGTACAACACATTTCCCCCGTAACTACCCCACTTTCTCACCCCCACTTTCCACTACTTTATTTATTATTATATATCCCTTCTCCCCGTTCATTCTCCCTCCCACTCTTCCCTGTTTCCAAAACAAAAACAGAGCAAACAAACCCAACTCCTCCTCTTCCCTCTCCCTTCCCGTTCGACTCTCGAACCCAAGCCGGCGCCTTCACTGCGCCTCCTCCGCTCACCTCATCCATCACGGTGAAGTCGTCGCCATCGAATCCCCCACCACCGAGCTCGCCTCCAGCCTCGACTTCGATCCCCGAGTTCTCCTCGCCACCGTCTTCAATCCACTGGTCGTCTTCAACCTCGAAGTTTCGCCTTCCGCCCAGTCATCGCCATCGACAGCCACGACCACTCCCGCTGTCGCCATTCCCCTCCCGCATCGTCTCCGACCTTCGACGCGCCGCCATTGCCACGACCTCGAACCTCTCGTCGACGCCATTGCCGAAGCTCATCTTCCACGTCGAGCCACTCCACCAGCATTGAGTTCCCCCGCCGTTCCTCTCGACCACCGAAGCGACGCCTTCTCCGCCATCCTCTGCCAGTCGCGCCGGTGCCACCTCCTCGTCCATGCTCCGAACACCCCCGAGCACCGCCAGTGTCCCCCTTCGACATCACAGACCACATCGACGCCCTCGCTCCATCCCTGCCGCTCCACCTCCGTCAAAGTCAGCATCACCAATCGAGCTCGCCGCTGCTTGCCACTGCCGAAGGCTCCGTCGAAGCTGCCTCTCGCTCAAGTCTCCGCCGCCAGTCCCTGGCCTTGCCGCTCGCCTTCTCCCTCCATCTTCAACCAACCTCCAAGAGCCAGTCCTCGACATCACCTCGTTCACCTTCCCTCACCATTGCCGTCGAAGCTCCGCCTCCGTCGAAGGACCAGCGCCGCCTGAGCCCTCAACCTCCGCCGTCGCTCACCGGAGTCGTAGCCCTCTTCTCCCGCTCGCCCTCGTCGATCGCAGCCCGCCCACTTCTCCCGTTCGCTCCCTCTCTCTCTCTCTTCTATCTCTCTCTGTTCTCTGTGTTCTGAGAAAAAGAAGAAGAAAAGGCAGATTGGGAAATTGTGTGTACTTGGGTTGGTGTTGGATTGCTATTGGTCTTGTATGGGTATTTGGTGTTGTAGGGAGATCCGATTTTAAATACGAATTTGGTGCGTTGCTGTTCACTGCTTTGGATTATTGTTGAAGAGCTGCTGTTTGAAGTTGGTGTTGTGTTGGAGTTGGGATCAGATTCTTTTGTAGTAAAGTGGAAGTATAATGCTGTTTGGTGATTGCTGACTTGGAGCTATTGAAAGGAGTTGTTGCTGTTTACTGCTTTAGGAGTTGCTGATTTGGCGTGGCTGCCACAAATTATCTCGCACTTGTTCTGCTGCCCGGGATACTGATCCCGTTATTCTATCTCAAATTTAATCGTTGTCAACTAACAGGCAAGTGTCACTTGTACAATTTTGTTTATTCTTGTACAAGCCTTTGTAAAAATACCGCAAGCATATTATTATTTGACTCCAATTCGCATTCATAAGTCGAATTGATAACCGTTTCCATACATAATCCGTATCCCGTATTCGTACAAGATCACGAATACTTTGTTGCCATGTCCGTTGCATGAACACGACACACATATATACTATTATACATGATGTTGTGCATGAATTGTTTGTTATTAGGTTGCATGTTGTTATAATATATTATATTCTTGATCAAGTGTTATGCATGTCATTAGTTGCATCATATGTTATAAGTCCTGAAATATGTTTCCTGTCTCGTATAAGTCTTGATACTTGATCTTGTCATGTTACCCTTGCCATGTTACCCGTCATTGTTCTTGCATGTAGTTTTGGTTTATATTTGATTGTAATTAAAAAGATAACAAGCCAGGGTATAAAGGGAAAAGATTTAGTAGTGGACAATATAGAAGAGCGTACTCGGTCGGGGGCTCGTGGTTCCTCGCTGCAAATTTGTAAGTTACAAGTTACAAGTTTGCTAAATTACAGGTTTACATGTTCACGTTACAAGACGCACTAACTACATGTTCCACATTGCACGTATCTTGATACAAGATATACTTGACTCGACTTGACTTGACTTGACATGACATGACATGATTCCCGAGTACGTGACCTATAGAATTCACCACTAGTCTAAACGTTCACTTGATTGCGAGTAGCAACCATGTAGTATGGGATGCATGAAGTGCTACCTAGTTAGGTTAATAAAAGACATGACATGACACGTACACTTGCATGATCCGTTTACATGTTACATGGTTATGATGACTTGTTTACTTGTTTACATGTTACTAGTTCATGTTGACACGTTTACTTGCTTACTCGTTTACATGTTACATGTTCCTATGGATTATTTAATTGTTCACATGCATGCTATTTGTTCCACGATATCTTGTTCTTGATTCTGTCATATGTTGTATTTGCTCTATTCTATGATTCTTGATTCCTTGCTCGTTTTTCCTGCTTTTGTTTCATTCTATATTTTTGTCCCGTAGCTTGTACCACTTGCGGCCCGTGACTTGCATTAACGGGTACCACTGTTCTTTCCTTGTAATAATATACTTGCAGGCCCAGATGGAGAACTACCTGAAGGTGTTGCTGAACAGAGATTTTAGTGTTGTTTAATTTCATGTTATTTTAATTCCTGTTTTATTCATGTACTCCATGTTGTAATCCGGGCGTATTTGACCCGTAACTATGTTTCTTTCCAGTTGTTGGTTCATGTAATATTCATGTACTTTGTTATCCTGTTGTGACTTTATATGTTATCGTGGTTGAAATTGTATCTTGTTGTTGAGTTAAATTTACAGCTTATGAATGATGTATCCGCATCATTCGCTGGGCCTCGGTTACGTGCCTGTGTTCTCGTATTCTGGGAAGCGGGGCGTGACACAAGTGTTCGTCCAGAGTCTTATCCGGCAAGTTCTTGGAGTTTATGGTCAGTCAGAGGGGCATAGAGGCCAACCCCGAGAAGATCTAGGCCATTCTCAGAATGGCTCCTCCCTCCAGCGTCAAAGAGGTATAGAGGCTTACGGGGGGCCTCGTAGCAATTGGGTGATTTCTCTCCATGTCCGGGGAGAAGTACCTTCCCTTCTTCAAGGCCCTCAGGGGGGCTAAAGGCTTCGAATGGGGGCAACAGCAACAAGAGTCCTTCGACCAACTCAAGGCATACTTAGCCAACCCCCTGCTCTTGAGCAAGCTAATGCCTGGGGAGGTCCTCTACCTCTATTTTGCCACTTCGGAGCAAACCCTCAGCGCGACCCTCGTAAGAGAAGAGGATAGAATACACAGGCCCATCTATTATGTGAGTAAGGTCCTCTGGGATGCTGAACTCTATTACCCAAAGCTGGAGAAGATGGCTCTCTTCTTGGTCATGGCGGCCCGAAAGCTTCGCCACTACTTCCAATCTCATTCGGTGGTCACTCTTACTGAATAGCCGCTCAAGCAAGTTCTCCACAAGCCCGAGACCTCTGGGCGCCTTATGAAGTGGTCCATCGAGCTAAGCCAACATGATATTAGCTACCAGTTGAAAACAACGATCATGGCCCAAACTCTGGTAGAATTCATTGTGGAGAGCACCATCCCCGACCCTTGCGAGTCATCTGCCGACCCCTTGGTCTGGACCATTTATGTGGATGGATCTTCTTGCACCGACGGAAGTGGGGCTGGCTTTATCTTCACTGGCCCAGAAGCTTTCGTCCTCCAATACTCCCTTTGCTTAAACTTCCTGGCATCAAACAACGAAGCAGAGTATGAGGCCCTCATAGCAGGACTCTGCATGGATCGCAAAGCCGGGGCAAAAGCAGGTCAGAGTCTTCAGTGATTCGCAATTGGTCGTCAACCAAGTGTCAGGGGAATACGAGGCAGGGGACGAGCGTATGGCCAAGTACTTGACGAAGGTTAGGAAGCTTCTAGCCTTATTCGAAGATGTTCAACTCCAGCGGATTTCTCGAGAGGAAAATGCACAGGCGGATGCTCTCTCTAAGCTCGCCTCATCGTCCCTCCAAGGTCTAGAACGGACTGTCTTAATAGAGGTCCTCCTTAGACCAAGTATTGATGAAGATAGCCCGGAGCCGATGGAAGCCTACCCCCTAACCCTTGGGGAGAACTGGATGAAGCCCCTCATCGAGTACCTCAGAGATGGAGTCCTTTCCGAAGATCCGAGAGAGGCGAGGAGGATTAGGACACGAGTCGAGCGGTACACGCTCCTCGACGGAGTCATGTACAAATGCTCTTACACTCAGATTGACGGCTGTCCCTATCTGAGGTGCCTCTCCCCGGAGGAAGCACTCTGTGCCCTAAGGGAGGCCCATGACGGTCTGTGTGGCATGCACTTGGGAGCGGGATCCCTCGCCCGAAAACTCTTAAACTACGGCTACTTCTAGCCTACACTACTGAGCGACTCCGAGGAGTAGGTCCGCCAGTGCGACTCCTGCCCGAAGTTCGCCCCGTTCCGTCGCCTACCCCAAGCACAACTCACATCCTTGGCAAGTCCAATCCCCTTTGCAATGTGGGGGATGGATTTGCTCGGACCGTTCCCTCCAGCGTCGGGCCAGCTGAAGTTCTTAGTCGTAGCGGTAGACTACTTCTCAAAATGGATCGAGGCTGAACCTCTTTCGACAATCACCGAGCACAAGGTCCAGAAGTTCTTTCGGAAGAACATCATTTGTCGGTTCGAGTACCCCGCATCCTCATAACTAACAACGAGACTCAATTCGCGGGAGCAACCTTTCCCAACTTTTGTGCTGAACTTGGCATCCAGCAATTGTTCTCCTCGATAGCTCACCCTCATTCTAATGGCCAAGCGAAGAACGCAAATCGACAAATCCTCTGAGGCCTGAAGAAGAGGCTTGACAAATCCACTAGGGGGCGGTGGGTCGAACAGCTCCCTAACGTGCTTTGGAACTATCGCACCACCAAAAGGACACCAACAGGGGAGTCCCCTTTCAACCAAACATATGGTTCCGAAGCTCTCATTTCCTTAGAAGTGGGCCTGCCTTCACTCTGAATAATAGCCTATAATGAAGCACAGAACGCGAAACAGCTTCGCAACTACCTAGACCTCATAGACGAGGTCCACAAGAGAGCTGTGATTCTACAAGAGACCTACCGCCGTAGGATCACTCAGTCTTACAATAAGATGGTATGGCCATCCAATCTCAAAGAGGGAGACCTAGTGCTCCGAAAGTTGTTGATCTCCAATCCAAGCAAAAAGGGCAAGTTGGCACCAAATTTGGAAGGACCGTATAGGGTCTCCAGAGTTATTCGCCCAGGCGCATATCAATTCAAAGACCCAGGGGGCAGGAGAATACTGAGGACATGGAACGCAGAGCACTTGATGAAGAACCAAGAGGGTGTCTAAACACCGCTCCAAGCAACTTCCCCAAGAGCACCCCATAAGACATGTCTAAAGTTCTTACTTGTATTGTCTTTTTATCAAAGTGTAAAAGCAGCTCGCAACATAGAAGCGGCCGCCTAATTGTTTTCAATAAAAGAAATCTTTCTCGCAAGTTCTCTATTTCTGAGTAGTCTAACTCTACTTCACAAGTTCTCTATTTTTGGGTAGTCTAACTCTACTTACAAAAAAGAATTCGCATTAAAACGACATGCTTGGAGTCCAACACTTGGTTCGACTCTGCTTCAACTACTTGCTCCGAAGCGAGTACGAAGAGGATCACCATTCGAAATTGCTCCTACAGCTGTTTATATTTTCAAAACGACAGGCTTGGAGTCCAACACTTGGTTCGACTCTGCTTCAACTACTTACTTCTAAGCAAGTACGAAGCGGACCACCATTCGGAATTGCTCCTACAACTGTTGATATTTTCTAAACGACGCGCTCGGAGTCCAACACTTGGTTCGACTCTGCTTCAACTACTTGCTTCTAAGCGTGTATGAAGCTGATCACCATTCGGAATTGCTCCTACAGCCGTTGGTATTCTCTAAATAACAAGTTCGGGGTCCAACACTTGGTTCGACACTACTTTTGCTACTCACGAACGAGTAAGTATAAAGTGCCCCACCATTCGGAATTTCTCCTACAACTGTTGACAACTACAAACGCTAGCAAAACACACAAGTTCAAAAACAAGTGCTATTTCATTAAAGTTTGAGAGACAAGTCTAATTACAGACCAACTACTCATCTTTACATTGAGATACAAAACTTGTGAAGCCAAAGATTACAAGAACGTAGAGAACAACTTCAGCCCCTCCTAGGGGCGGGGATACTTCGGTTAAGAGACATACGGGGGAGACGAATGCTGTGCTGTCGACGCTCTACTTCCGCGGACGTCCTTAGGTTGGCGAGTCGAGAAGCATCGTCCGCACCCAACCTAACGGTGGCCCCAACGGATTCTCCGCTCGACGAAGCTGCCCCAAGGGCTTGATGTATAAGCGATGAGCAAAGCATGAGCTCGCAGAACGATATCCCCCTGTTATACTCCTCCCGAGTGCAAGAGGTAGTTCTGACAGTGCTTCCTTCAGATTGCAGTAGAAGACGAGTGACCTCCGCCTCAAGCTCGACAATTCGCTCTTTAAGCGAGTCGTCCTTCACAGTTATCTTCAAATGAGGCAGTCGCATTGAGCCTACACCATAAAAGCTGTCGGTGATAGTCCGCCGAAGATGAGCAACCTCCATGATCTTATCGAAGGTTACCTTCTTCAGCTCGTCCCTCTCCACTGTCACCTTAGATAGAGAGGGACGAAGGCGCTTGAGCTTCAAGCCGAGGTTGGCAGCCGACGACGAGCCCACATCATTACCTTCGGGGGGCGTCTCGTTAATCCTCTCTTCCAATCGTTTCCTCTCTATGTCTCGACGAGCTAGGGTCAATCTCAGATGATTCAGCTCACACTTTGCTTTGCGAAGATGCGACTCCACTTCGCGAAGCCGCTCTTGGTTCCTCGCGAGCCCCAACCTCGTCGCCCTTAAGCCAGCCTTGAGACGTGCCACTTCGGCTATCCGAGGCACTTCGGTGACTTGTAGAGCTTCGACGATCTGAAAAAAAAGCTAGAGCACGGAGCTACTGAGTTTACACGACTCGTACCCAACAACTCAGAAAACAAGACAAAGTTTTAAACTTCTCCAACACTTAGACAAAAAAAATTCATTGAAAGCAAGAGGCGGTGGCCAGTCCGCAACAAGGCACTACATAGAGAAAAAAAAATGAACAAAACAACAAAGTCATGGGGCCACCTCGAGGTGCTGCTCTGAGGTACTCTCGCTCGGCAATGTCACGAGCGCCACTTCAGGATTCGTCATCTCCTCTTTGCCTCCTTCGGCTTCTTCACCATCCCCTTCGGGCTCGACCTCGGCTAAGGGAATGAACTCCTCGCCATCTACCGGGTCGTAGAGGTGGTACCCCGAGCTGTCGAAGTCGGGGAGACGGGCCGCAACATGCTTGAGGGCCCGAGCGTAGGCCTCCTCCATGTTAGTCATCATATAGGCCTTCGCCTCATCTTGGATGGCCTTCCTCGCTTCGTCCACCTTAGCCTCCTGCTCCTTTAGTGCCTCCTCTGACGCCTTTAAGGCCTTCGCCAGCTCCTCCTCGGCATGAGCCTTCCCCTTCTCCAACTCCTCAACCTTCGTCGCTTCGGCCGCTGTGCGCTCGAGCGCCTTGGCTAAGGCAACCTCTAGGATGCTGACCTCGGCAGCTCAGGACGTCGAGAGCTGTTGCTCGGCCTCGAACAACTTCACTGCCTTAGCTCGCTCCGTCTGCTCTCGGTTGTTTGACGCCTTCAGCTCCTTCTCCTGCTCGGCAAATTGTTCGAGCATGTGGCTGAAGAGCCAGGTGATCTGAAAATAGAAGGCAAAGAACGTAAGAATCAACAACCGTGAACTCTGAAACTTAGAAGGGCAGAGCGAAAACACTTACCGACATCGTCGCCCGAGCGATCTCCAACGCGTCATCACTGACTGTGCCAGCCTTCAGCACCGCGCGATCCTTCGGGGTCGGCAAGTGGCGCACGGCCTGCATACTCATCGCTGCGTCACTGAGGAAGCCATCAAGCTTCATCACCCTCCAGTCCGGGACGAAGAGCTTCTTATGCTCCTCGGTGAGAATGGCCTTTGCTTCGGCCGTAAGTGGCAGCAGTTCCAGGGCCAGTGTAGCTCCAACCGAGAACGCCCCGCTCAAAGACTTAGAGCCCGTGGCTGAGGGGAGTGTGGCCTACGGAGCCAAAGGGGAGTCGTTGACCAAGTCAACGACAGCCGTCGGAGCCGAGGGTGTCTCAGAAGTTCCGTTGTCGTCCCCTTCCTCTTCTTGTTGTCCGGCGCCTTCGTCGCTGCCGTGCTTCTCTTCGCCATGAGAGCTTTGAAGTCCATACCAGGGGCTTCTGAAGAAGAAAAAATCAGAGAAAGAGTTAGTGATATAAAAAGAAACATATATAAGCAAAGGGAAAACAAGAAAAAATAGACGGAACGTACTAGGGTCGATCGGACTGAAACCCCCACCGAAAAGGACCTGCTCGGTAATATCTTTCCAACCAAGGGTCGGAAGACCGAGGACCTTCGACATGACCCCCTCCTTTTCCTTAGTCAACATCGGCTCGGCCTTCGCCCACTTCGGAACGTCCTCCTTCCACATCGTTGAAAAGCACCATGGCTCGGGGCCTCGGATCAAGAAATACTTCTCCTTCCAATGCTTGATGGAGTTCGGGTTCTCGATTAGTTTGACCCCCCTCCTCGGCGACAAGTAGTACCGATACTCCATCTTGTTCATTTAGTAGATCCGGTAAAGGCTGCGAAGTATGACGAACTGAGGTTGGACGCCCACTGCCTGACTTTGGAGGATGAAGGCGATGACGTGCCGCCACATGTTCGGCATGAACTACACCGGGCTCACGCCATACGATTGTAACACCTCGACTAAGAATGGCGACAGCAGTAGCCAAAGGCCGGCATTGAATGCGTCGTATGGGAAGACGCATGTGTCTAGCGACGTCCCCGTGCATGCTCGAAAGCCCAGACCGGGGATCCGGAACCCCTTCCTAATTCGCTGAAGATCAACCTCGGTCAGAACCGAGGGGATCTCGTCCACCTCGGAAGGGTCCCTCGGACTGTTCTCCTCGTAAGCGGCTGATCTACCTTGCACTGCCTTTGATAGAATGTCTCCAGAGTAGCTCCTCACCATCCCGAGGTTTGACAGTGTTGACGGTAGCGGAGCCAGTGCACCGGCCCCCCTAACGCTCTCCACTATTGTCTCGACCATGGCCGACCTTGCCACTTCCTTCCCCTTGCCCGGGGGGACCACTAAGGCTCGGTTGGTCTCTTGGTCCGAGGCGGAGGTCTCATTCCCCAACGACACCCTTGACATCTCAAGTTAAGGTTAAGATAATTTACCTTGAAGTGACGTCTACGGCCGGAATAGCTCGCTGGAAAGTTTATTGCTTGGCCACAAATGCTAGCAGCGCCGCTCGAGAGCAAAGAATGACTTGAGTGAGATGTGAAGTGAAAGTGAAAATTAAGAAATGAGGAGATGGGGAGGCGGTGAAAACATATAGCTTTAAGGCAGATTCGGGTGGGCTTTCGAGTGCTTTGGGCCCCCACTGCGGCCCACCGGAAGCCTAAATGCAAAAATCCTCGAGATCCATGCCTCTTGCCTCAGGATTCGTGCCTGATCTTCATCAGACGGCCCAAATCGTGCCACGTCCCTCGGAACACAAATCCGAGCAACTGTGACACCGAGCTGCGTATTGGAGAAAAGTGACTTTCTCCTCGTGATTCGCACCTGATCTTAATCAGATGGCTAAGATCTCGTCGTGTTGACATAAATCACGTTTTCTCGTGATCCATGCCTTCTTGCCTCAGGATTTGTGCCTGATCTTCATCAGAGGCCCAGATCGTGCCACATCCCTCGAAACACAAATCCGAGCAACTGTGTCACCGAGCTGCGTATTGGAGAAAAACGACTTTCTCCTCGTGATTCGTGCCTGATCTTAATCAGATGGCTCAGATCTCGCCGCGACGACATAAATTATGTTTTCTCATGATCCATGCCTTCTTGCCTCGTCATTCGTGCCTGATCTTCATAGATGGCCCAGATCGTGCCACGTCGCTCAGAACCCAAATCCGAGCAACTGTGACACCGAGCTGCATATTGGAGAAAAATAACTTTCTCCTCGTGATTTGCGCCTGGTCTTAATCCGACGGCTCAGATCTGGCCGCGTCGATAGAAATCCCGTTTTCTCGTAATTCATGCCTTCTTGCCTCGTGATTCGCGCCAGATCTTCATCAGACATTCCAGATTGTGCCATATTGCTCGGAATCCCAATCTGAGCGATTGGCACACCGAGTTGCTCATACGGAGAAAATACTGCTGAGCCATGAGAATCGTCTTATTATCTCAAAGTTTGTGCCACAACCTGATGAGCATCCCTGATTCAGCCATGTGGCCGAATACAGATCCATCGTTGGATCGTGAAGATATTCGTGCCAATGCTAGATGGACGCCCTAGACTGTGCCACATCACTCGAAATCCTAATCCGAGCGACTGGCACACTGAGCTGCTCATACAGAGAAAATGCTGCAGAGCCATGAGAACCGTCTGATCATCTCAAAATTCATGCCACAACCTGATGAGCATCCCTGATTCAGCCACGTGGACGAATGCAGATCCACCATCAGATCGTTAAGATATTCAGGCCGAGGCCAGATGGACGCCTCAGATTGCGCCCCGTCGCTCGGAATCCCAATCCGAGCGACTGGCATACCGAGCTGCCCATATGGAAAAAATTTTGCCGAGCTACACGAGTCGTCAGATCGCCTAAAAACTCGCGTCACGACCCTATCAAGGCTCCAGATTCGTCCACGTCGCTCAGCACCGCCCTACCGTCTGATCGTTCAGAATTTCAAGTCGACCACTGATGGACACCTCAAATCACGCCACGTCATAAATAGGCTGATTAAAATTATTTTTTATTTATTAAATTTGAATTATTTATTTAAAAATTGTGAAAAAATGATTAAAAATTCAGGAAAATTAATTCAAAATTCTAAAAAATAATTATAAATTCAGAGAAATATTTTTAAGCCCACGGGTAAATAATTGTTGGTTAGATTAACTAATTAATGCTCCCGGAAACTACATCATCGCTTTGCAAAGTTGAGTAAATAGTTCGGAAAAAATAATTAAAAAATCGGAAAAAATCACCAAAAATCCAGAAGGGCCTAGGAGCAAACTTGGATACATTACTGGCTCATAAAAGCACCATCACCCCTCAAATGAGATTCGAACACCCTTTGAGGTCTCCGATAAAGCCCTATACGCCATTAAAATAACAAAACTACTCCCCATTGGCTGTAGCACACAGTCTTTGGGAGTGGAGGGGCGCATGATATGGCTAAAAATGGGGTTAAATCGGAACCATTCAAATTGGGCACGAATCTTGAAGCCACGGGGGCAAGATACTAATCTCACCTACAGACGGGTCCAAATTGGGAACCGAGTCTCTTCTCTTGGACCCGCTAACCCATGAACGAATCTGTTCAGCTGAGAGTGGGTCTCAACCCGTTAAGGAGCAGTTCAACAGGATAGGAGGAAATCCTGGTTCGTCCTTATCATGAAGAGGTGGTTCTAACCACCTCTATCCAGCCACACCGGAAAGTAGGGATTCATTCCTATCCTGAAACATATCCCCACGGCGACTATAAATACCCCCTACCTCCTATTGCTACAGGTGGTCACTCTTTGTCTACCTAAGCTCTTTCCACTTTTCTGTACTGAGTACTGACAAGAGCGTCAGAGGGTTCGTCGTCGGAATTCATCCCGGTGTCTCAAACGATTGTGCAGGTCCGCAGGAGCACCAATGAGTCAACTTGTTCACAAGAGAAGAAGTAAGATTCAGCATGTTCGAGTTCCTACGAACCTACAAATTCTGTCTATTGCCCCCACACCAGATTCAGCAGCAACACCCGTATTTATGAAAAAGTAAAATATAATATATATATATATATATATATATATATATATATATATATATATATATATATAGGGAGACTTTCCGTTGCACACAATCCCGTGCACACTGGTTGTGGACCGTCCGATCGTTAACATCCATCTTGATCAAGATCCAACGGTTCGCATTCCCTCCCGCTCATCTATTAAGTTTAGGGGGGGTATAATCGGTATTCCCCCGCCCCTAAACCCCAAATACACCTGTCTCCTTTTCCTTCTCAACCTTATCTCCTTTCCCTCTCTCTCCCGCTCATCTCCTTCCTCCTCTTCCAGTCGAAAAAAACTCTAGCACCAAAAATCAAAACCTTGCTCCTCTTCATCGTTATCTGCACAAATTCGAACATCTACTCCCTCCTTCTCCAATGATCCCTTCACCTCCCTCTAGAATCTTATTAGGTGGGAAAAAAACCTAGCCCCAAATTCATTCAGAACCCATCGATCCTATCTCGGTACCTCCTCGTGATGCGATCAAGATCTTGACACTCATTGCAATTTCTCATCTCTTTCTCCATTCGTCATCGCTATTGAAGGTATAATTTTGTTGTTTTTTTTATTTGTTAATGTTGGAAAAAACACATTTTTCTTAACTCAGTTTTTTTGCTATTGTGGAAATAAAATCCAAAATTACACTTGTCCATGGTTATTGAAGGTATGTTTGTCAAGTATTTCATATGAATATGTAGTTCTATATTTTAGTAAATCCATGCAGTTAGTGTAGTACTGAGATTTGGCCTATGTTATTTGGCCTTTTCCATGAATATGTAGTTCTATATTTTAGTTAGGTTTTAGTGTGTGTGTAGTTGGATGCAAGTGCAAGTTGAACCTATTGTATATTTCGGAATAAGTTAGAATATTTGTAAGAACCTATTCCAAGTGTTTGTTAGAATATTTGTAATATATGTTGGAATAAGACTTTGCTGAGGTTTTTAGCATGTTAATTTGCTGTGGAATAAGACTCAAGGAAAGCCTACTGTATACTGTATAATGACTTTGCTGTGGTTTTTTCATTTTTCAGTGGCAAGCGTGCATTTGCCGAAGATGATGGGAATTCATCTACTGACAATAGTTCCGAGGATTCTCACGAGGATTCTCACGATAGTGTCAAATGAGGGAAGTATTTCATTCACATATAGGGGAAAGAAGCGATCCCTGAACTCCTCTAGAAAAGCATCCCAAGTCATTGGCTGGTTTCCCAAAGTCCTCTTCAGCGATTCCCACCAGACACCAGCGTCCTTTTCCAGCTGCATCGTAGCCAACTTCACCTTGCTGGCTGCCGGAGTCTCCGATACCTCGAAGATTGTCTCCATCCTCCTAACCCAATCATCAGCTGCGGTTGGATCAGATTGCCCCTCGAAAACTGGCGGCCTCATCCTCTTAAAGGATTCAATCTGCTTGATAGGATCGGCGTTAACCAATTCCTGTCCAGTTCCATGATTTTGCTGCTGATTCTGCTGTTGATTCTGATTTTGCGCCAAATTAAATTCCATTAGCGCTTTCAGAGTCTGATACACCTTGGCAAATTCAGCCTCAAGATCGATTCCAGTTCCTCGAGAACTACCAGATCCATCCTCATTGTTACCACCATTCCTGGGCCTGGGTGCAACCATTCTGAATACTGCAAAACGAGGAAAAAGTTAGAGCACCACACACAATTCAAACTCACATCAATATCCTTTGGCGAAACCTCAATTGTATCCCAAAGGTAAACATCATGTTTCAGTTCTATGTGATACTCACTCTTTAATGTCCACACCTAGGTACTCACACTCTAGTGTCAACACCTAGGTTATTTTTATGTCATGTTTAGTATTACTATTGAAGCACGCTCTGATACCAATCTCTGTAACGCCCCGAATTTCTAATATGATATCTTAGAAAATACGTGGCACAATCCCAGCATCAACTTCAATGTAACATTAAACACAACCAACTCCACTAAAATTTTCAACTTTTATTACAACAATCTCATACATAGCACAGCGGAAATTTAAAAAACATCTCAATATACAAACTCTTTCTTTTACTTACAACACAGTCTTATTACAACACTGTTCTTACAAATTTACACAAACTCCATTAAATTAATTCATTTCAAAACTAACTCAGCATCCACACCTCCAAACTCTAAGCAACAACCTGCAACACATGAGGCTAGAGATGATCCCTAACCCCCAAAACTAAAGGGGTCAACCAATAATGGTGTGAGTGACATAAAACAAACAAACAACATAAATAAACATTAAGCAAGGATTCTTAAACAATATGTAGTGAACCGGAATACATAAAATATGAAGTAGCAAGTAATGTAAACAACAAGTGATACTAAACCAAGTGTCAAGTGTAGCAAACAGGAAACCACATGCATAAAACCAAGTCAAGAAAACACAAATTCTATATGCGGACTCTCTAATGCGTACTTGTCGAAGTTTTTGCATCCCATTCTACATAGGTTCGGTGCAAGCCCCTTAACGTCTTCACTTCATAGGGTTTAATCCCCCGTTATGCAACTAATCCTAACACGATGACTACTACGAGATAAAGATAAACTGTGAGTATTAGCCCATGCCCCGATAATTCCGGAGATAGATCCCACACCACAGGTATTTTACCGTGATAATTCCGGAGATCATCCCACACCGAAAGCAATGACCTCATCACACGAATACCACATGTGTGTCGCCTCGACTCCGATAATTTCGGAGATCAATCCCAGACCACAAGTAATTACCGTGATAATTCCGGAGATATATCCCACACCACAAGTAATCTACCGTGATAATTTCGGAGATATATCCAACACCACAAGTAACCTACCGTGATAATTCCGGAGATTAAATCCCACACCGAAAGCCATACTGAGGTACTTGACTCATGTCCTCGTTCATCATATCACCACTAGTGCATGTCCTTATTATTTTTGGGTTATTTAATCACTCAACGAATCTCCTAGAGTTGGTGAACCCAATCAGACTTAACTCAAAACTGAACAACCGAAATGCCTCAACAGGCCACAATAAAATAACTCAATGCCGGTATACTAGGGACACACACATCCTCTAGAGACTCAAACTCAAAATGGTCTAAATCAAATTTCCACCATAGGAAATTAGCTCAACTGAAAATCTCAAAATCATATTCTTAACTGAATATCTCAAAATCTTATGCTTAATTGAAGACAAAGTGTAAGCTAAAATGTCTGAAAACTAATCATTCAAAGAACACTCAATTTACGAAGACTCATCAGTACCAGCCGACTTATACTGTAGTAAGTCAACTGTCCAGAGGATAAAATTTCATGATTTTAAGAAAATAGACTAAGTCATATAAGTCGACTCAAAAGGTTATCGGTCGACTTACCCGAGACAAACTCCCATGATTTTTACGAAAATATTCTAAGTACTAACAGTCGGCTTAAGGGCTTACAGGTCGACTGACCAGAGAAGAAACTGCAATAACTTTACAAAATATTTTCTAAGTATACCAGTCGACTGAATGATGGTCTAAGTCGACTGTCCAGAACGGATTTTCAAAGGAACTAAAGACACGACAGTAGGGTCGTACCAGTCGACTGTACAGTACACCAGTCGACTGTCGGCCTACAGTTTACATAATTTAGGTCTGAATACAAAATCAAAACTGGAGTTTTTCTAAAGATTCATTGTTTATGAAAGATAGTTCGTATTCAAGCCAAATGACAAATCTCAAACAATCTTCATTATGGATACATTACTCAATCATCCAATATCTCAAAACTCAAGTTCTCATGTTCTAAAATTACTAATTTTTCTATTAGGGTTTCTCAATACTGAATCTCTTTCATAACTCAAAACCAAGATCTGATTTGTAAACACAAGATCTTGATGTTCATCCATCCGATCATAACCATACCCAAATCTTAACATGCTTTCTAGCAATACAAATTTATAAACCAATATCTACTAGTCATTCATGGATTTCACATGTATAATACCAACAACAATCATTGCATCGATCCACACAAAATACACCAAATGGAACAACATGTCAAACAAACGACGAACAATCGTTCACATGAATCAATTCACAAACAGACTTCATGTCATTCACAAAACAAAACAAAATAAAACAATGTCACTGACCTTAGGATTGAGAAAATCCGACGAAAAAGCCTTCCCTTTTGCGAGATCCAAATCTTTCTCTTGCTCCACCACAAAAAATCACAAAATTCTGTATATCCCAGTAAATGACGGCTGGAAAAATCCTTTAAATATCCGGGAATGAAGTGTTTAGGGTTTTACCCACACTTTTGCAAAACAATCCCTTCGAAATACCACTTTATACATATAGTTCTATTCTTGAAAATTCAATAAAATTCATTTAAATTAGGATTTAAAAGTAAAATATACCCATTAATCTCAATTGGTACTGTTCAAAACGTGCAGAAAATACATTTTACATTTTAACCCCTAGAAATGACAAATTTGCAAAAAGGTCATTCTTTTCTCAAAATTTGCAAATAGTTCCAATTAATTTCAGAAAAATCTGAAAAAATACTAAATAAATCCCAAATATTAGATAATGATTTTTCATGAAGAAAACTTGACTTTCAAACTTCTCATAAAAGTATTTGCACGTGTTTTGCACGTGTAAAAAGATAAATCTTTTAGAAAATATTAATTAAATCTCCAAAAATCAATTTAAATTCATTTTCAAATATCTAAAATAATATTTGAAAATACAGGGTTCTACATCACTCCCTCTTTAGAAGAGTTCTGTCCTCAGAACTACTACTAATGAGTCCAAACCACATACCAACAAAGGAAACAATATCTCATAAATAGAACATAGTCCAAACAATTGCATACGACAACACAATCAAAATAGAAGAATTATAACTCAACCAATGGTACAATCATTCAAAATAATTACAATCACATAAAAGAAATACACTCATACAAAAAGCTCAGGGAAATCCTTCTGCATGCGATCCTCTGGCTCCCAAATAGCCTCCTCGAACTGCTGATTCCTCCACAACACCTTGACCATAGGTATCACCTTGCTCCTAAGAACTTTCTCCCTACGATCAACGATCTCAAAAGGCTGTTCTTTGTAACTCAAGTTCACCTGTAGGTCTTCAGGAATCTCTACCAACTGATGATTCTGATCTGGCACATACTTCCTCAATAACGACACATGAAATACATCATGCACTTGTGCCAACTCCTCTGGAAGCTTCAATCTATATGATGTCTTGCCAATCCGCTCCATGATCCTGTATGGCCCAATATACCTTGGCGCCAACTTGCCTCCCTTACCAAACCTGATCACTCCTTTGGTCGGAGAAACCTTGAGAAAAACTGCATCCCCAACCTCAAACTCCAAGTCTCTTCGTCGAGTATCAGCATAACTCTTCTGCCGACTCTGAGCCTCGACCAACCTTTTGCGAATCAGCTCAATCTGCTCCGATATCTGCTGTACGATCTCAGGACCATACATCTGCCTCTCGAACCTCATACCAACAAACAGGTGTCCTGTACCTCCGTCCGTACAAAGCCTCATACGGTGTCATCCCAATACTCGCATGGTAACTGTTGTTATAAGAAAACTCAACCAATGCCAAGTATCTCTCCCAACTACCACCGAAATCCATAACACAAGCACTCAACATATCTTCCAGCACTCGATTCACCCTCTCCATCTGACCATCGGTCTGTGGATGAAAAACGGTACTAAAATCAGTTCTGGTGCCTAAAGCTGCTTGTAGGCTCTTCCAAAATCTTGAAGTGAACCTTGCATCTCTGTCAGAAACAATCGACACAGGAACTCCATGAAGTATCACAATTTCCCCAATGTACAACTCAGCCAATTTCTCCATCGACCAAGTAATCTTCATGGCTAGAAAGTGAGCCGACTTAGTCAAACGGTCCACGATAACCCAAATCGAGTCATTGCCCTTCGAACTTCTCGGCAAATCCGTGATGAAATCCATACTGATATTGTAATATCCCGGACGGATATTACCGTATATAAATTATTATTTTATTATTATTTTGCCTTAATTCCAAAAATAGAACATTTTGGTGATTTTTACCCGGTTTGCTCCTAGACATTATCTGTATCCAGATATCGGTCAGTATATATCCGTCTTGTATCAAATTGATATCGTGATCTTCCGAACTAATAATAAAATTTATTTTATTATTATTTCCAAGATTTAATTATTTTTCTACGGATTATGCAAAGATTTTCCGGTATACGGACATATATGCGCACATACGTGTAGTATGTCGATTAGTACATCATACAAATTGTGTGTTGTGTATTTTGGACAACACTTGCCTTGTTATGACAAACCTATTAGAGGGTTAGGGTTTGATTAGGAGGTTAAACCTAGGGTTACAAAGACATAAAGGATTAAGATTTCTTCTAGAACAAACCCTCCTCCACACCAACTTTCCCTCACATAACACCTCCCCCCAATCCCACCTCCCACGTAGGCATGGCCGGCCTCCTTGTTTTGGGGTTATTTTGTGCCATATGGTGCACTTACCACCTCCCATCCTCTCCTATAAATACCCCTTCATTCTCCTCCTTCTCTCATTTTAGAAAACAAGAAAGAAGGAAAGAAAGAAAGAAAGAAAAGAAAGAAAAAGAAAGAGAGAACAAATAACTTGAGAGTTTTGTTTTGTAGGGTTCTTAGAAGAATTCTAACAAGCTTAGGGGAAGGAGAAGGTAGCTAGCAAGTTCTTCCACCAAAGTTAGATAAGGTGGGGGTTTCTTCACTTTGATTCTTTGTTTGTTTGTTTGTTTGTTTGTTTGTTTGTTGTTTGTTGTTTGACTTCATCTTCTACCTTCTTGTTTTGTTTTATTTTTTTGGGTTGTTCTTATGGATGAGGGTGTGTATGTTGTAGTAAATAAAAGTAGTAAAGTAGTAGTAGTAACTAATAAATTTATAAAGATCATAGCTTTATTATTGAAGTTGTTGTTTGTATGTTACTGGACTAAAGAAATTCACATAATGCATAATGTTGGACATACAACCATGGTTGGTTGTAGGACTTGATTCACATAAGCATATGAACATTCATTTTACAACCATTGTGGGTTGTAGGACTCTTTATGAAACTTGGACTAATAAGAACATAAGTTCTAATAAAAAGATATTTCCTTGTAAACACTAGTGGTAGAATTAATTAAAAAGATCTTTCTTTTATTTTAATCACTAGTTGTAATTAACTAAAAAGATCTTTCTTTTATTTTAATCACTAGTTGTAATTAACTAAAAAGATCTTTCTTTTATTTTTAATCACTAGTTATAATTAATTAAAAAGGTCTTTCTTTTATCACTAGTTGTAATTAATTAAAAAGATCTTTCTTTTATCACTAGTTGTAATTAAGTAAAAAGATCTTTCTTTCATTTTTAATCACTAGTTGTAGTTAATTAAAAAGACCTTTCTTTTTATTTTAAGCACTAGTTGTAGCTAATTAAAAAGATCTTTTCTTTTATTCTAATCACTAGTTGTAGTTAATTAAAAAGATCTTCTCTTTTTATTTTGATCACTAGTTGTAGAAATGATAAAAAGATCTTCCTTTTCTTTTAATCACTAGTTGTAGTTAATTAAAGAGATCTTTCTTTTGTAATGTAAAGTAAAATAAATAAAAATGATCTTTTCTTTATCACTAGTAATAATAGAGGTTAGTAAGCAACTAAGTAGTAGTAAGCTAAAATAATAAGTAGTAGTATGTAATAAATGAAGTAGTAGTAGCATGTATGTAATTAATAAGGTAGTAGTATGTTTATGTCCATAAAGTATTAGTAGTAATAGATAGTTGTATGTTGTGATTTTGTTGTAAATAAAGTAGTAGTAGTAGTAAGTTGTATGTGGTGCTCTTGATAAGAATGAAGTAGTAGTAGATAGTTGTGTATTATGTTTTGATTAAAATAGGAGTAGTAGTAGTAGTAAAGTGTTGTAGGATTGCTTCTAAAAATATTTAGAAGCAATATTCATGCTTCTAATGTTGTAGCTTTGCTTCTAAAAATAATTAGAAGCCATATTTATGCTTCTAATGTTGTAGGACTACTTCTAAAAATATTTAGAAGCCATGTTCATGTTTCACATGTTGTAGGATCTTTTCTAAAAATGGTTAGAAGCCATTTTTATGCTACTAATGTTGTAGGACCACTTCTAAAAATGTTAGAAGCCATATTTATGCTTAATTAGTTGTAGGATGTTTTTCCATCATGCTTTATGTTTAGGAGGTTGTAGGACTTTTGCTAAAAAAATATCCTACCATGTTTACCATGCTTAGTTAGTTGTAGCTTTGCTTCTAAAAATAATTGGAAGCCATATCCATGCTTAGTTAGTTGTAGGATTGCTTTTAAAAATATCCTACCATGTTTACCATGCTTAGTTAGTTGTAGCTTTGCTTCTAAAAATAATTAGAAGCCATATCCATGCTTAGTTAGTTGTAGGATTGCTTTGAAAAATATCCTACCATGTTTACCATGCTTAGTTAGTTGTAGCTTTGCTTCTAAAAATAATTAGAAGCCATATCCATGCTTAGTTAGTTGTAGGATTGCTTTGAAAAATATCCTACCATGTTTCATGCTTAGTTAGTTGTAGGATTGATTCTAAAGATATACCATGCTTAATGATGTTAGAATGATGTAGGACAAATTCTAGAGTTTCCTACCATGTTTGGATAAGTTTTATTGTGCCTAGAGTGTTGTAGGATCCATGATAAAATCATATACCATGCTAGTTTAATTGTTGGAAAGCGATATACCATGCTAGCTAAATTGTAAGTATTTTGCATATCATGCTAGTTTAAATTGTATACAAGTTGTATACCATGCTAGATAAATGGTAGAGAAGGGTATACTATGTTAGTTTGATTGTAGGTAGGTAATATATCATGCTAGTTTTATCTATGCCATACTAGCTTAATAGTAATTAAGTTGTGTACTATGCTAGTTTATATGAATACTCATGTTTACATGGTACCCATGCTAGATAAGTATTGTTCATGCTATGTTAGTGAATGATCATGATTCATGCTAAGTAAGTAGGGATCATGCAAATTATTGATCATATTAAGTTAAGGATACCCATACTAGGATGTTCATGCTTAGGGTAAAGAAACTACCCATGGCTAGTTGTAGTGATTTATGTTGGATTCTATGCCATGCTAGAGTAATACATGATTAGAACATTGTAGGAGTAATGTTAGAATATCTACTATACCTTGGAATGATTGTATGTTATATTAGTTATCTATCCATGCTTGTGTTATGGTGATTAGTCAAGATAAGTAGTAAGCTTTCATGCTCGCTTGACTATAGTAGACTCTATGTCTAGGTCGTAGTGATTTTTATGCTTAAGCTCGATGAAAACACAAGCATTAATCATATTCATACTTAGGAGTGTGATGGTGAGTAGTTCTATTTTGTAATTGGATTACTTTAGGAAGATGCCTACGAGTGTATGTCATGCCTAAGACATTATAGGTCGAAGTAGTAAGATCGGGAAGACCACTAGCGATAGTTAATTCGATAAAGGTGGTTATGTCGCCTTCGGATTCTTCCTTAGTAGAATACCGATCTTAGACTACTAGTAGATCCCTTTGTTGCTTCTAATAGTAGAAGATTAAGTTTGTTAGTGAGCACGTTTGGTTGCTTCTAGGATTGATTACCTGTATGGTTGTTTGCACACGGTCGTGCTCGTACGTGGCTCGACTGGCCCGTATGTAGCTGTGGGTCTCATACGTAGCTTAGTCGGCTCGTATGTAGGTTATCGTCTCGTACGCGGCCCGACCGGCCCGTGCGTAGCTGTTGGTCTCATACGCGGCTTATTTGGCTGGTATGTACGTGGTTATCTCCTACGAGGCCCACCTGGCTCGTAGGTAGTTATTGTTTCATACGTAGCTTAGTTGGCTCGTATGTGGTTATTACTCGTGTATAGCTTGTTAGCTAGTACACAGTTAGTTGTGCTATCTAGGGTGATGTTACCACCCTAAGGGCTATCGACCATCAAGACATATGTTACTACCCTAAGGAACTGTGGAGGAGTCGCTCCTTGTGTACCGTCGAATCTTAACCAGGGTAGGTTGATCGAGGACCGGAGTATAGACAGAATCCAAGTCTAGGGTAGCGGCGTGCATGTATATTCGCAACGGCCAAAGTCTTGGATCGATGAGCCACGAACCGGGTCCTGAAGGATTCTGGTAAATCTAGGTTGAGCGGCCTAGTAGAGTTGTCTTGCGAAGCCTAATTTAAGGCCTAGCACGTTGTGTTATAATATCGTCATCCCTAGGATTGTTCGAGTCAGGGACATCACTAGGATAGTGACTTATAAGGATCAGTTTACTTAAACCCTTTTGCCGGGAGAGAGGGGTCAGTTGTAGGGGGCCCCTTACACTAACTCGTCCCTCGAGGCAGATCATAGGTGGTGTACCGGGTTGTACCTTCCTGTCAAAGGGATACGCACGGTGCCGTCTCACAAGTTGAGGACACGGGTTGCGTATCTCGCTCTGTTAATTCCTGAGGTACCGTGGCTAGGGGTGCCACATGATGCATTGTGCAGTCCTGTGCTTGCGATACCCCAGAGGGTGCCACAGGGTAGACTTTGCGCTACCCTGCGCTTGCGAAACCCTATAGTGTGATTTTTTGGAATGACGCCCGATACGTTGGGATCGTCTAATTTGAGTGAGGTCCGGTTAGCCGGGTCGCGGTGGCGAACATAGACACCACGGGCGAAATGCAACAGTGGCACATGACCACATCTGCAGCCTCGTGAGTCACGTGTAGTTGTCAGGAACAGGTCGTGTACAATTAGAATTCTTAACGTGGGTTCAATCCCTATATATGGAGAAACGGCTTGAGATGGAGTCGCATGTAGTATGGGCTGCATGTTGCTTTCGGAGACTTGCTGACATTAGAATAGGAAGCGTCCTTGTTCTACCTTCCCGTCAAAGGGATACGTACGGTGCCATCTCACAAGTTGAGGACACGGGTTGCGTATCTCGCGCTGTTAATTCCTGAAGTACCGTGGCTGGGGTGCCACAGAATGCATTGTGCAGTCCTGCGCTTGCAATACCCCAGAGGGTGCCACAGGGTAGGCTCTGCGCTACCCTGCGCTTGCGAAACCCTATGATTTGATTTTGGATTAAGTCCCGATACACCGGGCAATAGTGGCAAACATGGACACCACTATATGACTGCAGTGGCGGAACTAGACCGCACCTGCAACCTTGTTGAGTGAGGTCCGGCATGCCGGGTAGTAGTGGAAAACGGAGACACCATAAGCAGATTGCATAGGGAGACTTGACCCCTTCTGCAACCTCACAGAGTCATGGAGTATTGTCAGGAACGGGTTGTGTATAATTAGTTCTATTTTAAGTATCGCATTAGTGTCTAGTCATAGCACTCACGAACACTTAAACTACACCAACACCATTATTATATTTTGTATATTGTTTGGAAGATTCGCTGCTATATGATCAGCCTTTAAGCGTCAGTGAATACTGACGTCCCCACTTCCATAGGTACTGGATCGTCGAAGTACAAAGGCGAAATTTAGGAGGACTCAAGGCAAGGAAAGCAAGGAGTCAGTATTATGTTTAGTTCCGCTGCAGTATATGTACTGGTTATGTATTAATTGAGAAGTACTCTGATGTAAGATGTTGAAGGTTGTAATACTTAGAAATGTAAAGGTAATATTGTAACTCTATTGTAAGGTATTACAGTTGTACAATATTCAGACTTGTAACATATTGAGTATTGAATAAAAAGTTTTAAATTCTCCTGTTTTTCTGTGTATTGTGACTAATTGAAGAAAAGGTCTTGGCTCGTGTCACGGTTTCCCGGTATTCGGAAATCGGGGCGCTACAGATATTCTCCCATTTCCACTCCGGAATGGGCAACGGCTGTAACAAACCTCCAGGTCTCTGATTTTCTGCTTTGATCTGCTGACAAGTCAGACACCTTGCCACGAAATTTGCTACATCCCTCTTCATACCAGACCACCAAAAGTGTTGTTTGATGTCCCTGTACATCTTCGTGCCTCCTGGATGAACTGACAACAAGGTACTGTGTGCTTCCAGCAAGATACTCTCTCTCAAATCTGCACTATCTGGAACACACAACCTCTCACCCAACCAAAGAATTCCATCTTGGACACGAAACTCTGATAGTCTGTCCTCTGAAACCTGTTGCAGCATCTTCTGAATCTCTGAATCTGATCTCTGTCCTTCTACAATCCTTTCTCTCCAGGATGGCTGCAGCCTCAACTGAGCCAAAGACGCCCCTAAACCCTGCAGCACCACCTCGATACCTGCCTGATCGATCTCTGCTGCCAACTCACTTCGAGTAGTGATCAAACTCGATAAACTACTCTTCCTACTAAGTCCATCAGCTACCACATTTGCCTTGCCCGGATGATACTTGATCTCGGGATGAATGTCTTCCAAAACTTCCAACCACCTTTTCTACCGAAGATTTAGATCCTTCTGTTGATAAATGTACTTCAGGCTCTTGTGGTCAGTGTACATATTAACCTTCTCACCATAAACATAATGCCTCCACAGCTTCAAGGCATAAATGATAGCTGCTAGCTCCAAATCATGTGTCGGATAATTCTTCTCATGCGGACGCAATTGCCTCGAACCATAAGCAATAACCTTGCTTTCTTGCATCAAGACACAACCCAAACCTCTGAGAGACGCATCACTGAAGATATCATAATCCTTCCCAGCTTGTGGCAAAGCTAAGATAGGTGCAGTAGTCAACCTTTCTTTTAACTCAAGGAAACTCTCCTCACACTTATCAGTCCATAGAAATGCCACATTCTTCCGGGTCAAGCCTGTCAAGGGAACTGCAATCTGAGAATAACCCTGGATGAATATCCTGTAGTAACCAGCTAAACCCAAGAAACTTCTGACTTCCTTCACAGACGTTGGCCTGGGCCAACCTTCACTGCTTCAACTTTCTGAGGATCAGTGGCCACTCCCTCCTTAGAAAGAATATGACCAAGGAAAGCTACCTCAGACTTTCAAAACTCACACTTCGACAATTTGGCATACAAGCTATGCTCCTGCAATTTCTGTAATACCGCTGTCAAGTGCATAGAATGCTCCTCCTCCGACTTCGAATACACCAAGATATCGTTGATGAAAACCACCACGAAGGAGTCAATAAATGGCCTCAAAATCCGATTCATCATATCCATGAAAACTGCTGGCGCATTCATCAACCCGAATGGCATCACCAAAAACTCATAAAGCCCATGACGAGTCCTGAAAGCTGTCTTACTCACATCTTCCTCCTTGACTCGAACCTGATGATACCTTGACCTCAAATCAATCTTCGAAAACACCGCTGCTCCTCGAAACCTGTTGAACAAATCATCAATCCGCGGCAGTGGATACTTGTTCTGAATAGTCACCCTATTCAACTCCCGATAGTCAATGCACATTCTCATTGACCCATCATTCTTCTTGACCAACAACACTGGCGCTCCCCACGGAGAAGAACTCGGCCTAATAAGCCCTTTGCTCAACAGCTCCTCAATCTGCTTCTTCACATCATCCTGCTCTACAAGTGCCATCCTGTACGGAGACTTGGAAATCGGCGCACTCCCCGGCTGAACATTAATGCAAAATTCCACATCTCTCTGCGGCGGTAATCCTGGAAAATCATCCAAGAACACCTTAGGAAAATCTTGGACAACCGGAATGCCCTTGACTTCATCTGAAATAACCATCTTGGTTACCATTGCAGCCACCTTCGAAATCTTCTTCTTCCCTTGAAAAGTCACTGCGGGTCCACCTGGTGCTTTCACCAACACCTCCTTCTGCTTGCATTCAATTGTGGCATCATATATTGACATCCAATCAATGCCTACGATGACATCCACACCTAAGACCTGCAGCTCGATCAAATCAATGCCGAACAACCTTCCGCCAATCTCGATATCACAGCCCTCGTAATATCGATCCGCAATCAACTCTTCACCTGACGGTGTTGCCACCGACAAAATCCTACCTGGAAACAACTTAGGCTCCACACCTAAGATCTTTGCAAAATTTGGCGATACAAAAGTATGCGACAAACCAGTATCAAATAAAACTCTTGCCTTTATTCTATTAATTAAAACAAATTCTGTTACAAGAAGAGTGACACTCAATCTTCAATTGTTCTCAAATAAAGGTTTTACTTATTACATTGATTCAAAATAAACATCAAAATTCTTGCATATCCTGTATTACATCTTCCGAGTTACCCGCGTCCTCCTCGGTTAATGCAAATACTCGCCCTTGCCTCTGGAATTGGCTTCCACCTGAACCATCCTTCCTCAATTGTGGACAATGAGACTTAGAATGTCCAGTCTGCCCATATTGGGAACAAGTCTGCTTCGCTAACTTTGGACACGCTGACCTGTAATGTCCTACCTCCTTGCAGTAATAACAAGTCACCCCCTGAGTTAAAGGTGCCTTTTGCACCGGATCACTGAACTTGGCTTGCTTCGCGGAGAATCCCTTCCCACTCTGACCTGATGCTGGCCTTTTATTCCAGTTCCATGTATCTTGCCTCTTCTGGAACTGGTCCATGTCCTCCTCAGTCATAGCTGCTCTCCTGACCAACTTGTCGAACCTTCTGAGGCCCAATGGGATCATCCTCGACCTCAAGTTTGGCCTCAAGCCCTGCTCAAACTTTTTGGCCTTCTTTGCCTCGTCAACGACCAACTTTAGCGCATACCTCGACAGCTGAGCAAATTTGGTCTCATACTCCCGCACGGTCATGCTGCCCTGCTGAAGGTTCAAGAACTTGGTCCCCTTCTTCTCCTGAACATTTATGGGAAAGAAGCGATCCCTGAACTCCTCTAGAAGCTTCCCAAGTCATTGGCTGGTTTCCCAAAGTCCTCTTCAGCGATTCCCACCAGACACCAGCATCCCTTTCCAGCTGCATCGTAGCCAACTTCACCTTGCTGGCTGCCGGAGTCTCCGATACCTCGAAGATTGTCTCCATCCTCCTAATCCAATCATCAGCTGCGGTTGGATCAGATTGCCCCTCGAAAATTGGCGGCCTCATCCTCTTAAATGATTCGATCTACTTGATAGGATCGGCGTTAACCAATCCCTGTCCAGTTCCATGATTTTGCTGCTGATTCTGCTATTGATTCTGATTTTGCGCCAAATTAAATTCCATTAGCGCATTCAGAGTCTGATACACCTTGGCAAATTCAGCCTCCAGATCGATTCCAGTTCCTCGAGAACTACCAGATCCATCCTCATTGTTACCACCATTCCTGGGCCTGGGTGCAACCATTCTGAATACTGCAAAACGAGGAAAAAGTTAGAGCACCACACACAATTCAAACTCACATCAATATCCTTTGGCAAAACCTCAATTGTATCCCAAAGGTAAACATCATGTTTCAGTTCTATGTGATACTCACACTTTAATGTCCACACCTAGGTACTCACACTCTAGTGTCCACACCTAGGTTATTTTTATGCCATGTTTAGTATTACTATTGAAGCATGCTCTGATACCAATCTCTGTAGCGCCCCGAATTTCTAATATGACATCTTAGAAAATACGTGGCACAATCCTAGCATCAACTTCAATGTAACATTAAACACAACCAACTCCACTAAAATTTTTAACTTTTATTACAACAATCTCTTACATAGCACCGCTGAAATTTAAAAAACATCTCAATATACAAAGTCTTTCTTTTACTTACAACACAGTCTTATTACAACACTGTTCTTACAAATTTACACAAACTCCATTAAATTAATTCATCTCAAAACTAACTCAGCATCCACACCTCCAAACTCTAAGCAACAACCTGCAACACATGAGGCTAGAGATGATCCCTAACCCCCAAAACTAAAGGGGTCAACCAATAATGGTGTGAGTGAGATAAAACAAACAAACAACATAAATAAACATTAAGCAAGGATTCTTAAACAACATGTAGTGAACCGGAATACATAAAATATGAAGTAGCAAGTAATGTAAACAACAAGTGATACTAAACCAAGTGTCAAGTGTAGGAAACAGGAAACCACATGCATAAAACCAAGTCAAGAAAACACAAATTCTATATGCGGACTCTCTAATGCGTGCTTGTCGAAGTCTATGCATCCCATTCTACATAGGTTCGGTGCAAGCCCCTTAACGTCTTCACTTCATAGGGTTTAATCCCCCGTTATGCAACTAATCCTAACACGATGACTACTACGAGATAAAGATAATCTGTGAGTATTAGCCCATGCCCCGATAATTCCGGAGATAGATCCCACACCACAGGTATTTTACCGTGATAATTCCGGAGATCATCCCACACCGAAAGCAATGACCTCATCACACGAATACCATATGTGCGTTGCCTCGACTCCGATAATTCCGGAGACCAATCCCACACCACAAGTAATTACCGTGATAATTCCGGAGATATATCCCACACCACAAGTAATCTACCGTGATAATTCCGGAGATATATACCACACCACAAGTAACCTACCGTGATAATTTCGGAGATTAAATCCCACACCGAAAGCCATACTGAGGTACTTGACTCATGTCCTCGTTCATCATATCACCACTAGTGTCTGTCCTTATTATTTTTGGGTTATTTAATCACTCAACGAATCTCCTAGAGTTGGTGTACCCTACCGGACTTAACTCAAAACTGAACAACTGAAATGCCTCAACAGGCCTCAACAAAATAACTCAATGCCGGTATACTAGGGACACACACATCCTCTAGAGACTCAAACTCAAAATGCTCTAAATCAAATTTCCACCATAGGAAATTAGCTCAACTGAAAATCTCAAAATCATATTCTTAACTGAATATCTCAAAATCTTATGCTTAACTGAAGACAAAGTGTAAGCTAAAATGTCTGAAAACTAATCATTCAAAGAACACTCAAGTTACGAAGACTCATCGGTACCAGCCGACTTATACTGTAATAAGTCGACTGTCCAGAGGACAAAATTTCATGATTTTAAGAAAATAAACTAAGTCATATAAGTCGACTCAAAAGGTTATCGGTCGACTTACCCGAGACAAACTCCCATGATTTTCACGAAAATATTCTAAGTACTAACAGTCGGCTTAAGGGGTTATAGGTCGACTGACCAGAGAAGAAACTGCAATAACTTTACAAAATATTTTCTAAGTATACCAGTCGACTGAATGATGGTCTATGTCGACTGTCCAGAACGGATTTTCAAAGGAACTAAAGACACAACAGCAGGGTCGTACCAGTCGACTGTACAGTAGACCAGTCGACTGTTGGCCTATAGTTTACATAATTTAGGTCTGAATACAAAATCAAAACTGGAGTTTTTCTAAAGATTCATTGTTTATGAAAGATAGTTCGTATTCAAGCCAAATGACAAATCTCAAATAATCTTCATTATGGATACATTACTCAATCATCCAATATCTCAAAACTCAAGTTCTCATGTTCTAAAATTACTAATTTTTCTATTAGGGTTTCTCAATACTGAATCTCTTTCGTAACTCAAAACCAAGATCTGATTTGTAAACACAAGATCCGGATGTTCATCCATCCGATCATAACCATACCCAAATCTTAACATGCTTTCTAGCAATACAAATTTATAAACCACTATCTACTAGTCATTCATGGATTTCACATGTATAATACCAACAACAATCATTGCATCGATCCACACAAAATGCACCAAATGGAACAACATGTCAAACAAACGACGAACAATCGTTCACATGAATCAATTCACAAACAGACTTCATGTCATTCACAAAACAAAACAAAATAAAACAATGTCACTCACCTTAGGATTGAGAAAATCCGACGAAAAAGCCTTCCTTTTTGCGAGATCCAAATCTTCCTCTTGCTCCACGACAACAAATCACAAAATTCTATATATCCCAGTAAATGACAGCTGGAAAAATCCTTTAAATATCCGGGAATGAAGTGTTTAGGGTTTTACCCACACTTTTGCAAAACAATCCCTTCAAAATACCACTGTATACATATAGTTCTATTCTTGGAAATTCAATAAAATTCATTTAAATTAGGATTTAAAAGTAAAATATACCCATTAATCTCAATTGGTACTGTTCAAAACGTCCAGAAAATAAATTTTACATTTTAATCCCTAGAAATGACAAATTTGCAAAAAGGTCCTTCTTTTCTCAAAATTTGCAAATAGTTCCAATTAATTTCAGAAAAATCTGAAAAAATACTAAATAAATCCCAAATATTAGATAATGATTTTTCATGAAGAAAACTTGACTTTCAAACTTCTCATAAAAGTATTTGCACGTGTTTTGTACGTGTAAAAAGATAAATCTTTTAGAAAATATTAATTAAATCTCCAAAATATCCTCCTAATCAAACTTCTCAATTTAAATTCATTTTCAAATATCTAAAATGATATTTGAAAATACGGGGTTCTACATCATTTCTGAGCCTACTTAAATTCATATCATCAACACACTCATCCTGTAATGTAAAATTACTTTATGTTATCTAATAAACCAGTAGGAAATTCATCTAACGCTATGTATTTTTTTGCAGTCAGCTATCAAAAGAACTCACATGAGGACATTAGCACATAAACTGATCTTATGAATCTCAAGCTGAATCGGAGATCTCAAGATTTTCTCCCTAACCCCAAAAAATGATAAAAGGTATGCTGGCTCCCACTTAACCCTCCAGTCCCAGTCGCTAGAGTAAGATACTTCTTTGATCCTTGATTGCTAAGTAACTCCTAATAATATACATGGTAATGTAGTCAAAGGCAGGAGATTTTAGAAGACCTGGAGATTTTAGAAGACCTGGTCTAAAAATATGACACTTGATTCCAAAGCTAGAAAGAAACTAGTCATTTAATCTTTCGTTCAAAAATGGTCCTTACTGGCAGCATATATTATAATGATTTTGGTTTTATGACTAAGCTTGTATTGTCTTATTCTAGCGTTGGTAATATATATGGCAACTAAGAATAGATAAGCATATTTTATCATGCCAAGCTTATTGATTCATCAAGAAAGTAGTTCCTTAGTTAACCCATTCATTATTTGTCAGTTTGTGATTGTTGTAGATGATGAGAAAGGTGATCATGAAGGTGATCTGATCATGGCGGCAACTTGTGCAACTTCGAAGGCCATTGCTTTCATGATTAAGCATGGTTCTGGAATTGTATCTGTTGGAATGAAGAAAGAGGACCTAGAGAGGCTCAGAATTCCTATCATGTTCGCAATGACTGATATTGAGGATCTTTCATTTGGCGCTTCAATGTGTGTTGTATTGGGAACTTAATGTGTGTTGTATTGGGAAGTTTTCGGATTAATATATTATTTTTGTGTACTGCAAGCTAATCCTAATGGGTTAGCTTCTATATTGAATTGATGCTAGTTACTTTTTGTAAATAATTCGATCTCTATGAATGTTTTAATTATGTTTTGTAGCAAATTCTCTCTCTACTTCATGTTCAGTTTCTGCTGTTTATTTTCTGTTTGTTCTGAGAAAAATACAAAATTTGATACTTCATGCTGTGTTTCTGTTTGTTCTGGGTTTACCAAATTTGATACTACATGCTCTATTTGTGTTTGTTATGAGCTTACAAAATTTGACACTTCATGCTCTGTTTGTGTTATTTATGGGTTTACAAAATTTCACACTTCATGCACTGTTTCTGTTTGTTCTGAGCTTACAAAGTTTGACACTACATGCTCTGTTTGTGTTTTTTCTGAGCTTACAAAATTTGATACTTCATGCTCTATTTGTTTTAGTTCTGAGCTTACAAACTTTGACACTTCATGCTCTGTCTCTGTTTGTTATGAGCTTACAAAATTTGATACTTCATGTTCTGTTTCGAATTACCAAGCCACCACTTGCTCCTATCAGGGAAAGGCAACCTTTGTCTCGAGCCTTCCTCTTCGTCGAAGTACAATCATTAAAATGTCAGGATTTCAAAACAAAGAGAACATTCCAGAAACAAAGACCTTGTCAAAAGCTCGAAGCCTGGACATTGTTTATTTCTCATGTTATTGTAATGATTCTTATATTTTAGACATAAGTTTTGGTGTTGTCCAACAGACTATGATGGAGAAACTATGAAACTTTAAACAGGAACTGTATTTTGTTATCAGTTGACTTGTTAAAATTTGTTGATAAATTTGGTGTTCTCAGTATATTTTAGTACCAAATGTTAGTATACTTTCATGTTCATATGTTTATGCATACTGGATACATTTATCTTATATGAAAATATTTGCTATTTTCATTACAACTGAAATTCATTTGAATCATTCACTGCATTTGAAATCACTCAATAGAAACACATTAAAATCTGAAGTAGCAGAAACAGAACAGTATTAGGTACATTCATTCCATGCTTCTTTCTCCAACATGTTAGGTGCTTTAATTCTGCAAGTGAGAAAAAATATGAACAAATGAAGGGTACAATTCTATCCTCATACTGCACCAAAACTACATCTTTGAAGATAAGCTTGTCGTTTTGATTCCTCAATCTGAGTCCAGTCCTCACGCCCACAAACAAGAATTGGCCTCTCTACATGATATCCTGCTGCTTCTTTCTCCAACTGCGAGCAATACTTCTGAAAAGCTTCCATGTTCACTTGAAGCCTGAAATCGAGACAGAATAAGAAGATTATAGTTCCAATTTGATCATCTCTAGAGTACTCACTCCTCCCACCCTCGCATAGTATGCATTGTTGTAAAATCTGCACTTGATATCACATGATGTAAAAAAATTTAGACACTATCAAAGTTACCATTCAGAAGATCAACATTCAACAAATACAATAAACAAACAACTGAATTAAGGCCATTATCGACAAACTATAAAATATCAAGCTGAACAATCACTCCATCAAATAAATGCGATAACACACCCCAATCACATTCAAACTCAGACCAACCAATGAGTATTTCAACAAACTCCCCAAGCCCACCAATTTAACCAACCTCACAAAAATCATTAACTGTTTCCAACCTCGTCACTGTAAAACTTGAGATAAATCCCATATTCAAGCAACACAGAAACATACACAGAGACATTCAGCTAACATCATCCATCCACATTAAACAACAAGATCAAAACAAGCTTGATAATACCAAACTCACACATTCGAGTAACATATACATATTTCAAATCTAAGTGATACATAAAACATGTCTCAAGTCCTCTAGAGCTTAAAGTGTTGCCAAATTTAACTTTGGTGCAGTTGCATTATGTCCCTTACAGTACATCGACTCCAGCACAATTTACAAGATTACATCAACTCCAGCACAACATACAAGGTCCACAAAATATAACAACTACAAAATACAATTTTCTCAACACTTCAGACAACATCATAATCAATACTGCTTGAAAAAAACAAAAAAAATAAAAATAAATAAATTATACCTTCAACAGCGATGACGAATAGAGGAGAAAGAGATGAGAAATTAAAATGAGTGTCAAGATCTTGATCGTGTCACGAGGAGATACCGATTCTGAATGAATTTGGGGCTAGGTTTTTTTCCCACCTAATAAGATTCCAGAGAGAGGTGAAGGGAGCGTTGGAGAGGGAGGGAGTAGATGTTCGAATTTGCGCAGATAACGATGAAGAGGAGCAAGGTTTTGATTTTGGGTGCTAGGGTTTTTTTCGACTGGAAGAGGAGGAAGGAGATGAGCGGGAGAGAGAGGGAAAGGAGATAAGGTTGAGAAGGAAAAGGAGACAGGTGTATTTGGGGTTTGGGGGGGGGGGGGGGGAAAATACCGATTATACCCCCCCAAACTTAACAGATGAGCGGGAGGGAATGCGAACCGTTGTATCTTGATCAAGTGGATGTTAACGATCGGACGGTCCACAACCAGTACACACGGGATTGCACACTGGGCTAGTGTGCAATGGAAAGTCTCCCTATATATATATATCTGTGTGTGTAGAGATAGAAAGTAAAAGAAAGGTGGGTAGCCCACGTGATTAATAAATAGCAGATGGTTGTTGGGGGTATTGGGCTGATGACGTCAGCCCATGGTGGTGGGGCCCACCCATTGGAAAGATTTCGGAAGACAGATTGCTATCTTTGGAATTGGTCTGACATGGCATCCAGATTTCTGTTGTGCACTAGATTTGAGAAATGATTTGTGAAGAGTAATCCCATATTGAAAGTAGGCAAAAGAATAATTTAATATAAATAAAACTGCCTATGATCAAAAATTACCTAATTGGTCAACCACCTTTTGAGAGGCAGACTGTGGTGAGCAGTTGTACTACATACTATCTAATTTGTCTTCTAAAAATAATAAAAATTGTCTGAGTATTGGGGCGGGGTGTTACAAATGGTATCAGAGCCAACTTTCGACTCCGAGTGTGGAAGAGGGCCTCAGTATGATCTGCGGTGTGAGATAATTCCCGGAATTATCAAGGTGTGAGTGAAATAGTTTCCAGAATTACCTGCAATGTGGGATTGATCTCCGAAATTATCGGGGTCGAGGCAATGCTCATGTGGTATTTGTGTGATGAGGCGTCATAGCTTGCGGTGTGGGGTATTCTCGAAGATTCCCAGGTGTGAGTCAAATAGTCTCCGGAATTATCTGTGGATAGAGATTGACCTTCGGAATTATCGGGGCATGGGCTAATACTCACAGTTTATCTATATCTCATAGTAGTCATCGTAGTAGGATTAGTTGCATAAGCGGGGGATTAAACCCTATCAATTGGAGAACATTAAGGGCTTGCACCGGAGCTATGTAGAGTGGGATGCATAGAATCCGACAAGTATGCATTAGAGAGTCGGCATATAGCATTGATATTTTCTTGACTTGGTGTTATGCGTAATATTCCTGTTTTTTCTACACTTGACACTTAGTCTAGTTTCACTTGATGTTTTTATGTTTTATTTATTGTTGTTCCTTATTTTACTCTTGATGTTGATACATATTGTTTATGATATTATGTTTCATGTTTATTTATGTTGCATTTATTTATTTTTATGTCACTCACACCGTTATGGTTGACCCTTGTAGTTTTAGGGGTTAGGGTTATCTCTAGACTCATATTTTACAGGTAGTTGCTTACAGCTTTGGATTTGGATGCTTGAGATAGAATGATGTTATGGCTATGTAAAATTGTAAAATATGTGTTTTAAAGAAAAGATTGTAATTCAAGGTGTTTGTCTTTCCGCTATGTTTTGTAATGAACTAATGTAATAAAGGTTAAAAAAAATTATCTGTATTTTTGGCTATGTTTACTATTATAATTGAAGTTGATGCTGGGAATTGTGCTACGTATTTCTGAGATATCGTATTGGAAATTCGGGGCGCTACAGAGATTGGGGCGTTACATATTCAGCAAATCAATATTATTAATGCCCAGCCACATGCTAATCCTAGTTCAAGCTTCGTACGAGAAATACTGACACATAGAATGATTTCTAACCTAGTTCAAACATCACATGCAATCCCACCGTCTCCACAAGAAGACACGTTCATAAATACAACAAGCCCGGATCCTACAAAATTTGAGTTGCCACGTCCATTCATTTGACTCGCACCAAGAGCGCATTTGCACAAACTCTGATATAATGTAGCCAATGCTGCGCTACCCCAACTGTACGCCCCAAGGGTCCCAAGATCTGTGAACAAAGGTAAGTACAGTACGGAAACAGAAATACCAGTGGAGTTCGGGAACATGACACCTTCAAACAATGACATAATATATGCCCAGCTATAGCACTGGACTTAGTAGTCGTTCAAATATTCATTCAACTTATCAGTGAAAGTATCCTTCAACCATTTCAACAGAAGAGACTTTCCGATAATAGCCCTATGATCCGGCTCAACCCCAAGATATTATGTGATAAAAAATGGTGGATCGAAGTCCATCATTCCAGTTACGACCCGTCCATTGATGGGAAGATCTGTAATCACTACAACATACTATAGTGTGACAGACATCTCCCCTACCAGGAAGTGAAAACTGCACATTTCCGGACGCCAACATTTGAGAATGGCTTAGAAGAGGACGGTCGACCTTAATTGAACTCATTAAAGCGATGATGTGCAACCCACAATCCCGTAACAACACGTCGATACGTGGATGCATTGGCAAAGTGGTGTGCCACCGAAAAGTACACTCTTTTGATTGTCCGTCCCACACGCCCGTTGAACGATGTTTCCCTTTCAAGGTCAAGAGCCTTGGGTCGAGAGGAAAGGGACCCACCAGTTGAACATAAAATGATGCAGAAGGGCCTGAATCATTTTGTGAAGAAGACGAGCCTGACTGAATTGGCAAAGAAGAAGGGCTCGACTGATTTGGCGAAGAAGACGGAACCGGCGCGACCTACACAACAAATAACAATTAACATCAATTAAACAATATATTATTTTATTAAAGCAAAATCAAATTAATCGAATAAAGATAGTTATCTTACATTTGCGTGTCTTTGTCCACCCCCGCGACCACTACTTGGGGGTCGTCCATAACAAGTTTGTGGCCCCCCGTGGCCTCAGTTACTTGGGGTCTACTACTCGTTCCTTCTTCATGAACATTTCGCATTCATGCCATATCTACTAGTGATGAGAATGAGAATCCTACAATTTTATATGTATTTCGGTATAGTAGAAGTACATACTCTAAAAATAAACAATTTAACACCAATAAAATACACACATATAATTGAAGAATTCAACAATAATATGGAAAAATATCTAATAATCATATTCATATTAAAAGCTTTCAACTTGCTAGTTCAAAGTTAAATTATATGTCGATAATCCTATTTATATCAAAATTAAATTTTATCTTAAAGTAGCATTTCACTTTTAACTAAATATACAAAAATAAATTCCAAATTTATCTATTAACTAATCATCCCACAAATCATGAGCTCTCAACATTACGTTCAATTTAAAGCACAATCAAAATTAATCCAGAATCAAATTACAAAAGTATGAAGATTTATCGTATGTTAGATGGGTGCTTTAGGAGGTAGAGAATGAGGACGAGATGAATGCACCTGCTTCCGCCGCATTCTCTTTACCATTCCCAAAATCAACAAAATTAGGGATCTTGGATGATGGGTTTAGGGTTTTGAGAGTGAGGGTGGAGAGGGTTGTGAGTGATGAAATGAATCTCAATAGATTTTGGACGAATTTTGTTGGTGAAATAATGAATTTGGGAAGCTAGAGATTTGGGTTTCTTTCAGAATTGGGAGAGAGAATGGAAAGAGATAAGAGAAGAGAGAACTCAAAACAATGAGTCTTGTCTTTAAAAAACTTCCCAATAGACATTCGCTATCTGAGATAGCTAGTATGGTACAGACACACTCACTATCTGAGATAGCGAGTCTAAACGTGGTATTTTCTTCAAGTTTTTCTTGAAGTGGTCAAGAAACACTTCAGCATACACTACTATCTCAGATAGAGATGATTTTTTCACCACACTCGCTATCTGAGATAGCTAGTGGGTCAGTTTGGTAAATACTTTAAAAAAGTGGGTCATTTTGGTAAAAAGTTCTAGGATGTTACTTGTAGCACCGTAACATTTATTATATACATTGAAAAATTTTACTCACATTTGCCAGTTGGTCTTTAAGTTATAAGGTTTTTATTCACATCTGTATTTGCTTGGAGATTTGTAATTGTTGTTGCTTATTTTGGTGTGGGAGCAAACATATAGTGAGTTAATAATAGATGGAAACTACTAAAAGTCTGACTGTTGACCTTGGCCGTGAAAAGCGGTTAAGGCTTCTGGGATTGAATCTGGATCGTTGATTAACCACCGTGATATGAATCCTACGGTTGCTGATGCGGCCGATGGACCTGCAAAAAGCCTGGAACACCGGGGGTTGGCCCCGACAACAGACCCTCCGATGCTCAAGTCAAATTCAGAAAGAAGAAGAGAGTATGAGAGAGAAATAGGCGAATTGTTGATTACCTTCTGACTGTAGAGGGGGGGGGAGTATTTATAGGCTTGCGAGACATATCAAGAGATTGATCTGTGTCTGTTGGATCGATTTGAATTCCTTATATCCTTTATGTCTCTCTCCCTCAAGAGATAAGTTCTCTTGTTAGGGGATAAGAGATTTGACTCCTAGCTTGCGTGGGCTGGGTGTCTCTCCTAGTGGGCCTATTCTGTTACTTTTTATGGGCTTGAAAGAAGTCCATGTCTTGGAGAAGGCTCGAACCTGTTAAAGAGGCCTGTGATGGTTAATCTGCCTGTAGAAGCTTTGAGATATGTGCAGGAATCGTACGACCCTGATTTGCTATAGTTTTTACCATCATCATAAGCCCCCCACTCTGGGAAGGCAATTTCCTTGGCTTTTTGGGAGGAGTACGTGTTACTTTTGGACTATGGAGTATAATCTTAGCTGCGAGGGTGTTCGGAGATACCTAGAACTGATTCGTGGCTTCTAAAGGCAGTGAATATCTTCATGGATTTTCCCATATTTTTCGGATTTTTTCGACTTTATTGGATATTTCTTGAATTTTTTCCCAATTTAAATTCACTTTTTCAAAATTTATAATTAATAAATCCAATTTTAATTATTTTTTTGGAAGTTTTTATGGATTTTCTGAATTTAAATAATTAATTTTGAATTTTTTAATTAGTTTTTCGAATTTAATGAATTTTCGGGGATTCTTGTGAATTATAAGACATCAGCATGCTTTTTAAAGTGATCAGCAACATCGATTAGCACCAGACTGGCGTGCTGAGTAGGTTGAACGACTATAATTCGACCACGGTGATTTCGTTATTATGACGCGAATTTTGGCGCGACCATAGGCATTGATCATATGCCAGCTCGCCCGCTGATGCGATTGAATGGCTGAGATCTGATCGCTGTGATCTGTGGCGACATGGAGCTATCTAGAGCGTCCATCACACCCTAGCTAGAGCGCTAAGGGGGATCAGACAGCTGAGAAGAGCGCAAAGTTTTTTGGAAGACGACTGGCGACGTGGGCGCATCTGAGCTGCTCATCACACTTGAGATCGGATTTTGGAGGGATCCAAGGGTCATGAATTGCAGCGGGGACCCCTAGCTCGGCTAATCGTTTGGTCGAGCTATAGCCAATTTTTTCGAACTTTGAAGGTTTCACCGAGCTACAGGGAGCTTACGTTTCTACAGAGCTTTGAGCTCTCGCCCTCGTCGAGCCACTATGACGTCGAGCCGTCCCTTTCGTCGTCTAGCTATTTTTTCAGTCGAGCTATGGGCTCCGAGTTTCAGTCGAGCTATGAATCCTTGATGTCGTCTCGTCGAGCTATCGACATTGCACTCTCGTCGAGTTATGACGCTCTGAGTCTCGTCGAGCTTCGGAGCTATCAAAGGTACTCTGTTTTGGGATGAGTTCTGTTTCTTCTTCGAGCTATAGAGATTTTGGGCAAGCTATGTGGGCAGAGCTATGGGTCTCAGTGAGCTATTGTTCATTGTCAAGCTACAAAGAAATGATCTTCGCCGAGCTATGAGCCAAATCCTCGATGTGCTATCGAGTTACTCCTCGCCGAGCAATGACATTTTGGAGCATCCATCGAGCTATGGCATACTTTTGCTGAGCTATGGCATACCTTCGCCGAGCTACCTCGTCGAGCTATGAGCGACGGTCATCGAGCTATGGAATCTTTAACAAGCAATGGACGTTGAGCTTCGCCGAGCTATGGACTTAGCTCTTTCATGGGTTTTTTGAAGCTTGGTCGAGCTTTGTTTTCAACAAGCGTGGTGTCGATATGAGGGGCGAGCGTGTCGACAATATGAGAGAGGGCTTCACCGTCGAGTTGCGGGGGTGAGCGAGCGGCGAAGTCTCGGTGTGTTGCCCTATGTTTTTTGGGTTGAAGAAGAAAGGTTGAAGGAGGGTTGAAGTGAAAACGGGTTTGGATAGCGGGTTCGAAACCCATACCCGTTTACTCCTTCATTCTTTTCTTCTTTTCTATTGGATTTTGTTTCCAGGTGCGAATCTGAATTCGTGAACCCGGTTGGCTGTGTACACACTTTTGGTTTTTTAGACTTGGATTTACATACAACCGTATATGCATGTACATACGTACGATTATTTATATGCATATACCAAGTTTTTACTTCACCACCCTTGGTTTATGGATGAATTGAATATTTTTTCGGGCTTTGAAGTATGAGTTTTTGTCGATGTTGACGTTGTGCTAGTTGATCGAACATCTCATCGTCCATTCTGTTGAACCACATTTTAGTTGACCAAGTGTTGTATTGTTCATTTGTTTTGTCGATCGAGTGTTTCGTCGCTGTCAGTCTAGGAGAAGAGTGCTTTGATCGTTGGTTCTCATATTTATATAGCTGAACTATATGAGTTGTGGTGGACTTGTTGTTTGATCCCAACAAGTTTGGAGAAACAACTCGTAGTAGAGCTGGTCATCGAACTTATTGTTTGCTCCCAACAAGTTTAGAAAGAACTCTATGACGAAGTTAAACATTGAGCTTGTCGTTTGATCCCGGCAAGTTTGTAGAGAACTCTGCGATGGTGATGGATGTTAAACTTGCCGTCTTGCGCTCAGCAAGTTCTGTAGAGGCAACTTCATGATGGAGTTATGTGTAAGGCTTTCCGTTAGATGCGGCAAGTTGGTAGAGAACTCCTGTGACAAAGTTGAGTGTTGAACTTGCCATTTGCGCCCGTCATGTTCAAAGAAAAAACTCTTTGACTGAGTTGGCGTAGAGCTTGTTTTTTGATCCCAGCAAGTTTGGAGAGACAACTCTTCGACCGAGTTGACGTAGAGCTTGCTATTTGATCCCAGCAAGTCTGGAGAGGCAATTCATAAAGGAGCTAAGTTGGGATTTGCTGTTTGATCCCAGCAAGTTTATAGAGGTTACTCCCTGATCGAGTTAATTTAGAAACAGCCGTTTGACCCCGAAAAGTTTGTAGAGGCAACTCGTAGTGGAGTTGGTGTAGAAAGTGTCGTTTGATCCTGGTGAGTTTAGAGCGACAACTCTTTGACTGAGTTGGCGTAGAGCTTACTGTTTAATGCCAGCAAGTTTGGAGAGAACTCTGTGACGGAGTTGGACATTTGGGCTTGTCGTTTGCGCCCGACAAGTTTAGAGAGAGCTCTGAGATAAAGTCGATGTAGAGTCTGCTGTTTGATCCCGGCGAGTTTAGAGACAACTCTTTGACTGAGTTGACGTAGAGCTTGTTGTTTGATTCCAACAAGTTTGGAGAGAACTCTGTAATGCAGTTGGACGTTTGGGCTTGTCGTTTGCGCCCGACAAGTTTAGAGAGACCTCTGAGATAAATTTGATATAGAGACTGTCATTTAATCCTGGCGAGTTCAGAGACAACTCTGAGATAAAGTTGATGTGGAGACTGCCGTTTGATCCTGGTGAGTTCAGAGATGACTCTAAGATAAAGTTGGTGTAGAGACTGCCGTTTGATCCCAGCAAGTTTATAGAGGTTACTTCTTGATCGAGTTGATTTAGAAACTGCCGTTTGATCCCGACGAGTTTGGAGAGGCAATTTATAGGGGAGCTGAGTTGGAACTTGCTGTTTGAACCCAACAAGTTTATAGAGGTTATAGTTTGCCGTTTTGGTCGTTGAACTTGCTGTTTGCGCCCAATAAGTTTTGTGGAGATAAACTCGAAGAAAGAGCTGGAACTTGGTGTACTTGCTGTTTGCGTTAAGCAAGTATTGTAGAGACAATTTTAAGCCGGTGTTGGATGCCATGCCTATTACCCGAAGATGAGGGTTCATTAGTGTAACACCCTAGAATTTTAAATAATGTTTTTGTGGTTAATAAATGAATTAAAGTGATTTTTGGTGATTTAATAAACATTTTTATGGAATTTATCTTTTCGCACGTGCAAAACACGTACAAATATTTTCTTGGGAAACTCAAAGTCAGAAAAATATTTGGGGAAACCTAATAGTTTTTAGCAGTTATTATTTATAAATTTTCTGGATTTGTTTGATATTTATTTGGCAAATTTGCAAATACTCAAAATTGGAGGACTTTTGTGCAAAATTACCACTTAGAGTAAAAAAACTCCAGATTTTCGGTTTTCTGGGCTGGGCATGATGGTCGGCCAATGTAACCCCTCAGATTTTAAAATACCAAAAATATTCGTTTTTATATATTTGGTAAGGGTGAGAATTATTTTAAGTGATATCTCATTTTATTTATTTTCAATATTGGTATTGGTATAAATAATTGTGGTAGATTAGTATTATTGATATATTTGGGCCATGAGTTGAGATTTTATGTGAATAAATATTGTTCATTTTATTTTATAATTTTGGGGGATTATTATCAGCTAATTTTAATGTATTTAGTATTGTTTGTATTATGATAGAAAGGAGTTGGGGGTTTATTTGTAATATTTTGGATTTGGAGGGCCTATAGGTAAATATACCTTACTTTTATTATTAAAATATATATAATATTTTTAAATCCCTCCCCCTCACTTCTTTATTTCCTTCTTTTTCTCCCTTCCCGTTCCATTCTCCCGATCAAAAAAAGGAACCCATCGGCCACTCTCTCTCCCGCCCGATTCCACCTCGTCTCTCCATGGTTTTTCAATTAATCTGGAGGTATGACTAATGGGAGGGTCCTCTACACCATGGTAGCATCGATTTGGAGAAATAACTCCGGAAAGGTATACCCTATTTATTTATTTGTATAAAATTAAGTGTGGTTAGTTTTATTGAGTAGGATTATTATGGTGGAGAGATTTAGAGATGTTGGAAGTGGAAGATTTGAGGAATTAGTGGGTTGTTAGAGAAATTACAAGTTGTTAGTAAATTAGGGTGTTGGGTTTGTAAAACATAGATATATATATAAGAATTATCTCTGTATGGTGGTAAAAATTTTAGTGAGCCATTAGAATAAAATGGGGAGTAGTGATTTTGGCATAAAATCGGATTATAGGGTTTATGGAATCGGGTAGAAAACTCGATCCAAATAAATGTAGAAAATGCATATGAGGGTGTAGAGTATTATGAAAGGATTAATATAAATTTAGGACGATTTTTATAGGCTTCCAGCTCAATTAAACTGAGTGAAATGAATTATAGGCGAAAAGTGCAAGCCGGGTGTTCGGTGTAATGCCCGCGCGATACAGAGGTGAGAATTTGATGAGTTCGGAAGTGTAGATGAGCCTCATTATTGTTGTTAACCCTGATTGGAGATATTAGGACAAAGGGATTGAAGAAATTAGGAAATAGAAAATTTTTCCTATTAGAAAGCCTCCGATCATTATGTGAGTTCTTGTATCGGGGTTCGAATTTGAAATCCGTCGATGTAGCTCACCTACATATGTCATTTGTGACGCGTGGGTGAAGACGGATTCAAATTTTGAGATCCGTAGGTTGAGTTTTGAGTTTTAAACTAATCGATCCTATAATTTCCTATTTAGGTGGAAAAAGTCGAACTTCGACTGGCTACAGGGCGGACATGGGAAATCGTTTGCTCGATCCGTCAGGTGAGTATGTTTTATTTATAAATATTTTATATTGTGGCCGAATTTCGTGGCCTTTTGATATATTTTGTGGGAGTTATGCCAAAAGTGGATTTTTATTGAAAATACGGATTTTTAAGGATCCAAAACGGGTTTTGAGATATGTGGTGAAATTGACTAATTTAAATATATAAAATCTATATTATGGGTTATTGTGATTTGATGAAGTATGTAAATTATATATATTAAGTTGTTTATGCACGTTTTTATCCCGTGCATGGTTTGGGGCATATAGGCCCTTATAGGTAATTATAATTACATGGAGCATGGTGTATGAGCTAGTATGCTATAATTAGATATTATAAGATTTAATTAGAGGAAATAAGTGAATTTGGCCCCTTATGATGGGAAACCCGCATGTGTGGTGTTTATTTGTAATATATATATAGATGATTATGATGTGTGATGCAATAATTGATGAAATTAAATAAGTGGGTACATATTTACATTCTAATCATGTTCGAAGACAAGTAATGGGTAATCATATGATATTATTATGTGGTGAAGTATATTTTGATATGCTTACGATACAGAATAACACCTTATAATTCTTTTATTAATGATATAATTTGGCGTATGTCTATATGTGATTTAATAAAGTAGTAAATATCATGTTACCCTTAATGTGGATAGTTATGGCAAAATAAATATCTTGGCGCATTAATATTACGTAATAATATGATATGATGAGTTATGTGTGGAATAACAGGGTGTGTGCATAACCTGGTATATATATTGATATGAAAATAAAAGATCAGCTAGTATGTGCTAATAAAATGAGGTATTAATTCCCGTGATTAAAGTCAAGGTTGTGGCAATTATTGAATTCATAAGTGAAATGCGTGTGTTGATAAAGTAAGCTGAAAAGATGAAATGATAAATGCTAATAACAAATGGTTTTGTTGACCAGTACCTACAGCAATTCTGGGGGTTTGGGCTAGACCTCCTAATGCCCAATGACCGGCTTGGGAATAGTGGACCCAAACTATGTTTGGGGTACGTGGATTTTATTACCCAAGCTATCGGCTTGAGGCCCGGTTTCCCTCGATGACAGTCGTCGCGAGGAAGTACCTAGTTTACCTGGGACGTGGTTTTTCCCTCCTGGCTATCGGCTGGAAGGAAGTACCCAGTTTACCTGGGGCGTGGTTTTTACCTCGATGACAGCAGTCGCGAGGAAGTACCCAGTTTACCTGGGGCGTGGTTTTTCCCTCGCTAGTACGGCTAGGAGGAAGACGTAGCCTCGGACGAGTAAGACTCTGTGTGAGCATCGGACCGCGTGTTTACTGGGCTGTCGGCTTTCAGTATGTTGGGATACTGTGGCTCACTGGTCGACAAACTAATAAAATAACTTTGTGTTAATAAAAATGTGTGGGAAAGAAAGTGGATAGTGAAATGTGAATTGTGTGTGGGAAAGAAAGTGGATAGTGAAATGTGAATTATGTGTGGGAAAGAAAGTGGATAGTGAAATGTGAATTGTGTGTGGGAAAGAAAGTGGATAGTGAAATGTGAATTGTGTATGGGAAAGAAAGTTGTTGTGAATGAAGTAATTATGAAAGTGAATGTGTTATTAGTTAGTGTATAAAAAGAAATGATAAATGCAGCATGTTATTAATTTAAGATGAAAATAATAAAAGAAATGTGTTATCATGAATAATATGAAGTAATTGTATTACGTATGGGATCATTAAAGTAAATACAGATTAATATGAGTTGTACCTTGGAATTGTGTCAAGGAACTACCTGCCCGCAATTTCTGTGGAAATTGTGGGAACTACCTGCCTTGGCATAATTCGCAGGGTGAGTGGATATAATAGTGGTAATGATTGATAGAATTGAGAAATAAAGTGAAGTGAAGATGATAAGGGATTGAAGTGAAATAAATAACTAAGCTATCGGCTTGAGACGTGATGTGATATTACCCAAACTGTGTGTTTGAGGTGCAGTGATTATTACCCAAGCGATCGGCTATGGGGTGTGATATGTTGTGGCCCCAAATTGTGTTTAGGGATTAAGTGAAAATGATAATAAGAAATATAATCCTTATCAAAATGAGAAGTACTAAATGAAATAATGAGATGTGAATGAGCTATAAAACATGCTTTTGATGCAATGAGAATGAGCATTATAATTAGTGATGTGCTAATGATGTGATTCTACGCAAGTACCTCCCATAGTGTAATAAAATGTAATAATTGTGTTTTACGTCATAAACAAGTGGGTTATTCTGGGAATGAATGCATCTGTTTATGATGCTATAAAATTTGATAAGTGTGATGTTATTCATTAGAATAAATAACTGTACTATGAAAGTAGTTACGATAATGATGAATGCAGAAAGTATGTGTGTTATAAGTTTCCATCCATATAAATGGTTATTAAAGAAAGTTATAATAGCCTCATGTAAGTGATATTTATATAAATAGCGAAATACTAAGATGGGGATAATTGTGAAGGAATGAATATTCGGGCTAGGGGATTTTAATTGAAAAGGAATTGATTGAATGGAAATTCGTATTGTGCGTGTATAAAACAAGGATAAATATGAGGTTGATGTGAAATATAAAGCGGAAAGGTGTGAATTATGGGAAATTTTGTGATTCGATGCTTATTTGATGAGTATTTGGATATAATTCGTACTGATGATGTTTTTAAGTTCAGATATTCCAGGTGTACCTTCTTACATGATGTTTGTAAGTTTAAATTATTTTCTTTATACAATTTAATTCATTTGTTAGATTTTTAAATTATACTCACACCAGAAATGGCTGACCCCTTAGTGTTTGGGGGGTTAGGGGAGTCTGAGGACTACCCTAGATCCTTCACTGTTGCAAAAGTTACAAAATCAATTTTCTGGGTTTGAAACTGGTGCCAGCCAGATCTGTGAAGAATATTTTTGATTTAATCTCAACTAAATTGGTTAATTTAGTTACTTAGTTTAAAGGATCTATAATTGTAAAGATATATTCTAAAGGAATATTTTGTAAAATCTTCTCAAAACCCTAAAAATTGGATTTCGGCCTATATAGGCAGCAGTTGTAGCCATTTCTTTTCTGCACAAAACAAAAGAACTATGTTATTATCATTCTTGGAGATTTTTCAAGCTTGGAATCTTGGATTTTGCTAAGGAAGGAGTTTTTCTTATTTCTTTATTATTTCGATTGGATCCTCTTGAGGTGAGTGATATATTTGATCTTTTGTTGTTCTTTATTTGTTGAATGTGAAGATTTGTCTAGTAGAATACATGCTAGAAGATTGTATGTTGATATAATGAATAAATTGATGGATGGGTAATAAAAAATATGATTTTTCATGAATAGACATGCAACTCTATGGATGAAACATATTGCTTAGATGATTTAAGAATGTATGTTGAAACTTACTGCTCATGAATAGACACACAACCTTGTTCTCTGTCTAGGAAAATTGGTTCCTCTAGTTTGCTTGATGTCTCGAGCGGGAGGCCTCAAATCGGGCGCGCCTATCGCCCAATTAGATTCGAAGATCGGTTCCTTGTTCCCTGACACTGATAATTTGACAGAAATCTCTAGACCCTCTGGGGCCTCGCGTGGCCATTGAATCAGTTGAAGCATTATGGACTGAGATGCCGTCGTGCTGCGGATGTTGTTCATGACGATTTTGTCGGGAACCCTCCGATGCCTCTCCGTTGAAAGGAACGTGACTAGGCTACCCGTGTGACTGTTAATGAGGAATCAGATCTTCCATAGGAGGAGCTGGTTGACGAAGAGAATTGGTGCGACGGCTTGAGGCCGCTCCTCTGCCTCTTAGTCTTGGTGGCATGGCGACAAGTCTGACTTGTGTATTATCCCACAGACGACACCAATCTGTTGCTGCTTATTTTGGTGTGGGTTAAACAGATAGTGAGTTAATAATTGATTGAAACTACTAAAGTATGACCTTTGACCTTGGTCGTTTAAAGCGGTTAAGGCTCATGGGATTGAATCTGGATCGTTGATTGACCGCCATGATATGAATCCTATGGTTGCTGATGCGGCCGATGGACCTGAAAAAAGCCTGAAACACCGGGGTTGGCCCCGGCGACAGACCCTCCTATGCTCAAGTCAGAACCAGAAAGAGGATTAGAGTATGAGAGAGAAACTGACGAATTGTTGATTACCTTCTGACTGTAGAGGGTATTTATAGGCCTAAGAGACATATCAGGAGATTGATCTGTGTCTGTTGGATCGATTTGAATTCCTTATCTCCTTTATGTCTCTCCCCCTCAAGAGATAAGTTCTCTTATTAGGGGATAAGAGATTTGACTCCTAGCTTACGTGGGTTGGGTGTCTCTCCTAGTGGGCCTAACCTGTCACTTTTATGGGCTTGAAAGAATCCCATGTCTTGGAGAAGGTCCGAACCTGTTAAAGAGGCCCGTGATGGTTAATCTGCTTGTAAAAGCTTTGAGATCTGTGCAGAAATCGTACGGCCCTGATTTGCTGTGATTTTTACCATCATCAATAATGCTCTTTTAATCTTATTGTTGTCCTCTTCTTTATTCTTTTCTATTTATAGCTTTATTTCTTTGAGACTTATGATACCCTCTCGTGAATGCTTGATCGTGCTTTTCTAATTATACAACTTATTCATTTTTTTAATATTAATACTATGTTTGAATTATATAAAAATATATATTCACTTTCAACCCTGGCAATAGAATTTAAACATTTATTTTGTTTTTGGTTGAGTATAATGACTGCCCCAACACAGTGCTTATCTTGAAATCGAAGAAAAATGCAGATCTTGTGATCAAGTCAGTAGACCTTTGAGCTAAATTGGTTACTTCTCAAGAGGCTTAAAGAGCCAGTTCAAAGCAAATTTGATGGCCATGTAATGCGAGTCCTAAACAGAAATTTTATTATGATGCAAATAAATAATCTTTCACATTTCATTTTGTTTTTATGCTCAAGTTCTTTATTTCATATGCATTTGTCGGTTTGAGGATTACATATTCTAGGCCGTACAAAGTCATCACTCGACTGAGATTGAGTTCAGGTTTGATGCTGCTTGTTTTCGTGTGTGGGGAACCAGATAATGTGAATTCTTTTGGTGATAGGAAACTCATATCTCGGCCGACAATTTGACACTACTGTGATGTTGATGTGATTGGATCTGGTGGATCTGAGAGCAATCGATAGTCGTCGAGCACTTGCAAAAAATCCTGAAATACCGGGAAGACTTCTGGTGACAGACCCTTCGGAGCTCAAGTCAATAATCAAATGATTAAGAGAGGCTTCAGCGGTGAAATAGCGATTACCTGGTTACTGTAGAGATAGAGCTGCATTTATAGGCCTGAGAGCCGGATTAAGGAATATTCCCCAATCCACTGATTAGGGGATGCGACCCGATTCCCATTGGGTTGGACTTGGGTGATGGGCCTATAGTAGGCCCACAAGCTGTTACGAAATCTCCTCGAGATTCTTGCCAAGATTGAGCAGTGTAGATCTGTCATGCCCCGTTTCCCAAAGTACAAGAATACGAGCACGTAACTAGGGCCCAACGAATGATGTATACATCACCCATAAGCTATAACAGTTTAACTCAACAACATGACATACAATTACAACCATGCAGGTAAAATATAATCACATAAACAATGAATAACTTTAATAAAGATCCATGAATAAATTCATAAAATAATATCTAAATTCTGGGATAAACTTTGGGTTAAACTTCCGGAAAACAATGTATGAAAACAGTAATTGTAACTAGGAAAGCATGAAAACAAAAAATAAATGTAGGCTAAAAATTCAGCTTCGTCATTTAGAATATTTATTCATCAAGTCCTTAAGTCAGTACATCTCCTGCACCTGCAAGCTCAACATCTAAAGTTTGGGGGGAAAATATCCGTTAGATCAAGTTACGGAAAACAAGCAGTGACAAGCAGCGAACAATTAAACATGACATAATAAGAAACAAGCAACAGGAATAAGAAAACAATTGATCAAGTATGGGAAAAGTAACAAGTGTAACAAGTAAACGAGTAATGGGAAAAACATCTAAACATGCAAATATGGATCATGTAACTTGTAAACAGAAATCATGAATGTGCTCAATGTTAATCTTAAGTCATCAATATTTTACCATTCCTATCTAATACACGCAATTTTGCGTCCCATACCACAGGTTCGGGTGTATACAATCAAGTGAACGTTTAGACTCTAATGGTGAATTTTATAGGTTATGTAATACATGGTATATATTTCAATTTGTTAAATGCGAGAAATAGACCTATGCCTATTTAATTACATAGACGTACAATTTTAGGACAGCAGTACACTACTGTACTAAAACTCACTTTTTCATTGCTGCATGAAAGCAAATTCAGTTCCGTCAGGAGTTCCAGAAACTAGACTTCCTTCCGGTTCCAACGCATATTTACATGATATATTATAAAGACAGTAGCTGTGTGTATAATCTCATTCTTTACTGGTTTCGCGTTTAAGCAACATGATAGGGTGAAATTCTTATAGATAAAAGTTGGTTATAGAATTCATTTAAAAATCTTACAATAAACCATAGTTTAGTTCTTAATATTGTTCAGTAACAACACGATTAATCTCAGATCTAAATTATTAATTTAATCTACTATTTCAATTAATTAAATATGGTAATGTATTTTCAGACTGTATTCTTGAATTCAGATGTTACACCACGAGAATCTGAATATCTTGCAATCTGTGAGTCGGATTACAAAACCGTCAGATAATCTGGATTCCAGACACACATGGATACAACTCTCATTTAATAAGTTCTAACTAATATTATCTACAGCTAGGTCAAAAGTCTGCTTCTTTATTGAACTAGTGCTCTGGACGCAACCTAGGGTCATATTTTCATACATATATCTAGGGATGCTTTCGGATCGGATACGGATCGGATATTGGCTATACCAACATCCGTATCCGCAATCCAAAGACGGATTCAGATACGGATACGGATATGATTCGGAAAATAAAAATCATATCCGTATCTGCAATTTTTGGATACGGATGCGAATCGGATACGGTCTGCCGAATAACGGATACGAATTCAGATAACAAGTATAAAGTTTTTGCTATTTATTTTTCTTAACTAGTACTTATACATGTATATCACTGAATTGTGGATATCGATTTTCATATCTAATAACAAAATAGAAATCAACAGAACAAAAAAGGAGAATGAAAATTTATTTCAAATATATACAACTCTTATAAAAAAATGAATATAATATGCACTTACTTGTCTATGTTGCATTGGTTTGAAACTGACTCTCTAACTTCTTTTACCAGGATGATGTGGCGTCATTGAAAAAGACAGCACTTGGGAAGAACTGCAGTAATGGAGAAAAGTTAACAATGACAATGTGTAAATTATTTCTTCATTCTTAAAAAAATAGCAGAATTTGTACTTGTATATAAATTTGGCTCAATGCCTCAACTGTTACAAGAAATTATTATACTAAGCAACTTACCATTATTTCTCTTTCTGTATCTTTGCCTTTTTATAATAAATCTTCACGACCATGGGCTCCTCGGCTTTCCTTTCTTGCCTGAACAAAGTGCATAGTTATACAAGCATTTATTAAAAGATTTTCTAGCTCTACAGTTTCAATTAAGTCAGAATTCATGAAACAATATTGTGGACTTAGTTTTGTGAGAAGTATTGTACATAGAAATGTGAGAGTACTGAGAAAATATTAAATACCATATCAAACTCCGATCACCGATCTTGACATCATGAAAACTGTCCCATGTCTTATCAATCAAACTGTAGCCTACAACCAATTTAAACAAATCATCTTATCAGCACCAAAAAAAAACAATACTTGCGAGAGTTCCTCCATTATTCCTACTGTAGTTTATATTGTATTTTATACTTCCGAGGGTTTATATTTCAGAGGGTTTTGAGCTTCAGAGGATTTATATCTTGCCGAATGAAGAAGGAAACACACAGACCAAAACATACCTTTGGAGACACACCATTATTCAAGCAAGCTAATCATATATAACATAACCAAGAAAAGCTCTCAAAGCAGATTTCTGCATTCTTTTTTAGTGTTCTTTGAAGGATTGGATGTAAATTTTTTCTGTTCAAATTCCCAAAATTTGACTTGAGATAGATTTCAATTTAGAAAAAGTGAAAACCTTAAACCATCAGAAAAAATGAACTATTAACACTCAGTTCAAAGGGCTGTTGAATAATCATAGTTGGACCATGGTTGAAGATATTCAGAAACAAAAAACTTGCTCTGAATAAATTCAATGATCGATACACGAATCTTTTATTTTTAAAGGAAAAAATATTTAATACAATTACAAGTGTATGTTACTACATATCAGAGCAATTAATTATCTTTTCATAATTGTACTAAAAACCACACCTAGATTGATTGTGCAAAAACCCTTTAATAATTAATTCCAGACCTCAAAGTTAAGAGATTCAAACTACAATTTACATTTGAGGACTACACTTTCCATTTTAGCTTTCACCCAAAATAATACTATACAATATCATCATCAAATAGCTTGTGCGATGCGGACATATTGTTAGCCCCCACGTGTGCTGCCAATCATACTAGGTATCTATGGATAAAGTATACTAAGCTCCAACCATAGTTGAGTTGCAGAGAATAAATTATGGTGGATTTACTATTTTTTGGAACCAACGTCAGTATCTGTATCCGTCTCCATATCAATTTTAGTACCAGTATCTATTTTAGTATTCGTACTAGCATTAGTATTATAAGTAGCACATATATGTTAGCTAAAAGTATTACATTTTAACAAGAAAAAAAAATACATTTTGATAGGAATATTGTTGTTCAGCAAAACTTTCTTCTAACTGTTTTTACAGCAGATTGAATTTTCAGAAATATCTAGGAGTTTGCAGGATTAACATAATAAAAATATACATAAAATGAAGTCAAAGGGAACAATTTAAAATGGGGATTAACTGAAGGGCCAAAATTTACCCCCTCACCATTACTATATAGGCCACTGATTTGGTGTGCATGATATTGGAAGTGAGATATGGGCAGTGAATATATATTTGGTTCATTTCAAATTTCAAAGTGATGGACAAATCTTTTGATTTGACATTTTATTAGAGAAGTTGGGGGACTTAAACATATATCTGGTTAAGGCTGTTTTAAGATCCTGATGTGTAAGTATACCATGTTTGAGCTCCAATCACAAGCTCTACTAATTTACCAACATCAAGAATGAAAAGAACTCGATACAGCAAATAAACAAGAGAGCTTATTAATGAAAACAAGGAAGTGAGATTTTCCAGACAGTAAGAAATCACCTGTAAAGAACCCAATAAATGGAACCTGACTGAGGTAACTATCAATTTTCTCAAGCCGGTGCCTGAAATTAAAAAATGTATGAGCAAAATCTAGAAGAATCAAATTTGACTATAATAGAAACAATATCAACCATATTAACAACTGCAAATCAAAATTACATACTTGGTATAATTGGTAAAGAATGGATCTCTCATGATGTAAAGTGCCACTACAAGCAAACAAATCTCAGTAACATTAGATGATTGAATAGCAGGAAACAAAACTGCCAATACTGGCTAAAATCAGATTGAGGAGAATGATAGCCAGGGTTTCAATGTAGTATGCACTAAAATCAGATTTGGTACGATATGGTTTCGAATGAGGGGAATGACAGGGTTTCGAAAAAAAGGGAGAAGAGGCAGGGGCGCTGGCGATTAGCGACTGGCGGGAGAGGAAGGAAGAGGCAGGGGCGCTGGCGATTAGCGACTGGCGCTGGCGACTGGCGTGGCTGGCGACGGGGGTCGCGACTCGCGAGGTTGATGGGGAATTGGGGATGGGGATTGGGTTATTAGGGATGGGAATTAGGTATTGGGGACGAGGAAGATGGGGGAGAAGAGGAAGGGTCGATTTGGATCTGGTGAATTGGGGATTAGCCGATTAGGTTAGGACTTGGTGGAGAGAGAGAGAGGATATAACTATTAAATATATTTATTAAATAAATAAATATTAAATTAAGCGGATATCCGTATCCGAATCTGCTTTTTTTAGGAATATCCGTATCCGTATCCGAATCCGAATTTTTTTGGATTTGGATATCTGAATCCGAATCCGTATCCACCCGGATACGGATTTTTCATATCTGTATCCGCCAAAAACTCGGATTCGGATGCGGATCGAATCAGATATATCCTTATCCGAAAGCACCCCTACATATATCGGTCTGGAAGTTCATCAGTCAATCCTATAAAAATATCACAGTGGCTCATAATCATGTCTAGTAACATCCTAGTTAATGTCAAATTTTAATTCTCCTATTAACATTTTCTTTTATTTAATAATTCAAGTTGATATGCATGTAAATGACAATCTGAAAATTTAAACATAGCAATGTTAAAAAAATGATAATTTTTCATTTCTAAATTGGAATTTAGATTCGTTGAATGTTCTGGAAACTAGATTCAAAGGGTTACAAATGTCGTATACAAAGTTCTACCTAATTATAACAATAACTGGGTCAAAATCTCAACACAACAAGGAATAAACACCAGGCTAGTAAGTTTATTATTATTAATCAGCAACAAACGAGATACACAAGCATATAACTTCATGGCAAATAATTAACAGGAAATTCTTTTCAACATTATGGTGGAATTCTACTATCCAAACCATAATTTCCCTACCATTTAATTCGCGAATTGTATCGCCCCGAAATTTTTAATACAATATTTCAAATTAATAAATAATTTTTAAATCAATTAATTTTATTATTTTAAAATTTTGTAAAATTGACATTTTCACAGGTGCAAATTTTTTGAAGTGCAAATTTCCACATTTGAACTTCTGAATAAATTCTCCTATTTATAATCGACTATATTCTAAATTTTGGGATTCTTCTGAATAAAGAAACTATTTTTGTAAATACTTTAAAGGAAAAAGGATTTTTGCATAAAATGTCGTTTAGCGGTAAATTCGATTCAAAATTTGGTTGGGTGGTTTAGGTAGGCTGGTTTTGACCGGAGAGAGATTGGGGGGAGAGATTTTATCCATCTAATTTGATTTGATTTGATTTTATTGAGTATATATATATATATATATATATATATATATATATATATATATATATATGTATATCAATTTTGGGATTGTTGGAGATTTTATTGCAAATAATTTTCTTGGTCTGTAAATCTATTTGGTAAATTTAATCTTTATTCGTAGAAAGTAATTCTAAACTTTTTGGATTTTTATGAATAATTTATGGCATATTTGCAAATATTTCAAAGTAAGGGGTTTTTTTTTTTGCAAAATTTCCACTCAGAGACAAAATTTTGAAATTCAAAATATCTGGGCTACAGTGAAGGTTGGCCAGGTTGGAGGAGTTAGGGGGGTTAGATATTTACTCAAATTGATTTGATTTAACCTAACTAATTGATTTGGAAGACCTAGTCATGCAAATATACATTTTTCTTAAGGGTTTTTTTGTTGTTGCAAAATCATTGTAAAAATCCCAGATATTCAGCCCGGCCTATAATAGCTACAGAATTAGCTACCCCCCACTGTTGTGAACAAAAATCTTTCCTCTTTAATCATTTTTGGGAGTTTGGAGCTTTGGATATCTCATTTTTGCAAGGTGGGGGATGAGTCTCTTTTCTTAATATTATTATCTTTCATTTCGTCTTCGTTGAGGAGGGTAATCTTTCAAATCTCTTGATGTGGTTTTTTTTTCTATTTCTCATGAACAATATAGAATCTAGCTAGAGTTTAGATTTTGTGAGATTAGGATTATTGGCATGAATATGATGTTTTGTTGATGAGATGTTGTAGAGATGGATTGTTATATAAAAATATGTCTGTTTACATAATAAAAATTTAATCCTGATGGCATGATACACTTATTTTGATTCCTCTTGGATGATGAATATATGATGTATGAAAGATCTTGTTTTATTTGTGGAAATTTATTTGAACCCATGTATTATTGTGGATGATTAGAGTTGTCATACGATCTAAATATTCATGTTGATCTAAAATAAGTTGCTTTTGAATAGTATATATTTTCTATGCATGAAAGATCCAATTTTGTTTGTAGAATTTTATCTAATAAACCTACATGTTATTTTAGATGTGTAGATCTATATGCATGATTAAAGAACCTATTTTAATTAATTAAAAGATGAAAATTTTGTGGGTTATTCGCTGTTTTGAGATAAATTTATGATGAATTGAAAATTTGAGTTTTTATATGCAAATACATGTCAAACTAATCGAAGAAATTATGCAAGAAGTGGTGGAGGACCTAGGGTTGGGTTTCGGGGTTTACACCTAGACCTAAGGTTTGCTCGACCTAGGGTTGAACAACAACCGAGGGTTGCAAAGTGCGAACCCGACTGCTGTTGGCTTTCGAGTTGGAGTGTTTGGGCACAGATTTCAAGGAGTTTTGCGTGTGAGGCTGATGTGCTATGTTGGGGAAACACTAGTATACATATAGAAGTTCATATGTATGCATTTAATCTGATATTTATGTGAGATTCGATGGAGTTTTGGTTGAGTTTCGAAATTGTTAAATTTTAGATTTTTACAAAAATCTAGTTTCAGTTTATTTACGATTTAGAGCTTCAAATTTTGTGCGATTGGATTAGAAATTTGGTGACATAATCTATGTTTATGAAGAAAATATAAACTCAATTTTCCAAATTTTTATATTCATTTTTGAATGAACTTATCTAATGGAGAAGAAGATACAACTTTCAGATTTTTATATGACGAACAGTTTTTAGAATTTGTTGAATATAAACCCTTTAAATTAATGTAATATCCTAGACGGATATTATATTTTGATAATTATTATTTTTAAATTAAAATATTTTTAATGGAAAAGTTACGTGGACATATATACTAGTAAGTATATACAGGTATTGTATCAGTTTTGTATACTTGTACAAAATCTTGAAAAATGTCTGGAAAATAATGGGCAGATATTAAAAATTATTATTTTATTTTTATTTTCAAGAATTGAAATATTTTTGGTGGACATCACCCGGTTTTGTTAATAAACATTATATATGTATTTATACTAGTCGGTATACGACTGTTTTGTATCAAATTGATACTGGAATCTTCTGGGCCAATAATAAAATTATTTTATTTTTATTTCTCGGAATTAAATTATTTTTGTACTGATTTGTTCGTTTCACGAACGAAAATTATCTGTATAATCAGATATTCGTACGAAATCGAATTGTATCGATTTCGGGCGTTTAAACAAATCATGTAGTATGTGATTTGACAAATTTTATTTCATTCTTGATCCATCATCATGAGATGGAGAGTTTGGATTGGTTTAGGGCTTGATTATAAGTTTAATTTACAAACAGAACTTTAATTGTTTCTAACCATGAGAAGTTTGACAAGTGGTTTCATTCTCCACCACAAAAACCCTTCATTCCCTTTATAAAAACACCCCAAGCCCTTTCCCTTCTTTCCATTTGGTCGGCCTCATCTCCAGGGCAAAGCCCTTTGCATTTTTTTGTTTCCCATCTCCATTTCATCTCACTCAATGTCATTCTCTTTCTCTCCTTCTACTTCCACTTGTTTCAATTGAAAAGAAAAAGAAAGATAGATCAAAAAATCAAAAGAAAAGAGAGCTAGGTTTTTATGGGTTCTTCATGGACGTGTTCTTGAGGAGAAGCAAGAACAAGGAGCAAGAACAAGGAGGAGAAGGAAAGCTAGCAAATCCTTCCTATACGCTTCAAAGGTGAGGGTTTCTCATTATCAAGGATTTTTTAAGGTATTATTAGGTTTTTATGGTTGTATGAAGTTGTAGCATTATGTTCTTATGTTTGTGTATGGACTAGAACAAAGGGGATGTAAAGATTCAAGTAGTAGAACAAAAATTAGGCATAAAGATTCAACTTTTGGAGTTGTAGTGTTCAATTTAATAACCTATGTAAACGGAGGGATCTTGACCCAAAATTTATGTGGGAGGTTCTCCTAGGTGTTAGTAGCATGCTGTAACTTTTATAGATTTTTGGAGTCCTTTCGATGGGTGAAAGGAGCCGTTTCCCCAAAACAACGAGATTTGAGCCAAAATAGTAGACTCACTGTTTTGGGAATTGTGTCGCAGTGTGTTCGGGGGGCTGGAAATTGGTCTTCCTTATGGAATCTGAGGTAGAGACCAACTAGAGAGTTGTATTAGACATCTTTCCCTTTTCGAATTGACCTCTCGGATTAAATTCCGATAAGCGGAGTAGGAACTATGGCCCTTGCAACATACAACAACTAGCTGTCTCGCTAAATGTTCACTATTTTTCTTCTTTAATGTTTTAGAGTGTCTTATTGGTTGGATCTGAGATTCGGACCAACTAGGGAGTTGTAGTAGAGACTCTCTCCTTTCTGAACTGGCCTCTCGGGCTAAATTTCGATAAATGGATTAGGAGTTATGGTCTTTGCAAAATAAAGCAAATAGCTGTCTGACTGAATGCTTACTGTTTCACTTCTTTGAAATTTTTGGGGGTTTTACTTGATGAATTTGAGGTTTGGCCCACTAGGGAGTTGTATTAGAGACTCTCTCCTTTCCAAATTGACCTCTTGGGTTAAATTCCGATAAGCAGAGTAGAAGTTACGGGCTTTGAAAATTTTCAGTTGGCTGTGTATTTCGGCAGGTTGAAATTGTGTCTGTTTAACTTCCTTGTAGTTTTAGAGTGTTTTACTGGTTGAATCTGAGGTTCGGCCCAACTAGGGAGTTGTATTAGAGACTCCCCTTTCCGAATTGACCTCTCAGGTTAAATTCCGATAAGCAGAGTAGAAGTTACGGGCTTTGAAAGTTTTCAGCTGGCTGTGTATTTCGGTAGGTCGAAATTGTGTCTGTTTGACTTCCTTGTAGTTTTAGAGTGTTTTACTGGTTGAATCTGAGGTTCGGACCAACTAGAAAGTTGTAGTAGACACTCTCTCCTTTCCGAATTGACCTCTCTGGTTAAATTCCAATAAGCGGAGTAGAATTTACGGCCTTTGAAAGTTTTCAGCTGGCTGTGTATTTCGGCAGGTTGGAATTGTGTCTGTTTAAATTCCTTGTTGTTTTAGAGTATTTTACTGGTTGAATCTGAGGTTCGGACCAACTAGGGAGTGGTAGTAGACTCTCTTCCCTTTCCGAATTGACCTATTGGGTTAAATTCTGATAAGCAGAATAGGAGTTATGGTCTTGGGAAAATACAGCAACTAGCTGTTTGACAGGTTGCTTGCTGGTGTATTTGTTTGTCATTTTTTATGGTTTTACTGGTTGAATTTGAGGTTCGGACCAACTAGGCAGTTGTAGTAGAGTCTCTCCCCTTTCCGAATTGACCTCTCGGGTTAAATTCCGGTAAGCGGTGTAGGAGTTATTCCGTTTGTACAGTACAGCAACTGGCTGTCTTGACTGGGTTCTTGCTGTTTTGCTTCTTTGAGGTTTTAGAGTGTCTTACCTGTAGAATCTGAGGTTCGCACCAACTAGAGATTTTTAGTAGAGACTCTCCCCTTTTCGAATTAACCTCTTAGGTTAATTTCCGATAAGCGGAGTAGAAGTTATGGGCTTTGAAAGTTTTCAGCTCTCTTGGGTTAAGTGTTGTCCTTGTTACTGTTTGCGTATGTTCGATGGGTAGAAATTTGGATTTCCTTGTGAAATCTGAGCAACTGGTCAACTGGAAAGTTTTAGTAGATGTTTTCGCCTTTTCAAATTGTCCAGTTTTGTTAAATTCCGATAAGTGGAGCAAAAGTTACAAACTACGGAAGTTTTGACTTTTGTTGAAAATCGGTAGTTTGGTAACTGTTTGCATATGTTCAACGGGTGGGAATTTAGATTTCCTTGCGGAATCTGAGCAACTAGTCAACTGGAATGTTTTAGTAGTTATTCCCACCTTTTTAAATTTTCCAGTTTTGTTAAATTTCGATAAGTGGAGCAAAAGTTACAAACTACGGAAGTTTCAACTTTTTGTTGAAAATCGGTAGTTTGGTAATTGTTTGCGTATGTTCGATGGGTAGGAATTCCGATTTCCTTGCGAAATCTGAGCAATTGGTCAACTGGAAAGTTTTAGTAGATGTTCCCACCTTTTCAAATTGTCCAGTTTTGTTAGATTCCGATAAGTGGAGCAAAAGTTCCAAACTACGGAAGTTTCGACTTGTTGAAAATCGGTAATTTGGTAACTGTTTGCATATGTTCGACGGGTAGGAATTTGGATTTCCTTGCGGAACCTGAGTAACTAGTCATCTGGGAAGTTTTAGTAGATGTTCCCACCTTTTCAAAATGTCCAGTTTCGTTAGATTCCGACAAGTAGAGCAAAAGTTACCAGCTTGCGAAGTTTCAACTTTTTGTTGAAAATATGCAGTTTGGGTAAACTATTTGCGTGTGTTCAATGGGCCGGATTTTGGATTCCATATAGAATCTGAAAAGGTATTCCACTTGAGAGTTGTGGTAGATATTCTTACCTTTCTAAAAAGTATATTTCGGTCGAATTCTGACAAGCATAGCACTGGTTGCTTCTAGGCTATCGGGATGTTTTGTGTCGCTTTCGGGCTTTTCCTTGGTAGTATGATTGTATTATACTGTTAATAGATTCTTCTGTTGCTTCTAATTATAGAAGATCAAGAGTTTCTAGTAAGCACGTTTGGTTACTTCTAGACTGATTACCTTTATGGTTGTTTTTTTTATGTGGTTTTGCTCATACGCGGCTCGACTGGCTTGTATGTAGCTGTTGGTCTCATACGTAGCTTATTTGGCTCGTACGTATGTTGTTATCTCATACGCGGCTCGACTAGCCCGTATGTAGCTGTTGGTCCCATACGTAGCTTATTTGGCTCGTATGTATGTTGTTGTCCCATATGCGGCTCGACTGGCCCGTATGTAGATGTTGGTCTCATACGTAGCTTATTTGGCTCGTATATATGTTGTTGTCTCATATATGGCTCGCATGGCCCGTATGTAGTTGTTGGTTCCATACATATTTTGTTTGGCTCATATGTGTTTGGTTAGCTTGTATGTGGCTTAGCTAATATGCAGTTGTTGTGCTCATCAAGGGTGATATCATTTCTCTAGGGCTATCGAGCATTAAGATGTGTGTTTACCTTACTCCTAAGGGACTATGGATGAGTCACTTCACGTGTACCGTCAGATCTTAACCATTGGTTGATCGCGGACCAGAGTGTGACGAAATCCAAGCTCAGAGTAGTAGCATGCGAATACGTTCGTATTGCCAGGGTCTTGGATCGATAGGCCATGAACCGGATCCTTTGGGATTCTGGTAAGTCTAGGTTTAACAGCCTAGTAGAGTTATCTTGCGAAGTCCAACTTAAGACCTAGCAGGATTGTGTTAATACTGTTGTCATCCCTAGGATTGTTCAGGGTTAGTGACATCATTAGGATAGTAACTTATAGCTATTATTACTTAACCATTACTTATTATCATTATTCACCGAAGGGAAAGAGTTGGTGCTAAGGGTGATTCCTTATGATTCGACCTGTCCTATAGGCCGAAACTAGGCAGTGTTATTGGATTGTACCTTCCCATCAAACGGTGCCTTCTCACGAGTTGGGAGCACGGATTGCGTATCTTGTCTGTTAATTCATGAAATACCGTGACTTATGGGTGCCACAGGGTAGGCTTCGTGCTACCCTGTGCTTGCGAGACCCTATGTTCGTTTGGTTTTTGAATGTTGTCCGGTACACCGGGCAATAGTGGCAAACATGATCACCACTATAGTGACTACAGTAACGGAACTAAACCGTACCTGCAACCTTGTTTTTGAGTGAGGTCTGGTATGCCGGGTAGTAGTGAAAAACGGAGACACCATAAGCGTACTGCATTGGTGGGACTTGACCCTCTTGCAACCTTACCAGTCACGCTATATTATCAAGAATAGGATTGTGTACAAAGTAGAATTCCTAACGTGGAATCAAATCCTTACATATGAAGAAACGGCTTGAGATGGGGCGTATGTAGTATGGGATGCATACTGTTCTAGAGACTTGCTTGCATTAGAATAAGAGCATCCTTGCATTAATAGGTCTTGCATTAGCGTCTAAGGCATAACATACACTGACACATCAAATATATATACACATTTCCCTTTTCATCAATCTGTTTTGCTATAGTTGAGATTCGCTTCAGCCTTAAAGCATCAGTGAATACTGATGTCCCCACTTCAATAGGTACTGGATTGCATAAGTACAGGTACTGGATTGTAGAGGTACAGGTATTGGATTGCAGAAGTACAGGTACAGGTACAGGTACAGGTACAGGATTTAGGAGGACTCAAGGCGAGAGAGCAAAGTCAATTTCATTAAAGTTTTCCGCTGTAAATATGTTGTAATTTCATTTGTAATAATTGTTGTAAAATATTTATTTGTTGGAAAGCATCCAAGTGGAATACCAAGTGTTATTCTTTATTCATTGTACTCTGATGTAATATATTGAAAGTTGTAACACTTGGAATTGTAAAGGTATTATTATAACACTGTTGTAATGTATTTCAATTTTGTAACATTCGGATTTGTAATACATTTGTGTTGAATAAAAAATTTTAAATTTTCCTATTTTTTCTGTGTATTGTGGCTAATTGAAGAAAAGATTTTGGCTTATGTCATGGTTTCGCAGTTACCCGAAATCGGGGCGTTACAATTAATTTGTTTGAATCCAGATTTTTATGGTGAGTTCCTTGATATGTGCTAGATTTAAATGAATTTTTCCAGAATTTAATATTAACTTTAGAGTGTACTATTTTGAAGAACGAAATCATGTAACTTTCAGATTTTTGTGAAATTCTTGTTTCAGTTTTCGATATATTCAAGAAATGGTTTGGGGGAAATAAATATATATTTTTGTAGATGAAATTCTCAGTTTTCAAGGGTTATATGCTTCTGTTTTGAAGGATAATTATTTTGAAATTGTAAGAGTTATTCTATGTTTTAAATAGGGTAAATTTCAGATTTTGGAAACTATAAAATTTCATATTTTGGGAATAAGATCCCATATATTTAAGAGATTTTTTTTGGTTGAGATTGAATGAAATTGTAGATGAATTAATTGAACTTTACGAATGAATGGAAAGTGAGATTCAAAAGGTAGAGTTTAAAGAATTTCTGTAAGTTGAATTTGTTTTCAATATGTGAAAGAAAATATTTAGTATTATTGAACCAAGTTGGGTTTGATTTGAGATTTAGAGTTATGTTGTGGACCCTAGAAAGTTAGTTGAGGATTTTGTGTTGTGAGCAATAGAAGTTGAGCAGGACCCAAAATTACCGACAGTGAATTAATTGATTGTAGGACTTGGCCAGGAAGGGTTAGTGTTCCTGGTTTTATGAGTTTAAGTCCGGTGGGGTGGAGCTAGTTTTAGGTGGCTCAGGTTACTTATATGTATGCATAAGGACATGCACTAGACGGTGACATGATGAAATTGGAGTAAACGTGAGTATGAGGGGTGCAGTGTGAGATATCCCCAGAATTATCGAGGTGTGAGTGAAATAGTATGCGGAATTACCTGCGATGTGGGACTGATCTCTGAAATTATCGGGATCGAGGCGACGCTCATGGGACTTCTGCATGTGGTGAGGTGCCATTGCTTGCGGTGTGGGGTATTCTCAAAAATTCCCAGGTATAGGTGAAATAGTTTCCGGAATTAGCTGTGGATAAAGGTTGACCTTCGAAATTATCGGGGCATGGGATAGGTATGCGCAGAATGTCTGAATCTCGTAGTCGTCATAGTAGCAGGTTGCATAACGAGGTATTGAACCCTATAAAGTGGAGAACGATAAGGTGGATCTAAGTAGAATGGGATGCATAGAATCCGACAAGTATGCATTAGAAATCATCGTGTACATTGTGTTTTCTGGAACATTGTTTTAATGCAATTTTTTTGACACACCCTTACTTAGTATTGTTTCACTTGTTTATTGAATCTTTTATCGTTATTTCATTTCATGTTATGTGGGAAGTTTGTGATTATGAGACTTTGGAAGGTTGCTATTACTATAGTATTGCGTCAGTTGTCTTCAACTTATGTCCCCACGCTTCTGTTAATTTGCAGGATTTGCAAGTGAGTCGCCCAAGTAAAGTAGAAGCTTGGATTTAAGGTGGTTAAAGTTTAAGTGTTAAGTTGTGTTGTAATAAGTGTAATTAATTTTCTGCTGTGCTAATGTAAGAAAAAACTGATGTAATAAAAAGTTTTTAATTTGTTCTCTGTATTTGATACTGTGTTTGGATTACATTGAAGTTGATTCTAAAAATTGTGCCACTTATTTCTAATTTTATTTATTGAAAAATCAGGGCGCACAAGTTTGGTATCAGAGCAAACTTCAATTAGTAATACTAAACATGGTATAGGGAAACAAAATTATGCTGTACATTAGATGTGTGAGTGTCAGCTATTAGGATAGACATTAGATGTGTGAGTGTCAGTTTTGAGTCATGAGTGTTATAGTTATTAAACATGCATTCGTGATACTCTGCTCGTATATATTGATGTGATATTGTACACGAGAATGTTTAACTTTGTATCACGAGTGTTATGGTTGGTTTGAACCTACATTCATGATACCTTATACATAGATTAACCTTTCTCCTTAATTTTTTTTCTTCGTGGATTTTTCTCCTAGTACTTTTCATCTTAAGTTTAATATATTTTTTTTGCTTTTTTTGAGGAATAATTTTCTTATGCTATTAATTAACTTGGATATTTATTACTCTATCTATCTTTCTTAGTCTTAATCTTTTAAGTTGAGTTACTCATTTTTCTTTCTTGACATTTTTATCCTTCTTACTTTCATCCGCTTTTATGTTACTCATTTATTTTGCTATTACTTTTACATATTACATTAAGACTAAATTTTTAAAATAACCACACTGAAGTATTGGTCATTTAAAAAAAATCCACTGAATTTTTTATATATAAAAAACCTCACCCAACAATATATTTAACACAAATTTGTTTTAAAAAACCCCACTTACCAATGCCTGGAAAACATAGTTCAGTGAGGTTTTTTTAAATAAAAATAATTCAGTGGGGGTTTTTTTAAAATGACCAATACTTCAGTGGGTTTTTTTATTTATTTTTAATTTAGCCATTCATTCAATTTTTGAATTACTACATGTTAAGTGATTATTGCTACTACTATTTTCTTTCATTATTATTTTTATTATATTATAAAATTTTATTTTTTTGCATATTTACCTTCATTTTATATATATTTTTTGATTTTTCGATATTATATTTTCTATTATTTTGTATTGTCTAATTTATTTTGGTGTATTTAAACTTGATTGTAATATTTTTTACTCATATAAATATGATATACCTCTGCACATTGAAATTTTTATTTTATTATTAATTTACTTTTACACCTTATATTCAATACCCTTATTATTGTTTACTACTTTTTGTTAAATTTACTTTTCACCAATTATAGCTACTTATTAATTTTTTTGCTTTATACTTCTCGAATGTACTTTATGCTCTCACAACTTATAAATTACTTTATTTCAATTTTTTATTACATTCTTGATTACTGCATGTACTTCCTACTAATTAATATATATATACCATATCTTTCAACATACTTACTATGCATATCATTTTACACTTATCTAATTACTACATTACTATGTATTTTATAAGATATGTTTATTGTGTAAATTTACTGCACTATATATTTGTTTTCTCATTCACGTTCGCATTTAAGCTTATTCTTGTATTTCATTCCGGCTTTCACTTTACTTTTATAAATCATTTTCACTACTACTAATTTTTACTGTTTATGTTTGATATTTATAATCTATACATCTATATTAGTATTCCATCATGTGACTTTCTACTAAATTTTCTACTTTAGCTTCTATTTTATATCACGAATTTCAAAACGTAACATCATACTTAAATTAAACATCCAATATCCCAGTACATATGAAAGATTACATCATTCCATTCCACCACCATTTCGGTGCAACCTGATGTCGAGCGGGAAAATATGCAACTACACGTCAATGGAAGAAAAACTGCAATGGATGTCGGGGAGGCAAAATATGCAACCGAATGTCCAGACGGCAACCTACACCCTGATGTCATGGAGACAAATCTGCAACTTGATGTCAAGGAGGCAAGTCTGCAGCTAGACATCAATGAAGAGAACCAACTTTTAGTTTATATATATATTACTTACCACTTTATCATTCTTTTGTACTAATTTATACTATTTTATAATGTTTTAAAACTTAGCCTATGCTACTTCAACTTTTTTATTCATAATACAGTTACACTTATATACACATTTAATTACCTTACTATTTATACTTGTTTTCATATCTGTCCTATATGCGTTATTTTATTTTTCACCCTATATTATTGTGGTTTACTATTAACTATTTTTTCTATCTTAATATCAATATTTTGTATGTTCTATTTATGTTCTACCTTATCTCTACAAATGTTAGCATTCTTATATTTTTATACCATTTCACCTTTTTTTTATTTTAATTGCTAACTTATCTTATATTGTTTACTACCCATATAATATAACTTTTATTAACTATCTACATTCTATTTCAATGTATTTAATGTTATATACTATTTTGATATGTAATTTCAATGTATTTAATGTTATATACTATTTTGATAACATATTAATACTTTTACTGTTATTATACTTTGTTTTACTATGATAACTATTTATAATTTTCATATTGTAACATTGTTTGTTTTATGATACATTTTTCTTCTTTCTTAATTATCTACGCATATAATATAATATGTTAATTTCCTTACTATGCTTGACAACTTATAAATATTTTGATATATACTGGTCATTATTCTATGTATTAAATTTTAAATCGTATATATATATATATATATACACACTAGATTTGTCCGTGGGCACGTGCCGTAGTATATATTAGATTTGCTTGTGGGCACGTGCCTATGGCACGTCTTCGAAATGATACAAAACACAAAATGCCTTGTAAACAGTAAAATAATAATTATGTAGCTCAAGTTTGAATAGTATGACAATAATTAGTTGTAAATAAAAATACATGTTTCCATTAGTATATGTTAAAAATAATTATAAATGGGGTGTAAAATCTAACTTCTTAGAGCTTTAAGTGTGAAAAATGATGAAATTTAACTGTTGAAGAAATATTTGATATTTTCAGTATAACATGTGCAATAAAAAAACATAAAAATTCTACAGACTTACAAATCTTAAATCTTAAAATCTAAATTTCCAAGTAAATAAAAATAGAATGGGAGAGAGTGATAGGGAGAGAGAGAAAGAGAGAAATATGAAAAAGTGAAGAAAGAAGAGAGAAGAGAGAGATAGTAATAAAGTAATGAGTTTTTTTAGTTTTGGGGGGAAAATTTTGGTTTTGGGATTTAAAATTTTGGGAGGGAAAATGTGTTTTGTAAGGTTAGTTCTGGGCCTTTGATTTTGAGGGGATTGAATATGAGCCACTTGATAGTTTTCTTTGTGTTTTATTTTATATATATATATATATATATATATATATATATATATATATATAACACCACAAAATTTATTTTTATTTCTATTTTTTTTTAAACTAAACCTCGAAATTCAGTTCTTTCAATTTCTATGTCACTTTAAACATAAACTAAGAAAGTTATATTTCAAGAAAAATTTTGGCAGAGTTTCCCCTGCAAATTTTGCCCTAAAACACAAATAGCTTACGGAATTCTGCTCCAAATTCCGTAGCTCACAATACACGCAATAATTTCACGGGCTCCCCAGGCCAAAATGAGCAGAAACACACAGGCAATATAATATAATGCTCTGGGGACCAAACTCATAACGGATTATCAAATATTCAATAAAAACCATAAATTTCATTGAAAAACGAGGTGAAAATTTAGAAAAATCCTTGTAAAACCTACCAAAGAGCCCGGTACTCCACAACGAGATGGGTACGGGTCACAAACATACCACACCACCCCACACTATACTCATCATCATCATATACATGCTTATACATCCATAATACAATTTAGATCATAAATTTTACTATTCACATAACTAATTAGTACAATTTTTTAAAATAAAACTTCATCCTACCAATCCACGCCTCACCTCTGCACTGATGAGAACCTGTAACAGTAAGGGATCTAGGGTAGTCCTCAGACTCCCCTAACGCCCCAAACACTAAGGGGTCAGCCATTTCTGGTGTGAGTATAGTTATTAATCTAATAACAAATTAAATAGTATAAAGAAAATAATTTAAACTTACAAATACCAAGTTAAGATAATGCAACCTGAATCCTGAACACAACAACATCATCAATACGATGATATATCAAATACTTTGCCAATCCTGCATTCAACTGTTTAATTATCCATAACTTCCCACATTTCATAATATACTTCACATCAACCTCGTATATATATATATATTCTTATTTTACATTCGCATAGTACGAATACACATACAATCCATTACTTTTCAATTAAAATTCTCTAACCCAAATATTCATTCTTCCACAAGTATCGTCATAATAGCATTATATGAATATAACTGCATGATGTTATTACATCTTTCTTTAACAACCATTTATATGGATATAAACTCATAACACAACATACTTTCTGCATTAACCATTTTCATAACCACTTTCATAGCACAAGTATTTATTTTATTGTATTAAATCATGTATCACATCAGAAACATATGCATTCATTCCCTTAATGCCATATTCATTCACATCATATAACACAAACATAACCTCTCCTTACACATTATAATTAACTTGCATTTCATCACATCATCACCGTATCACTTATGCAAATGCACATTCTTATTGCATCAAAACACGTTTTATAGCTCATTCATAACTCACTACACCACTTAGTAATTTCTTTTTCTTATAAACAATAAATCTTATTATCATTTTCACTTAATCCCCAAACACAATCTGGGGCCACCACATATCACACCCCATAGGCGATAGCTTGGGTAATAATCACCGCACCCCAAATACATAGTTTGGGTAATATCACATCACATCTCAAGCCGATAGCTTGGTTATTAATTCACTACAATCACTTATCATCTTCACTTTATTTAATTTCTCATTTCCATTAATCATTACCACTAGTATACCAACTCACTCTGCGAATTATGCCAAGGCAGGTAGTTCCCACCATTTTCACAGAAATAGCGGGCAGGTAGTTCCTTGACACAATTCCAAGGTGCAACTCATATCACACGGTATTTTACTTTAATAATCACTCACATAATACAATTACTTCGTACTATTCATATTAACACATGTCTCTTTTATTACTATCATTTTAAATTAACCACGTACTGCATTTATCACTTCTTTTCATACACTAACTCATAACTCATTTTCTTTCACATTTACTTCATTCACAACCATTGCTCATCCACAATTCACATTTCACTATCCACTTTCTTTACTACGACCTTTATTATTAACACTTATTTATTTTATTAGTTTGTCGACCAGTGAGCCACAGTATCCCATCATACTGAAAGCCGACAACCCAGTAAACACGCGGTCAGAGGCTCTCCCAGAGTCTTACTCGTCCGAGGCTACGTCTTCCTCCTAGCCGAACTAGAGAGGGAACACAGCACTCCTAGTCCCACTAGGGTGCCTCCTCACGATGTCTGTCATCGAGGGAAAACCACAATCCCCTAGTCCCACTAGGGTACTTCCGTCCAGCCGAAGCAAGCGAGGTAAACACTCACCACTAGTCCCACTAGGGTGCTTCCTCGCGATATCTGTCATCGAGGGAAAAACCACAATCCCCTAGTCCCACTAGGGTACTTCCTCCCAGCCGAAGCCAGCGAGGTAAACACTCACCACTAGTCCCACTAGGGTGCTTCCTCGCGACAGCTGTCATCGAAGGAAAACCGGGCCTCAAGCCGATAGCTTGGGCGATAAAAATCACTTACCCCAAACATAGTTTGGGTCCACTATTCCCAAGCTGGTCCTTGGGCGTTAGGAGGTCTAGCCCAAACCCCCAGGATTGCTGTAGCTACTGGTCAACAAAACAATTTGTTATCTCATCTTTTCATCTTATTAAATCAACACAAAGCATCACAGCTTTTAATTAAACAATTGCCACATTTTTAGCTTTAATCATGTGAATTAATAACACCTTTTATTAACACTTACCATCTTACCTTTTATATTGCATCTGATGCACATCTAATTAGGTTATCCCATATTGTAAAAGTATCAAAATAGATAATTCATCATATTGTAGTATCATACTATTGACCATTAATTCACTTCGAACCTAATTAAAATGTAAGCATGTACCCAATCATTAATTTCATCAGCCATTGCATCACACGTCATAATCATCTATATATATATCACAATTACACACCACACATGCGGGTTTCCCAGAAAAAGGCATCAAAACCACTTATTTCATCTAATTATATCTTATAATATCTAATTATAGCATACTAGCTCATACACCATGCTCCATATAATCATAACTACCTATAAGGGCCTATATGCCCCAAAACATGCACAAAATATGCACTAGATAAAAATATGCATAAACAAGCTAATATTATTAGTTTTTATACTTCAACACATCACAATAACCCATACTATATATTTTATATACTTATCTCAAAAACCTATCACTTTCACCACATATCTCAAAAACCCATTTTATATCCTTAAAAATCCGTATTTTCAATAAAAATCCACTTTTGGCATAACTCCCACAAAATATATCAAAAGGCCACGAAATTCGGCCACAATATAAAATATTTATAAATACAACATACTCACCTGACGGATCGAGCAAATGATGTCCCACGTCCGCCCTGTAGCCAGTCGAAGTTCAAATTTTTCCACCTAATTGAAAAATTATAGAATCGATTAGTTTAAAGCTCAAAACTCGACCTACGGACCTCCAAATTTGAATCTGTCTTCACCCACGCGTCACAAATGACATATGTAGGCGAGCTACATCGACGGATTTCAAATTCGAACCCTGATGCAAGAACTCACATATTGATCGGAGGCTTCCTAATAAGAAAATTTCCTATTTCCTAATCTCTTTAATCCCTCCTTTCTAATTTCTCAAATTAGGATTAATAACAATAATAAAACCCAATTACACCTCCGAATTCATCAAATTCTCACCTCTATATCGCTCGGGCATTTCACCGAATACCGGGCGTGCACTTTTTACCTATAATCCATTTCACTCAATTTAATTGAGCTGGAAGCCTATAAAAATCATCCTAAATTCGTATTAATACTTTCATTACTAGTAATATACACGTGTGTTGCACGTGGGGAAAAATGGAGAGGGAGAATGAAAAGGACAAAAAAAAGAAAAAAAAATCTAGTATTATACACGTGCGTTGCACGTGGGGAAAATGGGGAGGGGAAATGAAAAGGACAAAAAAAAAACTTCCAATACGTACGCTACATGTGTTGACAAAATGACAAACATTTACAAATGACACTAAGCCCTTCTCCCATTATAATATTAGAGATATTCTACACCCTCATATGCATTTTCTATAATTATTTGTATCGAGTTTTCTACCCGATTTCATAAACTCTATAGTTCGAGTTTATACCAAAATCACTACTCCCCATTTTATTCTAATGGCTCACTACACTTTTTACTACCATACAAGCGATAATTCTCATATATATATAACTCTATTTTACAAACCCAAAATCCTAATTTATCAACAACTTACAATTTCCCTAATAATCTACTAATTCCTCAAATCTACCACTTCCAACATCTCTAAATCTCTCTACCAAAATAATCCTACTCAATAAAACTAACCACACTTAATTTTATACGAATAAATAAAATAGGGTATACCTTTTCGAAATCGTTTCGAAAATCCGACACTTCCACGATGTAGAGAACCCTTCAATTAGCCTGCCCCTTAAATTAATTTGGATTTGACGGAGAATCCAAGTGGATTTGAGCGGGAGTGAGGGAGGCCGAAGGTGGGTTCGGTATGGGGTCGGGGTGGAGAAAGAACGGATAGAAGAAAAGGAGGAGGAAGAGAATGGGGTGGGGGTTTATTAAAAAAAATTATAATAAAAATATATTTATAAGGAAATATTTACAAATAGGCCCCAAAGTATTTCAAATAACCCCAACTCTATTCTTTAATAATACCAACAATACAAAATACACTAGATTTATCACATAATAATCCTCCAAAATTATAAAATAAAATAAAAACAAACAATATCTCTTCACATAAAATTTCAACTCGTAGCTCTAATATACCAATAATATCAATCAACCACAAATATCCATACCAGTCTCAATATTTAATTAAAATACATCAAAAATAATTTTCACCACTCAAAATATATAAAAACAGGCATTTTCGGTATTTTACAAATTCGAGGTGTTACATTCTACACACCTCAAAAGAAGCTTGTCCTCGAGCTATGGGGTTTAAGAAACTCCTCGAACAAAGTCAAGATACTTACTCCTCACCATTTTCTAGAATTTCCATGCACATTATCAACATCGGAACTTCATTGCACTTTAACGGCTGCACAACTTGTCGTCTGGTTGATCGCACTATCGATCTATATTAACCACTGGCCTCATAGGATCTGTCACATCCAATGCCACGTCCAGCTGGACTTCAATCTACAATGGCTCCTCCACTTGAGATAGATCTCTCCCACTTTATCGACACAAAAACAAGAAATACAGCAAGAATTCACGACACCTCAAAGGTACGCTTCCAATAATATGCCACGGTTCCAATTCTTTCTATAGTTCTGTTGGGGCCAACAAACCCCCAGGTCTAACTTTTTCCGGTTTCTAAAATGATGTACTCCATGAATAAAGGATACTTTCAAGAATACCCAAATCTTCAATTTCTATCTTCAAGAGGCTTTCGCCGCTGATGGGCGTCACCTTTTCTTTTGTCGACTACACACCTCAAAAGAGGCTTATCCATGCTCACCTGATAATTAAATCAACACAAAGCATTTGATATCAACATAATACTGGCCAACAAAACCATTTGTTATCTCATCTTTTCATCATATTAAATCAACACAAAGCATCACAGCTTTTAATTAAATAATTGCCACATTCTTAGCTTTAATCATGTGAATTAATAACACCTTTTATTAACACATACCATCTTACCTTTTATATTGCATTTGATGCACATCTGATGTCCACGATATAATTATCATCTCAGTAGATCACATATATACATACACCAAGTCATTTAACATATAAACCATCACATCACCGTAATACACATTATAAATGCCCCATGTTATTTACCACTTTATTGAATCACATATAAACATACACCAAGGTACAATATTAATAAAAGGACTACATTAGGTTATCCCATATCGTAAAAGTATCAAAATAGATAATTCATCATATTGTTGTATCATACTATTGCCCATTGATTCACTTCGAACCTAATTAAAATTTAAGTATGTACCCAATTATTAATTTCATCAACCATTGCATCACACGTCATAATCATCTATATATATATCACAATTACACACCACACATGCGGGTTTCCCAGAAAAAGGGATCAAAACCACTTATTTCATCTAATTAAATCTTATAATATCTAATTATAGCATACTAGCTCATACACCATGCTCCATATAATCATAACTACCTATAAGGGCCTATATGCCCCAAAACATGCACAAAATATGCACTGGATAAAAATATGCATAAACAAGCTAATATAATTAGTTTTTATACTTCAACACATCACAATTCCCATACTATAGATTTTATATACTTAAAATAGTCACTTTCACCACATATCTCAAACCCATTTTGGATCCTTAAAAATCGGTATTTTCAATAAAAATCCACTTTTGGCATAACTCCCACAAAATATATCAAAAGGCCACGGAATTTGGCCACAATATAAAATATTTATAAATACAACATACTCACCTGACGGATCGAGCAAACGATGTCCCACGTCCGCCTGTTGCCAATCGAAGTTCAACTTTTTCCACCTAATTGAAAAATTATAGAACCGATTAGTTTAAAGCTCAAAACTCGACCTACGGACCTCCAAATTTGAATCTGTCTTCAACCACGCGTCACAAATGACATATGTAGGCGAGCTACATCAACGGATTTCAAATTCAAACCCCGATGCAAGAACTCACATATTGATCGGAGGCTTCCTATTAAGAAAATTTCCTATTTCCTAATCTCTTTAATCCCTCCTTCCTAATTTCTCAAATTAGGGTTAATAACAATAATAAAACCCAATTACACCTCCGAATTCATCAAATTCTCACCTCTATATCGCTCAAGCATTTCACCGAATACCCGGCGTGCACTTTTTACCTATAAACCATTTCACTCAATTTAATTGAGCCGGAAGCCTATAAAAATCATCCTAAATTCGTATTAATACTTTCATAATATTCTACACCCTCATATGCATTTTCTACAATTATTTGGATCGAGTTTTCTATCCGATTTCATAAACTCTATAGTTTGAGTTTATACCAAAATTACTACTCCCCATTTTATTTTAATGGCTCACTACAATTTTTACTACCATACAAGCGATAATTCTCATATATATATAACTCTATTTTACAAACCCAAAACCATAATTTATCAACAACTTACAATTTCCCTAATAATCTACTAATTCCTCAAATCTACTACTACCAACATCTCTAAATCTCTCTACCAAAATAATCCTACTCAATAAAACTAACCACACTTAATTTTATACGAATAAATAAAATAGGGTATACCTTTTCGAAATCCTTTTGAAAATCTGACACTTCCACGATGTAGAGAACCCTTCAATTAGCCTGCCCCTTAAATTAATTTGGATTTGACGGAGAATCCAAGTGGATTTGAGCGGGAGTGAGGAGGCCGAAGGTGGGTTCGGTATGGGGTCGGGGTGGAGAAAGAACGGATAGAAGAAAAGGAGGAAGAGAATGGGGTGGGGGTTTATTAAAAAAAATTATAATAAAAATATATTTATAAGGAAATATTTACAAATAGGCCCCCAGACCTCCAAAGTATTTCAAATAACCCCAACTCTATTCTTTAATAATACCAACAATACAAAATACACTAAATTTATCACATAATAATCCTCCAAAATTACAAAATAAAATAAAAATAAACAATATCTCTTCACATAAAATTTCAACTCGTAGCTCCAATATACCAATAATACCAATCAATCACAAATATCCATACCAGTCTCAATATTTAATTAAAATACATCAAAAATAATTTTCACCACTCAAAATATATAAAAACAGGCATTTTTGATATTTTACAAATTCGAGGTGTTACAATATATGTATATATTTATTATATAACTTCACCAACGATTTGTATATTATAATTTTTTTTATGCATCATTAGTTATTTATTTTTCCAATATACTTGTCATTGTTTATAACTTGTATATTTCTTAGATTTTTATTATTTGTTTCCCTCGCATCTAACAGTTTTCTCTTAAATTGCTATTTCCTTTTATCTATTAATATATGGTCATAGTTTAGTTAACGGTTATTTTTAATCACTCTATCATTTACGTTTTTCTTCTAATTAACTTCTCTTTCCTTTAATTTTTCAAATTATTATCAGTTACTGCTAACCACTTTTTAAACATTATGCTCTTCCATGTTATTTATCAGCCTGCTTTGGATTTCGACATTTTTTTTTCATTTTGTTTTATACTATTTAATCTTTGTCATAATACTGCTTTTCTTATCATAGTGAATTTTTAAGAACTACTTAATATTTATTTATGCCCTTGTCTATTTTCAAACTCTTCATACTTCATTACAATTTATCAATACTATTTCAATTCTTGAATTCGTTGCACTTACATTGTGTTTTTTTTATTTTATTTAGTTCTATACTCCTGTTTTTTTTTTATTTTTTATTTTTGTCTTATTCTTTTCATTCTACATCTTACTACTTTCACCATTTTGATTGTCATAATCATTTTAGATCGTCCACTTTTACTGTGTTTTTCTTATATCTTTTCAATTTCTTTTGTTTTTCTCAATTTCTTTAAGAATTGATTACTTAATTTGTATTTTTCTTTGACTGCGTTATCTAATACTTAACCTATTATTATTTTTATATGGAAATTTCTTTCGATGCATATTATCTTGCGCTGTCACATTTCTTTTCTATTTCATTTCTATAAATTTTTCTAGATTGTTTAATACTTTTGTGTCTTCGCTCTTATTGCCTTGTACTTTTCTTCACTTATATATATCTTACCTGATACACTTATTTTCTTCATTTTATATATATGTATATACTCTATTTTAAGTTTAGTTTATTTTCTACATTGTGTATTTTTGTACCATGTTTATTTTTCTTTTATTGACGGCCTTACTATATACAATAATGAATCCTTTTATGGTATGTTCTAAATACAACTGTTACCTTAGGAGTAATTCTGAGGACAGAACTATTCAAAGGGGGGAGTGATGTAACGCCCCTTAATTTTTAATACAATATTTTTAGTTAATAAATAATTTTAAAATTATTTCATTTAATTATTTTGAAAATTAGTAAATTTGACATTTTCACATGTGCAAAACACGTGCAAATTTTTTGAAGTGCAAATTTTGACTTTTGAACTTTTCAATAAATTCTCCTATTTATAATCGAGTATATTCTAAATTTGGGATTTTTCCGAATAAAGAAAATATTTTTGCAAATACTTTGAAAGAAAAGGGTTTTTGTGCAAAAAAATGTTTTGAGGTAAATTCAAATTCAAAATATGGTTGGGCTATTTGGGTAGGCTGGTTTTGACAGGAGAGAGATTAAGGGGAGAGATTTTATCCCTCTAATTTGTTTTGATTTGATTTTGATTTTATTGAGTATATATATATTTATCATTTTTGGGATTGTTGGAGACTTTATTGCAAATATTTTTCTTGGTCAGGAAATTTATTTAGAAAATCTAATCTTTATTAGTAAAAAGTATTTTTTTTGGAATTTTATGAATAATTTATATCGTATTTGTAAATATTTCAAAGTGAAGGGTTCTTTTGGAAAATTTTCACTCAGAGAAAAAAATTTTGAAATTCAAGATTTCTGGGATGCAGTGAAGGTCAGCCAGGTTGGAGGATTTAGGGGGGGTTAGATTTTTACTCAAATTGATTTGGAAGACCCAGTCATGCAAATATATATTTTTCGTAAGGGGTTTTTTGTAAAATCTTAGTAGAAATCCCGAATATTCTGCCCGTCCTATAATAGCTACAGCAATAGCGACCCCTCCACTATTGTGAACAAAAATCTTTCCTCTTTAATCATTTTTGGGAGTTTAGAGCTTTGGATATCTCATTTTCGCAAGGTGGTGGATGAGTCTCTTTTCTTAATATTATTATCTTTTATTTGGTCTTCGTTAAGCAGGGTAATCTTGCAAATCTCTTGATGTGGTTCTTTTTTCTATTTCTCATGAACAATATAGAATCATGCTAGGGTTTAGATTTTGTGAGATTAGGATTATTGGCATGAATATGATGTTTTGTTGATGAGATGTCGTAGAGATGGATTGTTATATAAAAATATGTCTGTTTACATAATAAAAATTTAATCTTGATGACATGATACTCTTATTGATTCCCCTTGAATGATGAATATTTGATGTATGAAAGATCATGTTTTATTTGTGGAAATTTATTTAAACCCATGTATTATTGTGGATGATTAAAGTTTTCATACGATCCAAATATTCATGTTCATCTAATATAAGTTGCTCTTGAATAGTGTGTATATTCTATGCATGAAAGATCCAATTTTGTTTCTAGAATTTTATCTGATAAACCTAGATGTTATTATAGATGTGTAGATCTATATGCATGATTAAAGAACCTAATTTGATTAATTAAAAGATGCAAATTTTGTGGGTTATTTGCTATTTTGAGCTAAATTTATGAGGAATTGAAAATTTGAGTTTTTATATGCAAATACATGTCAAACTAATAGAAGATTTGAGTTTTTATTATGCAAGAAGAGGTGGAGGACCTAGGGTTGGGTTTCGGGGTTTAAACCTAGACCTAGGGTTGGCTTGACCTGGGGTGGAACAGCAACCGAGGGTTGCACAGTGCCAACTCGAGCACAGTGCGAACTCAGTTGCTATTAGCTCTCAGGTTAGAGTGTTTGGGCACATATTTCGAGGGGTTTTGCATGTTGGGCTGGTGTGCTATGGTGGGGAAACACTAGTCTACTTATAGAAGTGTATATGTATGTATTTAATCTAATATTTATGTGAGATTTGATGGAGTTATATGTAGCAAAAGTTATGCTCGCTTTAGTACAACTGTGTTTTTATTTTCAGATTTTCAGATTCTTGTATGTTTCATGTTTAAACAGTAAAAAGACTTATCAAATGATAAAATTTTGCATTGATAATATTCAAATTGTTAGTGATCATGCTTAGGAGTCTAATAAACTTTTTTTTAATGAATTTAATATTGCGTTTTGGCCGATTCTAAAATTTTAACAACATGATGTCGAAATTCTGCCTGAACATGTAATATGTAAAGAACAATGTGGTTGACCTAGCTACTGTTGTCGGTTTTTGAGCTTTAAATATGAGTTGAACCATGTGGAAGTCTAGTTTCTAGAAATTCTGACGGATTCAGTTTTCGAGTTCTGAAGCAGCGGGAAATTGCCTTTTTGTACAGACTGCTCTTGTAATACCCTCATTTTCATTTAATGTGAAATTGTTGATTTTACGTGTTGTGCACGTGCAATCTTAGATGTATTTTCTTATACAAAATATCTTTTATAACATGAACAAATAAATATAATTTTTTCTCTTTATTTTCTTATAAAAGCCTATTTTATAAAGCCTAAGATTTATTTCTCTATTTTGAGCCCATCGTAATTATTTAATTTTTTTTATTTAGCCCTTGGATTTGAGCCCTCTATTTTGAAGCCTACAACTAACTAATCTCTTAAATTGCCCTAACTTGTCATATAGACACATTTAGTAGGCAATTGATTAATTAAATGTGTACAACTTAAAAATGGGGACACTAGAAAGTTTGTGCATGCACTAAGGTGTGCAATGCACACCAATTCGAGGGTAGGCCGGGATTGGATGAGTGGGAGAGGGAGAGTGGATGAGGTGGAGGAGTAGTTATTGAGTTCATGGAAGTTACTGCAACTTCCCACACTATAACACATGTGCGATTTACCGGCGTATATTCCCCAGCGTTTTACCATTCGCGCCGGGGTAGGGAGTGACCAGGAATGGGGCGTCAGATTGGATGGTTATACACTGGCGGCCTCTATAAAACGCCGGTGAATCATGATATTCACCGGCATTTTATTTAGAAATGCCGGTGAATGGTATTATTCACCGGTGTTTTAATAATTCACGCCGGGGAATATATAGATACATTCACCGGCGTTTGTAATTTCAAACGCCGGTGAATTAACTGAGATAAATCCTTGCGAACCCTAACATTTCGCTCGCTAATTTTCCAAACCCAATTTGGCCGCCTTCGTTTTCCCTCCTCCCTCTCTCTATTTCACGCGCTTCGCCTCCGTCCCTTCGTCATCTTCAACAGCCCAATTCGATTTCCCTCCTCCCTCTCTCTATTTCGCGGTGAATTTGTGATAAAAAATAACCGCTCGTCGCCCCGCTCTCTCTCTATCTCCTACGCCACCGCTCGTCGCCCCGCTCGTTGCCCCCCACTCTCTCTTCGGTAATTTCTCTTGATTTCTCTCCTTTTCACTGTCAAAGATGCTGAATTCATGCATCCGATTGTCATCTTAGCATGATTTTTTTACCAAAATGGGTTAACTGTCAACTAAGGATGTTATATGTATACCAAAATCCTCCAAATCTGTACAAGAATTGGGCGGAACAAACCTTGTGCAGGTTTCTTTTGGAGCCACAAACATCAATGGTTTAGTTGGGATGAAGAATTAATAGAGAAACATCTATGCTTAGATACTGAAAATTTTCATTTTCTTTCACTGTTAAAGAAACTGATCGCATGCATCTGATTGTCATCTTAGCATGATTTTTTTTACAAAAATGGGTTAACTGTCAACTAAGGATGCTGTATGTATACCAAAATCCTCCAAATCCGTACAAGAATTGGGCAGAACAAACCTTGTGCAGGTTTCTTTTGGAGCCACAAACATCAATGGTTTAGTTGGGATGAAGAATTAATAGAGAAACATATATGCTTAGATACTGGAAATTTTCATTTTCTTTTACTGTTAAAGAAGCTGAATTCATGCATCTGATTGCCATCTTAGCATGATTTTTTTACCAAAACGGGTTCACTGTCAACTAAGGATGCTAGCTGTATACCAAAATCCTCCAAATCTGTACAAGAATTGGGCAGAACAAATCTTGTGCAGGTTTCTTTTGGAGCCACAAACATCATGATTTAGTTGGGATGAAGAATTAATAGAGAACCATATATGCTTAGATACTGGAAATTTTCATTTTCTTTTACTGTTAAAGAAGCTGAATTCATGCATCTGATTGCCATCTTAGCATGATTTTTTTACCAAAATGGGTTCATTGTCAACTAAGGATGCTCTATGTATACCAAAATCCTCCAAATCTGTACAAGAATTGGGTGGAACAAACCTTGTGCAGGTTTATTTTGGAGCCACAAACATCAATGGTTTAGTTAGGATGAAGAATTAGTTGAGAAACATATATGCTTAGATACTGAAAATTTTCATTTTCTTTTACTGTTAAAGAAACTGAATTCATGCATCTGATTGCCATCTTAGCATAATTTTTTTACCAAAATGGGTTGACTGTCATCTAAGTAAGCTAGCTGTAGACCAAAATCCTCCAAATCTGTACAAGAATTGGGCTGAACAAACCTTGTGCAGGTTTCTGTTGGAGCCACAAATATCAATGATTTAGTTGGGATGAAGAATTAATAGACAAACATATATACTTAGATACTGGAAATTTTCATTTTCTTTTACTGTTAAAGAAGCTGAATTCATGCATATGATTGTCATCTAAGGATGCTAGCTGTATACCAAAATCCTCCAAATCTGTACAAGAATTGGGCTGAACAAACCTTATGCAGGTTTCTTTTGGAGCTGCAAACATCAATGATTTAGTTGGGATGAAGAATTAATAGAGCAACATATTAGTTGCCATATTAGTTTCTTTTGTGCAGGTTTATTATTATTATTATTATTATTATTTTGGGATAAGTAACTGATTATTAGTAGCCATGAACAGAATAGTTCATGAGTCACCAAATCTTCTTGTTACCGTATTTACCGCACGATGCCCTCGTTATTCGTCTGATTCCTCTTCCTCAGCAAATACCCCTTACCATCATCATCTCCTTGAACGGAAAGCCAAATACAGGGGAGACTATAGTGGGATCGATATTAGACTCGAACACAAGGTGTGCGATAAACTGCCACTAAGGTGGTTGTGATAATTTCCACAAAGGTAGTTTAGGGTTATGTGAATAGAGTAGATTGTATTAAGATTTAATTATTTTTTTATAAATTTTTGGAACCACGATTTCTTTATTTTACAGTTAATTGTTATATCGTTTATCTATTTGCAGCTAGGGATGGTTTTAAAAAAGGTGAAATTAAATATACTAAATGCCTTTTACTGTCAATACAATTTAATATGACAAATTTTAATTTCAGATTGTGTGCTATTGTTATAATGGATAGAAGTTGGATTAGTAAACACGATTATCCAAGGAGTACCGTGATAGTATTAAAGATTTTATTATCTTTGCCAATTGACATTCCCGTGATCCCAACCTAATCCTTTGTCCATGCCTCCGGTTTACAAATTGTAATTTGAGGACATGTGACGTAGTACATACACATTTGGTTGTCAACGGTTTTCTTCAAGGGTACACACGGTGGTTTTGTCATGGAGACGATCATACGTCAGCTCTTGTTCGTCCGATTGTATTAGAAAATGAAGTTGAGCCCTTAGTGAACGAAGACTTAAGTGTTTCCGATGAGATGCATGCTTTGTTGCAAGACGCCTTAGGGATCCATAATATTTCTTTCCGCACCAATAATCCAACAACCCAAGTTCATAATGAGTCAACAGAAACATCACACATTGGTGGTGGGGTGGACGAGAAAATGCCTGACCCTGCCCCTGAAAATAATAAACAGCAAGAATCCTTCGCTAAGTTGCTTGAAGATGCTAGTACTCCGCTGTACCGCGATTGCACCAAATTCTCTAAATTCTCATTCATTGTCAGACTATTTCAGATTAAATGTTTAAACAGGTGGTCTGCTAAGTCCTTCAGTATGCTACTTGAACTGTTGAATGAAGCATTTCCAGAAATCTGTATTCCACTCAGCCTATAAAATCAAAAAATTCCTAAGTTCTTTCGATCTAGGGTATGAGAAGATAGCAGCATGTCCAAATGATTGTATGCTTTTCACGGGAGGTAAGGAAAGTATGGAGAATTGCGAAGTCTGTGGTTCTTCGAAATGGCCAGAAACACCAAATCAAGACGATCAAGCCAGTGGATCTACTAAGCGAAGTAGGAGAAAGAAGCCTATCAAAATACTGCGTTACTTTCCTCTGATTCCTAGGCTACAAAGGTTGTTTATGTCTACGAAAACTTCTTCTGATATGAAATGGCATGCTGAAGGTCGAACTAATGATGGGATTCTTAGACATCCTGCTGATTCTCAATCTTGGAAAAAATTTGATGAAAGATATCCCGATTTTGCGGAAGATTCTCGAAATGTGAGACTTGGACTAGCTAGTGATGGTTTCAATCCTTTTAGGCAAATGAGTAGTACATACAGCATATGGCCTGTTGTGTTAATACCATACAATTTGCCGCATTGGAAATGCATGAAGCAGTCCTCATTTATTTTGTCCATGATAGTTCCTGGACCGAAAGGTCCTGGAAATGATATAGATGTGTACCTACAACCATTAATAGATGAACTTCAGAAATTGTGGGTGGGTGTTCCAACCTATGATGCTGTGGCTAAAGAAACATTTTCTCTTCGGATCGTGTTGTCTTGGACAATCAATGATTTTCCAGCATATGCAAATTTATCTGGATATAGCACTAAAGGACGTTATGCATGTCCTTGTTGTGCTGACCAAACTAGTTCAAGGTGGTTGTATAATGGCAGAAAGTTTTGCTATATGGGTCATAGGAGATGGTTGCCTGACACACATATATTTCGGGCAAACACAGCGACATTTGATAGTACCGACGAGTGGGAACATGCTCCTGGAGCTTCTTCTGGGTCAGATATTTTGAGGCGGGTAGATGGTCATCAGTTCAAATATGGATAGAACCACAAGTCAGCAAAAAGGACAAGAAAAGGGCAAGGCCGGAGCAAGGTGAGGAGACCGATCTATGTGGCGAAGATGAGGATCAGAACATGACGGGTTTAGGTGCATGGAAGAAGAAGAATATTTTCTTCAAGTTGCCGTATTGGAAATTCTACTTATTGCAACATAATTTAGATGTGATGCATATTGGGAAAAATATTGGTGAAAATTGTATAGGAACAGTTATGGGAGATGACCGGAAGACAAAGGACAATCTCAAAAGCCGAATTGATTTGAAGTCAATGGGCATCCGACATGAGTTGCACCCAGAGGAATTACCGAATGGGAAAGTACTCCTACCTCCTGCAATCTATTAAATGTCAAAATTGGAGTTGGAATTGTTTTGCAAAGTTCTACTGGAACTTAAAGTTCATAATGGCTATTCTTCTAACATAGCAAGATGTGTCAACTTTAAAGAGAAGAGGCTTCAGGGTCTAAAGTCACACGACTACCACATCCTAATGCAGGATCTCCTTCCTGTGACCCTAAGGTCTTCAATGTGTGACCAAATCACTACTGTCCTGAAAGATCTTTGTAGCATATATAAAGGTATTTGCTCAAGAATGCTTTGTGTTGAAGATATTGACCAATTGGAGCAGCGGGCGGTATTGACACTTAGTAAAATGGAGATGATATTTTCGCCATCGTTCTTCACTATAATGATTCACTTGATAATTGACCTTGCTGGTGAAGCCAGAATCGGCGGTCCTGTTCACTATCGGTGGATGTACCCCATTGAGAGGTAAAAGAATTCATGCATCTTACAAAACAGAATTTTCAAAAGCTCATTTCTTTTAATCCCCTACTTCGCTCTAATTCATTAATTATACATGTTCAGGTACCTATACCGGCTCAAGGGTTATGTTAAAAATAGAGCATATCCTGAAGGGTCAATAGCTCAGGGATATCTATCAGAGAAGTGTTCACATTTTTGTTCCAGGTATCTGCAGGGTGTAGAGACATCTTTGACTAGACCACGGCGAAATCTAGATATTTCCAATCTTGATGGTGCTAAATATCTTTTTGATACCGCTGACACTACTGTTGGTAAAGTTGATGCATTTGAGCTAGATAACTTAATGTGGGAACAGGCACATCGATATGTGCTAGACCACCATGCATTAGTGGAACCATTTCGAAAGTAAGTTGCTTTTGAATTTAAATCGAATATAGTGAAAACCGCACAGTTCGATATTAACTTACTTTTGTTATTCCTTATTTCAATTGCTTATATTTTAGCGAATTTGTCAGGGACATCAAACGAAGGGCTAGACCAAGAAGACTACCACCACGTGAACAAAACAAGTTGATGAATGAAAAATTTCATAAGTGGTTTGAATCTCATGTAGGTGAATTAAGAAAATGCAAGTTAATCTTCATTATATCTACATTATCCATGGTGCTGATACGATTTGCGCAAAATTAATAGGTACATTCTTTGGGTCCTGAAGGTGTGTCATCTGAAATACAAGTACTTGCCATGGGTCCCTATAAGATGGCCAAAAGATACGGAGGATACATATTCAATGGCTTTAGATTTCGTACTAAAGATCATGAATGTAATTTGAAGTCTCAAAATAGTGGAATGATAGTGACTTCTAAGACTAGAAGTTATGCTTCCAAGTCGGACACGAGGCCGGTAGATGGAGATCTCGACTACTATGGAGTGCTCACGAATATCATTGAGTTGAACTATTTTGGTCATTTTCGTGTTGTCTTATTTTGTGGGGATTGGACTGAGTTTGATAGAAATTTTGCTAATAATAAGGATAAGTTAGGCTTCACAGTTGTAAACTTCTCAAAATTGATTCACATCGGTACACACATTAGCCACGAACCATTTGTGTTCCCATCCCAAGTGCAACAAGTATTCTACATTGAAGATCTAACCCTTCCAAAATCGTATTTGGCTCTCGTTATGCAACCAAGAGATGTATTCCAACTGGGCGATAATTCAGAAGATGAAGACGGTGAAGTCATGAACAGTTACATTGCTTCTGAGTTTTCTATGTTTGATGTAAACACAACCGACGGCGGAATTTGCGGGACTTGGCTCCGCAAGGATGGAGAAGAGGGCGATGTATTGGAAGATGTCGTATTGTAGTTTACTTGATTATGTGAATAGCTCAATATTATATGTCTTGTAATTTTCGTGTCTTAAATCTTATTGTAATATTATATCTTGTAATTCCGAACATGTTGTATGTGAATTTAATAATTGGTTTAATTATCTTTCTATTTTCTACTACTTGGTGTCATTTACATTAAACTATGCTTAGTGTCATTTGCATCAAACTATCATTGTAGTTGAATTTGTTACAAATCTCACTTTTTAAATTTTTTGTAATTATGTTGGTTTGTTAATCCTAGATAATAGTGGCAGTTAAACAGAGGAGGGGGAGGGTAGCACGCCGCCCACTATCAAAAAACATCGAGGGCAAACTAAGATGACGGGCATATGAAAACTTAAGAAGACGAAAGGATTGTGGTGGAGGAAAACGGTGTCGGGAAACCGGTTGGTGATAATGCAAGTAAATTCTCATCCTTTATTGGTGATAATGCAAGCAAATTCTCATCCTGCATGATAATTCCACCGGTAAGTCTTTAAATTGGTAATTTTGAAGATATTATAATTTTGAATGCATGAAAGACACGTATTAGTGTTTGTGAGTCTGCATTGTGGCTGTCGTCTAGTGGATGTCGTCTATGTTTCTTAATTGGGCTGTGATTAGAAAGAAAGGGCCAGAGTGGAGATCTGGAAACCCATATAGAGACATCTCGTTTATTATATTCTATTATTATTGTTGGACCAACCCCCTCTTGCTGTGTGCGTGTGTTGAAGAGAAAGAAGGGATGAGAAAGAGTTGAGGAAAATGCCGCTATGTTAGCCTGGTGTATCCTCATTCTCTACCATTCCTCTTTCTGGCTCCATTTATAGCTTCTATATTAAATTGGTTTCCTTCCACGATAACAGTTCCGTAAAACTACACTTGATATGAGCCCTGTTCTTATTGTTCTTCAATAAAATTGGGAGTTTTGGTGATTCAACTAGTGATCATAGCTGCACCCCACTGCATACTCACAAACACTAATACGTGTCGTTCATGCATTTTATGACCAACCCCACTTTGGCATATAGCATGCTTAGATGACATTCTATGAACTACACACATGTTTATTCCACCCAATTCTTGTACAGATTTGGAGGAATTTCGTATACAGCTAGCATCCTTAGTTGACAGTGAACCCATTTTGGTAAAAAATCATGCTAAGATGATAATCAGATGCATGAATTCAGCTTCTTTAACAGTAAAAGAAAATGAAAATTTGCAGTATCTAAGCATATATGTTTCTAGATCCAGGATCACAAATTTTGATTGGGCTGTGATTGGATTTTTTAGTGACTATCAACAAGTGTTCTTAATTGGGCTGTGATTAGAAAGAGAGGGCTCGAGTGGAGATCTGGAAACACATATAGAGACATCTCGTTCATAATAATTTATTATTATTGTTGTTCTTGTCGCTCTTGTTGATGTTGCCGATGTCTCTTTATGTGCGTTTGCTGAAGAGAAAGCAGGGATGAGAGAGATATGAGGGAAATGCCGCTATGTTAGCCTAGTGTATCCTCATTCTCTACCATTCCTCTTTTTGGCTTCTATATTGGGTTTCCTTCCACGATGACAGGTCCTTAAAACTACACTTGATATGAGCCCTATTCTTATTTTTCTTCAATAAAAATGGGAGTTTTGGTTATCCAACAAACATGTACCCGCATACTTCCAAATGGCATTTCCTTTAGAAAGTCGGGCTCCGAAGAATCGATCTATGACTAGAATCTCCATTCAAAGCCCAATCCAAATTTGTCATTGTGGATCTAAAATCTTCTTTGAGCCACAAACATCATGATTTAGATGGGATGAAGAATTAATTGAGAAAAATATATGCTTAGATACTGGAAATTTTCATTTTCTTTTACTGTTAAAGAAGCTGAGTTCATGCATCTGATTGCCTTCTTAGCATGATTTTTTTACCAAAATGGGTTCACTGTCAACTAAAGATGCTATATGTATACCAAAATCCTCCAAATCTGTACAAGAATTGGGCTAAACAAACCATGTGCAGGTTTATTTTGGAGCCACAAACATCAATGGTTTAGTTGGGATGAAGAATTAATAGAGAAACAGATATGCTTAGATACTGAAAATTTTAATTTCCTTTTACTGTTAAAGAAGCTGAGTTCATGCATCTGATTGCCTTCTTAGCATGATTTTTTTACCAAAAGGGGTTTACTGTCAACTAAGGATGCTGTATGTATACCAAAATCCTCCAAATCTGTACAAGAATTGGGCTGAACAAACCTTGTGCAGGTTTATTTTGGAGCTACAAACATCAATGGTTTAGTTGGGATGAAGAATTAATAGAGAAACATATATGCTTAGATACTGGAAATTTTCATTTTCTTTCACTGTTAAAGAAACTGATCGCATGCATCTGATTGTCATCTTAGCATGATTTTTTTACGAAAATGGGTTCACTGTCAACTAAGGATGCTGTATGTATACAAAAATCCTCCAAATCTGTACAAGAATTGGGCTGAACAAATCTTGTGCAGGTTTATTTTGGAGCCACAAACATCAATGGTTTAGTTGGGATGAAGAATTAATAGAGAAACATATATGCTTAGATATTGAAAATTTTCATTTTTATTCACTGTTAAAGAAACTGATCGCATGCATCTGATTGTCATCTTAGCATGATTTTTTTACCAAAATGGGTTAACTGTCAACTAAGGATGCTGTATGTATACCAAAATCCTCCAAATCTGTACAAGAATTGGGCTAAACATGTAACACCCTGCAAAATTTAAATGACAATTTTGCCATCGGGTGTTACGCACGTGCATTTTGTACTATTATTGATTATATCCATAACGCATTTTGATATGTATTTTGAATTCCAATTATTTATGCAATCCCGTATTCTTAAAATCACATTTGAGACAACTCAAATGCTAAATTTCAATCTTTGAGTTTTTACGTGCTTTTTACCTATTAATCGATGCACGTGTCGATTTCGGGTATTCCACCGTTACGTGCAAAGTTTTCGATGAGTTTCAATTATTTATTTTTATAAACATGTTTAAATTCATTTTTGTAAATAGAATTCAATTTTTGTCTATTTTAATTAAAATGAATTTCTACGTGCAATACACGTGCTTTCTGTACGCTTGAGTATATTATCAAATATGTATATTAAATATACTTTATGATGCATTCCAATTAATTATAAATATTTTTCGGTTGAAAAAGTCAATTTTTGTATTTTGAGATTTTACGGGTGATGCACGTGTTTTAAGCGTATTATTCTTTCAAAATAAATTTCATGAAATTGGTGTGTCTATTTTAAATTGTGCATAAAAAAGTGTAATTTTAATTAAATTAATTTGTATGCATCCTATATATGACATACTTGTATTTTCAAATTGAATAAATAATCAAATTTGTGAATGAAGTGTGTGCACGTACGGAGCACGTACACGTGTTTGGCAAAAGAGAGGGAAATGAGTGGCCGGGCTGTCCTTTTGGAGTGGAGGGAAATTTGAGTTTGAATTTGTGAGTGGTTAGTGGATTAGTTAGTGGAGAAGTGGCCAATTGGTTTTAATAACCACCCATTACTTGAACCTACTAATACCCCTAAGTCTCTCCCTCATTTCCCATTCTTTTTCCCCTTCTCTGTTGTATTTTCGGAAGCAACAAATCCAATCCAGCATTCATGTTGTCTTCTCCACCATACAAATGGGTGTACCTACGAATATACTTATATATATATGTGTGTATATATATAGCAAATCCCATCACCACTTAGCCTACTCTCTTCCTCTTTCTCCCTGTCCATTCCGAAGACAAGTCCCAGTCCAAGTCTATGTTTACTTTCCCCCAAACCTACCATTCTACCTATAAACATATACTAGGTATACGTATATATATAGTTGTATGTATATATAGATATATATATATATATACACACATATATGGAAAAAAAAGGGGCTTCACTGTGCTTGCCGAAATGATCAAATGGGCCTCTGACCGAAAGTGGATTTGGAGCTTGACTCGGTGCACAGATTTCGAGGAGTTGCAATTGGAGTTTTCTTTAGGAGCTCCTAATTCTAGGAGTTCATTTGAGTACAAATGCTTCAACTCTAGGTGGGTGTTTCTTAAATGCTTTCTAATTTAGGAGTAGAAAATGCATGATAGTTGATATATGATTCATTTGGTTGAAATTGAATTGGTATTATGAGATTACATGCAAATTAATGAATCGTTAAATTTTGATTGATTGTGGTAAATGCAAATTGCTATGCTATTCCTTAAATTGTTATGATTGCTAGTTGAATTGCTAGAATTGAAGTGATTGCATGAAATTGATGCATGTTGAGACATGATTAGAATAATGCAAATATGTTGTTGTTGAGAATTGGCAAGAAGGGTGATTATAACCTCAAATTATGATTTATACGAGTATAGAGATTTTTGAAAAGTAATTTTGATAAAAGAAAACAGTTTATTTGGAAAATTGATTGAATATGTGTTTTGATGCATTTTAAGGATTTCATTGAAAAATGAGAAACTTGAGAATTGGATAACATATACGATATTGTTTTAAAAGGAATATATTCTGGAAATGATCTATATTTTTATATGGAAGTACAAATCAATTAAAAGGTCGAAAAATATATGCAGGCTGCAAATTTGTGTGATCGACAGTCGACTATTTACTTTCCACAGTCGACTGATAAGTATAAGAAATCGGTTTTTCGTCGGCAGGACAGTCGACTGTCCACTTCACAGTCGACTGCTGCTGGTGTTTGGGTTTTTAAAGTATTCGCAGAACAGGCGACTGATATTGTCACCAGTCGACTGGACCGACAGTGATGTATTGATATTAGCAGAACAGTCGATTGATACCGACTGCGATGTTTTGATGTTCGCTGAACAGTCGACTGATACTGTCACCAGTCGACTGAATCGAACTGTTTATTTTGGTTTTGAGTTTGGATTTGATTTTGACAAATGAAAGTTAAATAAGTTGAATACGAGATTTTATGATTATTAAGATTTGATTGAGTTTTATTGTGAAATGCACATCAGGATATGAAACATGAAATTGATAAAGATATCGAATTGAATCGTTCTCATTGTAGCGCCCCGATTTCCGATACTGGGAAACCGTGACACGAGCCAAGACCTTTTCTTCAATTAGTCACAATACACAGAAAAACAGGAGAATTTAAAACTTTTTATTCAATACTCAATATGTTACAAGTCTGAATATTGTACAACTGTAATACCATACAATAGAGTTACAATATTACCTTTACATTTCTAAGTATTACAACTTTCACATCTTACATCAGAGTACCTCTCACTTAACAGATAATCAATACATATACTGCAGCGGAACTAAAACATAATACTGACTCCTTGCTTTCCTGGCCTTGAGTCCTCTTGAATCTCGCCTTTGTACTTCGGCGATCCAGTACCTATGGAAGTGGGGACGTCAGTATTCACTGACGCTTAAAGGCTGATCATATAGCAGCGAATCTTCCAAACAATATACAAAATATAACAATGGTGTTGGTGTAGTTTAAGTGTTCGTGAGTGCTATGACTAGACACTAATGCGATACTTAAAATAGAACTAATTATACACAACCCGTTCCTGACAATACTCCATGACTCTGTGAGGTTGCAGAAGGGGTCAAGTCCCCCTATGCAGTCTGCTTATGGTGTCTCCGTTTTCCACTACTACCCGGCATGCCGGACCTCACTTAAACAAGATTGCAGGTGCGGTCTAGTTCCGCCACTGCAGTCATATAGTGGTGTCCATGTTTGCCACTATTGCCCAGTGTATCGGGCCTTAATCCAAAATCCAAATCATAGGGTTTCGCAAGCGCAGGGCAGCGCGAAGCCTACCCTGTGGCACCCTCTGGGGTATCGCAAGCGCAGGACTGCACAATGCATCCTATGGCACCCCAGCCACGGCATTTCAGGAATTAACAGAGCGAGATACGTAACCCGTGTCCTCAACCTGTGAGATGGCACCGTACGTATCCCTTTGACGGGATGCTTCCTATTCTAATGTCAGCAAGTCTCCGAAAGCAACATGCAGCCCATACTACATGCGACTCCATCTCAAGCCGTTTCTCCATATATAGGGATTGAACCCACGTTAAGAACTCTAATTGTACACGACCTGTTCCTGACAATACTCCATGACTCTGTGAGGTTGCAGAAGGGGTCAAGTCCCCCTATGCAGTCTGCTTATGGTGTCTCCGTTTTCCACTACTACCTGGCAAGCCGGACCTCACTCGATCCCAGTATATCGGGCATCGTTCCAAAATTAAACCATAGAGTTTCGCAAGCGCAGGGCAGCGCGAAGCCTACCCTGTGGCACTCTCTGGGGTATCGCAAGCGCAGGACTGCACCATGCATCCTGTGGCACCCCAGCCACGGTATTTCAGGAATTAACAGCGCGAGATACGCAACCCGTGTCCTCAACTTGTGAGACGGCACCGTACGTATCCCTTTGACAGGAAGGCACAACCCAGTACACCACCTATGATCTGCCTCAAGGGACGAGTTAGTGTAAGGGGCCCCCTACGACTGACCCCTCTCTCCCGGCAAAAGGGTTTAAGTAAACCGATCCTTATAAGTCACTATCCTAGTGATGTCCCTGACTCGAACGATCCTAGGAATGACAACATTATAACACAACGTGCTAAGCCTTAAATTTGGCTTCGCAAGACAACTCTGCTAGGCCGCTCAACCTAGACTTACCAGAATCCCTCAGGACCCGGTTCGTGGCTCATCGATCCAAGACTTTGGCCGTGCGAATATGCAGGCCGCTACCCTAGACTTGGATTTCGTCTATACTCCGGTCCTCGATCAACCTACCCTGGTTAAGATTCGACGGTACCCAAGGAGTGACTCCTCCACAGTTCCTTAGGGTAGAAACATATGTCTTGATGGTCGATAGCCCTTAGGGTGGTAACATCACCCTAGATAGCACAACTAACTGTGTACTAGCTAACAAGCTATACACGAGTAATAACCACATACGAGCCAACTAAGCTACGTATGAAACAATAACTACCTACGAGCCAGGCGGGCCTCGTAGGAGACAACCACGTACATACCGGCCAACTAGGCCGCGTATGAGACCAACAGCTACGCACGGGCCGGTCGGGCCGCGTGCGAGACAATAACCTACATACGAGCCGACTAAGCTACGTATGAGACCGACAGCTACATACGGGCCAGTCGAGCCACGTACGAGCACAACCGTGTGCAAACAACCATACAGGTAATCAATCCTAGAAGCAACCAAACGTGCTTACTAACAAACTTAATCTTCTACTATTAGAAGCAACAAAGGGATCTACTAGTAGTCTATGATCGGTATTGTACTAGGGAAGGACCGAAGGTGATAAAATGGCCTTTATCGGACTAACTATCCCTAGTGGTCTTCCCAATCCTTATTACTTCAACCTATAGCGCCTTAAGTATGGCATACAATTACAAGCAGCTTCCTATTACAATCAATCATATAACACAACCACCATGATATTCCTATGTATGAATGTGATTAATGCTTATGCTTACATTGAGCTCAAGCATGAAAATCACTAATGTCATAAAATTCTCTATAGTCAATCGTAGGTTACCAATTAAGCATGGAAGCCTACTACTTATCATAACCAATCACCACCACCCAACTAAGCAATACTCCAAGGTATAGTAGGTAGTCCTAACACTACTCCTACAACATTCTAAGCAAATATTACTCTAGCATGGTATAGAACCCCACATAAATCACTACAACTAGCTATGGGTAGTTTCTTCACTTTAAGCATGAACATCATAGTATGGGTATCCTTAACTTAACATGATTAATAATTAGCATGATACCTACTTACTTAGCATAAGTCATGATCATCTACTATCATAACATACACTTCTCTACCATTTATCTAACATGGTATACAATTAGCATATAATTTAAACTAGCATGGTATGCAAAGTACTTACACTTAAGCTAGCATGGTATATCGCTTTCCAACAATTAAACTAGCATGGTATATGATTTCATCATGGATCCTACAACACTCTAGGCACAATAAAAACTTATCCACACATGGTAGGAAACTCTTGGATTGAATCCTACACATTCTAAGCATAAGTGGGTTACTAAACATGATGGGTATTTTTAATAAACATCCTACAACTAATTAAGCATAGAATCATGGTAGGATATTTTTATAAGTAATCCTACAACTAACTAAGCATGGATATGGCTTCTAATTATTTTTAGAAGCAAAGCTACAACTAACTAAGCATGGTAAACATGTAGGATATTTTTAGAAGCAATCCTACAACTAACTAAGCATGGATATGGCTTCTAATTATTTTTAGGAGCAAAGCTACAACTAACTAAGCATGGATATGGCTTCTAATTATTTTTAGAAGCAATCCTACAACTAACTAAGCATGGATATGGCTTCTAATTATTTTTAGAAGCAATCCTACAACTAACTAAACATGAGTATGACTTCTAATTAATTTTAGAAGTGATCCTACAATATAAGTAGCATAAATATGTCTTCTAAATATTTTTAGAAACAAAGCTACCACTAACTAAGAATGGTAAACATGGTAGGATATTTTTTATAAGTAATCCTACAATATGTGAAGCATGAATAAGACTTCTAAATATTTTTAGAAGTAATCCTACAATATTAGTAGCATGGAAATGGCTTCTAAGCATTTTTAGAAGCAATCCTACAACATTTTACTACTACTACTACTACTATTTTAATCAAAACATAATTATCTACTACTACTACTACAACATACAACTTACTACTATTACTACTAATTCATTAATCAACATACATGCTACTACTACTTTATTTATTACATACTACTACTTATTATTTAGCATACTACTACTTAGTTGCTTACTAACCTTATTTATCACTAGTGGTAAAGAAGGGATTATTTTTATTTTACTTTACTTCTAGTAAATAGAAAAGATAGCTACAACTAGTGATCAAAAATAAAAAGAAGATCTTTTTAATATCTACAACTAGTGTGATCAAATAAAAGAAAAGGATCCTTTAAGCTACTACTAGTGTTTAAAATAAAAGAAGACCTTTTTTATTAAGTTACAACTAGTGATAAAAAGAGAGCTTTTTATTAAGTTACAACTAGTGATTAAACAAAAAGAAGATCTTTTTATTAAACTACAACTAGTGATTAAATAAAAGAAAGATCTTTTTATTAAGCTACAACTAGTGATTAAACAAAAAGAAGATCTTTTTAATTATTTCTACCACTAGTGTTTAGTAAAGAAAGGAAAGATCTTTTTGATTATTACATTAGTTCAATCAAGTCCTACAACCAACAATGGTTGTATTGTTCAACAATATGCAATATGTATGGTTCCATATCAAGTTCTACAACCTTACATGGTTGTATTGTTCAACATTATGCACTATGTAAGTTTCTTTAGTCCAATAACATACAAACAACAACCACACCACTACAAAGTAACCATACCAAAAAGAAAAATAAACAAGAGGGTAAGAAGAAGAAGAACATCAAAACCATCATTCAAATAAACAAACAAACAAACAAACAAACAATCAAACAAAGCATGAAGAAACCCCCACCTTATTTTTTTTCTATAGGAAGGACTAGCTTGCTTTTTCCTTCTCCTTCCCCTAGCTTTTTGAAAGCTTCTAAGAACCCTACAATAAAACTCTCTTTTGTTAGTATGAGACCTCTCTTTCTTTTCCTTTCTTTCTTTCTTTCTTTTTTTCTTTTCCTTTCTTTTCTTTCTTTCTTTCTTTCTTTCTTTCTTGTTTTCTAAAATGAGAGAAGGAGGAGAATGAAGGGGTATTTATAGGAGAGGATGGGAGGTGGTAAGTGCACCATATGGCACAAAATAACCCCAAAACAAGGAGGTAGGATTGGGGGGAGGTGTTATGTGGGGGAAAATTGATATGGAGGAGAAATTTTCTAGAAGAATTTTCTTAACCTTCTTATGTAACCTTAACCTAGGTTAAACCTCCTAATCAAATCCTTAACCATTCCTACTAGGTTATAGCAAAATAAGTGTTGTCCAAAATATACAACACATAATTCGTATAATGCACTAATCGACATACTACTCGTACGTGCGCCTATATGTCCATATACTGAAAATCTTCGCATAATCCGCATAAAAATAATTAAATCTTGGAAATAATAATAAAATAAATTTTATTATTAGTTCGGAAGATCACGGTATCAATTTGATACAATACGGATATATACTGACCGATATCTGGATACAGATAATGTCTATGGACAAACCGGGTGAAAATCACCAAAATATTCTAATTTTGGAATTAAAACAAAATAATAATAAAATAAAAATAAAATAATAATTTATATACGGTAATATCCGTCCGGGATATTACACTCATGCTATGAGATTATAAAAGAAATGTTTTGAGAAAGAGTTTTTGAACAAAAGAAATGGAATTATTATTGGAGATTGATTATGAAATATTGTTGATCTCTAGAAAGAGATAGTTGTTGGAATCTAGAGGCTAGGCGAGACCCTAGTGACCGGCAGTTTTATTTATGATTTGAGAGCTAACCGTTGAGGGTTGAGCGTCTCTTGAGAAGTAGCCAGGTAGGCTGACTGTCTCTGTTGTTGATTTAAGTCTGGTAGGGTAAGCTAGCTCTAGATTGTGATGATTTTCTTTTAAAACAAACTTTGTAAGGATGTAATAAAAGTAAGAGAAAAACATAAGTATGAGAGCCTCGAGTCTACGATGCGGATGTGATCCACAGAATGCATGCTTGATGAGTCAAGACATGGCGTGGGCAATACTCCAGAATGATTGGGATCTTGGCGACGCTTGTGGGATGGTTGATGACTGCAAGAGGATCGTGTGCCATGAAGGAGGCTGAATTACTGCAGAATGCATGCTTGATGAGTCAAGACATGGCGCGGGATTCCCCTCCAGGTTTTCTGTACACGTGCTTGTAATCATAGATCATCTATGATACTTACCGAAATTACAGAGAGATACATAGTGAAGATGTGATGAAAGTGAGAGAAAAACACGAGTATGAGAACTAGAGTTTACGGTGCGGGTGTGTGAGCCATAGAATGCATGCTTGATGAGTCAAGACATGGCGTGGGCACAACTCAGAATGATCGGACTCTAGCCACGCTTGAGGGATGTTTGGTGACTGCAAGAGGATCGTGTGCCATGAAGGAGGCTGAATTGCCACAGAATGCATGCTTGATGAGTCAAGACATGGCGTGGGATTCTCCTCCAGGTTTTCTGTATACGAGCTTGTACTCCTAGATCATCTGGGATACTTACCGTAGTTACAGTAGTAGATTAAGTCATGGCGAGGAATCGAACCCTACAAGAAGAAGAACGATTAAGAGGCTTGCCCTCGGACCTATGTAGTATGGGATGCATAGAATCCGAACAAGTGTGCATTAGTGTCATGTAATGTAATAACTGCATTAAGGACTAAGTGCACCGCACAACACGACATCAACAGGATAGTCCGTTTGTAGCATTGTATGTGATCAAGTTTGTGTTTGCTAAAGTATTTAAGAATCGTTATACTGTTTTTGGCATAGAGAGGATGACCGTGTATAATATTTCGTCAGTTGTAAGTAACTGACGCGCCCACAGTTTTATATGCAGGAAATGGAGTTACATGAAGATATAAAGATGATTTGATGTTGTTGATTACTTAAATGTTAAAGTTGTAACAATTATACATTCATTATTGTTGTATTTTATTAATTCCGCAGCATATTGATGTAAAAGACTCTGATGTAATTATTGTTGAAATAAAAGTTTTAAATTCCTTGTAAAATTATACGAAAGAAGTGGAAAGATCCTGGAGAACATCTCGAATTCAGTGTATTTGGGATTCGGGGCGTTACAAAACAAACCTTGTGCAGGTTTATTTTGGAGCCGCAAACATCAATGGTTTAGTTAGGATGAAGATTTAATAAAGAAACATATATGCTTAGATACTGAAAATTTTAATTTCCTTTTACAGTTAAAGAAGCTGAGTTCATGCATATGATTGCCTTCTCAGCATGATTTTTTTACCAAAATGGGTTCACTGTCAACTAAGGATGCTGTATGTATACCAAAATTCTCCAAATCTGTACAAGAATTGGGCTGAACAAATCTTGTGCAGGTTTATTTTGGAGCCACAAACATCAATGGTTTAGTTGGGATGAAGAATTAATAGAGAAACATATATGCTTAGATACTGGAAATTTTCATTTTCTTTCACTGTGAAAGAAACTGATCGCATGCATCTGATTGTCATCTTAGCATGATTTTTTTACGAAAATGGGTTAACTGTCAACTAAGGATGCTGTATGTATACCAAAATCCTCCAAATCTGTACAAGAATTGGGCTAAACAAACCTTGTGCAGGTTTATTTTGGAGCCACAAACATCAATGGTTTAGTTGGGATGAAGAGTTAATAGAGAAACATATATGCTTAGATACTGAAAATTTTAATTTTCTTTTACTGTTAAAGAAGCTGAGTTCATGCATCTGATTGCCTTCGTAGCATGATTTTTTTACCAAAATGGGTTCACTGTCAACTAAGGATGCTGTATGTATACCAAAATCCTCCAAATCTGTACAAGAATTGGGCTGAACAAATCTTGTGCAGGTTTATTTTGGAGCAACAAACATCATGATTTAGTTGGGATGAAGAATTAATAGAGAAACATATATGCTTAGATACTGGAAATTTTCATTTTCTATCTATGTTAAAGAAACTGATCGCATGCATCTGATTGCCTTCTTAGCATGATTTTTTTTACCAAAATGGATTCACTGTCAACTAAGGATGCTGTATGTATACCAAAATCCTCCAAATCTGTACAAGAATTGGGCTGAACAAACCTTGTGCAGGTTTATTTTGGAGCCACAAACATCATGATTTAGTTGGGATGAAGAATTAATAGAGAAACATATATGCTTAGATACTGGAAATTTTCATCTATGTTAAAGAAACTGATCGCACGCATCTGATTGTCATCTTAGCATGATTTTTTTACGAAAATGGGTTCACTGTCAACTAAGGATGCTGTATGTATACCAAAATCCTCTAAATCTGTACAAGAATTGGGCTGAACAAACCTTGTGCAGGTTTCTTTTGGAGCCACAAACATCATGATTTAGTTGGAATGAAGAATTAATGGAGAAACATATATGCTTAGATACTGGAAATTTTCAATTTTTTTTACTGTTAAAGAAACTGATAGCATGCATCTGATTGTCATCTTAGCATGATTTTTTTACCAAATGGGTTCACTGTCAACTAAGGATGCTGGCTGTATACCAAAATCTTCCAAATCTGTACAAGAATTGGGCTGAACAAACCTTGTGCAGGTTTATTTTGGAGCCACAAACATCATGATTTAGTTGGGATGAAGAATTAATAGAGAAACATATATGCTTAGATACTGGAAATTTTTAATTTCTTTTACTTTTAAAGAAACTGATCGCATGCATCTGATTGTCATCTTAGCATGATTTTTTTACCAAATGGGTTCACTGTCAACTAAGGATGCTGGCTGTATACCAAAATCCTCAAAATTTGTACAAGAATTGGGCTGAACATACCTTGTGCAGGTTTATTTTGGAGCCACAAATATCATGATTTAGTTGGGATGAAGAATTAATAGAGAAACATATATGCTTAGATACTGGAAATTTTCATTTCCTTTTACCGTTAAAGAAGCTGAGTTCATGCATCTGATTGCCTTCTTAGCATGATTTTTTACCAAAATGGGTTCACTGTCAACTAAGGATGCTGTATGTATACCAAAATCTTCCAAATCTGTACAAGAATTGGGCAGAACGATCCTTGTGCAGGTTTATTTTGGAGCCACAAACATCATGATTTAGTTGGGATGAAGAATTAATAGAGAAACATATATGCTTAGATATTGGAAATTTTTATTTTCTTTTACTGTATCAGAAGCTGAGTTCATGCATCTGATTGTCATCTTAGCATGATTTTTTTACCAAAATGGGTTGACTGTCATCTAAATATGCTAGCTGTATACCAAAATCCTCCAAATCTGTACAAGAATTGGGCTGAACAAACCTTGTGCAGGTTTCTTTTGGAGCCACAAACATCAATGATTTAGTTGGGATGAAGAATTAATAGAAAAACATATATGCTTAGATACTGGAAATTTTCATTTTCTTTTACTGTTAAAGAAGATGAATTCGTGCATCTGAAGATTTAAGATCCAGGATGGCAAATTTTGATTGGGCTGTGATTGGATTGTTTAGTGGCTGTCGTCTATGTTCTTAATTGGACTGTGATTAGAAAGAGAGGGCTCGAGTGGAGATCTGGAAACCCATATAGAGACATCTCGTTTATAATAATTTATTATTATTGTTGTTCTTGTTGCTCTTGATGTTGTTGCTGATGTCTCTTTGTGTGCGTGTGCTGAAGGGAAAGAAGGGATGAGAAAGAGATGAGGAAAATGACGCTATGTTAGCCTGGTGTATCCTCATTCTCTACCATTTTCTGTTTCCATTTCTGGCTTCTATATTTGGTTTCCTTCCACGATGACAGTTCCTTAAAACTATACTTGATATGAGCCCCTTCTTATTTTTCTTATTTTTCTTATATTTGGTTTCCTTCCACAATGACAGTTTCATGGATTGTCTAAACAATCCATAAAAGACATGTTCAGATAATGGATTTTCATTTGTTTTACTGTTTTAGATACTGAATATTCCCAATCAGAGGAGAATATTAAGGTTTCAAGTTAGATACTTGATTTTCATTTGTTTTGCTGTTTTAGATATATTCAAAAACAAAATTAAGTACTAGCTTTTTAGCACTGCAATATAATTATTTTACCTCTCTATATATCATTAATAATTTCATTCGCAATTGACACTTTGAAATTAGAATTTATGAATTGGGTAGATCTTTTTGCAAGTTCAAAAAATATATATATTCTGTATTGTGGTCTACTGTTGAACTAAATTTTTTTTTCTTTCATAGAGCGGTCACCCAGATGAAGGAAATTCTGATAATCAGCACTGAAGCTACTCGAGGGGTATGAATCTGTGGTCGGCCTACTCTAGTTGTTGTTGTTATGTTGTACTTGTTGTTGTTATGTTCTGGATTGTTATTTTAAGTAATTGTTGAGATATTTGGGATGTTAATTACTGTATTTGTTAATTATGACATTGTGTTAATTATGCAGTGAATTTGGACGATTAATGGACTATGTGTGAAACTTTATTATCTTTAATTCTTGTGTTTAGTTGTGATTTGCGCATTAATATGCCTGAAATTGGTTGAATCAGTTGTGAATTAGTTTACAGGTTTTTTAAATGAAATTGTGAATTGAAATCGAATAAAAAATTAGAGCAGGAAAAACAAACGGGCATACACCGGCGTTTCATAGAACGCCGGTGTATCTAATTGTTTAGTTGAAAATTTCGTTAGAGAGGCGTTTCCACACACGCCGGTGTACCCATATATCTATAGCAGCATGTCATAAAACGCCGGTGATTATCTATATACCGGCGTTTTATAACATGCCGGTGATTGTAATTAGGGAAATAAGGGGGCTCAGAAACAAGCATACACCGGTGTTCTATGACCGCCGATAAATATTGGGCATACACCGGTGTTTCTACAATTGCCGGTGAAAGATATATACCGGCTGTATGTGACCGCCGGTGAATGTATATTGGGGGAAAGAACAACACTTAGAATATCGCATATACCGGCGTTTGTCTGGCCACCGGTGTATTTTCAAGATATACCGGCGTCCAGTAGAAACGCCGGTGAATACACCCATCTTTCTGCGATGCTCGATTCGGCGGCATTTGTACCGGCATTTATAAAAACGCTGGTGAATGTTTCACCGGCGTAAAAAACCGCCGGTGTAGGTCTAAAAAAACGCCGGCGAATAACTTCTGTGTTGTAGTGCCAACTGATCTTGGTCCTTAATTTTCAACTCCTAGATTAATCATAGCCCTTCTATTCACCTAAAATAATTATAAATAACCCCCCTCCCCCCCCCCCCCCCCCCACCTTAGTTACTCTTGCACCTTTTCTTCATCAAAAGACTAAGAGAAAAAGACACATTTTGTAAGCAAAAGATTGTTAGTTAAGTGAGTTTCACAAGATTGAGTGTGCTTTTGTGTGTGTTCCAATCAAAGGAGGTCGGCCAATTCTTTTGGAGACTAAGGGCTTGCGGCAATACCAAGGAGCAAGGAGGAGAAGGCAAATTTGCAAGCTCAAACTAGGAGAAGAAGGCCTTTTGTTCATTCTAGGAGCTTTCCCCTAGGATCTTTTGTGTGTTTATCTTCAACAAGGTGGGTGTTTCTCATGCTTCTGAATTAGAAATCATGCTTAGAATAAATTGAGCAATTATTAAAGAGCAACTAGTTGAAATTAAATTCATGCTTACCTAATTAGAGATGCATTGATAATCTAGTAGATGTGTGTTAAAATGGTTGCTAGATTGATTAATTGTGAATGAAAGTATTAGAAAAGTTATCATGTTTGTCATATCATATGGTTAAGAATCATACTATGTGAAAAAATTATGCTTATGAGACAAATGATGAATTGTATGTGAAATTGGTTGTGCAAACTAGAATGAACCCTATTGTAGGAAAGATGGAATTTTTGTGTTCTAAATTAATGTAGATGATTAAATAATGGAAGAATGAAGAATTAAAGCACTTTTGTAGAAACTCAGTTATGCTACTTTCATGAAAATGAAATGGTTCTAAATGTCGAAACTATGGACATTAGAAAAGAGAGAAAAAATGTGTGTTATATGAGTAATTATTGATTCTAAAGTTACTGGTTTACTGTAATTTAATATAGAATAAATTCTGGAAAAGTTGGACTAAAAAAGAGAGGAGAAAACGAACTAAAAGATTTTGAGAAATTTTGAGAATTTGATTTGAACAGAGACTTAAACAAAAATTATTATTTCAACTTTAGATTGTCTTGGTCACTTAAATCATCTGGTTGCTGAGTGTTTGGGTATGCACTGTAGCCGTGGGCGATACAAGAGGTTGTGGGTTCGAGTCCTAGGCTCTACCCTCTTTTGCTTTCGGTTTGTTTAAATAAACCCAGACCCGACCCAAGGATACTTAAAGTATTAAACCCCCTTTATACCGTGTGAGCACTCTGGCCCAGTGACTGGAGCTTGCAGCTGTTTTCCTTCAGGTTGTGAGTTCGATTCAGGGTTTTGGCTTGAATATATATTTTTTGGAATATCGATTTTTCTGACTTATTCTTGGTTTTTAAAAATCCAAAAAAAATATGTTAATTACTCTAAATTCATGTAGAACTTGTCAAAATTGTTGGGGATTATTTTTGACTAAAAAATAGTGAGATTAGAAGTGAAATTGTGTTGAAAACTTTTGAAACTACTCTTAGAAAGTTATAATAATGTGTTGTTCCATGAGAAAATTATGATAAGTATTTAAGAAGAAATTTTGGATGAAAGGAAAGGTAGTTGTAATTTTCTAGGGACTATTATTGTCAAATTAAATCGGCTTATGCATGAAAATATGACTTTTGTGATCCTTAAAGTAAATAAATGAAATGTATACAATAGTATGAGAATGAGATGAAATTAAATTGAATATGAGATGCATGAATTGCGATTGAACTTTATATATGAGACTTGATTCATGAAAAAGATTGGAAATCATGTTACTTGGAAAAAGTGAACTTTTGAGTATGAAAAACTCAACGTTAGAATTGTGAATTGAAATTTAGAATTAGGGTCTAGCTAAGCCTCATACTGGAAATAAAAGAAATATTGATATGATATTTGAGATAAAAGACCAAGTTTGGGTCAAATGCGTTGATTGATGGTTAAGACCGGTATAGAGGAAAAAGTTTACCCTAGAAATTGATTTTTATTCTGGATTCATACAATTAAGGACCAAACAATAGAGAAGATGTGATGAAAGTAAGAGAAAAACACAAGTATGAGGGCCTCGAGTCTACGATGTAAGAGTAATTCATAGGTTGCCTACTTGATGAGTCAAGTCTTGGCGTGGACACTACTTCGAAATTATTGGGATCATGGCGATGCTTGTGAGATGTTTGATTAACTACGGGTGGTGCCATGGTCCAGGACAGAGACTGAATTGACCATAGGCTCTGCATGATGCATCATGTCACGATGTGGGATTCCCCTCCAGGTTGTCTGGACATGGGCTTGTAACTCATTGGACATTTAGGATACTTACCGTAGTTACAGTAGTAGATTAAGTCATGGCGAGGGATCGAACTCTACAAGTTGAAGAACGATTAAGGACTTGCCCTCGGATCTATGTAGTATGGGATGCATAGAATTCAAACAAGTGCGCGTTAGTGTCATCTAATAATAATAATAAATTGTATTAAGGACTAGGCACACAATCACAACACAACATCAATAGGATAGTCCCCTTAGCTTTGTTTGTGAACAAGTTTGTGGTTTGTTAAGCTTTGAGAATCGTTATACCGTTTCGGCATAGAGAGGATGGCCATGTATAATATCTCATCGGTTGAATGAACTGACATGCCCACAATTTTTATGCAGGATAAAGGAATTGACAAAGATTAAAGTATGTAAGCAGCTTAAAGAATGTTTTAAGTGTTGTACATCTATTTATGTAAATATTATAAATTGCTTCCATTGTTAAGTTTAAATGTAAATGTAACTCTGATGTAAAGAAAAGTTTAAATTTTCTTGTACAATTGTACGAAGAGAAGTGTAAAGATCTTGTCAAAACTTCGAATTCAATTGTATTAGGAATTCGGCGTGTTACAGAGTGGTATCAGAGCTATAATTCCAAGTAGTACAAATTTATAAGGAACGACACCCTAGAAGTGGACATAGTGTGTTGGTTATAGAGATTTAAATGTAGGTCACTTACATTTGTGTTGCTCTATGATTGATAGTTCTTCTTCTCCTTCCTCTTTCTAAAGATGGCCGACCACTTCAACGCAGCTGGAGATGACGATTGACACATCGTTGAGGAGGATTACTACCCCGGGCAAGCTGTTTCAGACGAAGAAGATTATGAAGAATTGGAAGAGGAATGGCCCCAGTCCAGAAAGATCACTCCACCTTCGGATTCATCTGATGATTCCTCCGACGAGGAAGAACCAGTTCTGAGTAGTCTCATTATATCTCTTCAGAGGTAGGTAGAGACTCAAAGGGAGAGAATTGGGCTACGGAGACTCTGTTGGCGAAGCGCAAGGATGATATTGCAATTCTCAGTCATCGTGTTTGGGAACTCGAAAAGAGGAAAAACATGTACGATGTACTAAAGGTGGAAGTGGAGGAACTACAGAAAGAGCTTCGTGAAGCCAAGAGGAACCATAGGAACTAGACTGTTGTATCTTCTTACTGCTTTCATTTGATGTCAGAAATGTTCTAAATTCAAATTTATAAAGTTTGAAATTCAATGAAATGAAAAGTTAACTTAAAATTCATGTTTTTCTACTTCAAATTTAATGGATCTTTTGCATCAGAATATGGCTAGAAAAGGAGCTCGAAATGGTGAAGGTCTGGACTTGGAAACAGAATTAGCGAGGGTCTATCAGACACTCAATGCCGTTACCATGAATCAGAACCAAGGGAGGGTGCCTGTGAATCTAGTACCTGAAGCTATCAAACTCATGGATTCATTCAAATGGATGAAACCACCAGTATTTGAAGGAAAGTTAGACCCTGACACGGCTAACAACTATATCCGACAGGTAGAGGCTATCTTCGAAGTTTTGGAAACTCCAGAGGGCAGCAAGGTGAAGTTGGCAACTTTGCAGCTCGAGAAGGATGCGGCTGTGTGGTGGCAGTCGATGAAGCGGAGGATGGAAGATGTTGTTCTTGGCTGGAAAGAACTTTTGGAGGAATTCCGTAGTCATTATTTTCCATCGGACGTCCCGGAGAACAAAGCCATGGAATTTCTTGTGCTGCAGCAGGGTGGCATATCGGTTAGAGAGTATGAGACAAGGTTCAACCAGCTCTCGAGGTATGCTCCCGAATTGGTGATGGACGAGGCGAAGAAGCTCGAAAATTCGAGCATGGTTTGAGGCCAAGTCTGAGATCCAAGATGATACCCCTTGGTATCCGGAGGTTTGACAAGTTGGTCAAACAAGATGCAGCTACGGAAGAGGACATGGAGCAGTTCCACGCTGTTCAGAATAGGAGGAACAACTGGAACGTGGGGAAAAGGCCCGCAGCTTCTGGCAATTTCAGGGAACAATCACCACCTCAAAGGTTCAAACTGACAGGGGCGAACGCTGTTAACGTGGCTGGAAGACCCGAAAATAGTTTTGTGAGACCTCCCATAGTGACCTGTTTCAACTGTGGAGAGACTGGTCATTACAGATCTCACTGCCCAAAGTTGCGAGATGTCATCCGCAATGGACCAACGCAGCAAAGTGGGAAGAAGTCGTACTAGCAAGGGCAAGTATTTGCCTAGAACGAAGCTGACGCCGATGAGGCGGATCATGTCATCACTGGAGAACTTTATTTGAATGGAAAGAAGGTTGTTGTTTTGTTCGATAATGGGTCCTCTCATACTTTTGTGTTGCCTATGTTTGCTAAAGTTTTGAAAATTGAACCGAAAGTCTTTCCAGGCAAGGTCTTGGTGGTAGTTACACCATCAGGGGAGACTCTAACCACTGATCGGTACTGTGCGGACTGCGAGATCGTGATTGGAAACAAAATTTTTAGGATTGATCTGATCGAGATGACTATCTTGGGAGTCGATGTTATCATTGGCATTGATTGGAAGTTGGTGTACAGTGTGAATATAGAATGCAAGACCAAGAAAGAAACAGTGAAAGCTCCAGGTGGACCTGAAGTCACTTTCCAAGGGAAGAAGAAGTGCTCTAGTTTGGTTGCAGCCATCTGCAAGCAGGAAGTTCCTGTAGAAGTGCAAGGGATTCTTGTGGTTCGGGACTATCCGACTGTGTTCTTGGATGGTTTGCCTGGGTTGCCTCCACAGTGTGATGTAGAGTTCAGCATCACCATTCAACCGGAAAGTGCACCCATTTCTAAAGCACCGTATAGGATGGCTCCGGTGGAGCAGGATGAGATCAAACGGCAAATTGAGAAACTATTGGGGAAAAGCTTTATTCAACCTAGTACGTAACCATGGGGAGCACCAGTGCTTTTGGTAAAGTAGAAGGATGGATCAATGAGGATGTGCATTGATTACCGGGAGCTGAATAAGGTCACTGTTCAGAATAAGTATCCGATTTCACGAATTAATGACTTGTTAGATCATCTACAAGGAGCTGCTGTTTTCTTCAAAATAGATCTTCGATAAGGATATCATCAAGTTCGAGTGAAAGCTGAAGATGTGCACAAGACTGCATTTAGAACTCGACATGGGCATTACGAATTCCTAGTTATGCCATTCGGAGTGACGAATGTACCTGCAATCTTCATGGACATGATGAACAGATTTCTGAGGTCGTTCATTGATTCTTTCGTCGTGGTGTTTATCGATGGTATTCTTGTGTACTCCAATTCAGAGGAGGAGCACACGGAGCATCTGGCAGCAATGTTGAAGAAGCTGGAAGAGCATGAGTTATATGCCAAGTTATCCAAGTGTGATTTCTGGAAATCTGAAGTAGCATTCCTTGGTCACATCCTTTCTAAGGAGGGAGTGGAAACTGATCCTCAAAAGATAGAGGCAGTGAGAGATTGGGCAAGGCCTACTACAGTGAAGGAAGTGAAAAGTTTCCTCGGATTAACAGGATACTACAGGAGATTCATTTAGGGTTATGCTCAGTTAGCCGTGCCGCTCACTGGTTTGACCAAGAATAATGCAAACTTCAAGTGGATCGAGCAGTACGAGGCAAGCTTTCAGGAGTTGAAAGAGAAGCTGACTATTGCACCTATTTTAGCTTTGCCTAGAGCAGGTGTTGAGTTGGATGTCTACAGCGATGCTTCACATCGTGGGCTTGGTTGTGTCTTAATGCAAGAAGGAAAAGTGATCACTTATGGATCTAGGCAACTAAGACTGCAAGAGAAGAATTATCCGATTCATGATCTGGAGTTGGCTGCGATTATCTTCGCCTTAAAGCAATGGAGACATTATGTGTACGGTGAGAAATTGAACATGTACACAGACCACAAAAGCTTGAAGTACATCTATCAGCAGAAGGATCTGAATCTGAGGCAGCGGAGATGGTTGGAAGTGCTTGAGGACATGCGTCCTGAGATCAAGTATTATCCTGGGAAAGCTAATGTTATTGTTGATGCACTTAGCCGCAAGAGCAGTTTGGCCAGTTTGATTACAACTCAGAGGTATCTGGTAGAAGAATTGGATCGGGCTGGTATTGAGGTTGTCTTGCAAGGATTGGGAGCATCCTTAGCTCAGTTGAGGCTTCAGTCTACGCTGAATAAAAGGGTTATTACAAGTCAGAAAGAAGGTGCTGATATTCTGAAGATGAAGGAGCAGGTTGGTGCTGGCAGGTTGCCTGAATTTCAAATCAGGGATGAAGTGTTGTGGTTGGGTGAGAGGCTGTGTGTTCCGGATATGTCAGACTTGAAAGAAAGTATTCTTTAGGAGGCGCATGCTACTCTTTTGTCAGTACATCATAGGAGTACTAAAATTTACAAGGAAATCAAACAGCATTTCTGGTGGTCAGATTTGAAGCGGGATGTGGCTAAATTTGTGGCGAAGTGTGAGATTTGTCAACAAGTCAAAGCTGAGAATCAGAAACCCGGAGGTCTATTGCAACCGTTACCTATTCTGGAATGGAAGTGGGATAACATCAGTATGGATTTCATCACAGGCTTGCCCAAGAGTTCTAAGGGCAATGATGCGATTTGGGTCATAGTCGATCAACTAACCAAGTCTGCTCACTTCTTAGCGATGAAACTCACTGCTTCGATGGACAAATTAGCTGAGATGTATGTTTGGGAGATCGTCAGGCTTCATGGTGTACCGTTAACTATTGTGCCTGATCGAGATATGTGGTTTACTTCTCATTTCTAAAGGAGTCTTCAGACAGCTTTGGGTATCAAGACGGATTTCAGCATTGTTTTTTATCCTCAAAAAGATGGACAGACCGAGAAAGTCAACCGTATTCTTGAGGATATGCTTCGGTGTTGTGTACTAGACTTTGGAGGCAGTTGGAAAAGACATCTAGCTTTGGTAGAGTTTGCCTACAACAATAGTTTTCAGATTAGTATTGGGAAGGCGCCGTATGAAGCTCTGTATGGCAGAAAATGCAGAACACCTGTTTGTTGGTTTGAAGTGGGGGAGCGGCAGATGTTTGGACCTGAGATTGTGCAGCAAATCTCTAAAAAGATTGATCTGATCAGGAATAAGTTGGTGGATGCTCAGAGTAGGCAAAAGAGCTACGCAGATAACCAGAGAAGGGACCTTGAGTTTGAGGAAGGTGACTTTGTCTTTCTGAAGGTATCACCCAGTAAAGGTGTGATCTGATTTGGCAAAGGCGAGAAGTTAGCCCCAAGGTTCATAGGCCCGTATAAGATATTGAAAAGGATCGGAAAAACTGCTTACCGGCTAGAGTTACCGGCAGAGTTGTCTCAGGTGCACAATGTCTTTCATGTGTCTATGCTGAGAGGTTACATTCTAGATCCCAGTCATCATTTGCCCGAAGTGCCGAAAGGTTTGCAATTGGATCTGAATTACATTGAGCTCCCAGTTGAGATTATTGATCATCGGGAGAAAGTCTTGAGGAATAAGACGATACCAATGGTCAAGGTAGTCGGGAGAAACCATTTGGTGGAAGAGGCTACTTGGGAATCTGAGGAGAGGATGTTGAAGGACCATCCTGAGCTTTTTGTTTAATTTGTAATTGTTTTTTTTCTTTTGTTGTTGTGCTTGTTCTCTCACTCTTTGATTGTAGTTCCGGGGACGGAACTATTCTAAGGAGGGAGTGTTGTAATACCCCGATTTTCATTTAATATGAAATTGTTGATTTTACGTGTTGTGCACGTGCAATGTTGGATATATTTTCTTATACAAATTATCTTTTATAACATGAACAAATAAATATAATTCTTTCGCTTTGTTTTCTTATAAAAGCCTGTTTTATAAAGCCTAACATTTATTTCTCTATTTTGTGCCCATCCTAATTATTTAATTATTTTTAATTGGCCCTTGGATTTGAGCCCACAATTTTGAAGGCCACAACTAATTAATCTCTTAAATTGCCCTAACTTATCATGTAGACACATTTAGTAGGCAATTGATTAATTAAATGTGTACAACTTAATAATGGGGACACTAGAAAGTTTGTGCATGCACTAAGGCGTGCAATGCAGACAAATTCTAGGGTAGGCTGGGATTGGATGAGTGAGAGAGGGAGAGTGGATGAGGGGGAGGAGTAGTTATTGAGTTCATGGAAGTTACTACAACTTCCCAACTCATCTTGGTTCTTAATTTTCAACTCCTAGATTAATCCTAGCCCTTCTTTTCACCCTAAAATAAGTATAAACACCCCCCCACCTACCTTAGTTACTCTTGCACCTTTTCTTCATCAAAAGACTAAGAGAAAAAGACACATTTTGTAAGCAAAAGAATGAGAGTTAAGTGAGTTTCAAAAGATCGAGTGTGCTTTTGTGTGCATTCCAATCAAAGGAGGACGGCCAATTCTTTTGGAGACTAAGGGCTTGCGGCAATACCAAGGAGCAAGGAGGAGAAGGCAAATTTGCAAGCTCAAACTAGGAGAAGAAGGCCTTTTGTTCATTCTAGGAGCTTTCCCCTAGGATCTTTTGTGTGTTTATCTTCAACAAGGTGGGTGTTTCTCATGCTTAGAATAAATTGAGCAATTATTAAAAAGCAACTAGTTGAAATTAAATTCATGCTTACCTAATTAGAGATGCATTGATAATCTAGTAGATGTGTGTTAAAATGGTTGCTAGATTGATTAATTGTGAATGAAAGTATTAGAAAAGCTATCATGTTTGCCATATCATATGGTTAAGAATCATGCTATGTGAAGAAATTATGCTTATGAAACAGATGATGAATTGTATGTGAAATTGGTTGTGCAAACAAGAATGAATCCTATTGTAGGAAAGATGGAATTTTTGTGTTCTAAACTAATGAAGATGATTAAATAATGGAAGAATGAAGAATTAAAACACTTTTGTAGAAACTTATAGTTATGCTACTTTCATGAAAATGACATAGTTCTAAATGTCGAAACTATGGACATTAGAAAAGAGATAAAAAAATGTGTTATATGAGTAATTATTGATTCTAAAGTTACTGCATTACTGTAATTTAATTTAGAATAAATTCTGGAAAAGTTGGACTAAAAAAAAAGAGGAGAAAAAGAACTAAAATGTTTTGAGAAATTTTGAGAATTTGATTTGAAAAGAGACTTGAACAAAAACTATTATTTCAACTTTAGATCGACTTGGTCACTTAGACCATCTGGTTGCTGAGTGTTGGGCTTTTCACTGTAGCCGTGGGCGATCCAAGAGGTTGCGGGTTCGAGTCCTAGGCTCTACCCTCTTTAGCTTTTGGTTTGTTTAAATAAACCCAGACCCGACCCAATGATACTTAAAGTATTAAACCCCCTCTATACCGTGTGAGCACTCTGGCCCAGTGGCTAGAGCTTGCGGCTGTTTTCCCTTAGGTTGTGAGTTCGATTCAGGGTTTCGGCCTGAATATATTTATTTGGAATATCGATTTTTCAAACTTATTCTTGGTTTTTAAAAATTCGAAAAAAATATGTTAATTACTCTAAATTCATGTAGAACTTGTGAAAATTATTGGGGATTATTTTTAACTAAAATCAAGTGAGATTAGAAGTGAAATTGTGTTGAAAACTATTGAATTCTACTCTTAGAAAGTTTTAGTAATGTGTTGTTCCATGAGAGAATTATGATAAGTATTTAAGAAGAAATTTTGGATGAATGGAAATGTAGTTGTAATTTTCTATGGACTATTATTATCAATTTAAATCAGGTTAAGTATGAAAATATGACATTTGTGATCCTTAAAGCAAATAAATGAAATGTATACAATAGTATGAGAATGAGATGAAATTAAATTGAATATGAGACGCATGAATTGCGATTGAACTTTATATATGAGACTTGATTCATGAAAAAGATTGGAAATCATTTACTTGAAAAAAAGAACTTTTGAGTATGAAAAACTCAATGTTAGAATTGTGAATTGAAATTGAGAATTAGGGTGTAGCTAAGCCTCATACCAATAATGAAAGAAATGTTGATATGATATTTGAGCTAAAATACCAGGTTTGGGTCAAATGCGTTGATTGATGTTTAAGACCGGTATAGAGAAAAATGTTAACCATAGAAATTGATTTTTATTCAGGATTCATACAATTAAGGACCAAACAATAGAGAAGATGTGATGAAAGTAAGAGAAAAACACAAGTATGAGGGCCTCGAGTCTACGGTGTGAGAGTGATTCATAGGTTGCCTACTTGATGAATCAAGTCCTGGAGTGGACACTACTCCGGAATTATCGGGATCGTGGCGACGCTTGTGGAATGTTTGATTGACAATGGGTGGTGCCAGGGTCCATGACGGAGGCTAAATTAACTATAGGCTCTGCATGATGCGTCATGTCATGACGTGGGATTCCTCTCCAGGCTGTCTGGACATGGGCTCGTAACTCATAGAACATCTAAGATACTTACCGTACTTATAGTAGTAGATTAAGTCATGGCGAGAGATCGAACCCTACAAGTTAAAGAACGAATATTGACTTGCCCTCGGACCTATGTAGTATGGGATGCATAGAATCCGAACAAGTGCGCATTAGTGTCATATAATAATAATAATAAATTGCATTAAGGACTAGGCGCATAATCACAACACGACATCAATAGGATAGTCCCCTTAGCTTTGTTTGTGAACAAGTTTGTGGTTTGTTAAGGTTTGAGAATCGTTATACTGTTTCGACATAGAAAGGATGACCGTATATAATATCTTGTCAGTTGAATGAACTGACGTGCCCACAGTTTTTATCCAGGATAAAGAAATTGACAAAGATTAAAGTATGTAAGCAGCTTAAAGAATGTTTCAAGTGTTGTACATCTATTTATGTAAATATTGTAAATTGCTTCCGTTGTTTAAGTTTAAATGTAAATGTAACTCTGATTTAAAGAAAAGTTTAAATTTTCTTGTAAAATTGTACGAAGAGAAGTGTAAAGATCCTGTGGAACTTCAAATTCAGTTGTATTTGAAATTCAGGGTGTTACAACTCTTGTTGTCCAGAATTTTATATTACAGATTTTAACAGATTAATTGTTCTATATCGTAGTATTGCATGAATTAAAGTGTGTATATTGCATTGCATGATCCTAATGTTCCATTTTCATCATTCTAATTGTCCTATCTAAGTTATCATCCAATTTCTCTCCTATTGATACTATTGTTCATCTCATGTCTCAAATTGCATATTGTATTGTTGCATTAATAAAATAATTAACAAACTAGGGTTTAAGGGTTGACTTTAGTAGTCGACAATATAAGGACTGTACTCGTTGGAGGGGCCCGTGTTTCTCTATTTATCGGTCTATCGGTCATATCGGTCATTTCGGTCATCGGTTGATTGTAGAGTACTGATTACAGTTTCTCAATTGATTTGGTCATCGATCATTAAATTATTGGTCATTATTGAATATCATTGCCAAGTAAATGAACTATAAAATCCACCACTAAGTCTAAACGTAACTTGTTTGTATGTAGCAACCATATAGTTAATGAATGGGATGCATGAAGTGTTACATTAGTTAAGATTAAAATGATTAATAGACTTAAGGATTGACACCACATCGACATTGCATATTGTTCATTATTGTTCCTATTGATATCCAATATTGGCCAAGTGTTATTGATTTTGATCATTGAACATTGTTATCGATTATTGAATCATTGTTTACAACTATTGCATTATTTATCATGATATTGATTTTTGCTATTATCCCATGTTATTGATTCCTATTGATCAATTGAATTCATTATTATATCGTTATTCCATTGTCCCTTGCTTTCTTTACTTGCTATCCATAACTTGCTCTAAGGACAATTTTTCACATTTTTTTAGATGAAGTGTTCACAAGTGTTGATGGAGAATTGTCTGCTGGTATTTGAGAACAAACTTTCTGAAGATCTAATTCTTTCTAGTTGCTTATTATTTTATTGAACTTAATATATTGAGACTTGTTACTATTTGTGATTAGATTTTTATTGTATTGGGCTTATGTCCCAGATTTTTATTATTGTTTCCAGACATTGGATTATCGTACTTGGATTTGATATATTGCTTCATTTCAAGTATTATTGTTAATGAGATTATTATTATTGCCTGCGCAATTATTCTGTATTGATTATATTGTTGAGTTGATCGGATAAACAGCTTATGGGTGACGTTAGTCATTCGCTGGGCCAATGTCATGTACTCGTATTCTGTATTTTTGGGAAGCAGGGCGTAACAAGGTTTTTAGGGGTATCAAAGTCCTGGTTTGGATAATATATCAGTCAAACATGACTAACGAAAGGAAGTTTGGCTTTGTCTGATATTAGTCAGACCTTGGTTTAACCGGTTTGACTCAACAATATGTGCAATACATAAATCACATGAACAATTGTTAACCAACATGATCTGGAAACTAGTCTTATTTAATTCCTCTTTGATCCCTTCACATTCTTGTTGTCTTTTGTCCATTCCATTCATTGATTCCTTGTTGGGTATAATTTTATTCTTTTGTACCCACTATTTTGATTCTGGAGTTATCTTTTTCTTTGATTACTGTTCGGTTCATCGAATGGCATCGCTAGATCTACAACGACATGCCAGCAGCTTGGAGTTTCATTATTAGAGTAGCGCAACAGAAGCGTGGTGGGCCCATAACCTACAGGTCCTAGTATTCTCTTGTTGCTTCTCTTTCTTTACATTGTTTACTCCTTATTCATTCATTTGCATTGCCATCATTCATTGAATCTTTATTCAATATCATTTTAGATCACTTCATTTATATCGGTGTCCTTTCTAATACTGGTGTTGTCACCATTTTGTCTTTCCCTTTGGATTCCCTGTTTTGTTATTTCATCAGTTTGTTTTTGCCTTGTCCAATGTACCGCCTGAGCATTTTCGAGGGCGAAATTTTGTTGTAAGGTGGGTAGGACTATATCCCCCATCCCCGCCAATAAGTATTTTCCCTTTATTTTCTATAATTTGATTTTTATAAATTTATTTTGTGCTAAATTTTTTTCGGATCTTTCATTAAAATATTTTCTAATAAAAAATTTTATTCATTTCGAACAGTGGTTTATTTTGATCTTATTTTCTTTATCTTGTTGATCGGCTATTTATATTTGAATCCAAAATCAAATATATTATTATTATTGGATTATTTTAATAAAATTGTTGAACCCGGATACTATTTTGTTGTATGATTTTATTATTGTTATGATTATAATTATTAATTGTCATTTCTTTATTATTTAATTAAAATTCATCTATCGAAATATTTTATTATTGTACTAGATCTAGTTTTCTTGGCAAATTCCAATTTATTTTCTAGCCTAATTTATATTCTATTAATTTGTATTATTTATTTATTTATTTGGATTTAAATTTTCGTTCATGAACTATTTTCTCTTTTCGTTAGGTTATATATCTTGTGGATCTTATTTTATTGGATTGTGGTTACTTTACTTGAATTCTATTGTCTTCAAACCCTTCTCTTATTGAACCCTAAAATCCAATTGCAGTTTGTTCTCAACCCAAACCCACTATTATTGGATCCTAAACTACTAACCCAACATCCTAATTATACCCTATAAATACAATCCTGGTACAAACCCTAGAAATTGCACAATTTAGAAACCCTAGAGCCGTCTATTCTCTCTCCTCTCTCCCCCGTTTCTCTCTCCCCATCTAACATTTCCAGCCCAAAATCCCACTTCCTGCACCTTCTTCTCCGGCCAACTCGGCCACCTCCGGCGACTCCTACCTGTCGTCGACCCCCGACCACCTTTCCCGCTCACCCCCAGCCACCTGTGCTGCCACCACAAAACCCGCTTGCCTTTCCCCTTGCTCTGCCCCTCTCGCCAGTAGTGCCAAACCCAATTCCCTGCTACTGCTCCCGTGTATCCCGTCGACCAGCACAATGCCGCCCTGTCTCCGTTCGTGCCGCCCACCGCCGCCTGCGGTGCCGACCACTGTCGTCGACGTCAGCCAGATCCCGCTGCTTATCTTGCAATTGCTGCTGTGTCTCTTTTGCTATTGTTGCTATTTTGATTCAATCTCTATTGAACGTAATTTGCACGTGCTATTTTGGTGGATTTGTGTGTTCGTGAGTTCGTTGGTTTGGGATCCTTATCCTGTTATTCTTGGCATTCGTTTTCACCATCTATAAGGCAAGTCACTTTCCCCTTGATTTGTACATTGTATCAAATTCAAGTTTCATTGAAATTCTTGCAAGTAAATCTTATTCGTTATCGTATCATTGTATTGATTATCTTCGTTGGGTCTATTGAGGGTTTACACGAGATAACCCAAATATTCTAGAAATCGTGCCTCTTTTGACTCCAAAGATTGAATCTTTCATGCATTCATGTAAAATTGATAATAGGGTTACACATATAGTCACGACACAATGAATTGATTGTAGAGAGAATTGCTAGGTTGTATGTGGTTGATCGATTGATGTTTGTTGATGATAAATTGATGTATGCGTGTATTCTAATTTTATTCATCTTTTTATTGCATCCATCATGCTGATTATATAATTTATTAACTATAGAATTGATATCCATCATATCTAATTAAAATTGTTTCATGAAAAGAAATACCCAAAACCTTGTATGTTGCTTGCTATTTTCGACCCAGTAAATGATCTCAAAATAAATTACTTTCCGAATAAGAATTGTGGCCCTATCTTTCTAGTTTCCATAACATCTTGAATTTTCGAATTCCGAGTTGTGTAGCAAAAGCTATGCTAGTTTTACTATAGATGTGTTCTTATTTTCGGATTTTCAGATTCTTGTAGGTTTCATGTTTAAAAAATAAAATGGCTGATTAAATGATAAAATGTTGCTCTGATAATTTCCAGATTGTTTGTGATCATGTTTAGGAGTCTAATAAACATTTCTAACAAATTTACTATTGCGTTTTGCTAATTCTAAAATTTTAACAACACAATGTCGAAATTATGCCTGAACATGAAATGTTTAAAAAACAATGTGTTTGACCTAGCTACTATTGTTGGTTTTTGAACTTTAAATATGTGTTGGAACCGTGTGGAAGTTTAGTTTCTAAAAATTCTGACAGATTCAGTTTTCGAGTTCTGAAACAGCGGGAAAATGCCTTTTTGTACAGACTGCTCTTGCTATCCAAAATTTTATATTCCATATTTTAATAGATTAATTGTTCTATATCGTAGCATTGCATGAATTATTGTGTGTATTTTAAATTTCATGATCCTAATGTCCCATTGTCATCATTCTAATTATCCTATCTAAATTCGTCCTATTGCTCTGCTATTGATACTATTGTTCATCTCATGTCTCAAATTACATATTGTATTGTTGCATTAATAAAATAATTAACAAGCCATGGTTTAAGGGTTGACTTTAGTAGTGGACAATATAAGGACTGTACTCGGAGGAGGGGCCCATGTTTCCCTATTTATCGGTCTATCGGTCTATCGGTCATATCGATCATATCAGTCATCAGTTGATTGTAGATTACTGATTACAGTATCTCAATTGATTCAGTTACCGGTGATTAAATTATTGGTCATTAGTGAATATCGTTGCCGAGTACATGAACTATAATATCCACCACTAAGTCTAAATGTAACTTGTTTGTATGTAGCAACCATATGGTAAATGAATGGGACGCATGAAGTGCTACATTAGTTAGGATTAAAATGATTAATAAAATTAAGGATTGACACCACATCGACATTGCATATTGTTCATTATTGTTCCTATTGATAACGAATATTGGCCAAGTGTTATTGATATTGATCATTGAACATTGTTATCGATTATTGAATCGTTGTTTATAGCTATTGCATTGTTTATCATGATATTGATTATTGCTATTGTCCCATGTTATTGATTCCTATTGATCTATTGAATTCATTGTTATATCGTTATTCCATTGTTCCTTACTTTCTCTACTTGCTGTCCATGACTTGCCTTAAGGACAATTTTTCTTCTCTTTTTTGATGAAGTGTTAACAGGTGTTGATGGAGAATGCCTGTTGGGATTGGAGAACAAACTTTCTGAAGATCTAATGCTTTCTGGTTGCTTATTATTTTATTGAACTTAATGTATTAAGACTTGTTACTATTTGTGATTGTATTGGGCTTATGTCCCAGATTTTTATTATTGTTTCCAAATGTTGGATTATCATACTTGGATATTATATATTACTTCATTTCAAATTTTATTGTTCATGGATTATTATTATTGCTTGCGTAATTGTTCTGTATTGGTTGTATTGTTGAGTTGATCGGATAAACAACTTATTGGTGACTTTTGTCATTCTGTCACGCCCTGCTTCCCAAAGAGAGAATACGAAATACGGATACGTGACTATGTCCAGCGAATGATTTCTATCATTCATAAGCTGTCAGGATGGTTACAACATTTCACAGAAATAAACAGGAGATAACAAGGGGAAATCAACCACGCATGCATGAATGAATCAATATACCAACAAAATCTACTTGAAACAATACTTAATAAATTTCAAATAAACCAGATCTGAAAACAAGTCAATAATCCTGGGTCATACTGCCTAATACAAATAATCCATACATTTATTCAAAATAAGCAACAAGAAATAATAATAATAGTAAGAACTCCGGCATCTAAAAAGTCAGATCACCTACTCCATCAGGCAACTGGTCACCATAATCTACAATTTAACAAATTGCAAGAAAAGGAAATGGAAAACAAAACGGCCATCAATGCAAGTTACGGGCCGCTTGCAGTGTAGACACAATTACAGAAAAAGATTAACAAATATGGAATAATAGCTGAAGCATATATAGAATGGATAGGCATGTCAACAAAGCAAGATAACTAACATGAGTCAGAAAACAAAATCAAGTAACATGATATACTAACAGGGTACAGGTAACATGTATCAAGCATCAAGTATCATGCAAGCAGGTAAACAGGTAACATGTACAGGTATGCATGTAACACATGTCATGTTATGTCAAGTCTTGTATTTAATTCTAACTAGGGAGCACTTCATGCGTCCCAAACTTTTACCACATGGTTGCTACATTCAAACAAGTTACGTTTAAATTTTGTAGTGGAGTCTATAGGAACGTGTACTCAGGTATTAGGTAAACAGATACAGGAACAGGTACAAGTCGAACCTACTGGTCCTCTTCCGAGTACACCTTCCTGCTGGGAAGTGTGTAATCAGGTAATCAGGTAAACAGGTACAAGAACAGGAACAGGTATAGGTAGAATCTATTGGTCCTCTTCTGAGTACACCTTCCTATAGGGAAGTGTGCAGTTAGGTAATCAGGTAAATAGGATCGTGTATCATGTAGTCATGAAAAATGTAACAGGTAAGGACAAGACCCCCTTCCAAGTACACATTTCTATATTTTCCATTACTAGATCTTTCTCTTAACCCTGGCTTAATTATTTATTACTATTATCAAACATGCATGAATGTGTCACAAGACAGGGCAAGAATAATATGGTATAAACAAGTAACAGGTTCAGGTTGAAAGATAACCATGTACATGTGATAGACAGCACATAAAAGGATAGAACAACGAAAATTCTAGTTCAGGACAACATGACAGTACTACACTAAATCTGGAATTTCCGTTGCCACAAATGTGCAAATCTGGATCCGTCAAAAAATTTGAAAAATAGACTCGCGGCTGAATCCAATAAATATATATGTCATATGGTACTTCACAAAAACAAGACTCAAAACAGAATTGTATCCAGAAAACATGTTCAGCCAGAAATAAGAAGTTTGTATTCATAAACAGGAAAACGGCATAAAAACTTACTAATTAAATCCATGAAAAATCCGAGGTATTCCCTAGTATGCTTAGTATCAGAAAATAAAGTTTTAGAATTTTCCAACATAGATAGTAAGTCAAACAAAATCAGAAAGCAGCAAGATACAGTAATTTTATAATATGAAACTCTGGACACAGCAGTATTAAAACAACAATAGATTACAAAATATAAACCGAAATCCAGATCTTTCAAAAGGGTGATAAAATAGATACAACAGTCTACAATTCATATTCACAAAGTTTTTATCAACAAGTAGAATCAGGTTGAAATTTAGGTTTTTTACTGAACAGCATGAAAATTCTGCAAGCATAGTAGTTGTTTGCAAGCATTGATAGTTTATAAAAGTTATCAATTATATCCACAAAAATTAAGGGTTAATCCCAATAAAGTCTAGTTTTACTCAGCAAAATATTGGATCAAAATATTATCTTTAACATCAGTATAAAAATAAATTACTCTCCAGAACTAACATAAAACCCAATCTGTAATTTTTCTACACCTCTGTAATAAAATAGCCATAACTCGCAACTCATAAATCGAAATTAAGCTCTGTCAGAAATTCTGGAAAATAGACAGAATTCTATATAATTCATATTCACAAATAATTTTTATATACTGACCTTAATAGGGTCTAAAATACTAAACAAAAACGGGATAACAACAAGGACAGAATTATTCTTTATGCTTAAAATAACCTAGATCATATGAAACTGTAACCCCTGTTTTTCATTTTGTGTATTTTTGGACTGTATTTTTTCATTTTGGTGTATTTTTTTTCTATCTTGTATTTTTCTGAACCGTATATTGGAGTTGTTTTCAATATATATTCGTTTTATTTTATTTTGAGCTCCTTGTGTTTGATGGATTGTCTCTTTGGTTTCGATGTTCATTATTTTGATATTTCCATCATTTTTGGTCTCGTTATCTTTATTTTTATTCTTCGTGGTGTTGTGATGGTGTTTTGATGGTCTTTTTCCCACTCCTATTAATTTGATCCCTAATAAGATTTCCAAAGCCAAATGAATTTCCAATCCTATTTGCATTTCTATTCTTATTTGACCCAAAATCAAAAACCCATTTGTAAACCTAATACTACTCCTACTACCTACAACCCATTAACCCATTAACCCACTTCCTAATTCTATATATAAACCCTCCTCTCCTAAAACCCTAAACCCTAACCCTAATTTACTCTCTCTCCCTCTCCTAAATCCCGGCCTCCACCTATCCCTCTCTCTCCTTGTCTGGCTGCACACCCAACCCGACCCCACTACACACCTCCCGGCCGGCCTCTTCCACCACCAGGCCGACCACCCTCTCCGGCCTACTCTCCACCTCCGTCCACCATACAAACCCGAGCCTCCTTTTCCTTCCCTTGCCGACCAATCACCACACCGCAACAACATCCCCCTTACTCCATATAATTCCCCAACTCTCTTCGTGTTGTTCTAAAGTGGTCGCTATCCACTTTGATCGTCTCTTACTTTGTGGAGTTTGGTTCGTGTGGAGATTTTTGTTCGTGATTTGCTTGGATTCGCAGATTAGCAAATTTTCGTTCGTAGGTTTTGCTTCTATTCTCGTTTGCATCGTTCTTCATCCCTAAATTAAGGCAAGTAACTTGTACTCCAATTCATTTGTTTGATACAAGTCCAAAAGTTCACCTATAGTGTAGTTGGGTCTAGAGACGACTCTTGTTTGTGATTTTCCTGATGGGTTTTGTCTCTATTGTTAAAATATGACCACAGATGACTCACGAAAAAATTTGGATAGGAAATAACCTAGGATTTGCCCGTTCTTGATTTGAATCATGTATGTGAGACTTGTGTGCAAACGCGTGTTTTGATTGAGACCCATATGATATATTTGGTGTGGACATGTTAGGTGCCCTTAATCATGATATTTAGACACTTGGTAGACTCGATTTCATGTTTGGATATATTTGGATCAATTTTCTTGAATCTATGTTGATTTTGTTTTTAAGGGAGAAATTTGTATTGTGTCGATGTTCTGTTTTGTTTGCTGTTTTCGACTGGGATAATGTCAGTATCTTGATTTTGGTATAAAATATGAGTTTTAGATAATTTTGTCTATTTTCTATCCCGTCTAACCTTGCTTGATTTTGATTTCGTATGACTGAGTTATGACTGTTTCAGTACAGAGGTGTCGATCTTTTCCAGATTCTGTTTTTCGGTAATTTTGATAACAAACTATTTTTAAGAACCATGTTATACATATTATTTTGATTCAAAATATTGTTCAGTGTTTCTTTATTAAGTTAGGGATTACCCAGAATTTTGGTGAATTTTATTGATAAGTTTTATGTGATGTTTCATGCTCGTTTATAAAATCTATAATAGTTGTATTTTGCTCGCTGTTCTGTAAAGAACCCTATTTTCACTATGATTCTTTTTACTGTATGAAAAATGTTTGAAATGTGAAAGTTACTATATTCTATCTATTTTTATATCCCTTTGGCGGAATTGGATTTCGTTTCACGGGTTGCGAGATATCTTAATTTTCGTACAGCAGTGTTGGGATTTCCAGATTTGCTAAACTATGTTTTCTTGATGCTTTCATATTTTTGATGACTGATCTATTCTTACTAGAAAATTCTGAAACTTTATATTTTGATTTTAGACATATAGGGGAATTTCCCAGATTTTTTCTGAATTTATTTGAGAGGTTTTGTTGCAGTTTTTCTGACTGAGAATTTATTTTCCTGATTTCTGACTGAACATGTTTTCTGTTTTCGAACCTGTTTTGAGTTATAATGTTGTGAAGTACTATGTGACTTAATTGTATTCTATGGATTCGTGTGGATGTCTATTTTCCGGATCCTTTGTCGGATCCGGATTTACATTTCTGTAGCGACAAGAATCACTGTTTTAGTACTGTACTGTCATGCTGTCCTGAATATGAATATGCACTATTTTGCTCGTTTATGTGACTATATATCATCTATGATTGTTTATTTGTGTCCCTGAATCTAGTACTGATTATACCATGTTATTTTGACACTATTTCTTACACATCATGCATGTTTGATGACCATAATAAAAATAACCTAGCCGGGATTTCTTAAGGGAAGATCTAGTAGTAGAAAATATGGAAACGTGTACTTGGAAGGGAACTAGTGTTCCATACTATTACTGTTACTGTTACTGTTATCTGACACTGTCTACATTACTTTCCATAGGAAGGTGTAGAGGAGAAGAGAACCATTAGGTTCTGACTGTTACTGTTACTGCTACTGCTACTGTTACGGATACCGGAGTACACTGCCCTATCATGGTCCACTACGAAATCTAAAAGCGAAACTGTTTGTTGTAGCAAACATGTAGTAAAAACCAGGATGCATGAAGAGACCTAGCTAGTAATACACACAAGACTGTAAGAACATAAAACCGATACTGTTTGACTGATACTGTTATCCTGAATCACTGATATACTGAGTTTACTATTACTAGACACCGTTAGTTGCCATATGACACTGCATTTGACATAAAACTTCTGTACCGTTAGTATACCATGCTAGTTATCGCAGTTGATGCATTATTCCATGCTATTAGTTAGTTTTTCCATCTGCTTGTATCCTACATTATTTGTGACCCGCGACTTGCCATTGACGGGTACTTGTTTTCTTTTTTTCTCCTTCTCCTGCAAATTTACTAATTGCATATCAGGATGGACGACTGCCAGATGGTATTGGCGAGATGATGTATTAGTGCTGGAGTTCTGCTTTATTATTATTATTAATTATTGCTTGAACTTGATTAAAAGTGTAATTGATTTCTTGGATATTATTTGTATTTGGGCGATGTGACCCAGGATATTTGATTTGTCCAGACTCTGATTTATTTGAGAATATTGTATTTTGTTTCAAGTAAATTTCTGTTGGTATCTTGTTTCAATTATGCATGTTGGTTGTATCTTTTGCTTCCAACTCTGATTATTGGTGTAAGATATTGTAAAGATTCTTGAACAGCTTATGGATGATGAAAATCATTCGCCGGGATTTTTTTACGTATCCGTATTCAGTATTCTTTTTGGGAAGCGGGGCGTGACAGAAACACATCCAAATCATAACAAAGTGTGAAATAGGGTATACTAGATGTCCAAGCAACATTGTATAGGGTATTTAACAGATCAACAATAGGATATACTACCAGTAACACGTCAAGCATGCAAGATTCACACAATAACTAATGGATCACAACCAACATACATATATGCAATAGAGAGCAATTAGATCTAAGTCTAAATTCATGTCGTGTGTGTAATGAGACAACTACGGCAAATCAACACATAGAGATAAGATATAACAGGGCTTTTGCACGAGAATTGTCTCTAGAACACAATTACACTACAAGCGGTATTTAGTACTTGTATATGCAATAGAAAAGTATACAACTTACTTACCTTATAGTCGACGATGGAAACGATGCAAAGAGCAAGAATAACGGGAACGATTGCCGGGCACGAACTCACTGAACAAACGACAAACCCAAACACGACCCACGAACAACGAACTACGAGCACGCGAGATCCAACACATGCACACAAAAGAGGACAACGGAGGTGTGCACGGGAGAACGACGACGGCACATCAGCCTACAGTGCTGCAGTTGCTGCTTTCAGTCGGAGACAGCACATGGACGTCGGGTGGTCGCTGTGGAGGCATAGTAGGAGGGTTGCGGTCTGGTGCAGGAACTGCAGTCTTCGAGGGAGGCAGGGGGTTGGCATCGCAACAGGGTTATAGGTGATCGGGTGCTGGGCAACGTTGTGGTGGTGTGACGGGATGTCGAGAAGGTTGAAGAGGATGGGTTTTGAAGAGGCAGATGGGATGGGTAAAAGATAGGGCAGCTAGGTTAAAGAAGGGGAAGAACAGGTGTAAATATATATATGGGTATATATAGGGGTGGAGTATTAGGGTTAAATGTACAGCGGGTTGCGGATAAACAGTATGGGTATGATATTGGGTGTCGGGTCTATGGATGGCTGGTAAGAGTATGCAGTAGGTTTAATGGGTATAATTAGATCCAATAAAATAGGATGAACAAAAAATAATGCGATGAGAACAAAATGGATAATTAAAATAGAGCATCAACAATTTAAAATAAAGAGGATCAAAATAAAAAAATAATGGCTCGATCAAACTGAGATGAAATAATATGAGATAATTGAATCAAGCAGATCAAATTAAGAAATGAAAAATCAAATAGATGAATATATATTGCAAAAGAAGATTAATACACGGTTCAAAAAGAGTCGAAGGACTACAAGATGAATAAATACACAAAGAAATAAAAATACATTCCAAAATACAGAAAATGAAAATAGGGGTTACACATTCGCTGGGCCAATGTCATGTACTCGTATTCTGTATTTTTGGGAAGCAGGGTGTGATAATTTAGGCCCGGATTTCGAGGAGTTTTGCATGTTGGGTTGGTGTGCTATGGTGGGGAAACACTAGTATACTTATAGAAGTGCATATGTATGTATTTAATCTAATATTTATGTGAGATTCGATGGAGTTTTGGTTGACTTTCGAAATTGTTAAATTTCAGATTTTTACAAAAATCTAGTTTCAGTTTATTTACGATTTAAAGCTTCAAATTTTGTGTGATTGGATTAGAAATTTGGTGACATGATCTATGTTTATGAAGAAAATATAAACTCAATTTTCCAGATTTTTATATTCAATTTTGAATTGACTGCTCTTAAGGAGAAGAAGATACAACTTTCAGATTTTTAGATAATGGATAGTTTTCAGAATTTATTGAATATAAACCCTTTAAATTAATATGTTTGAGTCCAGACTTTTATGGTATATTCCTTGATATGTGCTTGATTTAAATGAATTTTTACAGAATTTAATATTTATTTTAAAGTGTACTATTTTGAAGAACAAAATCATGTAACTTTCAAATTTTGGTGAAATTCTAGTTTCAATTTTCGTTATATTCAAGTAATAGTTTGGGGGAAATAAATCTATACTTTTGTAGCTGAAATTCTCAGTTTTTAAGGGGTTATATGATTCAGTTTTGAAGGATAATTATTTTGAAAATTTAAGAGTTATTCACAGTTTTAGAGAAGGTAAATTCCAGATTTTGGAAACTATAAATTTCAGATTTTGGGAATGAGTTCCCATATATGTAAGATGTTTGTTTCAGTTGAGATTGAATGAAATTGTAGTTGAATTAATTGAACTTTACGAATGAATGGAAAGTGAGATTCAAAAGGTTGAGTTTAAAGAATTTCCATAAGTTGAATTTGTTTTCCATATGTTAAAGGATATTTTGTATTATTAAACCAAGTTGGGTTTGATTTGAGATTTAGGGTTATGTTGTGGACCACAGAAAGTTAGTTGAGGATTTGGTGTTGTGAGCACTAGAAGTTGAGTAGGACCCAGAATTACTAACAGTGAATTAATTGATTGTGGGACTTGGCCAGGAAGGGTTAGTGTTCCTAGTTTTGTGGGTTTAAGTCTGGTAGGGCGGAGCTAGCTTTAGGTGGCTTAGGTTACTTATATGTATGCATAAGGACAGGCACTGGACGGTGATATGATGAAATGAGAGCAAACGTGAGTATGAGGGCTGCGGTGTGAGATAGTCCCCGGAATTATCGGGGTGTGAGTGAAATAGTCTTCGGAATTACTTGCGGTGTGGGCTGATATCTGAAATTATCTGGATCGAGGTGACACTCATGGGACGTCTGCGTGTGTTAAGGCGCCATTGCTTGCGGTGTGGGGTATTCTCAAAAATTCTCAGGTGTGAGTGAAATAGTCTCCGGAATTATCTATCGATAGAGGTTGACCTCCGGAATTATCAGGGTATGGGCTAGGTACGCACTGAATATCTGAATCTCGTTGTAGTCATAGTAGTAGGCAGCATAACGAGGAATTGAACCCGATAAAGTGGAGAATGATAAGGGCTTGCACCTGACCTTTGTAGAATAAGATGCTTAGAATCAGACAAATATGCATTAGAAATCATCGTGTGCATTGTGTTTTCTTGAACTTTGTTTTAATGCATTTCTCTTTTGTTTTTTTTTTGACACACATTTACTTAGTATAGTTTCACTGGTTGTTTATTGAATCTTTTATCGTTATTTCATTTCATGTTATGTGGCAAGTTTGTGATTGTGAGACTTTGGAAGGCTGATATTACTATAGTATCATGTCAGTTGCCTTCAACTGACGTCCCCACTCTTCAGTTATTTTGCAGGATTTGCAAGTGTCGCCCAAGTATAGTAGAAGCTTCGATTTGAGATAATTAAAGTTTAAGTGTTGAGTTGTTTTGTAATAAGTATAATTAATTTTTTGCTGTGCAAATGTAAGAAAGAACTGATGTAATAAAAATGTTTTTAATTTTTTCCCTGTATTTGATACTGTGTTTGTATTACATTGAAGTTGACTCTAGAAATTGTGCCACTTATTTCTAATTTTATTTATCGGAAATTTGGGGCGCTACACGAATCAAGTTATTGAAGGGTTTCGGGGCACAAACGCAGCGAAAAAGACAGATCCGAAACCCTAACCCATGGATCCGTGTACAAGACATGGCTAATAATGGATAAATAAAATTTTATCTTTCGGAGCTTTACGAAGGCTGAAAGATGGAGGTTGCAATCACCACGCAGCCCTAGTAGCTAGATCCGCGTCTCTAAGGCAGTCCACACGAACGTCCGATCGTCCAACGATCGAGGGAGCCGGTACTAGCCGATGATGCTTGCCTCTCTCTCTCTCTCTTTTGCCTCTCAACAGTTGAGCGGCTAGGGTTTTCTGTGGAAAACAGATTTGTCAAAGATCATCCTAATCCAATACATCTCTATGTATTTATAGCGAGAGATAAGAGGTGGGCTTAACCGTAATCAGTTTGGCTTCTGATAAGACCAATCTGATTTGGTTTTATCATTTAAATTCGAATTAACCGTAATCAGTTTGGCTTCTGATAAGACCAATCTGATTTAAATTCGAATTATCCTTTAATTAATTAAGTCCAACTCAATTAATTAAATAACTAATTTCGAATCATTTAAATTCCGAATTTAAATTAATACTCCTTTTAAACGTTCTATGTGTGTGACCCTTTAGGTTATTATTACGTTGGCAATAATTTTATTATCTTATAATAAAATTATAAACAATGAGCGGCATCTAGTAATACATCATTGCTACCCAAGTAATAATAATAATTGGTGATTCAGTTAAACCTTTCGTGACTAATGTCTCCATGTAATATAATCCTTTTAACCTTGATATTATAGATTAAACTAGAGGCATGGGACGTGTCATCCTCTTAATAATTTAATCTTTATTTTCTTGATCGATGAGTAGACTATTCAAACAAATCAATATTTGAGCATGGCCATGCATTTCATAGTCTCACTCAAACAAGAGGCCAATAATATCGCTCCTAAAATTAGGAGGGTTAAATTCCTTCTAGATCATTCATATTTCTCACACGATTCATAATGAACCCAATACTATCTTTATCATTACCCGATTAAAGATAACTTTTGATAGAATCAAAGTACATTAATTTTCGTGTAGAAATATAATGATTTCAGGTCAGAGGACCATTACACCATTATCACAGTGAGATTACTTATGACACTTATTAATTCATTCCATGTAGAATCTCACAGTGGGTCTGTCCAGTACAATGTACTCTTACATTTACCTATGTATTGATTTTAGTATCTCTATACTAATGACCCATGAGAGGTGGTCATCAATCAATCAACATACTAGTCTCAATGTATTATTACTGTCCTAATAATAATAATACTCGACTAGGGACATTTAAGATTATTATACTATATATAATCTCATGGTCATATAGTTCGTATTAATAATCTAAGGACATTTATCATGCTAATATTTATAACGCAGTAAATACGAAGCATAATAAATTATTAATATAATCAAAAGAACATAATGTCAATAATACTGATCATTGTATTGCCTCTAGGGCACCTACACTAACAGTTATAACATCATATCCCATTGAAAGCATTCAAATCATCATTCTTCTATATAACATGTTTCAAATCTATGTATTCGTCTAGAGTATGCATATGACGATGTATAACCAAGCTTGGGTTTGAATCATGGAATGATACGAAAAGAAAACTACCACTTGGTTCCACCAATGAATCCGTAATAGTTTCTTTGAGAGTTATCAAGCAAAAGATGATATGATAGTTGAAATGGGAACTACTTGCGGAGATCAAATGATTCGTGAACAAGAATAATAAACTAATTCAAGGAAAACTTGCCTTTATACGACGTTTGCACATGCGGTGAGAAATGACTAGAGAAAGAACAACGGAACGTTGATTCGACTTGGTTGTGCGGTGATAGGCGCAGTAAGAACAACAACAACAACATCAAGAGATAGCAGCAACACAAGCAACAACGACGGCAACACACAATGAGGTCAACTTCAGCGCTCCGATGGAGGTAGGCAGCGAGCGATGCAGTAACAGGTTGTGAAGGTAGCGGGGTTGAGGATGATCGAAGGTGGCAATGGCAGCAAGGAGGAGGGCACATCCTCTAATCTGTCCTCCACCTGGAGCTGATCCTCTTGCTGGTGCACTACCCCTCCTCTACGGGCAGTCTCGAACCATGTGGTCACTTTGTCCACATGCAAGGCAAAGACGGTTGGCTCCCCAGCAATCCTTGCGTATGTGTCCAACCTTGTGTCAATAGTTACAAGTCTGGTCCTTCCTCAAGATAGCAGGTGAGTAGGGTAGTGTCCTTGCCGAAGGGGCCAGAGCTGGCTTCCGTATTGGTCCTCCTGATGACCTCATGACTGTAGCGAGCTGTGCTGTCTACTGAGTTGCTTTCCTTCTTTTTAATGTTTTGCTCCTGAATTTGAGCTACATCAAGTACGATAGCATAGGTACGATGTTGGTGGGCAATCAGATGATCCTGAATATCGAAGTCTAGACCCAACAAGAACCTACGGGCACTGTCCTCGTTGACAGCCACCATGGCTGCAGCAAAGCGACTAAGTCGAGTGAATTCAGCGGCATGCTCATCAACGGACTGAATCGCCTGTGTCAGAATATTGTTTAAATTAACACTATTTCATATGGAGTAGGCAACAAAAATTCAACATTAAATGACACCATCTGACCAACCTGAGTTAAAGAGACAAACTGCTACTCCATCTCAACTTTGGTGACGTTGGGAAAGAACTTCGTCAAGAAGCTCTCACTGAACGTGGCCCAAGTGATGGGCCCCTCCAACCTCTCGATCTCTGCCTGCCACCAGATTTGGGCAATGTCAACAAGCTGAATGCTTACTACATCCACTCGATCTACGTCGGAGATCCATGTCGACTGTAAAAACTGTTCTGTACGGATCAACAATTGCTCAGCTTTCAGTGGCGTTTCAGTACCCATGAACTTATCTGGGTGCAACCTCACGAAGTCTGACACCATACCGGGCCTTGTTTCAGTATCCGTAGTGCAGATCCAACGACAGTTCGGTTAGCGGCCTACAAGGTAGCCCTCTTCAGCACATTATGTTCATGTTGCAACTGCATCATTTGTTGCAACGCTTGGAGGACGGCCACATTTTCTGACGAATCTTCCATGGGTTGGGAAATAGAATAGCCTTCGCGATCCATAGTTTGCAATATAATCAGGTAAGGTCAGTATCCAGATTGCAAGTTGGTTATTAAATATTCGTGTGATTAACATGGTGTGCATATTGTTGATTATAACATGATTTGAACCGTGCTCTGATACCACTAAAAACCTGTCACACCCCGTTTCCCAAAATACGGGAATACGAGCACGTAACTAGGGGCTAGGAAATGATGTATACATCACCCATAAGCTGTATCAGTTTAACTCAACAACATGAAATATAATCACAACCACGTAGGCAAAATATAATCACAAAAACAATGAATAACTTCAATAAAGATCCATGAATAAATCCATAAAATAATATCCAAAATCTGGGATAAACTTCGGGACAAATGCCCGGAAAGTAATGTATGAAAACAATAATAGTAACTAGGAAAGCATGAAAACAGAAAATAAATGCAGGCTAAACATCCAGCTTCGTCATTTAGAATATTTGTTTACTAAGTCCTTCAGTCAGTTCATCTCCTGCACCTACAAGCTCAACATCTAGAGTTTGGGGGGAAAATGTCCTTTAAAGCAAATTATGGTTAGAAAGTAGTAACAAGAAGTGAACAATTAAACAGGACATATCAAGAAACAAGCAACAGGAATAATAAATCATATGATCAAGTATGTTACAAGTAACAAGTGTAACAGAAAAACCATGTAAACATGTAAACATGGATCATGTAACTTGTAAACAGGAATCATGCATGTGCTCAGTGTTAATCTTAGGTCTATCAATATTTTACCAATCCTATCTAATGCACGCAATCTTGCGTCCCATACCACAAGTTCGGGTGCATACAATCAAGTAAACTTTTTGACTGTAATGGTGAATTCTATAGGGTTATGTAATAGATGGTATATATTCCAATTTATTAAATCCGAGAAATAGACCTATGCATATTTAAATACATAGACGTACAATATCTGGACAGCATTACACTATTGTACTAAAACTTCTTTTTCCGTTGCTATGGGAAAAAGAATTCGGTTCCGTCAGGAGTTCCAGAAACTAGACTTCATTCCGGTTCCAACGCTTATTTACATGACATATTATAATCATAGTAGCTATTTATATAATCTCATTCTTTACTAGTTTCGTGTTAAGGCAGCATGACAAGCTCAAATTCTTATAGATGAAAGTTGGTTGTAAAATTCATTTAAAATCTTACAAAAAATCATAATATAGTTCTTAACATTGTTCAGTAACAACACGATTAATCTCAGATCTATATTATTAATTTAATATACTATTTCAGTTAAATAAACATGGTATTGTATTTTTAGACTGTATTCTAGAATTTAGATATTACACTACGAGAATCTGAATATCTTGAAATCGGTGATTCGGATTGAAAAACTCTCTGATAATCTGGATTCTAGACACACAGGGATACAACTCTCATTTAATAAGTTCTAACTAATATTATCTGCTGCTAGGTTAAAAGTCTGGTTCTTTATTGAAGTGCTCGCAACTTAGGGTCATGTTTCCATACATATAATGAGTTTGGAAGTTCATAAATCAATCCTATAAAAACATCACAGTGGCTCCTAATAAATTCTAGTAAAAACCTAGTTAATGTCAAGTTTTAATTCTACTGTTAACATTTTCTTCAAATTAACAATACATGTCGATATGCTTGTAAATGACAATCTGTAAATTTAAACCTTGCAGTGTTAAAAATATGATAACCTGCAGTTTCTAAATTAAAATTTAGATTCGTCAAATGTTCTGGGAACTAGATTCAAAGGGATACAAATCTCATTTACAATGTTATACTTAATTATAACAACAACTAGGTTAAAATCTCAACACAACATGGAATAAACCACAGGTCAACTAGTTGATTATTATTAATTAGCAACAAACGAGACACACAAGCATATAACTTCATGGAAAATAATTAACAGGAAATTGTAGTCAACATTAGGGTGGAATTCTACTATTAACAAGACAAACCATTATTTCCCTAACATTTAATTCCCGAATCAAGTTATAACATCATATCCAATCAAAATGCATTCAAATCATCATTCTTCTATATAACATGTTTCTAATCTATGTATTCGTGTAGTGTATGCATATGACGATGTATAGCAAGGCTTGGGTTTGAATCAAGGGAATGACACAAAAAGAAAACTACTTCTTGGTTTTGCCGATGAATCCGTAATAGTTTCTTTGAAAGGTATAAAGCAAAATAAGATACGATAGTTGAAAGGGAACTACTTGCAGAGATCAACCGATTCTTGAATAAGAATAATAAACTAGTTCAAAGGAAACTTGCCTTTATACGATGTTTGCACGTGATTTGGCTTGGTTGTGCAGATATGGGTGCAGCAAGAACAACAACAACAACAAGAGACAGCCTCAACACAAGCAACAACCGTGACAACACACAGCGAGGTTGACTTCGGTGCAGCAATGGAGGTAGGCAGCGAACGGTAAAGCAACGGGTTGTGAAGACAACGGGGTTGAGGATGATCGGAGATGGAGATGGAAGCAAGGGGGCTATTGGTGCTCGGATGGCGATGGGTTCGAGGGGTGTTACGGAGAGGGGTGGTGCTGCAGGGCGAGGAGGGATGGCGATGTGTGCAGCGGGATGAAGATGACAGAGAGGATGGTCGGGAACTGGGCTACAGTGGAGGATCGGCGAGGGTGGCTACGTGTTAATTGGAAGGCGACGAGGGGGCTCGACGGGGTGACAAGGTGCAGGTGAGCTGGGCAGCAAGGTGGTAGAGAGTGACAGGGTGGAGTGACAGGTGCAGTTAGACAAGGTGGGTGCGGTGATGCTCGGGCTGAGGGCATGGCTGCTCGGTGGAGAGATGGAGGAGGAGAGGGTGGCCGCAGTGAGGTCGATGGGTTCGGGCAGTGAAGAAGATGACGAAGAAGGAGGCAAAGATATTAGGCGACTGATGGGGAAGATTAGGTTAATTAATTAGTGTTAGGGGATTAATTAGCATATAGAGGGGATTAGTATGTAGGTTTGGGTTAGGGTAACGGGTTAGCGGGTTAGGATCCAACAAGAAATGATCTTGGGTTAACATAAATAATTAAAAAGAATGAGATATTGGGTTTGGGTTAAGAGTTGGGCTACCCACAACAAAATCAATTGATCAAATAATAATATAATAGTTTGAATTAGAATTTGGGTTTGCGTTTTAAAAATAACAAATTCAATAACATATGTAAAGTGGTTTAAAATTGAACTTTGGGTTAACTTAATGGGCTTCTTATTAATAAATAATAATAATAAAAGATGGACTAAAATCTATGGGCTTTCAGAAATTAAAGAACAATCAAAGAAAGAATTATAATAATAATAATCACAATAATAATAATAATAATAATCATCATAATAATAAGATTATATAACAAAATAGGATTGTATTACAATATAAAAATTATTCGAACATAACTACAAATACAATTAATGAATAGAAATGGAGGAGATCCAATTTTTTTAAAAAAACAAAACGAATTTAAGAAAACGGAAAATCTTAGAAAGAATGCAATCATAGAAAATTCATATTGTCGGAAACGGGGGTTACAAGACCGTCTGCTATTTTTACCCTCATCATTAGCCCCCCACTCTCGGAGGTGACCTTTCGATCTTCTTCGAGGAGTAGTTGACTCATTGAGGGTGTCGTGTAGATAATGAAAATCTGCACGCATCGAAATTGGGAGTGTCCTGCTGCGGTGTGAATCTACGGGAAGGATGGGATAAGCTGTCATTTTGAGTCCGGGAGTGAGTCTCCCTTGCTTGGGGTCCCCGTGAGGGTCGGCCTTGGCCGCCATGTCGAGGGAGAAGCTGTCACTCCCCGTTTCCCAAAAATACGAAACACACATGCGTCACATTGGCTGAGCGAATGACTTGCGTCTGTAATGCCCCGAATTCCAGAATACGATAATTTGTAGCACAACAGGATCTTTACTTCATTTCGTACAATTTTACAAGGAAATTAAAAAAATTTCTTTGTACAACACTGTTCATTTTACATCAACGCAGCGGAAAAATAAAAATTTCAATACAAAATATGTACAATTTAAACATCAACATTTAAATCAGTCTTTAGCTTCAATTTTTCTTTCAGTCTTTGCCAATCCAAGCCCTGCATTGAACACTGTGGGCACGTCAGTTACATACAGCTGACGCAATACTATATATGACGATGCTCGCTATGCCATAATTTAGCGACTCACTTACTTTAGCAACCACAAATTTGAATGTATCATAAAGTGTAAAGGGTGACTATCCTAAACATATCGGTGTATGATTTGACTTAATGCCTAATGCAGATGTTTTACTACAATGACACTAATACATACTTGTTCTGATTTTATGCATCCCATTCTATATAGGTCCAAGGGTAAGCACCTACGTACTCCACATTAAATGGTTTAATCCCTTGCCATGAAAACTACTCGGTAATAAATTAAGTTTTAGACATTCCACGAGTACAGATTTCAGCCCTGGAGTCCACCGTCAAACCAATCATGGTCTCGGATTTAATTATGTCTCGCCTCCATCATAAGAAACCACAGTTCCGGAGTCAACCGTCAAACTGGGTCTATAGTTCTGGAGTCCACCGTCAGACTATATAGAGGCAACCCAGTTACGTTTGCCTAAGTTTTATTACATCTCCACTTAGTGCTTAATCCTTATGTTTAAACATGAATAAGTTATACCACCTAGAGTTAGCTTACTCTCCTACCGGTCTTACACAAAAAATACCGAGAACGATTGCCCATACCAGCCCTTTCTCAAAATAAATAATTATTTACATTGCTTTTGTCGGTACCTGGTCTTACTAAGCCTCAGAATCACATCTTTCCATGTTCAACATTATGGGGTGAGCATACCCTTATAATTTATATTCTTAATTCCATGTATTTGTAACTTATTCAATTCTTTCATTCATTCTTATTTACCAATCATGATGTATACACTTCTTGGTTAACCACACAACTATTTCTCTAACTCATAAACTTTTGTATTCATGAAACTTAACCAAAAGTGCTTTAATTTATATTCTATAACCAAATTAATAATTCATACACGTTTCTCATTTTTAATATTATTCCTCAACTCATTAATATGAATGTGATTTTTAATCCCAATCATATAACCCTAAAACAGTGAGAACATACTTTTTAATTATTCACATAATTTATTAATAAATTTCCTTCATTCTCAACTTCATATTTTGATTTTTATAATCAATTCATAAAATCTTTAATTCAATATATCTCCCTTATTTTCAAATTGAATTCAACTTAATATATTGATGAAAAGATGACTTTAAAACCCTCAAATATAAACTAAAATAGTGAGAAATATTTTCAGATGTTCCCATAATATTTCAAAATATTTAAATAATTTTTCTGAATTTTAAAAACCCAAAAAGAACCCCAAAAGTACAAAAAAAATGCACTTTTGAGCACAAGAGGGTTCGAACCCGAAACCCCCAACCAAACCCCACCGGCGCCACGTGGCAGCGCGCTGAACGTTGGCACACACGCTAGCCACTATGGCCAAAGCTCGTTACTGATATTATATTTATTCCAAACCTTAAGTATTTACTTTCGGTTAAATCTCATTTTCTACTCTTTCAACAATCTTTAGTTTCTATTCCTTTCCCCAAAATTGATACTATAAATTAGAGTTATAAACTTCCAAAATTTCTCTTTTACTGATTTTAATCATAATTAAGATGATTTATCCCCACTTTATGTACATATTCATTTTTAGAAACACATAAACATATAATTTGATTTATTAGCAAACTACCTCTTTTTTTCAAATTAATACTACTATTTTATATCTATAAATCTCCAAAATTATTATCTTACTGACTTTATTCATTGTAATGAAGAATTAATTTCAAAATTTCCAAATTAATCATTTCTCTCTTATAGGAATTATAAATACCAAATACAACTAGATAATTGTTCTACCAACATTAATTCATCTTTTCTTTTGTTCTACTATACCCATTTCCTTCCCCAAAAATGTTTCTCTAATTATTCATTATTATTTATCCATATTTTATAGATATTTTTACTCAATTTGTAAAATACACAAATCTTATGCAATTTAATCAAGTTGATTATTTGTGCCTAACAATTCTACACATGCCTTGAATTAATTTTTCCCAATCATAATCTATAAATTAATTTATGTGCTTCTTATTAACATACAATGAATTATATAATTTTATACCATTAACAATCTTTATCACTACAACATACATCAATTTAACTTGTAGAACTCATTAAACTAGCAAAATAAATAACAAAACACCTAAACATGCTTTCTACATTAATCTAGAAAGTAAGAAGGAACACCCACCTCTTATGTTGCAAAATATAGAAAACTCTTAGAAAGAATGCTCCTAGCTCCACACCAATTGCTCATCTCCTCCTCCTTGCACAAAACCGCAACTCCTAATGGCACAAGGACAAATTTTCAGCCTCTCCTCTTCCACTCTTTCTTTTTCTCTCTTTTGATTTGAATATTTCTTTTGTGCATTTCACATACAAATGGGCGGGGGGGGGGGGGGGGGGGGGGTGTTATATAGGGGTTTTGTGTGGTTGAGATTGACTCCTACTACCCTAGTAACCACCCCACTCTCCATCTCTCTCAACAAATGACCGGCCCCTTTCTCAAGCACAAACACTTGCACATGCTTCACACATGCACACCCTCTCATTTTATTAATTAATTTGTTTTAGGTTATACCCTAGGTGTTTGTTACATGACAAGTGTTGGAAAGTCTACAAAAATAAATATAGGATTTTATTTATGGTCTTCTTATATTTCTAGCGGGCTAAATTAATATTTTAGGCCTATGGATTTTGATTATGAAAGAATAATAAAATGAGACAAAATAAATAAGAAAAAAATAGTGCATAAGTTAGAAAAACTTTAGAACAAAAAATAAAATAAAATTGCACATGCGTTGCACATGCAAAATGAAAATTGTATTTTATTCTAAAATTTCTCTGGGATGTCACAGCGTCATCCATATGATGTTACTAATTCAACTCAACCATATAAACAAGAAAGCGATACAACCACGCATGCATATAAGAACAATAACATGAATAACAAAATGAATTGAAACATAAAATAACAATAAGATAACCAAATCTAGAAAAAAGTAACAATTCGGTGTCAAATGCCCATAATACAATAAAATAACAATATTCAATGATTTAGGTATCCATAACATAAATGATAAATAAATAAGTGACGATGCTATCAATTCCTTCACCAGTATTGTTCTCCCAATCTATCAGGTAATTCTTCTTGATTACCTGTAAGCTGTTTATCTAAAAAGAGATAATAATATGTTCTTAGAGCATGTTATGGACGACAAGTAGAGGTAAGCAGTGACACAATGGCAATAACAATTTAACAATGAATTCTATGAAATAATAGGATAGATAGCAATAAACAGTGGAAAAATGATAACGATGCAATATGTAATAACGATGATCAATAACAATAAAAATAAACAATAACAATAACATTAAACAATAACGATAACAATGTTCAATAACGATGACAATATGCAATGACGATGCAATGACAATCTTAAGTCTATTATTCAATTTAGTCCTAACTAATGCAAGTACTACTGCGTCCCATACCACAGGTTCGGTGTATACGATCAATATTGTTTAGACTCTAGTGGTGAATTCTATAGATCATGTACTCGGGAAAACATATAAACGATTTTCTTCATTGTTCAGTCATTTAGTTATTCAGTATCAATGTCCAAGTAACAATATGCGGTTCTCCAGTTATTCAGTTACCCAGTTATTCAGTCATTTAGTAACAATAGGAAAACCGTGAGCTCCCTTTCGAGTACAGTCTCTATATTTTCCACTACTTAAGTCAACCGTTAAACTCTAGCTTGTTTAACAATTCGTTATTCAGTCAATATGCAATAACGGTTGGCAATATTACAATACCAATAGGAAACAATAGGGACAATAATATCAATGGGAAAATGATAAGAGGATCAATAGGGAACACTAGAATGATGACAACAAAACACTCAGATCAAGCAATGCAATTCATACAATTGAATGCATCAAATACAACAATATAGATTCGATTATATTATCAAACATGGAAACTCAATTCTGGACAGCAGTAGAATGTTGTATCAAAATCGAATTTTCCGCTGCTACAGAATAGTAAATGTGGATCGGTCAGAAGTTTCAGAAAGTAGACTTCCTCCCGGTTCCAACGCATATTTAAAGTCAAAGTTCCGATAACAGTAGCTAGATTAACAGATTACTGATTCTGGCTGGTTATCGATGTCAATTAGTTACAGTTATAAAATCAGTAAATATTTACTTTAAAAACTAGTAAAAATAATAATCATGAACCTAAGAATATTAACTCAATATAGCATTTATCATGGCAATATTTGATCATTAGTTCATCTATTTAATCAGTTTAACATGGTATAGTCATAAATCAGGAAATTCTGGAAATAAAATGCAGCAGTAGTAAAATCATCATAACTCATAAAATATAATTCAGAATTCAATATTTTTTAGTGTTCTGGAAACTAGAAACATGGGGCCATATTTCATATTTACAAACTTTCATGGTTCAGTGTCAATAGATGGGTCAAAAAGTTCATACCAATTTCAGACAGACAGTAAAAATTCTGGATTTACATATTTCTTGGTATAAAGTGATGTAGGGTTATAGTTATCAATTCAGTTAGTCGATTATCTTAGATTAACTTAGTAAGCATGATGACAAGGAGATCACAGTGAAGAAACACAACTATGCATCAATCTAATGCTAAACAATACATCAAATCAATGGTTCAATCAATAGCAACCTAAGATACAACTCTACAATAGTTTATCGATGGGATGACATGCATGAATAATTCCTAATATCAAAAGATCTCCATAAAATGCATGAAAGACACGATCTTTAGAGTCAAATATTAGCACAAAGTCAAGAATAAGGCGATTAGCTCGTGTAAATCCTCTACATTCCCAACGAGGAGAAAGACAATAACAATATATGATGGATACGATGAGATTTATTTGCTAGAATTTCAATAAATATTCTTGAACACAGACACAATGAAAGATTCAAGAATGAGATGATGACTTGCCTTGATTGGATTAGTTATGTGCGAACGAAAAGCGGCGGAAACACGACGACATGTGCACACTACGTGCACAAGACACAACACAACAAGGGCACAAAGCATACAACAATTTCGGCCAACACAGCAAACAGAAAGTCTTGGCTAACCAGTTAACACCCACAGTGACTGCGGCTTCGACGATGGCTGAGTTGACGGCTGGAGGTGGTGAGCGACGGTGGTCGAGGGACGGTCGAGCGGGATGCAGTGGCGTCTGGTTGCAGAGCTCGATGCTGGCGGTGGAGATAAGGGTAGTCGATGATGGCTCTATTTTGGAAGAAACAGAGGAAGAGGAGGGGAATGGCGATGGCGGTTGCAAAGTGCAGCTGTGGAGACGGCGAGAGCTTGGTGGTCGCTTGTGGTGACGAAAAGGTGGAAGCTTGATGAAAGTGCTCGACAATGGCGGTTGGGGGAGATGAGGCCCGTTCGGTGGTTGATGGCGCTGCAATGGTTTGCATGTGGCAATGGCGGTCGGGGTTCGATGGTGCAGTTGACGGAGGTGGCGCCGCAGAGGGTGGTGTTGGTGTTGGTTGTCACGAGCGAGGGTGGCGCTCGAATGGGAGGGAGGCGAGGTGGAGGTTGGATGAGGAGGGTGGAGCGAGAGGTTGAAGAAGATGAACAGGGGGTTGCACAGTAATGAGCGGAATTAAGGTTCAATAGTGGCGACTGTGTATTATGGGGTAATTAGGGTTAAGAAGATGATTAGGGTTAGGGGGGGTGAAATATTGTATATATAGGGTAGAGTTGGTTATTGGGTTAACGGGCAGGATCCAATAAGATTGGGTTTTAGGGTTTAGATCCAAATAGATAAATAAATAATACAAATGAAAAGAATATAAGTTAGGCATGAAAATAAATTATAATTCACCAAGAAAAATAGATCAAGTAATATAATAAAATAATTCAATAGATGAATTTTAATAAATAATCAAGAAATAACAATTAATAATTATAATCATAATAAAAATAAAATTCTACAACAAAATAGTGTCCGCGTTTAACGATTTTATTAAAATAATCCAAATGGTAATAATATGTTTGATTTTGGCTCAAATATAAATAGTGGATGTCGCACCCCGCTTTCCAAAAATACGGAATACAAGCACGTGACATTGGCCCAGCGAATGACTTGTGTCATCCCTAAGTTGTTTACCCATTCAACTCAATAATGAAACAATACAAAACAATTGCGCAGGCAATAATAATAGTCACATGAACAATAATACTTGGAATAAGACAATATACAATAACCAAATACGATAATCCAATATTTGAAAATAAATAATAATATTCAGCTCATAAGCCCAATACAATAGTAAATTCAAACACCATGATAATAAGTTTCAATATAATAAGTCCAATGAAATAATAATTAACTAGAAAGCATTAAATCATTAGAAAGCTTGTTCTCCAATTCTTGCAGGTAATTGTAACCCCCATTCCTGCTAATAATTATTTTTCACGTATTTTCTATAATTTGTTTTTTTTATAAATTCATTTTACGCTAAATTTATTTCGGATATTTTATTAAAGTGTTTCCTTTTCGACAATTATATTTATTTTGAACGATGGTATATTTTAACTTTATTTTTTATATATATTCATAATTGATTAACCATTTACATTTTAGCTCAATAAAATATACTATTATTATTAGATTATTTTAATCTTAATATTATTGTTATTACTTTATTGCAATTATTATCATATTATTGTTATTATTATTCTTATTGTCATTATTATTATTATTATTATTATTATTATTATTATTATATTTGTAAAGCTCGAACATACTTATTTATTTGTATTTTATTATTTGATTTAATGTATGTATATATGTATATTTAAAAAACCCCATGCCTATTTTTCTTATTGGATTCTACCCGAAACCCAATATCCCAATAATTCCCTATATATACTAATTAAAACCCTAACCTATACTACCCTAACCTTATCCTCACACCCCAGCTGCCACTACCCTAACCCCTAATCCTGTTCCTGTACAACCCCCTTCCCTACCCCTTCTTCTTCCCCCACCGTCTTCCCCAACCTGTTCTCTCCCCTGTCTCTCTCCCGAACCCATCCCCGCCATTGTCTTCACCCAACCCACATCGACCTCACTGCCTTCCACTGCACAACAATCCCCGAGCCCCGCCATCAGCGCCATCGTCAGCCCACCACCACCGAAGAACCCATCATCCAGTCATCCCCTCGTCGTGCAGTGCCCTACTGATCGAAGCAAACTCCACCACTCTCTTTCCAGTCGACTGTGGAACCCATCACACCACTGTCCTCGCCACCTTCCAACCACCACAGCACCCACGTCGTCGTCCCATTCTCTCCTTCCTCTGTTTTTCGTCCGAAACAGAGCACCTCGTCCTCTCCACCGTGTGTTCCGACCATCGTTGCAATTCCCGCTGTCGCACCCCTTCGACTGCACCACTCATTCCATCGTCGACGCCCTGTGCCTTACTGCCTTCGCCCTAGTCATCGCGCACAGCCACCGTCATCGAAGTCACTATCTGTTGTGAGGAGCTGTTGGAATTGGTGTTTGGTGTTTGTGTAGAAGGGGATCAGCTTTTGGCTGTTTGGTGTTTTGTGAGTAGGAATGGATGATGTTGATGTTTGCAGTTGTGTGTGGGGGATTTGCTATGTTGTTTTGGGTTTGCACATAGTTCGCATGTGTTAACTCGTGTGTTCGTGGGTTTGTTGCTTCGGGATCCTTATCCCGTTATTCTTGATATTCAATTTCTTCATCTAACAAGCATGTCACTATCCTCTTGAATTGTTAATTATATCTAATTCAAGTTTTATTAAAACTCTTGCAAGTAGATCCCTTATTTATCGTATTATACATTGTTCATCTCTTTCGTTGGGTATATTGAGGGATTACACGAGCTAACCCCAATTTACTTGACATTGTGCCAATTTTGACTTCAAAGATTGAATCTTTCATGTGTGCATATAGAATTGATAATATGGTTGTTCATATAATTGTCACAAATAAATTATTGTAGAGAGAATTTCTAGGTTGTATGTTTGATTGATCGATTGTTGTTGGTTGATGTTAAATTAATGCATGTATGTGTTCTTGATCTTACTTACCATGTTTTTATACCCTTCTTGTTGATTGAGAAGTTTATTGGCTAGTGGAATTGATACCCATCATATTTAATTAACTTATTTCATGAAAACTACCCAAAACATGTATATTGCTTGCTGACTGTATGTTGACTGCTATTTTCGACCTAGTAAATGATCCTAAAATAAATTACTTTCTGAATAAGAGTTGTATCCTTATCTTTCTAGTTTCCAGACCATCTTGAATTTTTGAATTCCGAGTTGTGTAGCAAAAGTTATGCTCATTTTATTATAGCTGTGTTTTTATTTTCAGATTATCAGATTCTTGTATCTTTCATGTTTAAACTGTTAAAAGGATGATCAAATGATAAAATTTTGCTTAGATAATTTCCAGATTATTACTTGACATGTTTAGGATTCTAGAAAATATTTTTAAAGAATTTATTATTGAGTTTTTGCTGATTCTAAAATTTTAACAACATGATGTCGATTTTCTGCCTGAACATGAAATCTGTAAAGAACAATGTGTTTGACCAAGCTAATGTTGTCGGATTTTGAATTTTAAATATGTGTTGGAACCGTGTGGAAGTCTAGTTTCTAGAACTTCTGACGGATTCAATTTTCGAGTTCTGAAACAGTGGGAAACTGCATTTTTGTACAAACTACTCTTGCTGTCCAGAATTTTACTTTTCAGTTTTTAATAGATTAATTATTTCTATATCGTTCTATTGCGTGAATCAATGTATGTATATTGCATTGCATAATTCCAATGAGTTATTGTCATCATTCTAATTGTCCTATTTCATGTTACCATCCTATTGTTCCTTTATTGTTACTATTGTTCACCTCATGTCTCAAACTGCATATTGTATTGTTGCATTAATAAAATAATTAACAAGCTGGGGTTTAAGGGATTGACTTGAGTAATGAATAATATAGTGACTGTGTCGGCCAGTATTTATCGATTGATTGTTGGTTGCTGACTAAAACACCCCAATCTTTCGTGTCGTGAACTCGTGAACTCGTGAACCAGTAAACCCATGAACTCATGAATCCGTGAATCAGTGAATAAGTGTGTCAGTGTATCATTATAATGAATCGTGCAATAATATTGTTATCATATCAGTGATTATCATACCGACACATGATCTATAGAATTCACCACTTAGTCTAAACGAAATTGATTGTATGCATTGAACCTGTAGTATGGGATGAAGTAGTACGTGCATTAGTTAGGATTAAAATGATTAATAGACATAAGGATTGACACATCATCATCATTGCATATTGTACATCATCGTTCATATTGATATCGAATATTGTCTAAGTGTTGTTGATATCGACCAATGAATATTGTTATCGATTATTGAACCATTGTTTATACCATTGCATCGTTTACCATGATATTGATTATTGAGTATTGTCCCATGTTAATGATTCCTATTGATCCATTGAATTCATTGTTATACCTTTATTCCATTGTTCCTTGCTTTTTCTACTTGCTGTCCATGACTTGCTCTAAGGACAAATTTTTTTATTTTTTTAGATGAAGTGTACACAAGTAATAAAGGAGAATTACCCGCTAGGATTGGATAGCAAAGATTCTGAAGTTTTAATACTTTCTAATTGCTTAACGTTTTATTGAACTTAATGTATTGAGAATTATTATCTATTTGTGATTGGATTATTATTGTATTAGGCTTATTCCCTGATTTATTATTATTTCCAGACTTTAGTTTATTGTATTTGGATATTTTATATTGCTTCATTCCAAGAATTATTGTTCATGAGATTATTATTATTGCCTATTTTTCTGTATTGATTATATTGTTGAGTTGATCAAATAAACATCTTATGGGTGACATTAGTCATTCGCTGGGCCAATGTTATGTGCTTGTATTCCGTATTTTTGGGAAGCCGGATGTGACAGTAATTCTCCTTGATCACCTGTGAACACTTCATCCAAAAAAAGGAGAAAAATTATCCTTAGAGCAAGTCATGGACAACAATTAGAGAAGGCAAGGATACAATGGAATAACGATACAACAATGAACTCAATAAATCATTAGGAATCAATAACATGGGACGATAACAATAATCAATATCAATGGTAATCGATGCAATGGTTATATACGATAATTCAATATTCGATGACAATATTCAATGGTCGATGTCAATAACACTTAGACAATATTTGATGTCAATAGAAACGATGATGTTCAATATGCAATGTCGATGTTGTGTCAATTCTTAAGTCTATCAATTTTTTAAACCTAAATAATGCACGTACTACTGCATCCCATTCAACAGGTTCGATGCATACAATCAATTTTGTTTAGACTTAAGTGGAAGATTCTATAGATCATATACACGGCACGATAACACTGATTGTTACATTGGTGCACATTGGTCGGCACAATAACACTAAAACAATACACGATGAATTGGGATACTGTGGTTAGTAATCGAACAATAAATCGATAACACTAGCCGACACACACTATTTTGGAAGACATGGCCCACAATTCTGAGTACAGTCACTATATCATCAACTACTCCAGTCAATCTCTTAAACTCCGGCTTGTTAATTATTTTATCGGTGCAACAATACATTATGCAATTTAGAGACATTAGATAAATGATAGTAACAATAGAAGAACAATAGGAAGATAACTTTGGATGAAACAAATAGAATGATGACAATAGAACATTAAGATCATGCAATGCAACATATACACTTCATTTCATGTAATACAATGATATATGTATAATTATATTAAGAAAATCTGGAAAACAAAATTCTGGATAGCAAGAGGTAACTATACAAAAATAAGTTTTACTGCTGCTACAGAAATCTAAAACTGAAATCGTCAGAAGTTCTAGAAACTAGAACTCCCAAAGATTCCAACGCATATTTAAAATACAAAATCTGACAACAGTAGCTATGTCAAATACAACATTCTTTACAGATTACATGTTCTGACTGAAAATCGACATCAAGTTGTTATATCTTTAGAATCAGTGAAAACTCAATTATAAATTCATCTAAAATATTCATTAGACTCCTAAACATGTTAACTATCATTCTGGAAATTATCAGAGTATTACTCTAACATTAACTTAGCTTTTTAATTGTTTAAACATGAAAATATACATGAATCTGAAATTCGGAAAATAAAATGCAGCAGTAGTAAAATTATCATATCTTTTGCAATATAACTCAGAATTTAAATCTTAGATATTCTGAAAACTAGAGACATAGATCTAGAACTTATTCATAAAGTTATTAATTTTGATTTCAAATACTGGGTCGAAAATGTCTCACAAATTCCAAACAGACAACAAACATATAGATTTTCAATAGATTTAATGAAATAAAGCAATCTAACATGATGGGTTCCACTTCAATTAGTCATTAAATCTTTTAATCAGATTGATAGTTACAATAGCATGGTAAACATCATTTAGAGTACACACATATACTATTTTAACAACAACAAAATATCAATCGATCATTCATGCACACAACCTAACATTCAATTCCACGATAATTATTTTTTGTGTGTTGTTTGTATGAATAAACCCTACTATCAATATTACATGGATGCATTAAAGATAAAATTTTTAGAGTCAACAAAGGCTCGAAGTTGAGAATATTTGGGATAGCTCGTGTAATCCCTTAATAAACTCAACGAAAAGGGAAACAATAGTATACAATACGATGAACGATTTGATCTACTTGTAAGAATTTCAATAAAAACTTGAATTTGATACAATATTAATTCAAGAGGAAAGTGACTTGCCTTATGGACGATTAATTCGAATACCAAAGAATAACGGGATGAGAATCCCGAAGCAACGAACACGAACTCGCAAAGAAATACGTGCACACTACATGAACAAAAGAACCACAGCAACACAACAACAATAGAGGGCAGGAACGACAACAAAATCAAGAGAGCAAATGAATGCTGTTGCTGGCGATGGCTGATAGCGGGACAGATGGCGCAAGTGGTGATGGCGGCAAGACTGGCATCGAGGGCAAGGCGGCACGGCGACCTGGGCAGCGTCGGGGGCCTCGGAGGGGGGGTCTGCTTTTGCCGATGGGAAAGGGAAACAGCATAGGGGCATCGGGGGTTTGCTGGGTGTAGTGCTGCGCTCGGGGTTGGGTCACCAGAGGGAGGTCGGGAGAGATGAAGGGGGCAGATGGCGGTAGGGTCGAGTTTGGCTGACGGGAAGAGAGGAGAGAGAGAGAGAGACGGCTAGAATTAGGGTTTTAGGTTGTGTTTTTAGGGTTTGCATTAGGGTAGTACTTATAGGATGCAATTAGGTTGTTGGGTTAATGGGCTAGGATCTAATAATAATAGGTTTGGGTCTAGAATTAATTGCAATTGGGTTTTGTGTTTAATAAGAGATGAATTTGAAGGAAATATGGATCAATAAAAATCACAATTTAACAAAATAAAATCTACAAGATAGATAGCCCAATAAAAGAGAAAAAGAATAGCTTATGAACAAAAATTAAATTGAAATCATCAAGGAAAAATATAAAGTATTTTATTCAAATTGCAAATAAAATATTACAATGGAGGGAAAAAGGAAAAGAACGGAAACGGTAGTTACAATCCTACCCACCTTACAATAAAATTTCATCCTCGAAATTTAAGCAAGTGGTAATAGGGTAACCCCAAAGAAAAGAAAAGAACCACACAAAAAGATGGGGAAACTTGTTCTGAATCTCTTCCTGAAGCTCCCAAGTCAACTCACCCGACGAATGAGGATTCCGAGCAACTCGAACCAATTTGATGACCTTATTCTTCAAAATCTTCTCCCGTCGGTCTAAAATCAAAACTGGACGGATCTCACAGGACAAATCTGGTCGAACAGACAATTCTGAGTAGTCAATAGCATGATTATCATCCTTGACATACTTCATGAGTTGGGAGACATGAAAGACATCTTGCACTCCAAATAGAGCTGGAGGCAACACGAGTCTATAGGCCACCTTGGCTACTCGCTCCACCACATCAAACGGACAAATGAATCTAGGGCTTAGCTTGCCCCACCTACAAACCGGATAACACCTCTCCATGGTGATACCTTGAGAAACACATGATCACCCACTTCGAATTCCAACGGTCTCTTGTGAATGTCTGCCCATTTCCTCTGCCTGTCGTGAGCTGCCTGAAGTTATTTCTTGATCTGGGCCACTGCATCAACAGTCCTCATGATCAATTCTAGCCCCAAAAGCTTCCACTCACCAATGTCATCCCAGCACACTGGTGATCTACACTTCCGACCAGACAAAGCTTCATACGGAGCTGCCTTAAGACTTGCTTGGTAGCTATTGTTGTATGAAAACTCTACCAAGTGTAAATGATCTTCCCAAGAACCTCGAAACTGAAGAACACAGGACCTCAACATATCCTCCAATGTTTGAATAGTCCTCTCCGATTGCCCATCTGTCTGCGGATGGAATGCAGTACTGAATCTCAGCTTACTCCCAAGACTGTTATGAAAACTCTCCCAGAATTGAGATCTGAATCTAGTGTATTTGTCTGGTTTAATGCTGACAGGGACCCCTTGCAATCTGACAATCTCCTGCATGTACTTCTCTGCAAGGCTCTCCATAGACGGACCCACTCGAAAAGTAATAAAATGAGCACTCTTCATCAAGCGATCCATAATCACTCAGATGACATTGTAACCCTTGGGACTTCTAGGCAAAGCAGTCACAAAATCCATTGTAATGTTCTCCCACTTCCACTCCGAAATAGGAAGCGGTTGAAGAAGTCCAGTAGTCCTCTGATGTTCTGCTTTCACTTGCTGATAGATTAGACACTGCGAAACAAATCTTGCACAGCTCTCTTCATACCATACCACCAGAAATGCAACTTCAGATACCGATACATCTTCGTACCACCGGGATGAATACAATAAGGCAAACGGTGAGCTTCTTCGAGTATCTTTTGCTTGACTTCCCCCTTTGGAACACATAGACGGGTCCCAAAATGGAGAGATCTATCATCATGAGTAACCATATCTGTCTTTGAACCGGCTTCAACTTCAGCTCGAAACTTCTGCAATTGTACATCACCAGACTGTGCCTCCTTAATCTGATCCACCAAAGAAAATTGTAACTGAAGCACCAAACAACTCTGCTCGGCACCAGGAAAAACCATATCCCAATCATATTCCTCATAGCTTTCTATCATGCCCCGCTTTCCAAAAATATGAAATACGAGTACATGACATTAGCCCAGCAAATGACTAACGTCACCCATAAGCTATTTATCTGTTCAACTCAACAATATAATCAATATAGAACAATTGCGCAGGCAATAATAATAATCTCATGAACAATAATACTTCGAATGAAACAATATGAAATATCCAAATATAATAAAGCAACATCTGGAAACAATAATAAAATCCGGGCTATAAGCCCAATACAATAATAATCCAATCACAAATTGATAATAAGTCTCGATACATTAAGTTCGATAAAAACGATAAGCAATTAAAAGCATTAAAACTTCAGGATCTTAGTTCTCCAATCCCAGCAGGCAATTCTCCTTCATTACCTATGAACACTTCGTCTAAAAAGAGGATAAAAATTGTCTTTACAGCAAGTCATGGACAACAAGTAGAGAAAGTAAGGAGCAATTGAATAACGATATAACAATGAATTCAATGGATTAATAGGAATTAATAACATGGGACAATAATCAATAATCAATATCATGGTAATCAATGCAATTGGTATAAATAATGATTCAATAATCGATAACAATATTCAATGGTATTAATATAACTTAGACAATATTCGATATCAATAGGAACAATGATGTACGATATGCAATGTCGATATTGTGTCAATCCTTATGTTTATCTATCATTTTAATCCTAACTAATGCACGCACTACTTTGTCCCATATGTTCCAAACCACAGGTTCGATGCATACATACAATTTTGTTTAAAATAAGTAGTGAATTCTATAGATCATGTGTCGATACGATAATCACTGATACGATACAATATTGTTGCACGATACATTACGATGAATCAATGATTCACTGATACGAAACATTGATACGATTCATTAATACGATTCATTGATACAACACGAAAGATTGGGGTGTCATAACAAGCACTCCACAATCAATCGATAAACACACGCCGACACAGTAACTAATTTATTGACTACTCAAGTCAATTCCTTAAACCCCGGCTTGTTAAATATTTTATCAATGTAATAATACAATATGGAAATATGAGACATGAGATGAACGATGGTAACAATAGGGGAACAGTAGGATGGTAACACTGAATAGGATAATTCGAATAATGAAAATAACTTATTAGGATCATGAACTGCAACATGTACACTTTAATTCATGCAATACAATAATATAGGAATAATTAATTTAAGAAAAACATGAAATTATAATTCTGGACATTAAACACAACAGTAGTAAAATGATCATAACTTTTGCTATACAACTCGGAATTCAGTGATTCAAGATGTTCTGGAAACTAGAGACATGGGGCTACAACTCTTCTTCAGAAAGTTATTTATTTTAAAATCATTTACTGGGTCCAAAATAGCAGACAAAATACAGCCAACAAGCAACATACAGGGTTTTGGGTTTTTTTCATGGAATAAAGTAAATAAACATGATGGGTATCAATTCTTTTAGTTGATAAACTTCTTAATTCGCCTGATGGGTGCAATAACATAATAAATTAAATTAGAACACACACATACATCAATTTACCATCAACAAACACCAATCAATCAATCAAACATACAACCTAACAATTATTTGTACAATAGATTAATTGTGTGACAATTATATGAGTACTCCTATCATGATTACTATATAAATGCATGAGAGATTCAATCTTTAGAGTCAATAGAGGCACGATGTCAAGAATATTAGGGTTAGCTAGTGTAAATCCTTAATAAACCCAACGAAAGATAGTCAATACAATGATTCGGTAACGAATAAGATCTATTTGTGGAGTTTCAATAAAATTCTTAAATTTGATACAATTAGCAGTTCAAAAGGGAAAGTGACCTGCCTTTTGGACGATGAAATTGAATACCAAGAATAACGAGATAAGGATCCCGAAGCAACGAACCTACAAACTAACACAAATTAGCACGTGTATAATATGTGCAAACTAAACCCAAAGCAACACAGTACAAAGAAACAACAATGGCAGCATGAATAGTAAAGGGCATGCGGCCTGGCTGACGGCGGGTGCTGACAGTGAGCGGGGGCGGCATCGACGAGGAGCGACGGCACCAGGGTTGTCGACGTCGACGAAAAGGGGCAGCAGCGTCGGTCTGGCACTGCTCGATGGGAAACATGGGAGTCGGGGTTTTGGGTTTGGGCTATTGTTGATGTCGAGGACAGAAGAGGAGGTCGGGGGGTGTGCTGGCATCGATAGGGGGTGTCGACGAAGGAGGGCGGCGCTCAGGAAGACACCGGAGATCGGGGGGATGGCTGGAGAAGATGGGTTTGGAGTTAGGGAAGATGAGCAGTGGGTTGGGCGGGAATTCTGATCGAGGAAAGAGAAACGAGAGGAGAGAGAAGGAGGGGAGAGAGAAAGCAGCTGTTAGGGTTTCAATTGTGCAAATTTTATGGTTTGTACTAGGGTTGTATTTATAGGTTGTAATTAGGATGTTGGGTTAGTGGTTTAGGATCCATTAATAGCGGGTTTTGGGTTAAGGAATAGCAGTAATAGGATTTTGGGTTCAACAAGTGATGGGTTTGAAGACAATATAGTTCAAATAAAACACTCACAATTAAATAAAAGAAAAATAGGATCACCAAGAAAATAGTTCATCAAGAAGAACAAAGAATTTTATGAACAAAAATTTAAATCCAAATAAATAAATGAATAATACAAATGAATAGAATATAAATTGGGCTTGAAAATAAATTGGAATTCACCCAGAAAACCAGATATAGTACAATAATAAAATATTTCGATAGATGAATTTTAAATAGATAATCAAGAAATTACAATTAATTATTATACTGATAATAATAATAAAATTATACAACAAAATAATATTCGGGTTTAAAAATTTCATCAAAATAATCCAATAATAATAATAATATATTTGATTTTGGACTCAAATAAAAATATTAGATCAATATGAAATAGGAAGTAAGATTAAAATATGCCATTATTCGAAATGTATAAAAAATTTCGATTAGAAAACACTGTAATGAAATATCTGAAATGAATTTAGCACAACATAAATTTATAAAATTCAAATTATAGAAAATGCACGAAAAATACTTATTGTCGGGAATTGGGGTTACAATCCCACCCACCTTACAACAAAATTTCGTCAGGCGGTACGCAGGACAAAGCAAAGGCAAATTTGTGGAACAACAAAACAGGGGATTCAAAGGGAAAGACAAAATGGTGGCAACACCAGAATTAGAAAGAATATGGATATGAATGAAGTGATTTAGAAAGATTTTAAATAAAGATTCAATGAATGATGGCAATGCAAATGTATGGACAAGAAGTAAACAATGCAAAGAAAGAGAAGCAACAAGAGAATCCTGGGACCTGTGGGTTATGGGCCCACCACTCTTTCGCTGCGCTTCTCTGATAGTGAAACTCCAAGCTGTTGACATGTCGTAACAGATCAAGCGATGCCGATCAACGAACCAAGCAGGAAGAAAAGGAACGGATGACACCGGAGTCAAAAGAATATGGGTACGAATGAAATTATACCCAATAAGAATTCAATGAATGGACGGGAAAAAAGACAACAAGGAATGAAGAAACTGAATGTGAAGGGATCAAAGAGGAATCAAATAAAACTAGTTCCCAGATCATAAGTTGGTTATCAATTATTCCTGTGATCTCTGTATTGCACATACTGTTGAGTCAAACCGGTTAAAACCCAAATCTGACAAAAATATCAGTCAAAGTCAAACTATGTTTCGTTAGTCACGTTTGACTGATATATTATCCAAACATGGCTATGATACCACTAAAAACCTTGTCACGCCTCGCTTTCCAAAAATACGGAATACGAGTACATGACATTGGCCCAGCAAATGACTAACGTCACCCACAAGCTGTTTATCCGATCAACACAACAATATAATCAATACAGAATAATTGTGCAGGCAATGATAATCTCATGAACAAAAATACTTGGAATGAAACAATATGAAATATCCAAATACAATAAACCAACGTCTGAAAACAATAATAAAATCCAGGTCATATGCCCAATACAATAATAATCCAATCACAAATAGATAATAAGTCTCGATACATTAAGTTCAGTAAAACGATAAGCAATTAAAAGCATTAAAACTTCAGAATCTTTGTTCTCCAATCCCAGCAGGCAATTCTCTTTCATTACGTATGAACACTTCATCTAAAAAGAGGAGAAAAATTGTCCTTAGAGTAAGTCATGGACAGCAAGTAGAGAAAGTAAGGAACAATGGATTAACGATAGAATAATGAATTCAATGGATCAATATGAATCAATAACATGGGACAATAATCAATAATTAATATCACAGTAATCAATGCAATTGGTATAAACAATGATTCAATAATCGATAACAATATTCAATGGTATCAATAACACTTAGAAAATATTCGATATCAATAAGAACAATGATGTACGATATGCAATGTCGATGTTGTGTCGATCCTATGTCTATCAATCATTTTAATCCTAACTAATACACGTACTACTGTTTCCCATATGTTCCATACCATAGGTTCGATGCATTCATACAATTTTGTTTAGACTAAATGATGAACTCTATAGATCATGTGTCGGTACGATAATCACTGATACGATACAATATTGTTGCACGATACATTACGATGATTCATTGATTCACTGATACGATACATTGATACGATTCATTGATACAATACACGAAAGATTAGAAGGCCGTAGTCAGCACTCCACAAGCAATCGACAAATACTGGCCAACATAGTCACTATATTATTCACTACTCTAGTCAATCCCTTAAACTCCGGCTTGTTAAATGTTTTATCAATGCAACAGTACAATATGCAAATATGAGACATGAGATGAACAATGGTAATAATAGGGGAACAATAGGATGGTAACACTGAATAGGACAATTAGAATGATGAAAGTAACTTATTAGGATCATGCAATGCAACGTATACACTTTAATTCATGCAATACAATGATATTGGAATAATTAGTTTAAGAAAAACTTGAAATTACAATTCTGAACATTAAACACAGCAGCAGTAAATTGATCATAACTTTTTCTATACAACCTGGAATTCAGCGATTGAAGATGTTCTGGAAATTAGAAACATGGGGCTCCAACTCTTCTTCAGAAAGTTATTTATTTTAAGATCATTTACCCGGTCGAAAATAGCAGACAAAATACAGCCAACAAGCAACATACATGGTTTTGGGTATTTTTCATGGAATAAAGTAAATAAACATGATGGGTATCAATTCTATTAGTTGATAAACTTCTTAATTCACATGATGGGTGCAATAATATGATAAATAAAATTAGAACATACATATACATCAATTTACCATCAACAAACACCAATCAACCAAGCAAATATACAACCTAACAATTATTTCTACAATAGATTAATTGTGTCACAATTATATGTGTACTCCTATCATGATTACTATATAGATGCATGAGAGATTCAATTTTTAGACTCAATAGAGGCATGATGTCAAGAATATTGGGGTTAGCTTGTTTCAGCCCTCAATAGACCCGACGAAAGATAGTTAATACAATGATTCGATAACGAATAGGATCTAGTTGCGGAGTTTCAATAAAATTCTTGAATTTGGCACAATTAGCAGTTCGAGAGGCAAAGTGACTTGCCTTTTGGACGATGAAATTGAATACCATGAATAATGGGATAAGGATCCCGAAGCAACGAACCCACGAACTAACACAAATTAACACATGTATAATACGTGCAAACTAAACCCAAAGCAACACAGCACAAAGAGACAGCAATCACAGCAGCAACAGTAAAGGGCTTGCAGCCTGGTCGATAATGGGGGCTGACGGCGAGAGGGGGCGGTGTCGACGGGGAGCGATGGTGTCGGGGTGTTCGACGTCGATGGAAAGGGGCAGCAGCATCGGTCTGGCGCTGCTCGATGGGAAACATGGGAGTTGGGGTTTTGGGTTTGGGCTGCTGTTGATGTCGAGGACAGAGGAGGAGGTCGGGGGGTGTGCTGGCATCGATGGGGGGTGTCGACGAAGGAAGGCGGTGCTCAGGAAGACGTCGGAGATCGGGGGGATGGCTGGAGAAGATAGGTTTGGAGTTAGGGAAGATGAAAAGTGGGTTGGGCGGGAATTCTGATCGAGGAGAGAGAAACGGGTGGAGCGAGAAGGAGGAGAGAGAGAAAGCGGCTCTTAGGGTTTCAATTGTGCAATTTTTCGGATTTGTACTAGGGTTGGATTTATATGTTGTAATTAGGATGTTGTGTTAGTGGTTTAGTGTCTAATAATAGCGGGTTTTGGGTCAAGGAATAGTTGCAATTGGATTTTGGGTTCAACAAGAGATGGGTTTGAAGACAGTAGGGTTCAATTAAATACTCACAAAAAATAGTTCATTAAGAAGAACAAAGAATTTCATGAAAAAAAAATTAAATCCAAATAAATAAATAAATAATACAAATGAATAGAATATAAGTGGGTTTGAAAAAAAATTGGAATTCACCAAGAAAACCAGATCTAGTACAATAATAAAATATTTCGATAGATGATTTTTAAATAGATAATCAAGAAATAATAATTGATTATTATAATTATAATAGTAATAAAATTATACAACAAAATCATATTCGGGTTTAACAATTTCATCAAAATATTCCAATAATAATAATATATTTGATTTTGGACTCAAATATAAATATCCGATCAATAAGAAATGAGAAGTAAGATTAAAATACATCATTATTTGAAATGAATAAAAAATTTCGATTAGAAAACACTGTAATGAAATATCTGAAATGAATTTAGCACATTATAAATCTATAAAAATCAAATTATAGAAAATACATGGAAAATACTTATTGTCGGGAACGGGGGTTACAATCCTACCCACCTTAGAACAAAATTTTGTCAGTCAGTACGAAGGACAAAGTAATGGCAAATTTGTGGAATAACAAAACAGGGGATTCAAAGGGAAAGACAAAATGGTGGCTACACCAGAATTAGAACATTCATGGATATGAATGAAGTGATCTAGAAAGATGTCAAATAAAGATTCAATGAACGATGGCAATGCAAATGTATGAATGAGAAGTAAACAATGCAAAGAAAGAGAAGCAACAAGAGAATCCTGGGACCTGTGGGTTATGGGCTCACCACGCTTTCGCTACGCTACTCTGATAGTGAAACTCCAAGCTGCTGACATGTCTTAGAAGATCAAGTGATGCCGATCGACGAACCAAGCAAGAAGAAAAGGAACGGATGACACCGGAGTCAAAAGAATATGGGTACGAATGAAATTATACCCAATAAGGAATCAATCAATGGAAGGAAAAAAGACAACAAGGAATGAAGAAACTGAATGTGAAGGGATCAAAGAGGAATCAAATAAGACTATTTCCCATATCATAAGTTGGTTATCAATTATTCATGTGATCTCTGTATTGCACACATTGTTGAGTCAAACCGGTTAAAACCCAAATCTGACAAATATATCAGTCAAAGCCAAACTTCCTTTTGTCAGTCACGTTTGACTGATATATTATCCAAACCTAGCTCTGATACCACCAAAAATCTTATCATGCCAGCGTCCCAAAAATACAGAATACGAGGACATGACATTGGCCCAGCGAATGACTAACGTCACCCATAAGCTGTTTATTTGATCAACTCAACAATATAATCAATACAGAATAATTGTGTAGGCAATAATAATAATCTCATGAACAATAATACTTGGAATGAAGCAATATGAAATATCCAAATACAATAATCCTTGGCAACGGATACCAGTTCTTACTATGTTTTTCTACTTGGCAATACAGAACAATTTTTATACTATGTTTATCATTACTATTGAAGCATGCTCTGATACCAATCTCTGTAGCGCCCCTGTAACCCCTATTTCTGCAAATTCGTATTTTCTTGAGTATTTTTCTATATTTTGATATTTATAAATTGTTATTGTTAAATTCGTTTCGAACTTCTTCGTTAAAACATTTTTCTAAACAATAATTATAACTATTTCGAATAAACTTGTTTCCCTTTCTACTTGACCAACTGATGATGTTTTAACACTCAAAATATTGTTACTGATTAGAACTATTTCAACGAATTCCTATTTTTATATATTGATTTTGCTAGTATTTTTATTGTCATTATTATTACTAATTGTTATTATTAGTATTATTATTTTTATTTACATGGTTATTTCTATTCTTATTGTTACTATGAATATTTATTGTTATTGATTGTTGAAACAAATCAATTCTTATTTAATAATTGTGTTTATAATTATTTCAATTAATTTACATGGTACAAATTGTATTTTGTTATGAATCGTATGTTATCGGATATCTCATTCTTTTGTATTTGGGTTTATATTAATCTTTATATTCATATATAATGTATTTTATCTTATTGGATTTATACCCAAATACCCAATACCCAATATCTCTATTTTTCCCTATATAAATACTAATCTTCTAAACCCTAACCCTAATTAATCCCCAAACCTCTCAGCCGCCTAGTGTTTTGACCCCCGCCTAACCCCTCTCCCTGTTCATCCTCTCCATCTCTCTACCCTCTCTCCCTATTCCGCTTCAACCCAACCGAAAACCACCCCATCTCTCATCGCTCTTCCGTCGCCTCCCGATCGCCACCACCATCATCATCTTCGCCATCCCCTTCCTGGTCGCTCGTCGCTAACCCCGTCATCATCCTCACAGCCATCTCCTCCCTCGTCATCTTTGTCCCCCATTGCCGAACCCAACTCAACCCATTGCTTCGCCATTACCGATCCTTTCCGTGCATCCCCTACATCCTCCGCAGAACCCCATTGTCCTCATCACCTTTTTCCCGCCGTCTTCACCACTGAACCCATTGCTCGACCCAATCCACCGTGAGTTTCCATCGCCGTAATTCCTTGTCGTCGCCATATCCACTGCCGTGCACCCCTCCATCGTCTTCATCATTTGCCGCCGCTCCACCGAGACCCTTGTGCATCGCCGTCGAGTCCTCGAGATCGTCGCACCATCGTTCTCTGTTTTCAACCGCAAGAACGAGCTCTTCGTTCGTCGGAGTTATCGTCGCCACCATCGCTTCCCGACCATGGTGCTGTCACCTCTGCAGTGCTCTCGCCGTCGTGCCGCACCCAGTGCAGTCGTCGCGCCATTTGCCATGTCGGTCGTTCTCTCTCTCCGATCCGAAGGTAGAAGACATGATCCTAGTGGTCGAATTTGGTGTCCTGTGTTCCATCCGTATTGGATCCTGATCGCTGTTCCGTGTTTTGGGCCAGATCCGGTGTATGGAAGATCTCTTATTAGTTGTTTTTCGTGTTTCGTGTTCTGTGCGGAGCAGATTCAGTTAAGTGTTCTGTGTTCTGGCCGATCCGGTGTGAAGTTCTTTTGGCTATTGCTGATTGGTTTTTCGCGCATATTTTTGGAGTTTTTGCCCGAAATTCTGATCCCGTTATTCTATTTTAAATTATATCTGCAATAACAGACAAGTCGTTTCTTGAACCCCTTTCATTATTTGTGTTCAAAATTAATTGATTTCATGCAAGTAGATCCGTCCTTTTTATTATCAAAAATCTATTTTGACAATTCCGTTAAGATTATCTAGGGTTTACACGAGGTAACCCGACATACTCTTAACTTTGTGCTATCTCCTTGATCTTAACCCAGTCCCCAATGTTTCATGCATATGCACAATTAAAATAACTAGATTTGTTCTTAGAACTGCTTGATGAAATAGACATGAATGTACTGATTTGGTTTAAATAATGAATTGACACCACGACTGTAATAAAGGTACCATGAACCTTAGAAATTGCATGTTGACACCTAGGATTCACTTGATTACAAATTTGCATGCTTTTTGTGACCATATGATTTATTTAATTGCTATTCATGCTTAGACATTTGCTGGACTGCTGTATATTTCATTTTGAAATAGACTTTTGACCATACTAGAGACATAATCTGGAAGAACTTACTAGACATAAATCGTAGCCCTTGATGTCTAGATAATTTTTCCCTACTCTGGATTAAAATTCCAAATTACCATGTGTTAGTTATCATCACTTTAATGCAACTGGGTTAGTAATTCCAGACTCAGATTTTCATGCGTTTTCTGCTATTGTTTGTTTTCATTGACCATGTTAATAGTACAAGAAAAATCTGAAATAATTTAGGATGGACCTAGACATGTATAGGTATCAGCCAGAATTTTTTTAGATTTTAATAATGAATTCTCTGAACCGAAACAATTAGTAAAACACAAGATACTGCATGCTGCATGGACTTAAAATCTGATTAGAACAGTGTTTTCACCTTAGTTCCCATATCTTTTATATACCTTAATTATACTCGTTAGAACCATGTGAAAGTCTACTTTCGAGATCTTCTGACGGATTTAGTTTTTCTATTTTGTAGTGACTGGAATCCATGTTTTAGTACAGCAAGGTCATGCTGTCCTGATCATGTGGTATGTGTGTAAATGACTTGTTTGCTTCATGCTTTGTCTGTAATGCTTAGAATTAGTCACACATAGTAATGAACAACATTGACATCCTCTTGCATGCTCACATAGGATTAAAATGACTAATAAAAAGCCGAGGTACCATGGGTAGACTAGGTAGTGAATGATCGGAAACTGTACTCGATCGGGCCCTACTACCTGAACTGCACTGACCGATACTGATGGCCATAAATACTGCTCGATAAACACTGCTCGAGAAACACTGATACTGAACATGAATACTGATTACAGTCCAAGTACACAGACCGAGAATTCACCATCAGTCTAAAACGTTTACGGTGTGTTGCGCGGAACCTGTATTATGGGATGCAGTAGTACATGCACTAGATAGGCTAATAAAATGTTAATAACCTTCATTCACTGCCTGATCCTGACATCTCGCATTACATGCGTGATTTACTGTAGATCCTTAATATTTTTCCTGCCTTTGCTTTATTCTTTGATTTTGACCATGTCCCTTTCCTTTGATATTCATGCTCCCTTTATTCTCTGTTTTCTCTACTTGCTGCCCAAGACTTGCTCTAAAGGCTTTTTTTTCTCTTTTAGATCAAGTATTAACAAGTACCGAATGAGCAATCCCAGAAGTAATTGGTGAGCAAACTCCCTAAAGATTGGAGCTGGACTTTAAACACTTAGCTATCTTTTCTTATTTGCTTATTGTATTTCTTTTCATCATACTTTGTATTCTTGGGCTTTATGACCCGAAATTGTTTTATCCCAGATGTTGGATTATTATTTAGTGAATTTATTTCATGATTATCTTTGAGTTTACTTATTGTTTATGTGATTATATGCTTTGCTTGCGTGGTTATTTGACTTCAATATTGTTGAGTTAGACCGGTACAACTTAAGGATGATGTATAATCATTTGCTGGGCCTTCGTTATGTGCTCGTATTCCCGTATTTGGGAAGCGGGGCGTGAGAGCCCCGAATTTCCAATATAATATCTCAAAAATACGTAGCACAATTCCTAGCATCTACTTCAATGTAATAGTAAAAATAGCCAAAACAAAGATAAATTTTTTAACTTTTATTACAACAATTCTTTACAAAACACTGCGAAAAATTAAACACCTTGAATTACAATTCTTTCTTTTACAATTTACATAACCTACATTATCATTCAACCACATGCATCCAAATCCCAAGCTATAGGCACTTACATGTAAAACATGAGGCTAGAGATAACCCTAACTCCCAAAACTACGGGGTTAGCCATAACGGTGAATGACATCGAAAGAAATACAATGTAAATAAAACATCAAGAATAAAGTCATAAACAACACATATCAACAATAGTAACGAATGGAATATTAAATTACAGTAAATAAAACATGAAAACATCGAGTGAAACTGGACTAAGTGTCAAGTGTAGAAAAACAGAAAACAAATATGCATAAAACCAAGTCAAGAAAACACAAATGCAATATGATGACTCTCAAATGCATACTTGTCGGATTCTATGCATTCCATACTACATAGGTCTGGTGCAAGCCCTTATCGTTATCCACTTTATAGGGTTAGATCTCTCTTTTATGCAACTAATCCTACTACGGTGATGGAAATAAGATCCAGATTACTTATCCACTTTATAGGGTTAGATCTCTTTTTTATGCAACTAATCCTACTACGGTGATGGAAACAAGATCCAGATTACTCTGCGAATAGGCATCACAACCCTCAACGCACAAGAATCATGCAAGAATAGCTAAAAAAAAACCGAAGAATCACCTCCCTGCCGTGTACCCCACCGTCGCCTCTCGATGTACAAGTACACAGGAACATCCTGTGAATAGACCCATTTGCCCTTGACACGCGAATGTACCTGTATGTTCTGTGAATAGGCACTACAGACCCTCGACACGCGAACATACTAATAGTCCTCTCAAGACAGAAGACACAAGTCTTGGAACGCATCCACTGGACTGGACCCTAAGAGTATATACTTATATTTCCCAAGTTCCATCACATCTCCTGTAGTGACCTGTCCTGAAGTTGATTGTTATTAAAACACAAATTCCCCCTCTCTAGAGTTAGCATATCCTACCGACTTAGTTTCACAACAACAACCAGATGACCCAACTGGTCATAATTCACAAATCTCAACTACCAGTTCAAAGGACTCCCACTCAACTCCTAGAGACAAACAAATCGAATATCAACGCCAAAACTTTCAATAAAGCTCTTAATTCTGAATCTCGAAATGTTTATATCAATAAAAACTTCTTTAATTAAGAACCAAATACATTTAGTATACTTACAAATTCTAGAATTGAAATAAGTTATTAAATCTATTAAACAACTGAGAATCATAATTTGAAATCATAGAATATCACAAAACATCAATTCCATCGAAAATAGTATATATTCCATTTTATAAAGTCATAGAAATACAATTTAAATTATATTATAAACAAAATATATTCTCTGTAAAATACTGTAATCTGTAGCAAAAACATCATCTAAAATACTAGATCAATAATCCATAATATCGAAGAAACAATCTTTCAAGAAATCAACAGAAAACTCAACTAAAACAATCAGCCAGTCAGCTGACAGTCGACTGTCAAAGACAGTGCGAAACACGACGGTCGACTGTCAAGCAAAAATTCGAAAACCCAAGAATTGACAGTTGATTGTCATTCTAGTACAAAAATATGGCGGTCGACTGTCATATTAAGAAAAATGCAGCTTTGAAATTCATGCACATTTTTACTGATACTTCGTTAAATCTTTGTAAAATCATAAATCTGCAAAAAAAAATACCGTGATGATTAAATACAACTTGTATAACATATAGGAGTTTATAAAACTAGTCAAAACTTCATCAAGATCATATAAGAGCAAATTTTCGACAAATCTTCTTCAAAACAGCAAAAGTATATGTATATATGTGTATAGGGGTGTTTAAGCATCAGTAAAACATCAAAATCCATCAATTAGAAGTAATATAATGTGTAGATTCAATCTCAGTACTAAATCAAATCATATCCAATTGAAAACTTCACAAAACATAAAACTTCAATTTTCGACAATTCTTCAAAACAGTAAACTACATATGTATATATAAGTTTTTATAAGTGTTCAAGCATTTGTTAAGCATCCAAATTGATCAATTATAAGTATTATATGTTTCAATTTACACTCAGTATGAAACAAATCAAGATCAAAATGAAAACTTCACAAAACACAAAATCCACTTTCGACTGAACATCCATCAGACCCGAAATTGAAAACCCTTTTCAAAATATTAAGCTTGATCTCTTTTGATCCAAAACCCTTTCTACAACTTGTTATACACATACCCCACTGATTTCAATAGTTTACCCATGAATATATGCAATTGTAACATGTGTATAATCATGTTCTCTTCATCAAAATCATCCAACAGACCGCATATGCATACATACATAGTAAATAATGAGTTTTGTTCTCTTTTGCAATAAACATCATACACTCTCATTATAATCAATCAAAACAACAAGGAAATGAAAGAAAGCATCCTACTCAAGATTTCTAATAGGTTGTTTAACAATCTTAAGTCATCTATTTATGGTTTTAATTATCAATAGCATAGTTTTCATGAAAAGATTCAATTTTTATTCAGCCATCCATCAAAATTCATCATATCATCATACAAACTCCTAACATGCTTTCTAATGGGCAAATGATCACATCCAACATGCATAGAATAACAGGAAATCAAACATATGTTACTCACCTTTTTGAAGAATCAACCAAAGTAATAAAAGAGTAAGAAAAGTCCTTCCTTTCGCAAGAAAATCAAGATCCTCGCTTCGAAACTTCAAAAAATCCATATTAAAAAAACCATTTGTGTAGTGCAGCAAAGAGACGGCTGCACCTAAGTTATATAAGGCCAGAAATTAGGTGTATTAGGGTTTTGAATAAGTTTTGTAAAATATCCCTTTTGAATATATCTTTACATATATATATATCTTTATACTTGAAAATTAATTAACCAATAAAACGTAGGTTTAAAAACAAAAATGAATAACCCAATCTAGGCCAGCACTGTTTTAAAAATCCAGAAAAACAAATTTTGTAATTTTGGCCTCTAAGTGGCAATTTTGCAAAAAAGTCATTTTTAAAGAAATTTGCTAAATAAATCAAATATATTGAAAAAAAAGGCAAAATTTTTACCTCTGGGTTGGCTAGCCATCATGCTCAGCCCAAAAATCCAAAACTCTGGAGTTTTTACTCCAAGTGGTAATTTTGCACAAAATTCTCTTTTTTTGTAATATTTGCAAATAGGTCAAATAAATATCAGAAAAATACAGAAAATTCACAAATAATACCTACTAATAAATATTAGGTTTTCCCAAAATAGTTTCAAACTTTGAACTTCCCAAAAAAGTATTTGCACGTATTTTGCACGTGTAAAAAGATAAATTTCATAAAAATATTTATTAAATCACCAAAAATCATTTTGATCCATTTATTAATCTCGAAAACATTATTTAAAAATCTAGGGTGTTACTTCATTTCCTCCTTAGAATAGTTCTGTTCTCAGAACTACTACTAATAGGGAACAAACAATATAAGCAAAAATGCAACCACATAAATGTTAAATAGTTTAATGAATATAATCACACAAGAGAATTTAATTTAACCAAAAATAAATACAATTCAATCAAAAGATTACAATCATACAAAAGAATCAATCATACAAAAAACTCAGGAAAATCCTTCTGCATGCGATCCTTCGGCTCCCAAGTAGGTTCCGTTACGCAACTCTGATAACTTGCCATCGGAAACCTGCTGCAACATCCTCTGAATCTCTGCATCTGGTTTCTTACCTTCCTTAATCTGCTCTCTCAAAGAAAGCTGCATCCTCAACTGAGCCAAAGACGCTCATAAACCCTGCAGTACCACATCGGTACATGCCTGGTCAAACTCGGCTGCCAACTCTCTCTGAGTAGTGATCAAATTCGACAAACTGCTCTTCTGACTAAGCCCATCGGCCACCACATCCGCCTTGCCTGGATGATACTTGATCTTAGGAGAAATGTCTTCCAACACTTCCAACCACCTTCTCTGCCAAAGATTTAGATCATTCTGCTGATAAATGTACTTCAGACTTTTGTGGTCTGTATACATGTGGACCTTCTCTCCATATACATAATGCCTCCACTGCTTCAAGGCAAAGACAATACCTGCCAATTCCAGATCATGCGTTAGATAGTTCTTCTCATGCGGATGCAACTGCCTCGAACCATATGAAATAACATTCCCTTCTTGCATCAAGATGCCCCCTAAACCTCTGAGAGATGCATCACTGAAGATATCATAATCCTTCCCAACTTGTGGCAAAGCTTAGATGGACACAGTCGCTAACCTCTCCTTCAGCTCAAGGAAACTCGCCTCACACTTATCAGTCCATGTGAATGCCACATTCTTCCGAGTTAACCCTGTCAAAGGAACTGTGATCTGCGCATAGACCTGAATGAATCTCCTGTAGTACCCAGCCAATCCCAAGAAACTTCTGTCTTCCTTCACTGTCGTTGGCCTGTGCCAATCCTTCACTGCTTCAACCTTCTGAGGATCAGTGACCACTCCCTCCTTAGAAAGGATATGACCAAGGAAAGCTACCTCAAACTTCCAAAACTCACACTTCGACAGCTTGGCATACAAGTTATGCTCCTGTAACTTCTTCAATAACTCTGCCGAGTGCTTAGAGTGCTTTCCTCCGACTTCGAATACACCAAAATATCATCAATGAAAACCACCATGAAGGAATCAGTAAATGGCCGCCAAATCTGATTCATCATATCCATTAACACTTCCGGTGCATTCGTCACTCTGGATTACATTACCAAAAAATCATAGAGCCCATGACGAGTCCTGCAAGCTGTTTTACTCATATCTTCCTACTTAACTCGAACCTAATGATACCCTGATCGCAAATCAATCTTCGAAAATATAGCTGCTCCTTGAAGACTATCACACAGATCATTAATTCGTGGAAGCGAATACTTGTTCTGATTAGTCCCTGTTCAACTTCCGATAGTCAATGCACATCCTCATTGACCCATCCTTCTTCTTCACTAACAACAATGGTGCTCCCCACGGTGAAGAACTCGGTCTGATAAATCCCTTACTCAGCAATTCCTCGGTCTGCTTCTTAACTTCATCTTTCTCTACAGGTGCCATCCTGTACGGAGCCTTAGAAATTAGAGCACTCCCCGGATGAACATTAATATAGAACTCAACGCTTCCCCAAAAGGAGATATGGAATACGGATACGTGACTAAGTCCAGCGAATGATTTTCATCATCTATAAACTGTCAGGATCTTTACAACAAGCACAAGAATAATCAAAGTAGGAAGCAAGAGAAGTCAACCATGCATGCATATATGAATCAATATACCAATATGAATTTACTTGAAACAAAACTTAATAAATTTTAAATAAACCAGATCTGAACAAGTTAATAATTCTGGGTCACATTGCCCAATACAAAATAATCCAAGTAATCAAAGTGCAATTATTCAAGATAAGCAACAAGAAAATAAATAGATATAGCAAAATCTCCAGCCAACTAGGATCTCAGATCACCTACTCTATCCGGCAGCTGATCAGCATAATCTGCAATTTAACAAATTACAGAAAAATGAAAGAGAAACAAAACGTTCGTCAATGCAAGTTACGGACTGCTTGTAGTGCAGGCACAAGTACAGGAAAATAACAAACTACATAGAGTGATAGCGGAAGCATGCATAGCATGGATAGACGGAAACAAAATAGAACAACTAGCATGGCAAGATGAACAAGTGCAAGTGGCATGTCGCAAGTGTCAAGTAAACAAGTAGCATGTAAACGAGTAACAAGTAACAAGTGTCAAGTATCAAGTATCATGTACAAGTAACAAGTAGCACGTGTCAAGTGATCATGTTTTTTCAAGTCTTGTATTAAATCTATCTAGGCAGCACTTCATGCGTCCCAGGTTTTTACCACATGGTTGCAACATTCAAACAATTTCATTTTAGATTTCGTAGTGGATCATATAGGGCAGTGTACTCAGGGACAAGTATCAAGTAATTAAGTATCAAGTGTCTTGCCTCAAGTATCAAGTATCAATCCTTAAGTATCAAGTATCAAGTAATCAAGTAATCATGTTGGATCTATAGATCCCCTTCCAAGTACACGTTTCTGCATTTTCCACTATTAGATCTTTCTCTTTAAACCACGGCTTAGTTATTTATTATTATTATCAAACATGCATATATGTGTCACAAACAGGGCAAATATAACATGGTATAAACAAGTAACAGGTTCAGATTGAAAATGAACATGCACAGGTGAAAGACAACACAAAAGATTTGGACAACAAAAATTCTAGTTCAGGACAGCAAGACAGTACTGCACTAAATCTAGGATTTCCGTTGTCACAAACATACGATTCTAGATCCGTCAGAAAATCTAGAAAATAGACCTCCGACCGAATCCAGCAAGTATGTATAAGTGATATGGTATTTCACAAAAGCATGTCTCAAAACTGATTTGTATCTAGAAAACATGTTCAGCCAGAAATCAGAAGTTGGTAATCATAAACAGGAAAACGACATAAAACTTACTGATTTAGTCCACGAAAAATCTGGGGTATTTCCTAGTATGTCTTGTATCAGAAAATAAAGTTTCATAATTTTTCAACATAGATAGAATAGTCAAGTAAAATCAGAAAGCAGCAAGATACAACAGTTTTATAAATCTGGAATCATAAACACAGCTATACTAAACCAGTAATATCTCACAAAATATAAATCAAAATCCATATCCGTCAAAAGGGTGATAAAATAGTTACAATAGGCTATAATTCATATTCACAAAGTTTTTATATACAGTAAATATAATCAGGTTGAAATTAAGTATCTTTACAGAATAGTATAAAAATTCTGCATGTATAGTAGTTGTTTGCAAATATAGAATAGTTTGTAAAGGTTATCAATTAAATCAATAAAAATTAGCAGGGTTAATCCCAATCATGTCTAGTTGTAACCAGCAAAATATTGGATCACAATATTGTGTTTAACATCAGTAGAAAAAACAAATTACCATACAGAATTCATATAAAACTGGATCTAGAATTTTAAACACATCTGTAGTAAAATAGTCATAAATTGCAACTCATATATCGAAACTGAGATCTGTCATAAAATCTGGAAAGCAGACATAATTATCTATAATTCAAATTAACAAATAATTTTCATATACTGACCTTAATAGGGTCTAAATTACTGATCAAAAACGGGGAATCGACAAAACAGAAAATAACCTTCATGCACAAAATCAACTAGTTCATATGAAACTCATCCAAAACATAACCAATCGTGAAATATGATGTACTAGATGTCCAAGCAACATGGTATAGGGTATTTAGCAAGTCTACACAAGTTATACTACTACCAACACATCAAGCATACAAGATCATATAACAAGTCATGAATCACGAACAACATGCATGTGTACGACAAGAAGTTGTTATCCCTAAGTTATTTCATGTTATGTGTGTAATAAGGCAACTACGGGCGGGTCAACACAATAGAGACAAGATATAACGGAGGTTTTGTCCAAGAATTGTCTCTAAAACAAACCTACACTACAGGCGGTATTTAGTACTTGTATTACACAACAAAAAGATTACAACTTACTTGCCTTATAGCCGACGAAGAGAACGGAGCAAGAGCAAGAATAACGGGAACAGATCCTGGACACGAACTCAAAAAATGAGTCATGAACCAAGAATGGACACACGTGATCACACGAACACAATACTCATGAACCACGAACACGACCTCGAATCAAAACTCACACACACTCGAACACCAAGAGAGCAAGAGGAAGAGAGGGAGAGAGATATGGCACCCACAGAGGACGATGGCAGTGCTGATACTGCCGGCGCTGTCTGTCATCGGAGGGAAGATAGGCGCACAGGGAGGCATCGGGGCTGCTGGGGCTGTTGCGTCACTCGGGAGGTCGCAACACAGGGGTGTTAGGCACTATGGTTCTCTGATGTAGCATCGGAGTGCGGATGAGTGGCAGGATGGGGGGTCGCCAAGCAGGGAAAGCCGCACAGGCAGAGGGCTGACGGGTTGCTGGCATGACGCAAGGAGGAGAAGAGGGGATGGGAGAGCACAGGGATGACAAGGTGAAGCAGGAGGAGGCAGGGAAGGGATCGGGGGTATAGGCAGCTAGGGTTTGCATTCGGGGAAAGAGTATATAGGGGTAGTGTATATATATATATACATGATTATTAGGGTTAGGGTGCACTCGAAGTTGGGTTCCGGGTATACAATGGGGGCCATTCGGGTTGCAGGGGGATTAGGTGAATGTGGGTAAGGGCTAACGGGTAGGGTATGGATTATTAGGGTTATAAGGAGATTTAATAGGGTTTGGGGATGAATAGATCCAAATAAAAAGAATAGGGTGATCCAAAATAAAGAGATGGTAACAAAATGAATAAACAAAATGAGGTAGAACAAATTGAATAATAAGGATAAAAAATATAAGCTCGATCAGACAAAGATGATATGATAGGAGACAATAGAATCAAGAACTCAAATAACAAGACGACAACTCAAATAAATAAATATATTGAAAATAAAGATCCAATATACGGTCCAAAAAATAGATACAATGAGGATAAATAGACAAAAAGAAGAATACACCCAAAAATACAGAAAATGGAAAAATGGGGTTACAATCTCGCTACGGCAGAAATCTCGGTAAATCTTCCAATAATACCGTAGGAAAATCCCTGATCACTAGAATGCCTCTGACTTCATCTGGAATCATCAACTTAGATACCATAGCAGCCACTTCCGGTTCCTTCTTCTTCCTCTGAAAAGTCACTGCGGGACCTCATGGTGCTTTCACCAATACCTCTTCCTTCTTGCATTCAGTTGTACCATCATATATTGCCATCCAGTCAATTCCCACGATTACATCCACAACCAAGACTTGCAATTCAATGAGATCAATGCCAAATAATTTCCCACCAATCTTGATATCACAACCCTTGTAATATCGATCAGCAATCAATTCTTCTCCTAATGGTGTTGCCACCGACAAGACTCTGCCTGGAAAAAACCTTAGGTTCCACAACTAAGACTTTAGCAAAATTGGGCGACACAAATGTATGCGAAGAACCAGTATCAATTAAAACTTTTGCTTTTATTCCATTAACCAAAACAAATTCTGTTACATGAAGAATGATACTCAAATCTCCAATTTATTCTCAAACAAAGTTCTACTTGATACATTAACTACAATTTAAAATTCTTGCATACCTTGGATCACATCCTCTGAGTTACCCCTATTCTCCTCAGTTAATGCGAACACTCGTCCCTGCCTTTGAAATTTCCTTCTGCCTGCACCGTCCTTCTTCAACTGCAGACAGTCTGGTCTGAGATGCCCTTCATGACCACACTGATAGCAAGCCCGCGCCTTCCGATGCTTGGTGCAAGGCTAACTGGTTGTGACCTGTCTCTCCACAGTTGAAACATGTCATGCCTTGATTTTTGGTTGCCTTCTGCACTGGCCTACTGAACCTGCACTACTTCACTGTGCCTACCGTGACCAACTACTGGCCTCTTTTTTCTGTTCCAGGTCTCCTGCTTCTTCTGGAACTGATCATATCTTCTTCTGTCACTGATGCTCTCATGACCAGCTTATCAAACCTTCCTGATGCCCAACAGTATCATTCGCTACCAAAAATCCGTCCTCAAGCCCTGCTCGAATTTCTTGGCCTTCTTCGCCTTATCAACAATCAGCTCTGGTGCATATCTTGACAGCTGGACGAACTTAGTCTCATATTCGTGCACTGTCATGCTGCCTTACTGCAGATTCAACTTCCATTACTTTCTTCTCCTGAATATCTAGAGGAAAGAAACGATCTCTGAACTCATCAGAAAAGCCTCCAAGTCACCTACTAATCCCCAAAAGTTCTCTTCACTGACTGCCACAAGACGCCAACATCCTTCTCTAACTGCATTGTAGTCAATTTCACCTTATTGACCACTGGGGTTTCCAAGACTTCGAAGACTATCTTCATCTGTTTAAACCAACTATCAGCCCCATTTGGATCAGACTGCCCCTCAAAAACATGTGGCTTCATCCACTTGAAGGACTTAACCTACTTAATCGGATCAGTATTAACAAATACTGGTCTAGCGCCTTGATTCTGATTCCGTACCATGTTGGCTGCCATGAATGTGTTCAAGGTCTGATACACCCTTGCAATCTCAGTCTCAAGATCAAGTCCTGCCCCATGGGAACCATCAGCCCCATCACCATTTCCGCCATTTCTAGTCCTGGGTCCTGCAATTATACTTAATACTGCAAAATGAGGGAAAAATTAGAGCATCACAACACAATCATATTCACATCAATACCCCATGGCAAAACCTCAATCATACCCCAAATTATATCATCTTGTGTTAATTCTATGTGATACTCACACTCTAATGTCCACACCTAGGTACTCACACTCTAATGTCAACACCTAGGTTTATTTTTATACTATGATTATCACTGCTATTGAAGCATACTCTGATACCAATCTCTGTATCACCCCGAATTTTCAATACAATATCTCAGAAATACGTGGTACAATTTCCAGCATCTACCTCAATGTAATAGTAAACATAGCCAAAACACAGATAATTTGTTAACTTTATTACATCAATTCTTTACAAAACAAAGTGTAAAATTAAACACGTTGAATTACAATTCTTTCTTTTACAACACTTTTCTTTTACAATTTACATAACCAACATTATCATTCTACCACATGCATCCAAATCTCAAGCTATAGGCACCTACCTGTAAAACATGAGGCTAGAGATAACCCTAACCCCAAAAACTACGGGGTCAGCCATAATTGTGTGAGTGACATTAAATAAAATACAATGTAAATAAAACATAAAGAATTAAGTCATACCAACAGTAGTAACGAATGGAATATGAAATAACAGTAAATAAAACATGAAAACATCGAGTAAAACTAGACTATGTGTCAAGTGTAGGAAAACAGAAAATAAATATGCATAAAACCAAGTCAAGGAAATACAAAATGCAATATGATGACTCTCTAATGCATACTTGTCGGATTCTATGCATTACATACTACATAGGTCCGGTGCAAGCCCTTATCGTTCACCACTTTATACGGTTAGATTCCTCGTTATGCAACTAATCCTACTACAGTGATGGAAACAAGATCCACATTACTTCGCGAATAGGCATCACAACCCTCAACGTGCAAGTATCATGTAAGAATAGCTAAAAAAATCAGAGAATCACCTCCCTACCATGTACTCTAATGCTGCCCCTCAACATGCAAGTACACAGGAACATCCCGTGAATAGACCCGTCGGCCCTCGACACGCGAATGTAACTGTATGTTCGGTGAATAGGCACTGCAGACCCTGGACATGCGAACATACTAATATTCCTCTCGAGAAAAAACACACAAGTCCTAGAATGCATCCATTGGACTGGGCCCTAAGATCATATACTTACGTTTTCCAAGTTCCATCACATCTCCACAAGTGTCTGTCCTTAAGTTGATTGTTATTAAAATACAAATTCCCCCTCTCTAGAGTTAGTGTATCCTGCCAGGAATTAGTTCCACAACAACAACCCCAAGACCCAACTGGTCATAATTCACAAATCTCAACTACCGGTTCATAGGACTCCCACTCAACTCCTAGAGACTCACAAATCGAATATCAACACCAAAACTTTCAATAAAGCTCTTAATTCCAAATCTCGAAATGTTTATATCAATGAAAACTTCTTTAATCAACAAAACCAAATTCATTCAGTATACTCACAAATTCCAAAACTGAAATAAGTTATTAAATCTATTAAATAGCTGAGAATAATAATTTGAAATCATAGAATATCACAAAACATCAATTCCATCGAAAACTGTATACATTCCACTTTATAAAGTCTTAGAAATACAATTTAAATTCTATTATAAACAAAATATAAATCTCTGTAAAATACTGTAATCTGTAGCAAAAACATCATCTAAAACAGTACATCAATAATCCATAATATCGAAGAAACAATCATTCAAGAAATCAACAGAAAACTCAACCAAAACAATCAGCCAATCAGCTGACAGTCGACTGTCGATGACAGTGCAAAACACGACGGTCGAATGTCTCTGAAAACCCAAGAATTGACAGTCGACTGTCACTTTAGTAAAAAAATATGGCGGTCAGCTGTCATATTAAAAAAAATACAGCTTTGAAATTCGTGCACATTTTTACTGATACTTTGTTAAATCATTGTAAAATCATAAATTTGCAAAACAAAAATCCTGAGATGATTAAATACAACTTTTACAACATATAGGAGTTTATAAAACTAATCTAAACGTCATCAAGATCATATAAGAGCAAATTTTCGACAAATCTTCTTCAAAACAGTGAAGTATATGTATATATGTGTATAGGGTGTTTAAGCATCAGTAAAACATCAAAATCCATCAATTAGAAGTAGTATAATGTTTAGATTCAATCCCAGTACTAAAAGAAATCATATTCAATTGAAAACATCAGAAAAATTTAAACTTCAATTTTCGACAATTCTTCAAAACAGTAAACTACATATGTATATATATGTTTATATAAGTGTTCAAGCATTAGTTAAGCATAAAAATTCATCAATTATAAGTAGTATATGTTTCAATTCAAACTCAGTATGAAACAAAGCAAGATCCAACTAAAACTTCACAAAACACAAAATCCACTTTCGGCTGAACATCCATTAGACCCGAAATTGAAAACCCTTTTCAAAACATTAAACTTGAACGCTTTTGATCCAAAACCCCTTCTACAACTTGTTATACACATACCCCCACTGATTTCAATAGTTTACCCATGAATATATGCAATTATAACATGTATATAATAAAGTTCTCTTCATCAAAATCATCCAACAAACCACATATGCATACATACACAGTAAAGATTGAATTTTGTTCTCTTTTGCAATAAACATCACACACTCATTATAAATCAATCAAAACAGCAAGGATATGAAAGAAAGAAACATACTCATGATTTCTAATAGGTTCTTTAACGATCTCAAGTCATCTATTTAGGGTAACATAGTTTTCATGAAAAGATTCAATTTTTATTCAGCCATCCATCCAAATTCATTATATCATCATACAAACTCCTAACATGCTTTCTAATGGGCAAATCATTGCATACAATATGCATAGAACAATAGGAAATCAAACATATGTTACTCACCTTTTTGAAGAATCAACCGAAGTAATAAAAGAATAAGAAAAGTCCTTCATTTCCCAAAAAAACCAAGATCCTCACTTCGAAACTCCAAGAAATCAATTATAAAGAAAACCCTTTATGTAGTGCAGCAAAGAGACTGTTGCACCTCAGTTATATCAGGCCGGAAATTAGGTGTATTAGGGTTTTGAATAGGTTTTGTAAAAATATCTCTTTAGAAATATATCTGTACATATATAAATCTTTATACTTGGAAATTAGATAAACTAATAAAATTTAGATTTGAAAAACAAAAACAAATAACCCAATCTAGGCCGACACTGTTTTCAAAACCCAGAAAAACAAAATTTAAAATTTTGGCCTCTAAGTGGCAATTTTGCAAAAAGACCCTTCTTTAAGAAATTTGCGAAGTAAATCAAATCTTTTGAAACAAAAAGTAAACTTTTTACCTCTGAGTTGTCTAGCCATCATGCTCAGCCCAAAAATCCAAAAATCTGGAGTTTTTACTCCAAGTGGTAATTTTGCACAGAAGCCCCTCTATTTGTAATATTTGCAAATAGGTCAAATTAATATCTTAAAAAATCACAAAATTCACAAATAATACGTAATAATAATTATTAGGTTTTTCCCAAATAATTTCTGACTTTGAACTTTCCAAAAAAATATTTGCACGTGTAAATAGATAATTTAAAAAAAATATATAAATAAAAAAAATCTTTTTGATCCATTTATTAATCTCGAAAATATTATTTAAAAATCTAGGGTGTTACAAACAACAGGGGAACAATAGGACGATAACTTAGATAGGACATTTAGAATGGTGACAATAAGACTTTAGGATCATGCAATGCAATATATATGCACTTCAATTCATGCAATACAATGATGTCGGATAATTAAACTATTAAAAACTGGAATATAAAATTCTGGACAGCAAGAGTAGTCTGTACAAAATTATAATTTCCTACTGCTTCAGAACACAAAAACTGAATCCGTTAGAATTTATAGAAACTAGATTTCCACACGGTTCCAACGCATATTTAAAGTTCAAAATCCGACAATAGTAGCTAGGTCAAACAAAGCATTCTTTACAGATTTCATGTTGAAGCAGAAATTCGACATCTTGTTGTTTTATTTTTAGAATCAGCATAAACTCGAAATAAAATTCATTAAAAATATTTATTAGACTCCTAGACATGTTAACTAATGTTCTGAAAATTACCAAATCAAAATTTTAACATTTGATCAGCCTTTTAACAGGTTAAACATCAAATATATAAGAATCTAAAAATTTAGAAATTAAAACACAGCTGTAGTAAAATAGGCATAACTTTTGCTACACAACTCAGACTTCAGAAATTCAAAATGTTCTGGAAACTAAAAACATAAGGCTACAATTCTTATTCAGAAAGTTATTTATTTTTAAGATAAAATATTGGGTCAAAAATAACAGACAAAATAAAGCCAGCAAGCAACATACAGGTTTTAGGGTGTTTTTCACGAAATAATTTAATTAAACATGATGGGTATCAATTCTTTAGTCAATAAATCTTACAATTAGCATTATGGGTGTAATAGCATGATAAATAAAATTAAGAATGCACACATACATTATTTTAGCATCAACCAAATTTCAACTGATCAATCAAACATACAACCTAACGATTATTTCTGCAATAATTTAATTGTGTTATGATTATATGAGCAACCCTATCATGAATACTACATGGATGTATGAAAGATTCAATCTTTAGAGTCAACAGTTGCATGAAGTCGAGAATATTAGAGTTAGCTCATGTAAACCCTTAATAAACCCAACGAAAGATAATCAATACAATGATACGATAAACGATTAGTATCTACTTGCGGAATTTCAATAAAAACTTAATTTTTATACAAGATTCAATCCAAGAGGAAAGTGACTTACCTTCTGGACGATGAAATTGAATACCAAGAATAACGGGATGAGAATTTCGAAGCCAACGAACCAACGAACACACAAAATAGCATGTACATACTACGTGAAATATAGGAACAAAGCAACAACAGCAACAATAGAGCAAGGGGGGTCTGACGTCGGGGTGTGCTGGTGGTGAACGGCGGGGAGGGCAAACGGTGGTGCTGCTGGCGTCGTTCGGTTGGCCGCTGATGCTCGTCGATTGGGAATAGGAAAGGCAGCGAAGGGGGTTTCTTGGTGGGCTGAGCGGGAGGCGACGGGGTGGGTCGGGGGGGTCTGGGCATCGACGGGGGAGGAGGTCGTCGACGGGAAGGGGGGCATCGGAGTTGGGGAAGTCGACGGGATCTGGGTGGCTTGCCGGATAATGGGGAGGCTGATCGAGGAAGAAGGGGCCGAACGGGGAGAGAGAAATCAGGAGGAGAGAGAAAGAGGAGAGAGAAATTGATGACAGCCAGAAAATTGTATTTTTATATTTTTAGGGTTTGTATTAGGATTGTATTTTCAGAATACAAGTAGATTGTTGGGTTAAGATCCAATATAGTGGGTTTTGGGTCAAGAAATAATTGCGATTGGGTTTTGGGTTCAACAAGATGTGGGTTTGAAGACAATAGAGTTCAATTGAAATAACCACAATCCAATATAAAAAAATCCCCAAAATACATAACCCAACAAAACGAGAAAATAGTTCATGAACGAAAATTTAATTCCAATTAGATAAATAAGTAATACAAATTAGAAGAATATTAATTGGGCTTGAAATAAATTGGAATTCGCGAAGAAAATCAGATCAAATACGATAATAAAATAATTCAATAGATGAATTTTAAATAGATTATCAAGAAATAACAATTAATTATTATAATTATAATAATAAAATCATACAACAAAATAATATTCGGGTTTAACAATTTCATTAAAATAATCCAATAATAATATTATTATTATTTTTATTATTTAGGCTCAAATATAATTAGGCCGATCAATAAGAAATAGAAGGTAAGATCAAAATATCTCGTTATTCGAAATGAATAAAATTTTTGAGTAGAAAATACTTTAACTAAAGATCCGAAATGAATTTAGCACAAAATATAACTTCATAAAAATCAAATTATAGAAAACACAAGGAAAATGCTAATTATCAGGGAATTGGGGTTACACACGTGGTTCCGCTTGCATCATGTTTTCTGACGATTACTATAAATGTTAATCTCGGGTGTTAAGCATTGACCGCAATAAGTGTTGAGACTTTCAGGGTGAACTTAAAATTTTTATAAATCACATCCCGAGAAAGAGAGATTTTCGAGCGCATCGCACTACCGTATAAACAATGGATCCGTGGATGAGCAACCGGAAAGGGCAAAGCTTCCCATGTCACAAGGAGGAATGGTCAAAATGCTGAGTGGGAACTTCGTAGTGCGAGTGTTCGACCCAGAGCGGGTCGAGACTTGTGCGGATCCGTGGATGAGCAACCGGAAAGGGAAAAGTTTCCCATGTTACAAGTAGGAATGGTCGAAATGCTAAGTGGGAACTTAGCAGTGCGAGTGTCCGACCCAGAGTGGGTCGAGACTCGTGCTTTCCACTTCAAGCCGTTTGCCCTGGATTCTGAGATCTGAAGGTTTATCCTTGAGACCCGTGAGATATGGTGTAACTACCATCTTCGCATTTTTTCATTTTTCCCTCCTTTGTAATATTTTAATTTTAATTGAATAAAATATTCTATTTTTCTCTTTCTTGATTGTTTTAATTAAATTTTGTTCATGAAATTCTTCGTCCTTCTTGATTGATCTATTCTTGTTGATCCTATTTTCTCTAATTTAATTGTGAGTATTTTTATTTGAACCCTATTGTCTTTAAACCCATCTCTTATTGAACCCTATAACCCAATTTTAATTGTTCTTGACCCAAAACCACTATTATTGGATCATAAACCATTAACCCAACATCCTAATTGCAATCTATAAATACAATCCTATTGCAAACCCTAAAATTGTACAAATTGAAATCCGTAGCCGTCTATTCTCTCACCTATTTCTCTATCTCCCCAAATTCCTGCTCAACTCTCGATCACCTTCTTCTCCGGCCAAACTCCGGTGACCCCTCGTCGCCATCCCCCTGAGCCCCTACCCCATCCACCTCCCCATTCATCGAAACTGCCTCCTGATCGCCGTCCTCGTCGAGCCGCAGCCAAACCGCCCCCGACGTTGCTTGCGTCGACCCGCGTCGCCCCTGTCCACGTTGCGCCGTCGCCTGCGATGCCAACAACCGCTGTCGAGCCTCGTCAACCAGACCCGCAAGCCCTGTTCCTGCCATTACTCTTGCTGTCTATTGCTCTTTACTGTTGGTTGCATTGATCTTCTTTTACACATATTATACACGTGTTATTTTCTGTGTTCGTTGGTTCGTCACTCCGGGATCCTTATCCTGTTATTTTTGGTATTCAATTTCGTCGTCCAAAAGGCAAGTCACTTTCCTCTTGAATTTTACATTGTATCAAATTCAAGTTTTATTGAAATCCTTACAAGTAGATCGTATTTGCTATCATATCGTTGTATTGATTATCTTTTCGTTGAGTTTATTAAGGGTTTACACGAGCTAACCCCGATATTCTTGACATCGTGCTTCTATTGACTCTAAAAATTGAATCTTTCATGCATTCATATAGACTTGAGAATAGAGTTGTTCACATAATCAGAACAGAATTAATTATTGTAGAGATAATTGCTAGGTTGTATGTCTGCTTGATCGATTGATGTTTGATGTTGTTAGAATTGTGTATGTGTGTGTTTTTAATTTTATTTATCAAGCTATTACACCTTTCATGTTGATTACATAATTTATTAACTAAAGAATCGATATCCAACATGTTTACTTAATTTATTCCATGAAAAATACCCAAAAACCTGTATGTTGCTTGCTGGCTGTATATATTGTCTGCTATTTTTGACTCAATAAATGATCTCAAAATAAATTACTTTCTGAATAAGAGATGTATCCTTGTCTTTCTAGTTTCCGGAACATCTTGAATTTCTGAATTCCGAGTTGTGTAGAAAAAGTTATGCTTATTTTACTACAGCTGTGCTTTTATTTCCAGATTTTCTGATACTTGTATCTTTCATGTTTAAACAATTAAAAGGCTGATCAAATGAAAAAATGTTGCTCTGAAAATTTCCATATTGTTACTTAACATGTTTAGGAGTCTAATAAATAATTTTAATGAATTTATTATAGAGTTTTCGCCGATTCTAAAAATATAATAACATGATGTTGTATTTCTGCCTGAACGACCTATAATCTGTAAAGAGTGGTGAGTCTGACCTAGCTACTATTGTCGGATTTTGAACTTTAAATATGCGTTGGAACCGTGTGGAAGTGTAGTTTCTGAAATTTCTGACGGATTCAGTTTTTGCGTTCAGAAACAGCGGAAAATTATGTTTTAGTATAGATTACTCAAACTGTCCAGAATTTTACTTTTCAGTTTTCATGAATTAATTGTTCCTATATTGTAGTCTAGCATGATTTAGAGTGTGTATATTGCATTGCATGATCCTAGTAACCTATTGTCATCATTTTCATTTTCCTATTCTAGTTATCATCTCATTGTTTCTCTATTATTACAATCATTCAGCCAAATATCCCTTATTTGCATATTGTATTGTTGCATTGATAAAATAATTAACAAGCCGAGGTTTAACGGGTGATTTTAGTAGTGAAAAAGGTAGAGACTGTACTTGGAGGGGGGCTCGTGTTTCCCTAAATAATGTTTCGGACAGTGTTTTATCGTGTGATGGTGGCTTACGGTAGTAACCCAATCTATCGTGTACCGTATCATTGCCGAAGACCGTATCATGCACCGAAAGATGAATAGTGTTTACCGTTGCCAAGTACATGATCTACAGAGTACAACACTTAAGTATAAACAAAATTGTATGTATGCATCGAACCTGTGGTATGGAACATATGTGACATAGTAGTACATGCATTAGTTAGGATTAAAATGATTAATAAATATAAGGATTGACACATCATCGACATTGCATATTGTACATCATTGTTCCTATCGATATTGAATACTGTCTAAGTGTTATTGATATTGATCATTGATTATTGTTACCGAATATTGAATCACTGTTACACCATTGCATCGATTACCATGTTATTGATTATTGCTATTGTCCCATGTTATTGATCCCTATTGATCCATTGAAGTCATTGTTATTCCGTATTTTCATTATTTCTTTTTTTCTGTACTTGTTGTCCATGACTTGCTCTAAGAATAATTTTTCTCCTCTTTTTAGATGAAGTATTCACAGGTGATCATGGAGAATTACCTGCTGGAATTAGCATTGGTATCGGATTGGGTCGGGTCCTTCACTACCCAGACCTGAACCCGGTCCCCTACGGGTCCAAAAATTGGACCCGGACCCGTGAGGACCGGGTCCGGGTCCTATTAAAATATTCCTACCCATTCGGGTAGGAGAGGGAGTGTGAGCGGCGAGTAGATGATTCAGAATAGATGAGAGAAGAAAAAGGCATGAGTTTTGAGTTTAGAAGAGGAAGATTTAGAATTGAGGAGGAAGGAGGGGAGGGATGAGGATAGAATATTTATTTTTATGTTGAGTTTTTGGATTTTCTGGGTCCGGATCAGGTTTCTTTTGAGCGGACCCGGACCCAAAAGTAAAACAGGTCCCATTTTACGACCCGGACCTTGACCCAGATAGGCCGGGTCAGTTCCGGTCCAATGCCAGGTCCGGGTCAGATCCGAATTTCTGGTATTTATACCAATGTGTTGTGCAATCTAGATGATCTAAATATATAGATCAACAAGACACAAATTAAAAACCCCGCAAGTGTATGAATCGTTTATAGAAGCGTAGTGATAAGCAAGGGTCGATCCCACAGAGATTGTAGAAATTAACTTACTAACCAATAAAACAGAAATAAGAATCTTAAAGTGTTGTTCTAAAAGAAATGACTAGATCAAGTAGTTCTGAATCACAAATGTCTATTAAGTAGTTGGACTTTGATCTCCACCTATAGTCAATAAGGCTAAGTCACCTTCTATACTACTCTAATTACTCATGTTCGTTCCTTTAAGGGCATGGTATCTACTCCTTAAAGTTGTTGTTTCCCTAAGCCAAGAATTAGGCATGGTATCTACTCTAATTCGTTTCTTTCCCTAAGTATTTAGCATGGTATCTACTAAGTTGCACTTAAAGAAAACATAGGAACAATGGAAATGAACAAACACTCATAGTTCTAGAAATCGGTATCAGATCTAGATCCTTCAAGTTGATTAAACCAAGAACCCCTAAAGATTCCTGTGTTACAAGCTATGAGCACGAGATACGGGTCGTCTCTATGCTCATATAACAGATTCAGATTGATAATACGCAAACTTGATAAACTCAGGTTCTGCATGGTAGTCGACTTGCTGTCACTCTCAGTCGACTGCTCTTAGAATTTCTGGACAAGTTTGATTATTATAAATCTATACCAATTCACTCAGGTTTAATCAATAAGTAATAGAGTAGCATTCAGAAGAATATAGCATTACATGACTACGGTTTCAATCTACCCAACTATGAAATTAGTTCCACATAATAAAACTTTTATTGACTAACAGTTTCGAATACATGATTAAAATAAAAACTAGAAAGAGAAGAAATAAACTAATGATGTTCGGCCAGATAAGTTGACTGGCTGTCACTCAGTCGACTGGCTCGTCCCTTTCAGTGTACTTGATCTCCTTCTTTCTTCGATTGCTAAGAGAACAATGCCTGGGGTTGATGATTGATGATTCAGAGATTAAGTGATACCCTCAATCTTCTTATTCCAGCCTTTTTATAACTTCTTTTGCCTACATCTGCAGATTTCCATTCTATCTCTTTACTCATTGAATATAGATCTGAGTCGATCTTCTCACTTGCCACCCCTGGTCCCCTAATTTGATTAATGAAGAGTTGTTATTCGCAGACGACCTGGGTTTGGATAACTTAATCTTGCTTCGGATTTGGATGAGGGTGAATCTTCAACTTGTTCTTATCTTCTAACTCGGCTGAATACCAGTCGACTGGTTTTATCATCAGTCGACTGTGTCGAGACATCTGGAGCTTCGTAATTCATCAGTCAAGTCGAATGTCTTGGAGTAAGTCGACTGAACCGAGCAGCATCAACCTCTCTGTCCAGTCGCCTATTGGAAGCACCAGTCGACTTATGCCCTGTAGTTTCTGTGTGTCATCCTCAAAATCCTGACTCTGCTTTGTTTTGATGTTTTAGGCTGTTTCCTATGGAAAAGAGAAAATAAGAGTAAAATACCACATATAGAGCATTTAAATGTCCAATTGCATTAAGATTATTGCTCCTAAATGTGAATATTATTGGGTTCATCAAATACCCCCAAACTTAGCTTTTGCTTGTCCTCAAGCAAAATTAAACTACAAGCATCTCTTGAACATCTTGACCCTTCCAACTTTTACCTCAGAGAATTTGCTACATTAAGTGTCAAGGTTAGAATAAGCATTAAGATAGGTCTAAACAAGTTTTGATTCAAATGTTAATCACTTATTCATACGAATACTTAACTTGAATATCAAATAATAGTATGGCCAATGCCTCTGCAACATAATCATGATTAAGGTTAGCAAGCTCAACTACATTTCAACTCCAAATTCTCACCATGGCATACACTCACAAAGAAAATATAGCTCTCATTGACATGGGATATTCAGGTTAGATCTCGTGACAACTTTCATTACTTGGATGAAACCATATGCTTGATCTTGCTACTACATCTTCACACCATTGATTTGCACACTACTTGGATCAAAAGGTCTTATATAGGTTGTAATGGGGCCTTGGGTGAGGGTTTAAACAATGAAGGGAAAAGGAATATAAAGTTTCTAAAGAATTAGTAGAGCAACTTGCTTTGTTCTCAGAGAGATTTTTTTTTTTTTTTTTTTTTTTGTTTTTGTTGTTATAGGCCATATATAACATGCCTATACTTTATTTCTACCAACACCTTTCCCCCATCCACAACTCAGCAATTTACAATTTTTCATTTTTTTCCTTATGACAAATCCTCCACTCTTCTTTATATTTTCATCCCCTTCATCTTGACATACCACATCTCTTAAGTACAATTCTTGCTCTACTAACTCAATAGATATAGGTAAGGTGACCTATTCATCTAGTCTTTGGTTAAGGATGATGTGTCTTACAAAAAGAAAGCTTTTATAGGCTTCAAAGGGGTAACTAGTGGATAATTGATGTTGGGTATGCTATTTGTCTTTGGTGATAGAATCTTAGGTGCCTTAATCATTTCCAAGTTTTGATGCAAAAACCAAAAATAAGTTTCAAAAAGTAGCAAAAACAAGTTCTAGATCATCTCAAGAATGCACTCAATTGAGATCTTCAAGTGTGTGACTCTCTCAAAAGAAATAAGGCTCAAAAACTCACAATTTATTTAGTTAAGTTTACTCACAGTTGAACTTGCCATTCTCTTTCACAATTCGTTAAATTGACATAGCCAATTGAATGAAAGTTTCAAGTATGATCCATATGATAAGTTATTAACATTTTTAAAGATAAAGACCACACTTAATACTTGTTCTCCCTCTCTACCTATAGTAACTGAGCTCATTTCTCATCATTGTGGTTAGAAAAGACTCAACATCAAGAGACTCCGAATGTGAATAACTACCCCCAAACTTAGATGGAACATTGTCCTCAATGTTTGAAATAAAAATTTAAAATAGGCATATGTTACCATCTAATTTGAAGGAAAGAAACTAAAAATGAAAGATAAGGAAATAAAAAGAAATAAAGAGAAAGTGTAAGTACTCTCCTGAAAATTGGGTTGCCTCCCAATAAGCGCTGTGTTTCTTGTCTTCAGCTAGACTTGATGAGTTTATGCAATGTATTGAATGGCTCGCGGCTCAAAACTCATCTTATTATAAGGTTTTCCATTATGCCCATTCACCTTTGAACGTTTGATTTTTCTCCAACGTTCCATGTGGGGAAACCTTTGCAACAATGTACGGACCATACCATCTTGACATAAGCCTATCTGCAATGGTCCACCTTAATGCACCCTTGTGTTCTTTCAAGACTCCCTGCAGCTTCCCTTCTTCCTGCATACTCAAGTTTGCAGCAACTGTCACAGGTAATGTCTGGTTTTCACCCAAATATGCATACTTCAATTGTTCTGGCAGCATTAGTTCCACGTCTGGTGTCTTGGTAACAGAAGAAACAAAAGTGTTATTAGACACAAGGTTTTCAAACACAGGTGCAAACTTACCTGAATATGATTTTGGACTTTTGAGGTAATGTACTGTCTCTGCACTCCTCCAATCATCATATTCCTGTTCAACTTGAGACAGTGTTAGAGAGTGTGTAATTGTGGTTTGTAATGGATCGACACTATGTACCTGAAATGTTTGGTCAACAATCTCCTGAACCACATCAACATTATAACATTCATGATCATCTTGTGGTAATTTTGGTGCATCAAACATTTTAAACTCAGTCTTTTCACCATTTATTTTCATACTTATAGTGCCTTTTTTAACACTAATTTTCATATCAGCAGTACTCATAAAGGGTCTACCTAAGATGATAGGTAAAGAAGATAGCATTGAAGATTCTTCCATATCCAAAACAACAAAATCTGCGGGAAAAATGAAATCATTTACCTGAACCAATACATCTTCTAAAATACCTCTAGGTCTCTTGATGCTGCGATCAGCCAACTGCAAGGTGATGGATGTTGGTTTGAGTTCCCCCAATCCTAGCTTTTCGTAAACAGGATATGGAAGAAGATTGATGCTTGCCCCCAAGTCTAGCAGTGTCTTTTCAAGGAAGTGCTCACCAACCCTGCAAGGAATGGTAAAACTACCTGGGTCCTTCAATTTAGGAGGTAATTTCCTTAACAATACGGCGCTCACTTCCTCTGTCAAAGCCACATCCTCCCTAACCTGAAATGTTCTTTTGTGAGTACAGCATTCTTTCAAAAATTTGGCGTAAGAAGGAATTTGTTTAATAGCATCAAGTAGGGGAATATTAATTTCTACCTTTCTTAGAGTTTCAAAGATATCAAATAAATGTTGTTCCTTCTTTTGCTTGACTAACCTTTGAGGGAATGGTGGCAATACTACCCTTTCTTTTTCACTTACCTTGTTGGAACCCAAAGCTTTTGATGGTTGTGTATCTGATTCGTCTTCGTGTGTTCCAACCTTGCTGTCAATTGTCTTACCACTTCTTAGGGTTGTTACTGATTTGAGCTGTTCTTGGCCTCTAGGGTTTGGTATAGTTTGTGATGGAAGTTCTCCTGCCTTTCTTTCACTCAACACCTTCGTGATTTGACCGATTTGGGTTTCCAATTTCTGAATTGCCTGCCCTTGTTGGTTGCTTATTTGATGTTGTTGTTGGAGCAATTGAAGAACGGTGGATTCGAAATCCAACTTCTTCTATTCTTGTCCTGGCCGATCAAACCCACTTCCCATCTGAAAGTTCCGTGCATGTCCTTGCGAAGATTGAGTGCCTTGATTGTTGCTCCATGAGAAATTTGGGTGGTTCCTCCACCCTGGGTTGTATGTGTTCGAGAAGGGGTTGTTCTTTGGTGGAAATACTCCTTGTCCCACATAGTTTGCATGCTCCTGATCTGTGAAAGAAGACATGGGACACGTATCAGTTGTATGATCAAAATGAGAACAAATTGCACAAATTTCTTTTGTTTGATTTTTTACACCGCCCATTGTCATCATTGCATTAACAAGCATATCAATTTTTTTGTTCATGTTTACCATTTCTAATTGTATGTTATTACTACCAGAAATTTCGTAAACTCCCTGTTTTTTAGAAATGCCTCTTCCCCTTGTTGAGAATTGTTGTGAGTTCTCGCTGAGTTCTTCAAATAGTTCGATGGCCTCCTCACCACTTTTCCTCATCAAGATTCCGTTGCAAGCTGAATCCACAATTGCCTTGTTAGTATCATTTAAACCCTCATAAAATGCTTGTACCTGATCATCTTTAGGCATGTCGTGCGTAGGACACTTGAGAAGCTTGTTCTTGAAGTCCTTCCATGCTTCGAAGAATAAATCTCCATCTTTTTGTTGGAAGAGCTGAATCTCCCTTTTTAGTTGTTTGGTCTTCTGGGCTGGAAAGAATTCTTTCAAGAATTTTGTTGCCAATTGCTCCCATGATTGAATTGATCCTGGTTCCAAAGAATTATACCATAGTTTAGCATTAAGTTTTAAAGAGAATGGAAACAAGATTAACCTGATTTGTTCAGGGGTAAGCCCTTGGACGCTTTGTGTTCTGCAAAGATCAAAAAAGTCTTGCAGATGGAGGTGAGGCTCCTCATCTGGTTTGCCACTAAAGTGGGGAACCATGCTAAGTAATTGGGGAGATAGATGCATATTCCCTGTGACATTAGGTTGATAAGAAATGCAGGAAGGTTGCTCAATATTCTTAGGCATGAATTTATCCTGCATTGGTACTCGTTTTGGTACTTCCTCAGCCATTGTTGCTCGTGAATTAGGCCTCTGTGCAGTCGACTTGTTCCGTGCACCAGTCGACTGGTTTGTTGCAGACAGCCGACCTAGTCTGTGCAGAGTGCGTTCTGTTTCTGCGTCAATAGGTAGTAGCTCTGGACGAAGTGATCGTCTCCCGTGCATTCACCAAAATCCTGTAACCTAAAAGAAAAATATTTATTAATACAAGAAAAGCAAAATGAAAAAGATTTTACTGATTTGTAAGTTAAAATACTAAACAATCCCCGGCAGCGGCGCCAAAAACTTGTTGTGCAATCTAGATGATCTAAATATATAGATCAACTAGATACAAATTAAAAACCTCGCAAGTGTACGAATCGTTTATAGAAGCGTAGTGACAAGCAAGGGTCGATCCCACAGAGATTGTAGAAATTAACTTACTAACCAATAAAACAGAAATAAGAATCTTAAAGTGTTGTTCTAAAAGAAATGACTAGATCAAGTAGTTCTGAATCACAAATGTCTATTAAGTAGTTGGGCTTTGATCTCCACCTATAGTCAATAAGGCTAAGTCACCTTCTATACTACTCTAATTACTCATGTTCGTTCCTTTAAGGGCATGGTATCTACTCCTTAAAGTTGTTGTTTCCCTAAGCCAATAATTAGGCATGGTATCTACTCTAATTCGTTTCTTTCCATAAGTATTTAGCATGGTATCTACTAAGTTTCACTTAAAGAAAACATAGGAACAACGGAAACGAACAAACACTCGAAGTTCTAGAAATCGGTATCAGAACTAGATCCTTCAAGTTGATTAAACCAAGAACCCCTAAAGATTCCTGTGTTACAAGCTATGAGCACGAGATACGGGTCGTCTCTATGCTCATATAACAGATTCAGATTGATAATACGCAAACTTGATAAACTCAGGTTCTGCATGGCAGTCGACTTGCTGTCACTCTCAGTCGACTGCTCTTAGAATTTCTGGACAAGTTTGATTATTATAAATCTATACCAATTCACTCAGGTTTAATCAATAAGTAATAGAGTAGCATTCAGAAGAATATTGTAATATCCCGGACGGATATTAACTCATATAAATTATTATTTTATTATTATTTTATTTTAATTCCAAAATCGGACTATTTTGGCGATTCTCGCCGGGTTGCCCACAACAGTGCCTACGCACGTCTATCGGTCGGTGTGCATCCAAAGCACATCAAATTGATAGCGCGACTCTCCGAAGTAATAAGAAAATTTATTTTACTATTATTTTCCAAATTAAATTATTTTTGGGAATTTTATGAGGATTTTTACAAGAAGATTTTGTATACACATACATATACACATACACATAATTGTATGGTACTTAGTATATTATACCTAGTATATGGTATGTACTTTAGGACAATACACTATTTCTTGTCATGGCTACTTAATTAGAGAATTAAGGTTTGATTAGGAGGTTTTATTTAGGGGTTGTATGCATAAGAGATTAGGAGAAAGTCTTCTAGAAACACCTTCCCTCACATAACACCTCCCTCCACCTCACCACTCTAAAACTCACCTCCCTACTCCCCTATAGCTTGGCCGGCCACCTCTTCTTGGGGTTTATTTTGTGCCATTTTGGTGCACTCACCACCTCCATTCTCTTCTATAAATCCCCCCTCATTCACCTCCTTCTCTCATTTTTAGAAAACAAAAGAAAGAAAGAAAGAAGGAAAGGAAAAGAAAGAGAGAACAAATAACTAGAGAGTTTTGTTTTGTAGGTAATAGAAGACTTCTAAAAGAAAGCTTAGGGGAAGGAGAAGGTAGCAAAGCTAGTTCTTCCAACAAGTTAGAGAAGGTGGGGGTTTCTTCACTACTTGATTTCTTTGTTTGTTTGTTTGTTTGTTTGTTTGTTGTTTGTTGTTTGACTTCTTCTTCTTCTCACCTTCTTGTTTTGTTTCTTTTTGGGTGGGTTGTTGTGTTGTTATGTTGGATGAAAAGGAAAGAAAGGTAGTAGTAATAACTACTAACTCATAAAGATCATAGCTTTAGTATTGTAGTCTGTTGTTTGTATGATATTGGACCAAAGGACTCACATATTGCATATTGTTGAAATATACAACCATTGTTGGTTGTAGGACTTGGTGTAATAAATAAAAAGATCTTCTTTTTATTTCTAATCACTAGTTGTAGCTAATACATAAAAAAATCTTCTTTTTATTTCTAATCACTAGTTGTAGCTAATACATAAAAAGATCTTCTTTTTATTTCTAATCACTAGTTGTAACTAATGAATAAAAAGATCTTCTTTTATTTGTAATCGCTAGTTGTAGTTAATAATTAAAAAGATCTTCTTTTTATTTCTAATCACTAGTTGTAGCTAATAAATAAAAAGATCTTCTTTTTATTTCTAATCACTAGTTGTAACTAATAAATAAAAAGATCTTCTTTTATTCTTAGTCACTAGTTGTAGCTAATAAGTAAAAAGATCTTCTTTTATTTGTAATCACTAGTTGTAGTTAATAATTAAAAAGATCTTCTTTTTATTTCTAATCACTAGTTGTAGCTAATAAATAAAAAGATCTTCTTTTTATTTCTAATCACTAGTTGTAACTAATAAATAAAAAGATCTTCTTTTATTCTTAGTCACTAGTTGTAGCTAATAAGTAAAAAGATCTTCTTTTATTTTTAACCACTAGTTGTAATTAATTAAAAAGGATCTTTCTTTTATTTTTAACCACTAGTTGTAATTAATTAAAAAGGATCTTTCTTTCATTTTTAACCACTAGTTGTAATTAATTAAAAAGGATCTTTCTTTCATTTTTAACCACTAGTTGTAATTAATTAAAAAGAATCTTTCTTTCATTTTTAACCACTAGTTGTAATTAATTAAAAAGGATCTTTCTTTCATTTTTAATCACTAGTTGTAGCTAACTAAAAAGATCTTTTCTTTTGTAAAGCAAAGTAAAATAAATCTTTCTCTTATCACTAGTAATAAATAAGGTTAGTAAGCAACTAAGTAGTAGTATGCTAAATAATAAGTAGTAGTATGTAATAAATGAAGTAGTAGTAGCATGTATGTAATTAATAAAGTAGTAGTATGTTTATGTCCATAAAGTAGTAGTAGTAATGGATAGTTGTATGTGATGATTTTGTTGTGAATGAAGTAGTAGTAGTAGTAGTATTTAGTTGTAGGATTGCTTCTAAAAATAATTGGAAGCAATATTCATGCTACTAAGTTTGTAGGATTCCTCCTAAAAATATTTAGAAGCCATGTTTATGCTTCAATTGTTGTAGGATTACTGCTAAAAATAATTAGAAGCCATGTTTATGCTTTACATGTTGTAGGATTATTCCTAAAAATAATTAGAAGCCATGTTTATGCTTCAATTGTTATAGGATTACTTCTAAAAATAATTAGAAGCCATATCCATGCTTAGTTAGTTGTGGGATTGCTTGTAAAAATATCCTACCATATTTACCATGCTTAATTAGTTGTAGCTTTGCTTCTAAAAATAATTAGAAGCCATATCTATGCTTAATTAGTTGTAAGATTGCTTTAAAAATATCCTACCATGTCTACCATGCTTAGTTAGTGGTAGCTTTGCTTCTAGAAATGCTTAGAAGCCATAATCCATGCTTAGCTAGTTGTAGGATTACTTATAAAAATATCCTACCATGATTCTATGCTTAATTAATTGTAGAATGTTTTATAAACTTATCCTACCATGCTTAACGTTTAGAATGTTGTAGGATTCTTTTCCTAGCATGCTTGGTAATGTTGTAGGATTCTTTTCCTATCATGTTTAGTAACTCACTTATACTAGAATTTTGTAGGATTCATTTCTAAAGTTTTCTATTATGTTTAGTGACTTAGTTATGCTTAGAATGTGTAGGATTCAATCCAAAAGTTTCCTATAATGTTTGGATAAATTTTATTGTGCCTAGAGTGTTGTAGGATCCATGATAAAATCATATACCATGCTAGTTTAATTGTTGGAAAGCGATATATCATGCTAGCTTAATTGTAAGTATTTGGCATATCATGCTAGTTTAAATTGTATGCAAATTGTATACCATGCTAGATAAATGGTAGAGAAGTGTATACTATGTTAGTGAATGACCATGATTCATGCTAAGTAAGTAGGGATCATGCAAATTATTGATCATATTAAGTTAAGGATACCCATACTAGGATGTTCATGCTTAGGGTAAAGAAACTACCCATGGCTAGTTGTAGTGATTTATGTTGGATTCTATGTCATGCTAGAGTAATACATGATTAGAACATTGTAGGAGTAATGTTAGAATATCTACTATACCTTGGAATGATTGTATGTTATATTAGTTATCTATCCATGCTTGTGTTATGGTGATTAGTCAAGATAAGTAGTAAGTTTTCATGCTCGCTTGACTATAGTAGACTCTATGTCTAGGTCGTAGTGGTTTTTATGTTTAAGCTCGATGAAAACACAAGCATTAATCATATTCATACTTAGGAGTGTGATGGTGAGTAGTTCTATTTTGTAATTGGATTACTTTAGGAAGATGCCTACGAGTGTATGTCATGCCTAAGACATTATAGGTCGAAGTAGTAAGATCGGGAAGACCACTAGCGATAGTTAATTCGATAAAGGCGGTTATGTCGCCTTCGGATTCTTCCTTAGTAGAATACCGATCTTAGACTACTAGTAGATCCCTTTGTTGCTTCTAATAGTAGAAGATTAAGTTTGTTAGTAAGCACGCTTGGTTGCTTCTAGGATTGATTACCTGTATGGTTGTTTGCACACGGTCGTGCTCGTACGTGGCTCGACTGGCCCGCACGTAGCGGTGGGTCTCATACGTAGCTTAGTTGGCTCGTATGTAGGTTGTTGTCTCGTACGCGGCCCGACTGGCCCGTACGTAGCTGTTGGTCTCATACGCGGCTTATTTGGCTGGTATGTACGTGGTTATCTCCTACGAGGCCCGCCTGGCTCGTAGGTAGTTATTGTTTCATACGTAGCTTAGTTGGCTCGTATGTGGTTATTACTCGTGTATAGCTTGTTAGCTAGTACACAGTTAGTTGTGCTATCTAGGGTGATGTTACCACCCTAAGGGCTATCGACCATCAAGACATGTGTTTCTACCCTAAGGAACTGTGGAGGAGTCGCTCCTTGTGTACCGTCGAATCTTAACCAGGGTAGGTTGATCGAGGACCGGAGTATAGACAGAATCCAAGTCTAGGGTAGCGGCGTGCGTATATATTCGCGACGGCCAAAGTCTTGGATCGATGAGCCACGAACCGGGTCCTGAAGGATTCTGGTAAATCTAGGTTGAGCGGCCTAGTAGAGTTGTTTTGCGAAGCCTAATTTAAGGCCTAGCATGTTGTGTTATAATATCGTCATCCCTAGGATTGTTCGAGTCAGGGACATCACTAGGATAGTGACTTATAAGGATCAGTTTACTTAAACCCTTTTGCCGGGAGAGAGGGGTCAGTTGTAGGGGGCCCCGACACTAACTCCTCTCTTGAGGCAGATCATAGGTGGTGTACCGGGTTGTACCTTCCCGTCAAAGGGATACGTACGGTGCCGTCTCACAAGTTGAGGACACGGGTTGCGTATCTCGCTCTGTTAATTCCTGAAGTACCGTGGCTAGGGGTGCCACAGGATGCATTGTGCAGTCCTGCGCTTGCGATACCCCAGAGAGTGCCACAGGGTAGGCTTCGTGCTACCCTGCGCTTGCGAAACTCTATGGTTTGATTTTTGTAATGACACCCGATACGTCGGGATCGTCTAATTTGAGTGAGGTCCGGTTAGCCGGGTCGCGGTGGCGAACATAGACACCACGGGCGAAATGCAACAGTGGCACATGACCACATCTGCAGCCTCGCAAGTCACGTGTGGGTGTCAGGAACAGGTTGTGTACAATTAGAATGTGTCATGCGGGTTCAATCCCTATATATGGAGAAACGGCTTGAGATGGAGTCGCATGTAGTATGGGCTGCATGTTGCTTTCGGAGACTTGCTGACATTAGAATAGGAAGCGTCCTTGTCCTACCTTCCCGTCAAAGGGATACGTACGGTGCCATCTCACAGGTTGAGGACACGGGTTACGTATCTCGCTCTGTTAATTCCTGAAATACCGTGGCTGGGGTGCCACAGGATGCATTGTGCAGTCCTGCGCTTGCGATACCCCAGAGGGTGCCATAGGGTAGGCTTCGCGCTGCCCTGCGCTTGCGAAACCCTATGATTGGATTTTGGATTAAGACCCGATACACTGGGTAATAGTGGCAAACATGGACACCACTATATGACTGCAGTGGCGGAACTAGACCGCACCTGCAACCTTGTTTGAGTGAGGTCCGGCATGCCGGGTAGTAGTGGAAAACGGAGACACCATAAGCAGACTGCATAGGGGGACTTGACCCCTTCTGCAACCTCACAGAGTCATGGAGTATTGTCAGGAACGGGTTGTGTCTAATTAGTTCTATTTTAAGTATCGCATTAGTGTCTAGTCATAGCACTCACGAACACTTAAACTACACCAACACCATTGCTATATTGTGTATATTGTTTGGAAGATTCGCTGCTATATGATCAGCCTTTAAGCGTCAGTGAATACTGACGTCCCCACTTCCATAGGTACTGGATCGCCGAAGTACAAAGGCGAGATTCAAGAGGACTCAAGGCCAGGAAAGCAAGGAGTCAGTATTATGTTTTAGTTCCGCTGCAGTATATGTATTGATTATCTGTTAAGTGAGAGGTACTCTGATGTAAGATGTGAAAGTTGTAATACTTAGAAATGTAAAGGTAATATTGTAACTCTATTGTAAGGTATTACAGTTGTACAATATTCAGACTTGTAACATATTGAGTATTGAATAAAAAGTTTTAAATTCTCCTGTTTTTCTGTGCATTGTGACTAATTGAAGAAAAGGTCTTGGCTCGTGTCACGGTTTCCCAGTATATGGAAATCGGGGCGCTACAGAGTGGTATCAGAGCTAGCTTCAATTTACAGTCCAACACAGTGGGAAAATTTAAACTTAGATGCCTATAAGAGATTGAGTTTTAGCTAGTTGTAGATAATTATAACTCATATTGTTGTTCTTTCAACTTATGTTTTATAATATTTCTATATCAATGCTAATTTCTGTATCCACTCCTTGCAGGATGACGGACAGCTCAGTTCCCACGGGGAGTGGGTGGGGACAGGGAGAGGTGATCGAGATAGACTCGGATACCGAGCCTGTCATGGAGGAGGCACAGCCACCGGTAGAGGCCGGACAGGCCCCCGGAGCCCCGCAGCTGCCACAGCAGGGGGCTTTCGCTTTTGGAGGTCAGGCCCCGGTACCGCCACCTCCCCAGCTTACTCCAGTCGAGGAGGCCTTCCAGCAGGTCTTCGACGACATCTCCGTACTGACGTGGTCGCACATCCACCTGGAGACCAAGATGGACTCCTCGGAGTTCGTCAACTACCACCACGCCAGGGAGATGGAGAGACTAAGGAGCGCCAACGCCAGGGCGCAGCGCCGTATGGTGATCCGGGACCGTGCCTACAGGGCACAGTTTGAGCGCTTGGAGCGCCGGTGCGCGGACCTTCAGGTCCAGGTTGCACAGTTGCTGGCGCTGATCACCGGGCATGACCCGCCTGAAGGAGCCAGCAGTACCGACTAGGCAGTCGGGTACCTAGAAGCTGTTTTTATCATTTTGTGGATTTTGACCCCTACATGTATGATGTATAGATAGGGAGGATGTCACTAAGAAAAATGTGACACTTTGTAAACAGGTAGGTCTAGGAAGACTGTGTTGTATTTTGACTCCTACTCTTGTAAAGTATAGGTAGGAAGGTTAGTACTTAGGAAAAAAATGACATTTTGTAAACAAGGGGTTGATGTACATATGAATGTAACCCATTTGATGGATGATCAATGGAAAATTTTGGTTCATCTCTTGTTCTCCGACTATACTGTTTCATGTTTGTCGATTCATTCTCCTAACTTAAGGTAGTTCTGAGGACAGAACTATTCTAAGGAGAGAGTAATGTAATATCCCGGACGGATATTAACTCATATAAATTATTATTTTATTATTATTTTATTATTATTTTATTTTAATTCCAAAATCGGACTATTTTGGCGATTCTCGCCGGGTTGCCCACAACAGTGCCTACGCACGTCTATCGGTCGGTGTGCATCCAAAGCACATCAAATTGATAGCGCGACTCTCCGAAGTAATAAGAAAATTTATTTTACTATTATTTTCCAAATTAAATTATTTTTGGGAATTTTATGAGGATTTTTACAAGAAGATTTTGTATACACATACATATACACATACACATAATTGTATGGTACTTAGTATATTATACCTAGTATATGGTATGTACTTTAGGACAATACACTATTTCTTGTCATGGCTACTTAATTAGAGAATTAAGGTTTGATTAGGAGGTTTTATTTAGGGGTTGTATGCATAAGAGATTAGGAGAAAGTCTTCTAGAAACACCTTCCCTCACATAACACCTCCCTCCACCTCACCACTCTAAAACTCACCTCCCTACTCCCCTATAGCTTGGCCGGCCACCTCTTCTTGGGGTTTATTTTGTGCCATTTTGGTGCACTCACCACCTCCATTCTCTTCTATAAATCCCCCCTCATTCACCTCCTTCTCTCATTTTTAGAAAACAAAAGAAAGAAAGAAAGAAGGAAAGGAAAAGAAAGAGAGAACAAATAACTAGAGAGTTTTGTTTTGTAGGTAATAGAAGACTTCTAAAAGAAAGCTTAGGGGAAGGAGAAGGTAGCAAAGCTAGTTCTTCCAACAAGTTAGAGAAGGTGGGGGTTTCTTCACTACTTGATTTCTTTGTTTGTTTGTTTGTTTGTTTGTTTGTTGTTTGTTGTTTGACTTCTTCTTCTTCTCACCTTCTTGTTTTGTTTCTTTTTGGGTGGGTTGTTGTGTTGTTATGTTGGATGAAAAGGAAAGAAAGGTAGTAGTAATAACTACTAACTCATAAAGATCATAGCTTTAGTATTGTAGTTTGTTGTTTGTATGATATTGGACCAAAGGACTCACATATTGCATATTGTTGAAATATACAACCATTGTTGGTTGTAGGACTTGGTGTAATAAATAAAAGATCTTCTTTTGTTTTAATCACTAGTTGTAAATAATAAATAAAAAGATCTTCTTTTTATTTCTAATCACTAGTTGTAGCTAATACATAAAAAGATCTTCTTTTTATTTCTAATCACTAGTTGTAGCTAATACATAAAAAGATCTTCTTTTTATTTCTAATCACTAGTTGTAACTAATAAATAAAAAGATCTTCTTTTATTTGTAATCACTAGTTGTAGTTAATAATTAAAAAGATCTTCTTTTTATTTCTAATCACTAGTTGTAGCTAATAAATAAAAAGATCTTCTTTTTATTTCTAATCACTAGTTGTAACTAATAAATAAAAAGATCTTCTTTTATTCTTAGTCACTAGTTGTAGCTAATAAGTAAAAAGATCTTCTTTTATTTTTAACCACTAGTTGTAATTAATTAAAAAGGATCTTTCTTTTATTTTTAACCACTAGTTGTAATTAATTAAAAAGGATCTTTCTTTCATTTTTAACCACTAGTTGTAATTAATTAAAAAGGATCTTTCTGTCATTTTTAACCACTAGTTGTAATTAATTAAAAAGAATCTTTATTTTATTTTTAACCACTAGTTGTAATTAATTAAAAAGGATCTTTCTTTCATTTTTAATCACTAGTTGTAGCTAACTAAAAAGATCTTTTCTTTTGTAAAGCAAAGTAAAATAAATCTTTCTCTTATCACTAGTAATAAATAAGGTTAGTAAGCAACTAAGTAGTAGTATGCTAAATAATAAGTAGTAGTATGTAATAAATGAAGTAGTAGTAGCATATATGTAATTAATAAAATAGTAGTATGTTTATGTCCATAAAGTAGTAGTAGTAATGGATAGTTGTATGTGATGATTTTGTTGTGAATGAAGTAGTAGTAGTAGTAGTAGTTATTTGTAGGATTGCTTCTAAAAATAATTGGAAGCAATATTCATGCTACTAAGGTTGTAGGATTCCTCCTAAAAATATTTAGAAGCCATGTTTATGCTTCAATTGTTGTAGGATTACTGCTAAAAATAATTAGAAGCCATGTTTATGCTTTACATGTTGTAGGATTATTCCTAAAAATAATTAGAAGCCATGTTTATGCTTCAATTGTTATAGGATTACTTCTAAAAATAATTAGAAGCCATATCCATGCTTAGTTAGTTGTAGGATTGCTTGTAAAAATATCCTACCATGTTTACCATGCTTAATTAGTTGTAGCTTTGCTTCTAAAAATAATTAGAAGCCATATCTATGCTTAATTAGTTGTAAGATTGCTTTAAAAATATCCTACCATGTCTACCATGCTTAGTTAGTGGTAGCTTTGCTTCTAGAAATGCTTAGAAGCCATAATCCATGCTTAGCTAGTTGTAGGATTACTTATAAAAATATCCTACCATGATTCTATGCTTAATTAATTGTAGAATGTTTTATAAACTTATCCTACCATGCTTAACGTTTAGAATGTTGTAGGATTCTTTTCCTAGCATGCTTGGTAATGTTGTAGGATTCTTTTCCTATCATGTTTAGTAACTCACTTATACTAGAATTTTGTAGGATTCATTTCTAAAGTTTTCTATTATGTTTAGTGACTTAGTTATGCTTAGAATGTGTAGGATTCAATCCAAAAGTTTCCTATAATGTTTGGATAAATTTTATTGTGCCTAGAGTGTTGTAGGATCCATGATAAAATCATATACCATGCTAGTTTAATTGTTGGAAAGCGATATATCATGCTAGCTTAATTGTAAGTATTTGGCATATCATGCTAGTTTAAATTGTATGCAAATTGTATACCATGCTAGATAAATGGTAGAGAAGTGTATACTATGTTAGTGAATGACCATGATTCATGCTAAGTAAGTAGGGATCATGCAAATTATTGATCATATTAAGTTAAGGATACCCATACTAGGATGTTCATGCTTAGGGTAAAGAAACTACCCATGGCTAGTTGTAGTGATTTATGTTGGATTCTATGTCATGCTAGAGTAATACATGATTAGAACATTGTAGGAGTAATGTTAGAATATCTACTATACCTTGGAATGATTGTATGTTATATTAGTTATCTATCCATGCTTGTGTTATGGTGATTAGTCAAGATAAGTAGTAAGTTTTCATGCTCGCTTGACTATAGTAGACTCTATGTCTAGGTCGTAGTGGTTTTTATGTTTAAGCTCGATGAAAACACAAGCATTAATCATATTCATACTTAGGAGTGTGATGGTGAGTAGTTCTATTTTGTAATTGGATTACTTTAGGAAGATGCCTACGAGTGTATGTCATGCCTAAGACATTATAGGTCGAAGTAGTAAGATCGGGAAGACCACTAGCGATAGTTAATTCGATAAAGGCGGTTATGTCGCCTTCGGATTCTTCCTTAGTAGAATACCGATCTTAGACTACTAGTAGATCCCTTTGTTGCTTCTAATAGTAGAAGATTAAGTTTGTTAGTAAGCACGCTTGGTTGCTTCTAGGATTGATTACCTGTATGGTTGTTTGCACACGGTCGTGCTCGTACGTGGCTCGACTGGCCCGCACGTAGCGGTGGGTCTCATACGTAGCTTAGTTGGCTCGTATGTAGGTTGTTGTCTCGTACGCGGCCCGACTGGCCCGTACGTAGCTGTTGGTCTCATACGCGGCTTATTTGGCTGGTATGTACGTGGTTATCTCCTACGAGGCCCGCCTGGCTCGTAGGTAGTTATTGTTTCATACGTAGCTTAGTTGGCTCGTATGTGGTTATTACTCGTGTATAGCTTGTTAGCTAGTACACAGTTAGTTGTGCTATCTAGGGTGATGTTACCACCCTAAGGGCTATCGACCATCAAGACATGTGTTTCTACCCTAAGGAACTGTGGAGGAGTCGCTCCTTGTGTACCGTCGAATCTTAACCAGGGTAGGTTGATCGAGGACCGGAGTATAGACAGAATCCAAGTCTAGGGTAGCGGCGTGCGTATATATTCGCGACGGCCAAAGTCTTGGATCGATGAGCCACGAACCGGGTCCTGAAGGATTCTGGTAAATCTAGGTTGAGCGGCCTAGTAGAGTTGTTTTGCGAAGCCTAATTTAAGGCCTAGCATGTTGTGTTATAATATCGTCATCCCTAGGATTGTTCGAGTCAGGGACATCACTAGGATAGTGACTTATAAGGATCAGTTTACTTAAACCCTTTTGCCGGGAGAGAGGGGTCAGTTGTAGGGGGCCCCGACACTAACTCCTCTCTTGAGGCAGATCATAGGTGGTGTACCGGGTTGTACCTTCCCGTCAAAGGGATACGTACGGTGCCGTCTCACAAGTTGAGGACACGGGTTGCGTATCTCGCTCTGTTAATTCCTGAAGTACCGTGGCTAGGGGTGCCACAGGATGCATTGTGCAGTCCTGCGCTTGCGATACCCCAGACAGTGCCACAGGGTAGGCTTCGTGCTACCCTGCGCTTGCGAAACTCTATGGTTTGATTTTTGTAATGACACCCGATACGTCGGGATCGTCTAATTTGAGTGAGGTCCGGTTAGCCGGGTCGCGGTGGCGAACATAGACACCACGGGCGAAATGCAACAGTGGCACATGACCACATCTGCAGCCTCGCGAGTCACGTGTGGGTGTCAGGAACAGGTTGTGTACAATTAGAATGTGTCACGCGGGTTCAATCCCTATATATGGAGAAACGGCTTGAGATGGAGTCGCATGTAGTATGGGCTGCATGTTGCTTTCGGAGACTTGCTGACATTAGAATAGGAAGCGTCCTTGTCCTACCTTCCCGTCAAAGGGATACGTACGGTGCCATCTCACAGGTTGAGGACACGGGTTACGTATCTCGCTCTGTTAATTCCTGAAATACCGTGGCTGGGGTGCCACAGGATGCATTGTGCAGTCCTGCGCTTGCGATACCCCACAGGGTGCCACAGGGTAGGCTTCGCGCTGCCCTGCGCTTGCGAAACCCTATGATTGGATTTTGGATTAAGGCCCGATACACTGGGCAATAGTGGCAAACATGGACACCACTATATGACTGCAGTGGCGGAACTAGACCGCACCTGCAACCTTGTTTGAGTGAGGTCCGGCATGCCGGGTAGTAGTGGAAAACGGAGACACCATAAGCAGACTGCATAGGGGGACTTGACCCCTTCTGCAACCTCACAGAGTCATGGAGTATTGTCAAGAACAGGTTGTGTCTAATTAGTTCTATTTTAAGTATCGCATTAGTGTCTAGTCATAGCACTCACGAACACTTAAACTACACCAACACCATTGCTATATTGTGTATATTGTTTGGAAGATTTGCTGCTATATGATCAGCCTTTAAGCGTCAGTGAATACTGACGTCCCCACTTCCATAGGTACTGGATCGCCGAATTACAAAGGCGAGATTCAAGAGGACTCAAGGCCAGGAAAGCAAGGAGTCAGTATTATGTTTTAGTTCTGCTGCAGTATATGTATTGATTATCTGTTAAGTGAGAGGTACTCTGATGTAAGATGTGAAAGTTGTAATACTTAGAAATGTAAAGGTAATATTGTAACTCTATTGTAAGGTATTACAGTTGTACAATATTCAGACTTGTAACATATTGAGTATTGAATAAAAAGTTTTAAATTCTCCTGTTTTTCTGTGCATTGTGACTAATTGAAGAAAAGGTCTTGGCTCGTGTCACGGTTTCCCGGTATATGGAAATCGGGGCGCTACAAATATAGCATTACATGACTACGGTTACAATCTACCCAACTATGAAATTAGTTCCACATAATAAAACTTTTATTGACTAACAGTTTCGAATACATGATTAAAATAAAAACTAGAAAGAGAAGAAATAAACTGATGATGTTCGGCCAGATAAGTCGACTGGCTGTCACTCAGTCGACTGGCTCGTCCCTTTCAGTGTACTTGATCTCCTTCTTTCTTCGATTGCTGAGATAACAATGCCTGGGGTTGATGATTGATGATTCAGAGATTAAGTGATACCCTCAATCTTCTTATTCCAGCCTTTTTATAACTTCTTTTGCCCACATCTGCAGATTTCCATTCTATCTCTTTACTCATTGAATATAGATCTGAGTCGATCTTCTCACTTGCCACCCCTGGTCCCCTAATTTGATTAATGAAGAGTTGTTATTCGCAGACGACCTGGGTTTGGATAACTTAATCTTGCTTCGGATTTGGATGAGGATGAATCTTCAACTTGTTCTTATCTTCTAACTCGGCTGAATACCAGTCGACTGGTTTTGTCATCAGTCGACTGTGTCGAGACATCTGGAGCTTCGTAATTCATCAGTCAAGTCGACTGTCTTGGAGTAAGTCGACTGAACCGAGCAGCATCAGCCTCTCTGTCCAGTCGCCTGTTGGAAGCACCAGTCGACTTATGCCCTGCAGTTTCTGTGTGTCATCCTCAAAATCCTGACTCTGCTTCGTTTTGCTGTTTTAGGCTGTTTCCTATGAAAAAGAGAAAATAAGAGTAAAATACCACATATAGAGCATTTAAATGTCCAATTGCATTAAGATTATTGCTCCTAAATGTGAATATTATTGGGTTCATCACAATGCTAGCTGGAATTGGAGAAAAACTTTCTAAAGATTTAATGCTTTCTAGTTGCTTATTGTTTTATTGAATTTAATGTATTGAGACTTTTTATTATTGTGTTGGGATTTTTATTGCGCTCGCTTTATGTCCCGGATTTTATTATTTCTTTCTAGACGTTGGATTATTGTATTTGAATATTTCACATTGCTTCATTCCAAGTATTATTGTTCATGAGATTATTATTATTTCCTGTGCAATTGTTTGGTATTGATTATATTGTTGAGTTGAACGGATAAACAGCTTATGGGTGACGTTAGTCATTCGCTGGGCTAATGTCATGTGCTCATATTTCATATTTTTAGGAAGCGGGGCGTGACATATGGCCTATTCGTGGTTAATCTCATCTAAGGCTTGGGGGTGTTCGGCTCGGCTGGGGCTTCTCATACTGGCGGTTGTGGTTTGTGGGAACCCGGATAGGATCCGGGTGATCCCGTTGTGCCTCATTTGGTATATCTCAAATTTCGAGAGCTGTTCTTAGCCATCGATTTCCAAAGGCCATGACCAACTATGCACCATTGAGGGCTTGCTTGAGAGGTAGGGGTGATGATCTGGTGCTTGTTCGTCACTTGGGCATCTTTGGTGTGGCTCTGTGAACTAGCCACTTAAGGAGCCCTCAAGGTGGGAGTTAGCAGGGGCATCAATAACAGGTCCGTGCGGTCGGGTCAGAATTTTTTTGCAAATATTCCTGTAGGGGTTCTGCTACTGAGGCACGTTTGGTTCGGCGTGTCGTTGGTGGCAAGGCTTCTAGGAGATTCTCCGAGAGGTTAATTGTACGAACGTTTAGCCATAACTTTGTTGTTTGATTTACTGACCGCGGACTGGCCACCACCCATCTTGTAATTTCTTTACTTAATAGTAGTATTGTTATGTGTGTGTAAGCCATTGAGCTGGTTGAGTTGATCTTTTTTGAGGCATCGGCGTGTGGTGTCTGATACACTTGAGCTCCGGAGAGATCCGAAGTTGGGCATCGAACTGAGCATATTAACCCGAAGAGAGATCCTTAAGGTTTCTTCAACAAGGCTCGGCCTCGAATACCATGCCGAGGTGTGGTCTCGAGATAGGAACATTCCGGGATTTGGTAGAGGCCCTCGGGATCGGATACCATTCCAAGTGAGCAATGCCGAGGGGGGACCATTGTGCTTTCGTTACTCAGGCTTGGTCTCGGATGCCACGTCGAGGAGCAAACCCAAGCTCCGTCAAATGCGTGACATGGTACGTGTTTGCTTACGTCACCCATTGAGGTATTCAACGTGCCTAGGGAGTTATAGTGCTTCCTACAATAAATGCCAAAAGTTGGGGAGTTCTCCGTGGTGTCTATAAAATCCCTTGTTGGTCGGTGGTTGACTCACAAGTTTCTCAGTCTCCATCTTCATCTGGAGATGTCTCAGTATTCAATGGGGACTATGTTGGGAAGGCCAATGAATTGTCCATGGGTCGAGGACGGTGGTAAAGTGTCTGGAGAGACTGGGCTCGGTCCTACCCAGATCGGTATTCGGTCAGTGAACCTATTCTTGTCCTGGATTTTGAGATCTGAAGCTCTTCCCACTGGGTTCTGAGGGGTAATGATGTTGCTCCACTCTTTCCCTTTGGTACTTTGTGAGGCCTTACCGGCTAGGGCCCTTCATGCGGATGCTGCTGCTTCACCAAGGTTCAGAGAGGATCGAGGCACTCCTTCTTGGGGTCAGCAGGGGTATCCCGGATTCTGGAATCTGATGTCCCTAGTCGGAGCCGAGGTCAGAGAGTTTCCATCATCAGAGAATTCTCTCCAGATGATGGACTCACCGTCAGGGCAGGGGTACATGTATGATACCTCTTCTGCACGGCGAGTTGATCCCTTGTAGGGTCAAGTGACCTTCATCATCATTGCTTTCCATCACTGTGATGCCTCTTCTGCACTTGAGGTGCTGTAAAAGGCGATAAGCTAAGGCGCAAGGCGTTCACGAGCTGTTGTTAAAGTACGAGACGACCACATGGCATCCGATAGGTGGCGATATCTAGTGCTGAAGTGCGAGACGACCATAAGAGGTTTTAGGTGGTAGTTCACTTATTTTTTTGTACTTGCCAATTGCGATGGTAACCATTTTCAATAAAAAGCATTTTGCCCAAACTCTTTGTTTGTACAAGTATTACTGGCACTTGTCTTCTGACATATAAACTCTAGGCATCGAATGCCATCCTGGAGGGATGGTCTGAGGGGACATCAAGGATTGTTGCGCTGAAGCCCTTCCTCATCGATACCATCCCAAGGGGGGGGGCGAGGAGGTAACCTTATAAGATTCTTGGCACTAAAGCTCTCGGTGTCAGATACCTTTAAGGGCATTTGGCATTGAGGCCTTTGGCCTTGAATGCTATGGCGAAGGATATATCCTTCAAGGATTTTGGCTTCAAAGACTTCGGAATTGGATGCCACCCCGAGGTGGATATCCTTCATGGATTTTTGCGTGTTGAAGCCTTCGGCATCGGATGCTAGCCCGAAGGGAATACTCTTTAGCGTTTTTTGGTGTTGAAGCCTTCGGCATCAGATGCCACCCCGAAGGGGATATCCTTTAGGATTTTTCGGCGTTGAAGCCTTCATCGTCGAATACCATCCCAAAGGGGTAGGTCCGAGAATTTTTACATTGAGGTTGGGCCTTGGGTGCCCGTTGCAAGTGACCCAATAAGTTGAATTTGAAATGAAAATTATATTTTATTCATTGGATGTCGAAGCCAAGTACTCGTGTCGAATATTTATGGCCTCATTACAAGTGAAGACCCCTAGGGGCCTTCGTAGAATTTCATCAAGTGTTCTATGTTCGAGGTCCTCTTGACTACCCTGCACCTAGGGTCTTCAAGTCGGTATGTGCCTAGATGGACCACTTTGGAGACTCTATACGGGCCCTCCCAATTGAGTGCAAGTTTTCCCTTTTTGCTTGGTTCAGATATCTCGAGTCGCCTGAGCATTAGATCACCTTCTTTGATGTTGGCAGGATAGATCTTCTGATTGTATAATCATTCTTCCTCAGTTGGTGGACGTTTCTTCTGATGTCCACCCTTTCGCAAACTTCCTCAAGGAGGTACATGTTGGCCCTGAGGTCGTCTGAGTTCCTTCGTCAAAGTTCATAACTTGTGGCGATGGTAACCCAACTTCTAGGGGGATTACTGCCTCGGTGCCGAAGGTCAAGTTGAAAGGGCACTCGCCCATAGGTGTCTTCTTGGTCGTGCAATAGGACCATAGAACGTTCAGTAGCTCGTCGACCCATAGTCCTTTAGGGAATTTGTCTAATCTGTTCCTGAGGCCATCGTGGATTTTTAGGTTGGCATTCTAGGCTTGGCCATTGGACCGGGGGTGTGAGACGGAGGAGAACCTTTGATAAATTTCTAGGTCTTCGAAAAATTTGCGGAAGCCCTTTCCGAGGAATCTGAGGGTGTGAGATGGAGGAGTACCATTGTCGATGATGAGGATCCGAGGAATCCTGAATCGATAGACAATGTACTTACAAAAGAATTGTTAGGCCTGGTGCTGAGTGATAGTGGCCAGGAGCTCCGCCTCGACCCATTTGATGAATTCCTAGGTTCTCAGTGATAGTGACCTAGGCATTCATCAAAGGTTCTCCTCCATTTCACACCCCCAGTCCATTGTTGGTGATGAGGATTCGAGGAATCCTGAATCGATAGACAATGTACTTCCAAAGAATTTTTTGGCCTGGTGCTCAGTGAGAGTGGTAAGGGCTCCGCCCCGACCGATTTTGTGAGATAGTCGATAGCCACAATGAGGAAGCACTTTTGACCCGTACCTTTGGGGAACGGTCCGACCAAGTCCATCCCTCATCTGGCAAATGGAGCTCAACTAGCGGGTGACTTGAGATTGGCTTGGGTAAATGTCGGACCAAAGAGAACCTTTGGCAAGGGCCACACCTCTTTACGAGGTCCTCAGCATCTTATAGGAGGGTCAGCCAGTAGTACCCATAGTTGAGTACTTTCCTTGCAAGAGATTGGCTGCCCATGTGGTAGTTGTCGATTCCCAGGTGCATTTCCTCGAGCGCATACTTGTCCTCCATTAGTATCAGGCATCGGAGGTAGGGTCTGTCATCGGTCTCTATGTAGGAGCGCTTGAAGAGCATGCCATCGATAAGCACAAACCTCTCAGCCCTGACCCGGATCCTCCTAGCCTCGGAGGAGTCTTATGAAAGCTCCCCGCTTCTTAGGTAGTCAGGATCAGATCCATCCAAGCTGGTTGCTGGGTGTGTAGGTCGAGACAAAGGACTTTAGAGTTTTCTTTGTCGATGCTTGGTCGAACAAGGACCTCGACTAGGACTGTACATTCTACACCATCGAATGAGGAGGATGCTAATTTGGATAGGGCATCTACCTAACTGTTCTTGCTTAAGGGATCCGTAGACGAAGGCATCCTCGAAGTTGGCCAAGAAGAGTGTGACCTGGGCCAGATACTTGACCATCCGGGTCACGCAACTTCATATTCTTCGAGCACTTGATTAACGATGAGTAGAGAGTTGTTGATGGCTTTGACCCGTTTAGCCCCCACTATTGGGGCTATAAGGAGTTTGGCTACTAGAGCCTCGTTCTTCGCCTCGTTGTTAGATGCCTTGAAGCTGAAGCGTAGGGAGTATTAGAGGACGAAGCCGTCTGGACCACTTAAGATGATTCCGGCCCTGCTACCCTTTTCACAAGATGATCCGTCCACGTAAAGTTCCTAGACGGGTTCATCTTCTGGAGTTTTGGGGACCTCCGAGATGACTCATTCGATTATGAGTTTAGCCATCGCCTGTCCCTTGATAGCCATCCTCGGCTTATAGCTGTTGTCGTGCTGGCTCAGCTCAATGGACTATTAAATTAGGTGGCCGAATGTCTCATGTTTATGGAGGACTTGCTTTAATGGTTGATCCGTGAGGACCTTAATGGAGTGAGCTTGATAATACAGACAGAGCTTTTGTGCGGCCATGACCAAGGTGCATGCGACCTTTTCCATTTTTGTGTATCGGAGTTTGGTGTCACGGAGGATTTTGCTGACATATTTGATGGGCTTTTGAGCTCTGTCTTCTTCCCTAATTAGGACCGCACTGAGGGCCTTCTCTTAAGCTGCCAAGTGGAGGTATAGTACTACATCTAGTTTCGGTTTACTGAGGAGAGGGGGATTGGAGAGGTACCCTTTGAGCTGATCGAAATCCTATTGCTGAGGCTCCCCCCCTTCGAAATTCTTCACCTCCTAGCGGCTTTGAATAAAGGGAAGTACTTCTCCCCCGACATAGAAAGGAAACGGCCGATGGCTGCAAGACGGCCGATGAGCTGATGTACTTCCTTGTTATTCCTGTGAGGGGCCATGTTCAGGATGGCCTGAATTTTCTCAGGATTAGCTTCTATCCCTCGTTGGCTGGCCATAAAGCTGAGGATCTTTCTTGTGGTGATGCCGAAGGCACACATAGAGGGGTTGAGTCTCATATTATGCATCCTCAAGACCTCGAAGGCCTCTTCCAGGTTGCTTTCGTGGTCTTTACCCCAGAGACTTTTGACGAGCTTGTCGTCGACATAGACCTCCATGTTCTGACCGATTTGCTATTTGAAGACCCGGTTAATGAGCCTCTGGTAAGTGGTGCTTGCATTCCTCAACCCGAAGGGAATGACCCTACAGCAGTAGAGTCCCTGATTGGTGATAAAAGTCATCTTCGGAATATCTGGAGGGAACATCTGAATCTTGTTGTAACCGTAGTAGGTGTCCATGAAGCTCAGCAACTCATGTCCGGAGGTAGCATCGATTAGGGCATCTATGCTGGGGAGAGGGAAATGATCTTTCAGGCATGCTTTGTTGAGGTCGGTAAAGTTGATGCACATCCTCCGTTTGCCGTAGGACTTTTTGACTAGCACGAGGTTAGTCAACCATTATGGTTAGTTGACCTCTTGGATGAACTGGGCAGAGAGGAGTTTATCGACTGCCTCCTTCATCACTTGTTTCCTTTCGGGGGTGAACTATCGGCGTCTTTGCTGTACCGGCTAGGAGTCTGGGTGGACACTCAGTCTATGCATGATGAGGTCCTCGGATATTCCTAGCATGTCTGAGGGTGTCCAAGCGAACATGTCTTGATTTCGGTGGATACTACAGATAATTCCCCCCTTGAGGGCAGGGGGAGAAACTTGATCATTTTGAAGCATTTGATGGGTTCCGCATTAGAGAACGGGATTTCTTCCAGCTCTTCCATCGACTAGGAACCTATTGAAGTTTGGTATGACGGTAGCTCCACCGCTTTGAGAGGGAGGACAGTGCCCCCCACCATGGCTGTGTTATAAGCCCGAACTACCTCCTGATTCCCTTTGATGACCCCGACCCCAAATTTGGTAGGGAACTTCATGTGCATTTGGTAGGCTGAGGATACTGCTTGGAGGGAAGCAAGGCCAGGTCGGCCCAGCTTGCGTTATAAGCGGCTTTAACATCGACCACCATGAAGTCCATCGCCTTAGTTCGGGAGGTCGGGGATTTCCCTGTGGTGACATCCAGGGTAACAATTCCCTCGATCTGGACTGGGGCACTAGAGAAGTCGTGGAGGGTGTATCCTGCTGGTTTCATTTTTCTCGGGAGATCTTTAAGGCTTTGAAGGCCGCTACGAATAGGATATTCATTGAACTTCCGTTGTCGATGAGGATACGGCGGATCTCGTGATTAGCCAGCGCGAGGATGATGACCAAGGTGTCATAGTGCGGAATCCGGACACCTTCGAGGTTTTTGTCAGAGAATGAGACTGCCAACCCGAGACCTTTGGGGAGGGGGCAATTGTGAATGGAGTTTACCTCCCAGATGAAGGCCTCGCAAACTCTCCTTCCATGGGTCCGCCATGGACACAGTCGAGGATGGCCAGATTCACAGTGTCCTGATGCCCGGGCTCTAGCTCTAGACGTTTGTTCATTCCTCAAGGGGCGGAGAGGCTCTCAGACCATTTCAAGTGAATTTGGCAAGGTATACTCTCCGGATGAGGGCATCAATTTTGTTCTTTAGAGCTGAGCAGTTATCATTGTTGTGGCCATGATCCCGCTGGAAACGACAGTAAAACCTCTAGTCTCTTTGCTTGTTGGGGTTGCTGGACCGAGGAGGGTGTTGGAGTATATTATCGCCCTCTATTTCCATCAGGATAGCTGACACGCTTGTGTTGAGCGGAGTGAACTTATTGACCGTGGATGCGGGGGGAGGTGCTTCTGTCCTGAGGCGTCTTTCTGGGCCTTCTTGGGAGGCTCGGACTTGTCCGTCTTCCTCTTTCCTTTAGTGAGGGACCCTTTCCGACCTCCGGGGTGGAGGGCCTCCTCGGCCTGGATGTACTTCTCACTCCTATCGAGAAGGTCGGAAAAGTCGATGGGTGGCTTCTTGGTCAGGGAGGCCTTTAGCGATTCATGATGAGATTGTGCCAAAAGGCCACTGCTGTTATGTAGTGCCCCGAATTTCCATAATAGAAATAAGAGACATAAATCCAGAATCTTTACTTCAAATGTAACCAAACACCGTACAATTACAGGGAAAATTAATACTTTCTTACAATAGTCCATAATACAATGCATAACAGAAATTTAAATACATTTTTATTACAACTTGTTGCAAACAGTTAAACTCAAACTTCTCATAAACCCGAGCTTTAACTCTTGTCTAAGCCATTCACTTGCAAATCCTGCAAAATTGATAAAAACTGTGGGTACCTCGGTTGAATGCAACTGACGCAATGTTGATAAAAGCAGCGACTCTCCAAAGTCTCAGAAACACAATTTGTTGCCCAAATAGAAACAATAATAAAAGGATCATAAATCAATAACTAATATTGAAACTGAAAGAATAAGTGTGTGTCAGGAAAACAAGCAATGATACATAAAACAGTGTTCAAGAAAACATAATGCACACGATGCACACTAATGCATACTTGTTCGGATTCTATGTCCCAAATACAACATAGGTCTGAGGGCAAGCCCTTAGTGTTCACCTCATTTAGAGTTCAATTCCTCATTATGCAATACTATATCGGTGACAGAAGCAAGATTAAACACTCCGCTAATAGGCCGCAGCTCCGGAATACATCCGCCTGACTGTACAAGCGTAAATGCGCAAGCATTCCGTAAGCATCACTCTTACTCTGGAGAATCACCTCTCTACCATACATTACGCAAATAGACCCCCGTCCTGGAATACAATCCGTCAGACTGTACATACCATACATTCCGCAAATAGACCCAGTCTTGAAATACAATCCGCCAGACTTTACAAGTGTATCGCGTGAACATACCAAATCCATCTCACTTCTAGACATTCTGCAAATAGACCCCAATCATGGAATACAATCTGCCAGACTGTACAAGTGTATCGTGCGAACATACTAGAGAGACATAGAATCACATAGTCCTGGAATACATCCGCCCAACTACACCAAGCCCATACATACGTTGCCCATGTTCCATCACAATTTCCAATCTAGTTCTTGTCCTTAGGTTCAAACATAGGTAACCACAGTCACCTAGAGTTATCTCACTATACCGGACTTAACTCATCAAAATTTGGAGCACTGGCCCCTCTGGCTAGTTCCCACAATCAAATAACCATAGCCGGTATCTTAGGGATTTTGCTCAACCTCTAGTGCTCACAACTCAATGCCTCAAGCATCCATCTATGGTTCTCACAATAACCCTATCTTTCAATCAAGAACCTCCACTTGGCTCAATCAGAAAAAAAATACTCTTTTATTTACACTTTTATGAAAACAACACTTTTTCTACAACACCACGGTTCTAAATCAAAACCACAAACGGAATACTTCATTCCAAAAATAAAACATTCGTACATCGACAAAATGTCTTCAACATTTCACGTTTCAGTTAATAAACCACCATTTCCGCAAAAGACTATTTCTTTTATGGAAACGTAAATCCAATGCACAACAATCCGTTAAATTCAACTTTTAAATTTCTCTTTCCATATATATAAAACCAACATCAATTTTTTGGAATTCAAATCAATCTAAACTGAAAACAAGCCTCTTTATATTCTGGGATTTTATCCCCAAAATCTGCAGTTCTTTAGTTCCAAATCTGAAACTTTACCTCTTTAAAAGCTGAAACTAAACCCTTTAAAATTCAAAGTTTTCACTGTTCAAAACCAATACATATATCCCCACAAAACTGAGAATTATATCCATCAAAATATAGATTTACACACTCGAAGTCAGAACTCGAACACATCAAAATTTGAAACTAGATTTCTATGAAAATCTGAAACTTTGCGTCATCTGAAACATAAATTAACATTCAATAAAACTTCATACTATTGAAAAAATATATGCATATACATACACACCCATACATATACTAGGACTATCAAACCTAGTACACAACCCCACACCAAAAGAAACCCAACCCGAGCCCTACAAAGCAAGAACCACCACTGCCTGCACTGTGAAGACCCGAGGTCAGCACAGTGCAGGTAGCACTGTTCTGACCTCACCGAGCCTCCCTTGGAACTATTCAACCCTAACCCTAGGGTTTAGCCACCGAAACCCTAGGTCACACATTCATGGATATTTTCAATGATTTTAGTACTCAATACATGCATAAAAATTCGAATATTCAATGCATCAAGTTCTCACATCAAAACAGTAAATAACTCATAAAGAATTCATCTTTTGATTCTCTTAAGCATGAATCTAAATATTATACAATGAGATATACACTCCTACATCAATATATGTTTCTTTTAACCAATTTCCAAAGATAAAAATTAGATCTTTTATGCATGATATCATCTAATCATCCAAAAATAAATTGTCATACGTTTTAGGTTACATTTTCATGCATGTTATCCACAAATCTACATATATTATTTATCTCTACAATTTTTCTCATAAACAACATCACAACATGCTAATATAATCACAAATTCACAAATATTAAATCCTAGCATGCTACTACAATACTCATGCGAAAATAACAAGCCAATGGAGATGGAGGAGACGTCTACCACGAATAGATTTTGAAATACAACTCCAAGAAACCTTCATCTCCTAGTGTAAAACTCATCCTCCTCTTGCTTCAAAAATCAACAAAATCACTCAAAAAAGAAGAGGCCGAAACCCATTATTCACCTTCTCCTTTATATGACCGGGGTGAAAATATTAGGGGCTGTGAATGATTTTTGCACTAAAGTTTCCCACAATTCCCATATTAGCACATTAAGTTATTTACACAATCTTTCAATATCAAAATCCAATCAAAAAAGGATTTAATCCTATCCTTAACTACCATTAGTTGACCGACCCCCGAATGCAGCCAATTAAAATTTTAAATTTAAAATTTGGCTCTTATCTTGGCCTAATTCGCTTATTTTCACAAAAGCCCATTTTTCCAAAATTATTTCAAAGGTATTTTTTCTTATTAAAAAATATTTCAAAAATAAAAAACATATCAATTAAATAAGAGAAATTAATTTATTGACACAAAATTTTAAGATTTACATTTCATAATATTTGCACGTATTTTTGCACGTGCAAAAAAATAATTTCACAAAATAATCAAAATAGTCAAATAAATGAAATTAAAATTATTTATTAATTCAAATTAATACATTTAATTTTCTAGGGCGTTACGTGCTACCCCAGCGTCGAGGGAGGAGATCGACCGTTCTTCGGCCGTAAACCTCTAGACGAAATCTCGAAGGGATTCTCTGTCACTGTCTAAGGTTTAGTAAGGAGGCGCTCATCTTTCAGCCTTTCGACTGGTCACGAAGTGACTGAGAAAATTCTCATCGAGCTGAAGGAGTATATTGAACCAAGGGCGAGTTTGGTAAACCATTCCGGGCCTTTCAAGGTGGGCGGGAACGCATGACAGAGAAGGGGATCCGTGGCGCTATGAATCATTATGAAGGTTTTGAAAGCCTCAATGTGATTACTGGATCCATTTCTCTATTATAGGTTTCTAACAGTGGAGGTTTGAAACTCCTCGGGACGGGTGCGTCGAGGATGTGGGAAGTGAATAGTGGCCTGTTCGGCCGATATCTCTATTCGGTCTGCCTTCCACCTTCGCCGATCCGAGCAAGGCATTCTTACATTTTTTGCAATCATTTTAGGATTGGGTCTTCCAGTCCCTCGGTTCCGATTGACCGATGGGACTCATTGTTCCCATTCACAGCCTGTCCTGCTCAGTTAGTGTGTTGCTTGGTCCGGGTCCCACCTCGGATGGCCCAGAGGATTTCGTCCCAGAATTCATGGAACTCTACCTCGTCATGTGACTTCCGTCCATGCGGTTGTCCGAGGGTCCGCGGTCCCTTGGTGAGTGGCCGCGCTCTCGGTCTCGACCACGGGAAGAAAGGTGACTCCAAATCGGATTGTGGTTCAAGGGCTTCCCTCCATTCTGGGATCAGTTGAGGCAATTTCAGAGGTCGTCCTCATCCTGTCAGTTGTTGTTGATGTTTCTCAGGTTAGAAACCACCGGATGAGCGACCTCTCGTGCTAGCGAGCGGGATGCGCTCGGGGCAGGTTTCTATGGCCTTTGTTCCTGCGGCTGTCACAATACTTGAGTGGCCGCTCGACTTCGCGTTGGGCGCAGAGGAGGAACTTGATGGTCGGACAGATGCCACCCGGGTGGGCTTATCTTGGCTTTGGGAGCTGATATGGCTAAAAATGGGGTTTAATCGGAACCGTCCAAATCAGGCGCGAATCTTGAAGCCTAGGGGCAAAATAGTAATTTCACCTGCCAATGGATCTGAAATGGGTACTGGATCTCTTCATCAAAGATCCAATAACCCACGAACGGATCCATCTCAATCGGGTGCGGGTTTCAACCAGCAGAAAACCCGATCCAGAGGGATAGGATCAGGATCCCTTATTAATACTAATCAACGACCCTGATTCACATCTATCCTTCCACTGGGAATTAGGGATTACATTCCTAATCTGTTTACAGGGATTACATTCCTTATTAGATCACGGGGATTACATTCCTAATCTGATCCCCAAGATGCCTATAAATACCCCCCATCCATCTCCATTAAGAGGTAATCAATCTTTTGCCAGTTTTTACGCTGTTTCATAATCATCCGTGATTACTGACTTGAGCGTCGGAGGGTGCGTCGCCGGGAACAACCCCGATGTCTCGCACTTTTTGCAGGCTTACGGCGGGAGTCAGCATCAAACCCTGGCGGAACAGGTAACAGGTTTGCTATTCAAAGTTTTCTAAGAATCCACAAATACTATCTGTTTGCCCCCACACCAGATTCAGCGGCAACAGATTGGCGCTGTCTGTGGGAACCAAACGAATAGCGGCCTCCCCCCTTCCCGCTGGTCAGACCTTCTTCGGCCATGCCTCCTTGGAAAGCCAGATCAAGAGGGTCCAACCGAGGACCCAACCCCGATCAGCAACAAGAAATTCCCATCCAGCTCGCTCCACAGTAGGGGCAACTTCCTCCTCAAGCGGAAGACCCACTCCAACAGGACCTGCCTCCTCCTCAGAACCAAAAACCTTCTAAGGGTCCCAATCTGCAGAAACAGCCTCTCCATCTGGACCTATGTCTCCATCCACAATGCCTCTTCAGACTCTATGGCCTCCCATAATCCCCGAGCTTCCGACCTCCGCAACACCGTCCTCAATCGGCAGAAGGATGAGGATCTTCGCCGCCGTCTGGATGAAAAGTCGGCCCGAGAGGGAGCCTCCCGCCAACACCGTCCGGATGAGCGATCTCCTCACCGCCGAGACAACAGAAGGTCCCCTATCCGAAGGGGGCAGAGAGAGTCCCCCGAGCATCATAGAAGAAGACCACATTCCCCTACCGGTCGGCAACATCCTAGGAACGATGAGGCACCCATCACCCGTGCTGAGTTCCAGCAGTTCCAGGCAACCGTCCTACATGCTCTCAACCTCCGTCCCAACAACACTAATGCTCCAAGGATTCCCACTCCCCCTTGGGTCCGAAGTCCTTGCCAGCGGTCCCTAACTCCTCCACAAGCTCCTAGCAACCCCCGCTACATACCAAGTCCTCGCCGCTCCAAGAGCTACCGTCGTCGTAGCCCCCGCTCTCCCTCGTACGAAGACGAGTCTAGAGGCTCCCCGGATTACCGTCGAAGGGATGACGCAGTCTATCGCCGTCTCCATGAGATGGAGAGGTGCTTGGGTCAGTTACACTGAGAAGAAGAGCTTAGAGGAAGAACCCTCCGTCCTAGTAGACCTCCTTTTTCCCGAACCATAATGGATGCACCCGTACCAATCGGATTTAAGCCTCCTCAATTCGAGACCTATTCCGGGGAGACTGACCCCGTTGATCACATCGAAAGCTTCAAGACCCTCATGCTCATCCACCAAGCTTCCGATGCTCTGCTATGCAAGACCTTCCCCGCAACTCTCAAGGGTCCGGCTCGAGAATGGTACTCTTGCCTTGCCCCATCCTCAATATTCTCCTTCGAGCAATTTGAGACCCTCTTCGTCACCCACTTCGTAAGTAGTCGCCGAACTGAAAAGACCAGCATCTCACTACTGTACCTCCACCAGAAGAAGGGTGAAAAGCAGAGAGACTATGTGAAAAGGTTCACAGCTAAAGCTAGGTCCATAGCATCCCTCGACCAGTCGGTCGCTACAGCAGCATTTCAATCCAATGTCCTCAACTCCAGCCTCCACTCCTCCCTCACCAAGAAACCCCCACAGAAGTTCTCTGACCTCCTCCTCCGGAGCGAAAAGTATATTCGGGCCGAAGAAGCTGAGCACCGCCCCAACTTGGAGGGGTCTTCCTCCGGGTTTAAGAGAAAAGGAACAGAAGAGGAAGGGGCCAAGAGAAAAGGACCATGGCGTCCAGCGCCGACCTCCCCCAAGATTTGAAAAATTTACTCCCCTTAACGCCAATATCTCTACAATTCTCATGGAAGTTGAGAAGGAGGGGGTGATACCCCCCGCACCAAAAATGAACACCCCTAGCAAGAAGAGGGATAAAGAGAAATGGTGCCGTTATCATCGGGACCATGGCCACGACACCAATGATTGTCGGGCCTTGAAGAATGAGATAGAAGCCCTCATCCAAAGGGGGAAGCTGACCAGATTCGTGAGAAATAACCGAGCCGACCTTCCTCTCCCGCCTCGGGGGGATAACAAGCGTCCTGAGCACGATGAAATGCCCGACTTCGAAGAGGAGCGTGTCCTACACCTCATCCATGGGGGCCCAATGGAGGGCTCCTCCAACTCCTCTCAAAAGGCATTTATAAGAGAAGTCAATTCGGTCCGCGCCACCCCTCCTCCTAAAGGCCTCGGAGTGCCCGTCACATTTTTGGATGAAGACCTCGAGGGCGTCCGAACCCCTCACTGTGACGCACTCATTATCAACCTCCACATGGCGAACTTCAAAGTGGAGAGGATCCTGGTGGACAATGGTAGCTCCGTTAACATCCTCTTCCTCGCCGCTTTCAAATGCCTCAAACTCTCCCGAGATAGATTCAAACCCGCCGGCTACACGCTCCATGGGTTCACAGGAGTGCCAGTGACTATTGAAGGGGTGATCACCATCGACGTAACCGCTGGCAAAACTCCTACTATCCGAACGGAGTCGATGGTATTTATGGTTGTGGATGTCCCCGCAGCGTACAATGTCATCCTAGGCCGACCTGGCCTAGCAGCTCTAGAAGTCGTTCCTTTGGTGTACCATCTCAAGATGAAATTCCCCACCCGGGCCGGAGTAGGGGAAAGTAAGGGGAAATCAGGAAACGGCCCGTAAGTGCTACATGACCTCTACCCTCGGTCCAGTCCTCTCCCTAGAAACTCTGGAAATCCCTCAAGACGCTGCCCGGCCAATGTCCGAGCCAGTGGATGAATTGGAGGAAGTGCTCTTCTCTGAGCAAGACCCAAGCCGAAAGTTCTTTGTTAGCAAGACCCTCCTGTCCGCCCTATGCTCCGACATAGTCCAGTGCATCCGGAGGAACCAAGACCTCTTTGCTTGGTCAGCTGCAGACATGCCCGGAATTTCCGAAGAGCTCTTGGTCCACCACCTTAGCGTTGTTCCGGGGTCCAAACCGGTTCAACAGCAGAGGCGCAAGTTCACCCCCGAGCACTAGTTAGCTATAAAAGAGGAGGTGGATAAGCTCTTGAAGGCCTGGTTCATACAAGAGGTGAACTATCCCGAGTGGTTGTCGAATGTAGTAATGGTGAAGAAGTCCAATGGGACTTGGAGGATTTGTGTCGATTTTACCGATCTCAACAAGGCCTGCCCCAAGGATCCCTTCCCTCTTCCGAGTATTGACACTCTGATTGATGCCACATCGAGACACAAACTCCTCAGCTTCATGGATGCCTTCTCAGGCTACAACTAGATTCGGATGTTCCCTCCGGACATCCCGAAGACCTCATTCGTGACCGACCAGGGCCTCTACTGCTACAGGGTTATGCCCTTCGGTTTGAAGAATGCAGGCGCAACATATCAACGCCTCGTCAACAAAGTTTTCCAAGCTCAAATCGGCCGGAATATGGAGGTGTATGTTGACGACATGCTCGTAAAAAGCATCCGAGGAGCCGATCATGTAACCGACCGACAGGAGGCGTTTGATGTTCTGAGAAAGCACAACATGAGACTTAATCCGAACAAGTGTACGTTCGGTGTCTCGTCAGGAAAATTCCTCGGCTTCATGGTCAGCCAACGAGGAATTAAAGCTAACCCTGAGAAAATCAGGGCCATATTAGACATGGCCGCTCCTAAGAATGTTAAGGAAGTTCAGAGGTTAACAGGCCGCCTAGCCGCCATAGGGCGCTTTCTCTCGAAGTCCGGGGAGAAATGCTTCCCCCTCTTCAAGGCCCTCAGGAGGGCTAAAGGTTTCGAATGGGGTCAACAGCAACAGGAGTCGTTCAACCAGCTCAAGGCTTACCTCGTCAATCCTCCTCTTCTCAGCAAACCAATTCCTGGTGAACCCCTCTACCTCTACCTGGCAGCCTCCGAGCAGACCCTCAGTGCCGTTTTGATAAGGGAAGAAGACCGGGCTCAAAAGCCCATCTACTATGTGAGCAAGGTACTTCGGGATGCCGAGCTCCGCTACCCGAGAATAGAAAAGATGACTTATGCCCTAGTGATGGCCGCAAGAAAGCTTCGTCCGTATTTTCAGTCCCATTCGGTGGTCGTTCTTACCGACCAACCGTTGAAGCAAGTCCTCCATAAGCCAGAGACCTCGGGTCGCCTTATGAAGTGGTCTATCGAGCTGAGCCAGCATGATATAACCTATCAGCCTCGGATCGTGATCAAGGCTCAGGCCTTAGCAGAATTCATAGTTGAAAGTACCATCCCCGAGTTTATCCAAGCAATGAAGGGACCGCCTGTTTGGTCGGTCTATGTGGATGGATTCTCCTGTAACGAGGAAAGCAGAGCCGGGGTCATTCTGGCAGGCCCAGATGACTTCATCCTTCAATACTCTCTCTGTATCAACTTCAAGGCCTCGAACAACGAAGCAGAATACGAGGCACTCATAGCTGGCCTTGGAATGGCTCGCAATGCAGGGGCACAACGCCTCCGAATCTTTAGCGACTCTCAGCTAGTCGTAAATCAGGTCCTCGGCGAGTATGAAGCACGTGACGACAGGATGGTTAAATACTTAGCCAAGGTCAGGAGCCTCATGGCACTGTTTGAAGAGGCCCTCATCCAATGAATACCCCGGGAAGAAAATGCTCAGGCTGATGCCCTCTCCAAACTAGCCTCTTCCTCCCTTCAAGGTCTCGAGCAGACCGTCTTGATAGAGGTTCTCCTGAAGCCAAGTATAGCGGATGAAACTTCCGACTCTATAGAGTCGCTGGCTGTCCTGCTTGAAGATAACTGGATGAAACCCCTCGTCGAATTCTTAAGGGACGGGCTCCTCCCCGAGGATCCCAAGGAAGCGCGAAGAGTGAGAACCTGAGCCGAGCGTTACACACTGATCGGAGGCATCCTATATAAACGCTCCTTCACACAGGTAGACGACAGGCCGTACCTGAGATGCCTCTCCCCCGGGCAAGCTGAATACGCTCTGCAAGAACTTCATGAGGGCATCGGCGGGGCACATTCGGGGTCTAGATCTCTGGCCCGCAAAGTATTGAATCACAGATATTTCTGGCCCACTCTCCTACAAGATGCCGAACGGCACGTTCGGCAATATAGCTCTTGTCAGAAGTACTCCGACATCTGATGCCTCCCATAAGCTTCACTCACTTCCCTATCAAGTCCAATCCCCTTTGCAATGTGGGGGATGGATTTACTAGGGCCATTTCCACCAGCTCCCGGACAGTTCAAATTCTTAGTCGTGGCAATCGACTACTTCTCAAAATGGATAGAGGCCAAGCCCTTGGCCACGATCACCGAGAACAAGGTCGTTCAGTTCTTTTGGAAGAGCGTAATCTGCCGATTCGGCGTCCCTCGGGTCCAGATAACAGACAACGGAACCCAGTTCACCGGGGCTGCCTTCCGAGCTCTATGTGAAGACCTTGCCATCCAACACCGATTCTCATTCGTTTCTCATCCCCAGTCGAATGGCCAAGTCAAAAATGCTAACCGACAGATCCTCTCCGGCATTAAGAAGAGGTCGGATAAATATTCCAAAAGCTTATGGGTCGATCAGCTTCCCAACGTGTTGTGGAACTACCGCACCACAAAACGGACCCCCACAGGAGAGTCTCCGTTCAATCTCACCTATGGGTCCGAAGCTATGATCCCCCTAGAAGTTGGAATACCCTCTCCTCGTCTAATGGCTTATGAAGAAGAACAAAATGCCAGAGAGCTCCGAGCAAATCTAGACCTTATTGACGAGATCCGAGAAAGAGCTGCCATTCGTCATCAAAGCTACCGAACAAGGATCGAGTTGGCGTACAACAAGAGAGTCCGTCCTACAGACCTCAAAGAAGGGGACTTGGTCCTTAGAAAGTTAGTCATCTCCCTTCCTGGTCAAAAGAGTAAACTGGCTCCAAATTGGGAGGGACCTTACAAGATCGCCAAGGTAGTCCGGCTCGGGACGTACAAACTAGAAGACCTCGAAGGCAGAGAGATCCCCAGGACCTGGAATGCCGACCATCTTCTAAAATACAAAGAGAAAGCACCAACGCCTCTCTAAGTATTCTGGGATGTCGAACCGTTCCTCTCATATTACTTGTTTTGCTTTGCTTTTATTTTCCCTCTTGTAATAACGGCTCACAACTTTAGAAGCAGCCAGCTATTAGTTATTAATAAAGAAAACTTTTTCATATTTTACTATTGTATACATCTCTCTGCTTCTATTCTTCACTCTAACGATGGTTCGGAGTCCAACACTTGGCTCGATTCTACTTCGCAAGTTCGCTTCTAAGCGAGCTAGAAGTAGTTTGCCATTCGGAATTTCTCCCACAACCGTTGAACTACACTAACGATGGTTTGGAGTCCAACGCTTGGCTCGATTCTACTTCGCAAGTTCGCTTCTAAGCGAGCTAGAAGTAGTTCGCTATTCAGAATTGCTCCCACAACTGTCGAACTACTCTAACGATGGTTTGGAGTCCAACACTTGGCTCGATTCTACTTCGCAAGTTCGCTTCTAAGCGAGCTAGAAGTAGTTCGCCATTCGAAATTGCTCCCACAACCGTTGAACTACCCTAACGATGGTTCGGAGTCCAACACTTGGCTCGATTCTACTTCGCAAGTTCGCTTCTAAGCGAGCTAGAAGTAGTTCGCCATTCGGAATTGCTCCCACAACCGTTGAACTACCCTAACGATGGTTCGGAGTCCAACACTTGGCTCGATTCTACTTTGCAAGTTCGCTTCTAAGCGAGCTAGAAGTAGTTCGTCATCCGGAATTGCTCCCACAACCGTCGAACTACTCTAACGACGGTTCGGAGTCCAACACTTGGCTCGATTCTACTACGCAAGTTCGCAGCTAAGAGAGCTAGAAGTAGTTCGCCATTCGGAATTGCTCCCACAACCGTTGAACTACTCAAACGATGGTTCGGAGTCCAACACTTGGCTCGATTCTACTTCGCAAGTTCGCTTCTAAGCGAGCTAGAAGTAGTTCGCCATTCAGAATTGCTCCCACAACCGTCGAACTACTCTAACGATGGTTCGGAGTCCAACAGTGGCCTCGATTCTACTTCGCAAGTTTGCTTCTAAGCAAGCTAGAAGTAGTTCGCCATTCGGAATTGCTCCCACAACTGTCAAACTACTCTAACGATGGTCCGGAGTCTAACACTTAGCTTGATTCTACTTCGCAAGTTCGCTTCTAAGCGAGCTAGAAGTAGTTCGCCTTTCGAAATTGCTCCCACAACCGTCGAACTACTCTAACGATGGTTCAGAGTCCAATACTTGGCTCGATTCTACTTCGCATGTTCGCTTCTAAGCGAGCTAGAAGTAGTTTGCCATTCGGAATTGCTCCCACAACTGTCGAACTACTCTAACGATGGTTTGGAGTCCAACACTTGGCTCGATTCTACTTCGCAAGTTCGTTTCTAAGCGAGCTAGAAGTAGTTCGCCATTCAGAATTGCTCCCACAACCGTTGAACCACCCTAACGATGGTTCGGAGTCCAACACTTGACTCAATTCTACTTCGCAAGTTTGCTTCTAAGCGAGCTAGAAGTAGTTCACCATTCGGAATTGCTCCCACAACCGTTGAACTACCCTAACGATGGTTCGGAGTCCAACACTTGGCTCGATTCTACTTCGCAAGTTCGCTTCTAAGCGAGCTAGAAGTAGTTCGCCATTCGGAATTGCTCCCACAACCGTCGAACTACTCTAACGATGGTTCGGAGTCCAACACTTGGCTCGATTCTACTACGCAAGTTCGCTTCTAAGCGAGCTAGAAGTAGTTCGCCATTCGGAATTGCTCCCACAACCGTCGAACTACTCAAACGATGGTTCGGAGTCCAACACTTGGCTCGATTCTACTTCGCATGTTCGCTTCTAAGCAAGCTAGAAGTATTTCGCCATTCGGAATTGCTCCCACAATCGTCGAACTACTCTAACGATGGTTCGGAGTCCAACACTTGCCTCGATTCTACTTCGCAAGTTCGCTTCTAAGCGAGCTAGAAGTAGTTCGCCATTCGGAATTGCTCCCACAACCGTCGAACTACTCTAACGATGGTTCGGAATCCAACACTTGGCTTGATTCTACTTCGCAAGTTCGCTTCTGAGCGAGCTAGGAGTAGTTCGCCATTCGAAATTGCTCCCACAACCGTCGAACTACTTTAACGATGGTTCGGAGTCCAATACTTGGCTCGATTCTACTTCGCATGTTCGCTTCTGAGCGAGCTAGAAGTAGTTTGCCATTCGGAATTGCTCCCACAACCGTTGAACTACTCTAACGATGGTTCGAAGTCCAACACTTGGGTCGATTCTACTTTGTAAGTTCGCTTCTAAGCGAGCTAGAAGTAGTTCGCCATTCGGAATTGCTCCCACAATGTCGAACGACTCAAACGATGGTTCGGAGTCTAACACTTGGATCGATTCTACTTCACAAGTTCGCTTCTAAGCGAGCTAGAAGTAGTTCGCCATTCGGAATTGCTCCCACAACCGTCGGACTACTCTAACGATGGTTCGGAGTCCAACACTTGCCTCGATTCTACTTCGCAAGTTCGCTTCTAAGTGAGCTAGAAGTAGTTTGCCATTCGGAATTGCTCCTACAACCGTTGAACTACTCTAACGATGGTTTGGAGTCCAACACTTGGCTCGATTCTACTTTGCAAGTTCGCTTCTAAGCGAGCTAGAAGTAGTTCGCCATTCGTAATTGCTCCCACAACCATTGAACTACTCTAACGATGGTTCGGAGTCCAACACTTGGCTCAATTCTACTTCGCAAGTTCGCTTCTAAGCGAGCTAAAAGTAGTTCGCCATTCGGAATTGCTCCCACAACCGTCGAACTAGTCTAACGATGGTTCGGAGTCCAACACTTGCCTCGATTCTACTTCGCAAGTTCTCTTCTAAGCGAGCTAGAAGTAGTTCGCCATTCGGAATTGCTCTCACAACCGTCGAACTACTCTAACGATGGTTTGGACTCTAACACTTGGCTCGATTCTACTTCGCAAGTTTGCTTCTAAGCGAGCTAGAAGTAATTCGCCATTCGGAATTGCTCCCACAACTGTCGAACTACTCTAACGATGGTTCGGAATCCAACACTTGGCTTGATTCTACTTCGCAAGTTCGCTTCTAAGCGAGCTAGAAGTTGTTCGTCATTCGAAATTGCTCCCACAACCGTCGAACTACTCTAACGATGGTTCGGAGTCCAATACTTGGCTCGATTCTACTTCGCATGTTCGCTTCTGAGCGAGCTAGAAGTAGTTTGCCATTCGGAATTGCTCCCACAACCGTTGAACTACTCTAACGATGGTTCGAAGTCCAACACTTGGGTCGATTCTACTTTGTAAGTTCCCTTCTAAGCGAGCTAGAAGTAGTTCGCCATTCGGAATTGCTCCCACAATGTCGAACTACTCAAACGATGGTTCGGAGTCTAATACTTGGCTTGATTCTACTTCGCAAGTTCGCTTCTAAGCGAGCTAGAAGTAGTTCGCCGTTCGGAATTGCTCCCACAACCGTCGGACATCTCTAACGATGGTTCGGAGTCCAACAGTTGCCTCGATTCTACTTCGCAAGTTCGCTTCTAAGCGAGCTAGAAGTAGTTTGCCATTCGGAATTGCTCCTACAACCGTTGAACTACTCTAACGATGGTTTGGAGTCCAACACTTGGCTCGATTCTACTTTGCAAGTTCGCTTCTAAGCGAGCTAGAAGTAGTTCGCCATTCGGAATTGCTCCCACAACCGTCGAATTACTCTAACGATGGTTCGGAGTCCAACACTTAGCTCGATTCTACTTCGCAAGTTCGCTTCTAAGCGAGCTAGAAGTAGTTCGCCATTCGTAATTGCTTCCACAACCATTGAACTACTCTAACGATGGTTCGGAGTCCAACACTTGGCTCAATTCTACTTCGCAAGTTCGCTTCTAAGCGAGCTAAAAGTAGTTCGCCATTCGGAATTGCTCCCACAACCGTCGAACTAGTCTAACGATGGTTCGGAGTCCAACACTTGCCTCGATTCTACTTCGCAAGTTCTCTTCTAAGCGAGCTAGAAGTAGTTCGCCATTCGGAATTGCTCTCACAACCGTCGAACTACTCTAACGATGGTTTGGAGTCCAACACTTGGCTCGATTCTACTTCGCAAGTTCGCTTCTAAGCGAGCTAGAAGTAGTTCGCCATTCGGAATTGCTCCCACAACCGTCGAACTACTCTAACGATGGTTCGGAGTCCAACACTTGGCTCGATTCTACTTCGCATGTTCGCTTCTAAGCAAGCTAGAAGTATTTCGCCATTCGGAATTGCTCCCACAATCGTCGAACTACTCTAACGATGGTTCGGAGTCCAACACTTGCCTCGATTCTACTTCGCAAGTTCGCTTCTAAGCGAGCTAGAAGTAGTTCGCCATTCGGAATTGCTCCCACAACCGTCGAACTACTCTAACGATGGTTCGGAATCCAACACTTGGCTTGATTCTACTTCGCAAGTTCGCTTCTAAGCGAGCTAGAAGTAGTTCGCCATTCGAAATTGCTCCCACAACCGTCGAACTACTCTAACGATGGTTCGGAGTCCAATACTTGGCTCGATTCTACTTCGCATGTTCGCTTCTGAGCGAGCTAGAAGTAGTTCGCCATTTGGAATTGCTCCCACAACTGTCGAACTACTCTAACGATGGTTTGGAGTCCAACACTTGGCTCGATTCTACTTCGCAAGTTCGTTTCTAAGCGAGCTAGAAGTAGTTCGCCATTCGGAATTGCTCCCACAACCGTTGAACCACCCTAACGATGGTTCGGAGTCCAACACTTGACTCAATTCTACTTCGCAAGTTTGCTTCTAAGCGAGCTAGAAGTAGTTCACCATTCGGAATTGCTCCCACAACCGTTGAACTACCCTAACGATGGTTCGGAGTCCAACACTTGGCTCGATTCTACTTCGCAAGTTCGCTTCTAAGCGAGCTAGAAGTAGTTCGCCATTCGGAATTGCTCCCACAACCGTCGAACTACTCTAACGATGGTTCGGAGTCCAACACTTGGCTCGATTCTACTACGCAAGTTCGCTTCTAAGCGAGCTAGAAGTAGTTCGCCATTCGGAATTGCTCCCACAACCGTCGAACTACTCAAACGATGGTTCGGAGTCCAACACTTGGCTCGATTCTACTTCGCATGTTCGCTTCTAAGCAAGCTAGAAGTATTTCGCCATTCGGAATTGCTCCCACAATCGTCGAACTACTCTAACGATGGTTCGGAGTCCAACACTTGCCTCGATTCTACTTCGCAAGTTCGCTTCTAAGCGAGCTAGAAGTAGTTCGCCATTCGGAATTGCTCCCACAACCGTCGAACTACTCTAACGATGGTTCGGAATCCAACACTTGGCTTGATTCTACTTCGCAAGTTCGCTTCTGAGCGAGCTAGAAGTAGTTCGCCATTCGAAATTGCTCCCACAACCGTCGAACTACTTTAACGATGGTTCGGAGTCCAATACTTGGCTCGATTCTACTTCGCATGTTCGCTTCTGAGCGAGCTAGAAGTAGTTTGCCATTCGGAATTGCTCCCACAACCGTTGAACTACTCTAACGATGGTTCGAAGTCCAACACTTGGGTCGATTCTACTTTGTAAGTTCGCTTCTAAGCGAGCTAGAAGTAGTTCGCCATTCGGAATTGCTCCCACAATGTCGAACGACTCAAACGATGGTTCGGAGTCTAACACTTGGATCGATTCTACTTCACAAGTTCGCTTCTAAGCGAGCTAGAAGTAGTTCGCCATTCGGAATTGCTCCCACAACCGTCGGACTACTCTAACGATGGTTCGGAGTCCAACACTTGCCTCGATTCTACTTCGCAAGTTCGCTTCTAAGCGAGCTAGAAGTAGTTTGCCATTCGGAATTGCTCCTACAACCGTTGAACTACTCTAACGATGGTTTGGAGTCCAACACTTGGCTCGATTCTACTTTGCAAGTTCGCTTCTAAGCGAGCTAGAAGTAGTTCGCCATTCGTAATTGCTCCCACAACCATTGAACTACTCTAACGATGGTTCGGAGTCCAACACTTGGCTCAATTCTACTTCGCAAGTTCGCTTCTAAGCGAGCTAAAAGTAGTTCGCCATTCGGAATTGCTCCCACAACCGTCGAACTAGTCTAACGATGGTTCGGAGTCCAACACTTGCCTCGATTCTACTTCGCAAGTTCTCTTCTAAGCGAGCTAGAAGTAGTTCGCCATTCGGAATTGCTCTCACAACCGTCGAACTACTCTAACGATGGTTTGGACTCTAACACTTGGCTCGATTCTACTTCGCAAGTTTGCTTCTAAGCGAGCTAGAAGTAATTCGCCATTCGGAATTGCTCCCACAACTGTCGAACTACTCTAACGATGGTTCGGAATCCAACACTTGGCTTGATTCTACTTCGCAAGTTCGCTTCTAAGCGAGCTAGAAGTTGTTCGTCATTCGAAATTGCTCCCACAACCGTCGAACTACTCTAACGATGGTTCGGAGTCCAATACTTGGCTCGATTCTACTTCGCATGTTCGCTTCTGAGCGAGCTAGAAGTAGTTTGCCATTCGGAATTGCTCCCACAACCGTTGAACTACTCTAACGATGGTTCGAAGTCCAACACTTGGGTCGATTCTACTTTGTAAGTTCCCTTCTAAGCGAGCTAGAAGTAGTTCGCCATTCGGAATTGCTCCCACAATGTCGAACTACTCAAACGATGGTTCGGAGTCTAATACTTGGCTTGATTCTACTTCGCAAGTTCGCTTCTAAGCGAGCTAGAAGTAGTTCGCCGTTCGGAATTGCTCCCACAACCGTCGGACATCTCTAACGATGGTTCGGAGTCCAACAGTTGCCTCGATTCTACTTCGCAAGTTCGCTTCTAAGCGAGCTAGAAGTAGTTTGCCATTCGGAATTGCTCCTACAACCGTTGAACTACTCTAACGATGGTTTGGAGTCCAACACTTGGCTCGATTCTACTTTGCAAGTTCGCTTCTAAGCGAGCTAGAAGTAGTTCGCCATTCGGAATTGCTCCCACAACCGTCGAATTACTCTAACGATGGTTCGGAGTCCAACACTTAGCTCGATTCTACTTCGCAAGTTCGCTTCTAAGCGAGCTAGAAGTAGTTCGCCATTCGTAATTGCTTCCACAACCATTGAACTACTCTAACGATGGTTCGGAGTCCAACACTTGGCTCAATTCTACTTCGCAAGTTCGCTTCTAAGCGAGCTAAAAGTAGTTCGCCATTCGGAATTGCTCCCACAACCGTCGAACTAGTCTAACGATGGTTCGGAGTCCAACACTTGCCTCGATTCTACTTCGCAAGTTCTCTTCTAAGCGAGCTAGAAGTAGTTCGCCATTCGGAATTGCTCTCACAACCGTCGAACTACTCTAACGATGGTTTGGAGTCCAACACTTGGCTAGATTCTACTTCGCAAGTTTGCTTCTAAGCGAGCTAGAAGTAATTCGCCATTCGGAATTGCTCCCACAACCGTCGAACTACTCTAACGATGGTTCAGAGTCCAACACTTGGCTCGATTCTACTTCGCATGTTCGCTTCTAAGCGAGCTAGAAGTAGTTCGCCATTCGGAATTGCTCTCACAACGTCGAACTACTCTAACGATGGTTCGGAGTCCAACACTTGGCTCGATTCTACTTCGCATGTTCGCTTCTAAGCGAGCTAGAAGTAGTTCGCCATTCGGAATTGCTCCCACAACCGTCGAACTACTCTAACGATGGTTCGGAGTCCAACATTTGGCTCGATTCTACTTCGCAAGTTCGCTTCTAAGCGAGCTAGAAGTAGTTCGCCATTCGGAATTGCTCCCACAACCGTAGAACTACTCTAAGCAAGCTAGAAGACTTGCTTTTGTAGAATAAGTTAATTGTCTTATTCATACCTGATGAAAGTAGGGGTTTATTGTACTTTAATGGATGAATTTGAGAATGTGGTCAACTAGATAGTTATAGTAGACACTCATAGCTTTTCATAAAACCCAGGACCATGTATTTCCGATAAGTGAGCGAATTGTTATGACATTGGCAAGAAGCAGTAGTTGTGAGTTCATATTTGCATGTTTGAGAATTTGTGATTTTCTAGCCCTGTGTGGTTAGAATATGAGGAATTGGATAACTAGAGAATTGAAGTAGAAACTTTTAGCTTTCCAAAGAGTATTAATTAATGGAATTTCAGTTTGTGGATTAGAAGTTATGACTATTTTTCTAATGTTTGGACAATTCAATCTTAGTAGTAGATGTGTATTCTGTCATATAGGTCATTTCGCTCTACACCTAAGTCTCGGACTTGTGTGTTAGTAGCATTTATATGTTGGAAAAACTTGATTTTTATCAGGATTTGAGTTTGTCTAAAGGTGTGTGATGGTTTGCTTGATTTGAGTTGTTTGAGGGATCGTCTAGGGTAAGGTATTACCCTACAACTAACAACCCTTAGGCTAAAATTGAATTCTTCTGCCTCGAGAACCAGAGTGTCATTCCTCGTGCACCGACGAATTATTAACCAATGGGTAAATGATCCTGGGCCGGGATACTGGATACGATCCGAGTCAGAGGTGGTAGCGAACGATGGAGATCGGGTCGCCGGTATTTGGGATTGGTAGACTTGGTCTAATATAACTGGATGTTTGACCTACTTGTAGCCAGTGAATGATCAGATCTAATTATCTACCTCGTCTAGAATGTGTTGATGCCATATATCTGTGAACGATTGGATATTATTAAATTGTGTATGTTTCACCTCATTTGCCTGGTATGAGATACCCCCCCCCCCCCCCCCCCCCCCGGGGCGCCGTTGCACTGCTCGCTGAGAGTCACAAGCCAGGGACATTGGTCGAGGACCTATGGAGGTGTTGGCGATCGATGAATGTCGATTCTCCATGATTAGTTACTATTTTGTTAGACCAGTCGGGCTCAATCATTATTTTTAAACCATATTTTGAATGTACAGTATTTTTCAGTAACACTATCAATTAATTATTTTCCTTTCTGCTTGAGGATAGAGTTGGTGTTAGGGATGATACCCTATAATCCGAATTGTTCTAAGAGCCAGCACTAGGCGATGATAACCAAGGTTGTCAATTCCGGTCGTAGGGATATGTGCTGAGTTGCGTATCTCGCTCTATTAATTTCCGAGGTACCGTGGTAAGAACGGGATGTTCCCTTGTTCTATGTTGGTGATGAACTGGCCATAGGTGGGGTTCCCTATGAGTCTTCAGCGTGCCACTTGGTACGAGGTGTACCTTGTAGTTCATTACGGCTTTTGAGTGAGGTCCGATATGCCAGTTATTAGTGGTAAACGATGAAACCCCGAAATTTTAGAACCTCCTCGCCACGTTGTATGGCGGGAACAGGTGGAGTTCAAAAGTAGAATGCATTGCATGGCGATAGTTCAAAAACCTGAAACTGGAGAAGACTACTTGATTTGGAGCGTATGTAGTATGAGATGCATGTATGTCCAAAGTCTTGCTGACATTAGACTAGGTGCATATGTTTTTTGTGCATTGTGTACCGTGCATTAGACTTCTGGTCATTGGCATACACTGACACTAGGAAATTAGAATGCACGTTTCTGTTTTCATCGAAAACTGGTTGAGATTGCTAGTTGTAGATCGTTGTTTTCTTATCAGCATTGCGTTAGTATATGTACTGATTTGCCCACTCAATTACGTGCTAGATACCGAGTCGCGAGTGCGGATGACTCAAGACAAGCAGGGCATCCAATTGGAGTAGCAATATACCTACCTACCATTCAAGCAGGTGCAGGAAGAATCAAGGTAGCATAACGGAATACTCGAGCCACGTAGCACATCTCAGGGAAGCAGATTGCCTACTCGGTGGAGTTCCAGTGGAAGTTCAGTTGACTACCGCTCCGAAGGGCAGGCGATAGCGGTTACTTAGGAGAATTTATAATACTTTAATGTAATTTGTATTCCTTGCTCAAGAATAAGATAATGATTGTAATTGATGATGTAATAATTTTATTTGGAAATAAAAAAGTTTTAAGTTTTCCGTATTATTACTGTGTTGAGATGCATTCGAAGGAAAAGATTCTAGTTTGTATTGCGGAGTTCCGGTAGTGAGATCCTGGACGCTACAGAAGTGACATTCATAGAAATTATTCATTTATACTGCAATAAAGATCATGTCCTATCTGACAAAATTTTATCTTAAAGTCTTTCCTGAAAAATACAGAATCACACTTCTCCAAAACAAAAATAAAAAAAACATCAGTTTCTTGTTTAGCAATTATTCCATCTTTGGGGACTTACGCTTTTTGTTCTTTTTTGGTAATATTGCTCTTTTTTTGGTAATTACCTTTTGTTATTCTTCGTAGCCTTTAAAACTATTTTGACCAATTGCCTAAGCTAGCTTCTCCACTTTCTTTTATTTATGAAAAAATATACAAGAAAGATGTAGCAAAAAAGAGTCATGAAATGAACATAAGAAAAATGAATATAATAAAAATGAGTTGAAGCAAAAGATAGATGATTTTCAATTGATAGCAAATTAACAGTGGCAAATCAAAGTTACAAATTCAATAATCAAGCATTTTATGAACTTATTTAAAAAGAAAATCACAAAGCAAATAATTCTATGCACATTGCAAGTTGAAAATTTGAAGCTAAATAATCAAATCTACAAGCAATCAACTAAAGCATAGTGTGGAAGAAAATCTGAATGACTAGTTTGTGAACAGAAAGAGATACTTATATTATAGGACGATCTAAAAAGGAAAACCTACAGACATTCAAACATACATTTTATCTCTTTGTAGTCGAAGTTTATGAAATAAGGATGAAGTCAATTCTTTGGTTATCTTTCAAAGCATTAGAGTACTCAAAATTGCCTTGACACTTATCATAAGAGGGGTTACAAAATATTTTAAAAAACAATTTACAAATCAGAAGGCTATGTAAGCACACATAAAAGTGTCAAATAGTGGGAAACATAAACACTCTTACGAAAGGATATATATATTTATCTGCTAATCAACTTCATGATATAATGATACTCATTGGCATAAAAAGTGGGAGAATATCTTTGCTTAAGTAGTTAGTAGATTTCTCATTGGCATTGAACTATAGTATGCGAATGAGATGAACCAAATTTTCCTATTTTACTCTACGCCCTATGTAGAAACCAATGTAAAAAAAGAAACGAAATTCCTCAAAAATTGTTTCTTTTCCTTTGCTCAAATTTGCACAACTATTTTTTTTGGACTGGCAAATATATATATATAGAGAGAGAGAGAGAGAGCTTTGTTCCGTTGCAAATGGGTATGTTCGCACAGACCCGTGCGAACTATATATATATATATTATATAAATTTTGAGTCACACAAAAGATTTACACATGATAATATTAACAACAAATATGTACTTAACAAATTTTGAAAATTTATAATTTTTCCTTTTATAAATGTGGAAAACTTGTTAAGTACATATTTGTTGTTAATATTATAGTGTGTAAATCTTTTGTGTGACTCAAAATTTATAATGTAGCAAAATAAATGTTTAGAATGTAGTTGAAAAAATTGCATTTGAGATGTGGATAATAAATTGACAATGAAAAGAATGTAAAAACAACTTAAAAAATTGGACTAAATGTTGGAGAAACAATTTTCTCTGAAAATAATAGAAACAATTGTTAATGTTCCATTTGCATCATATTGGTATCAAGAGCTGGAATGGAGAAAGGAGAAAAATAACTGCTTATGTTATGAAGATAAGAGGTGTTAGAATTGCAATTTTGGAAAAAAACCCTTATACACCAATCTCATCTATATCAAAAAAAATAAAAATGAAAAGAAATAAATAGTGGAAGTACGATCAATCAAGCAAACCTAAATATACACCAATGAAGACATATGTAAATTAATTCGGAGGAGGTGAGAGAGCAAGAAGAAGAAAAGATTCTTATGATCGACAAATTTTTGAGGACCTCTTTTGCCCCATCTAAGATGACCAGAGGAAGAAATTAGAGAAATCCATCATCTGGTTCAGTTACCGCCATTGTCACCAGCTTTTGATCCAATTAAGTAAAAATGTGCACCATGAAGAGATTGGTCATAGTGAGAGATACTTGAGAAAGCGATAGAGAGCTGTTAAATAGTTGGAATCATCAATTTTGTTGCTTTGGGAAACATGATTTTTTTATGAGAGATTTTAGAGGCACCAAACTTAACAAAAGAATTCAATAACTTTGTAAATGTGTTTTTAGATATGTTTTCAAATAAAACAAGTGAATAACGGTTGCTGCATATTTTGGTGTGGGAGCAAATATATAGTGATTGAATATTTGATGAAACTACTAAAAATATGCCCTTTGGTCGTTACCGTGAAATTTGGTTAGAGCTCCTAAGATTGAATCTGAATCGTTGATTGAACACCGTAATCTGGATTCAAAGGTTGGTGACGCGGCCGACGGACCTGTAAAAATCCTGAAACACTAGGGGTGGCCTCGGCGACAGACCCTTCGAAGCTCAAGTCATAACCAGAGAGAGAAAGAGAGTTTAAGAGAGAAACTGTTGATTACCTTCTGATTGGGGAGGGGGAAAGGGTATTTATAGGCATGAGAAACAGTACGGGAGATTGATATGAATTCATTAGATTGTTATGAATTCCTTATCTCCTATTTGAATCTCCCCCTTAAGAGATAAGCCCTCTTGTTTGGGCATAAGAGATTTGACTAACAGTCTTCATGGGCTAGGTCTCTCTTAGTATGCCTAATCTGTCACTTTTTATGGGCTTAAAATAGGCCCATGTCCTATAGAGAAGCCTGAAGATGGTCCGTACCGATTAAAGAAGCTCGTTATGACTAATCTGCCTAAAGAAGCACTGAGATCTATGCTGAAATCGTACGACCATAAATTTTTGCAATTTTTACCATTATCATAAGCCTCCCACTCCCGAAAGACATTTTTCTTGGCTTTCGGGGAGTAGTTTGCCTAATTTTTGGATTCTAGAATATAATCATAGCTTTCAGGATACTTGGTGATACTTGGAACTAATCAGAGGCTCCAGTAGGTGGCGAATATTTTCCTGAATTTTTCTAGAATTTTCCAAAAAAATTTCGAATTTTTCGAATTTTTTAGATTTTTAATAGTTTTTCCCCAATTTTAAAATCGCTTATTCGACTTTTCTAATTAATAAACCCAAATTTAAATTAATTTTCCAAATTAAATAAATATTTTCGTATTTTTAAAATTAAAATTTTGAATTAAAATGAATTTTAGGGATTTATAATGAATTATCAAACCTTAGCGCACTTCTTGACACAATCTGGCTCGTTGATCAGACCGTAGCTCATGCATCGAACTGATCAAGCGGCTGTGGAGTGAAATAACAGGAGAGGGCGACATGGATGGATCTTGCGCTAGTGTGCTTTTCGCCGAGGTCTGAAGGATGCCGCTCGTCTTCAAGCACCCCTAAGCTCTGCCAACAAATTTGACGAGCTCGAGCTCAGCAAACTCGTAGCTCTGCCATAACATGGAGCTCTGCCACTTTGATGAGGAGCTCGGTAAGGATGAAGTGTTCGGAGCTCGGCAACGAAGAGGAGCTCGACGACTGTTGGAGCTCAACAATGGCATTGAGCTTTGCGAAGGATGGGAGCTCGGCGAGGGGATGGAGCTCAGGTGGTAGAGCTCGGTGACCTAGCGATGGAGTTCAACTGGCAGAGCGCGGCAAACTAGCGATGGAGCTCGACCGGTATTGGAGCTCGGTTAGAGGAGAGCTCGGTTAGCCATGCTGTCGAGGGAGGAGGATCTCGGTAGCTTTTGGAGTAGAAGAAGCTCGGCGATGCTTTAGGGACAGTGACTTTGAGCTCGGTGAGCTTGTGGAGCTCAGCGATGATGGAGGAGCTTGGCGAGGATTGGTGGAGCTTGGCGGGAGTGGAGGAGCTCAGCACTTGTTGGAGCTCGGTACGGATTCATGCTTGCAAAGCAGTGGAATTTGGCAATAGTTGGAGCTTGGCAAGAATTTCAGATGGAGCAGCTCTTGGAGTTCGATGAGAAGCAGTGAGCTCGGCGAAGGTTTTGAACAGGGAGCTCGGTGAGAATCTTCGAGCTCGGCGACGCTGTACCAAGGAGGAAGGAGCTTGGCAATGTAGCCCAGTAGCTCAACGAAGGAGTTTCGAAGCTGCATATCAGAGTCAAGGAGATTGAGCTCATGAGCAAGGTGTTCGGGTGCAACTTCGGTTGAGTCGCAGTTGTTGGTTTGGTCAATTCGATGATGAACTCGCTGTTGTTGCTGTTGTTAGTTTTGAGTTTGAACCATCTCCAAAGTTTGAGCTTTTATTTTTGCTGAGTTTGGGTCTTGGCTTGAAGTATGGGGTTTTGAAGACAATGGAGTTTTTGGTTAACGGGTTTTGAGTTCTAGTTGGGTGCAAACCCGGCCCGTAATCCTCCTGATATGGCTAAAAACAGGGGTTAAATCGGAACCGTACAGATTGGGCACGAATCTTGAAGCTCAGGGGTAAAACGGTAATTTCACATACAAATGGGTTCGAAACAGGGTACTGTGTCTCCTTCTCATAGATCCAATAACCCAAGAACGGATCTACTCCAGCTGGGTACAGGCCCCAACCTAATACAGACCCAGACCAGCAAGAGGAAATTAGGGTCTCTGATTTGACTAAATCAACGGGCCTGATTGGCAGTTATCCTCTCACCGGGAATCAAGGATCAGTTTCCTAAACTAATTGTGAGGATTTTACTCCTGACGGTTTCACAGGAAATCAGGTCCCTAATCAGACTCCCTTGGCGACTATAAATACCTCCTACCCACCACTGTGACCAGGTAATCACTCTTTTTCCAACTTAAGCTCTTTCTTAATCATCACTAGTTACTGACAAGAGCGTTGGAGGGTGCGTCGCCGGAATCAACCCCGGTGTATCGCACTTCCTTGCAGGTGAGCGGCAGGGATCAGCAGGCTTGGATCCGCTATTCAGGTTTTTCCACGAACTCACAAATCTCATCTGTTTACCCCCACACCAGATTCAGCAGTAACAGATTGGCACCGTCTGTGGGAAACCATACGAATAGCAGCCTCTCCTCTTTCCGTCGACTAGCTCTTCTCTAGCCATGCCTCCCAAAAAGGTCAGGTCTAGGGGGTCCAACCGTGGACCCAACCCCGCCGATCAACAAGAGTTAGTCCCCGTGCACCCTGCTCCGCAGCCCGAACAACTTCCTCCCCCAGTCCAACAGGGCCAGCCTCCTCTTCCGAATCAACAACCCCCTAATGGTCCCACTGGTCAGAACCAGCGAAGGCAGAAGCAACCTCTCCACCCAGACCATGTCTCAGTACACAACGCCTCCTCAGATTCTATGGCTTCCCATAATCCGCGAGCTTCTGACCTCCGCAACACCGTTCTAAATCGGCAGAAGGATGAGGACCTTCGCAACCGCCTAGATGAGAAGCGGGCCCGAGAGGGAGCCTCCCACCAACATCAAGGTGAGCGATCTCCTCATCGCCGAGACGGCAGGAGGTCTCCAGACCGAAGAGGATGGGGGGAATCTCCCGAGCGTCGTAGGAGGAGGCCACACTCCCCTGCTGATCGACACCATCCGAGGAATGATGAGGCACCCATCACTCGTGCCGAGTTCCAACAGTTCCAGGCAACGGTGCTGCAGGCCCTCAACCTTCACCACAACAACACTAATGCTCAAAGGGTTCCAACACCCGCAAGGGTCCCAAGTCCTCGCCACCGATCCATAAGTCCTCCCCCGGCTCCTAGTCACCAGCAACACCATCATAGTCCTCGCCGATCCCAGGACTATCGACGCCGTAGTCCCCGCTCCCCTTCCTATGAAGATGAGTCCAGGGGATCGTTTGACTACAACCGAGGGACGATGCCCTCTACCGTCATCTCCACGAGATGGAGAAGCGCATCGGTTGCATGGACAAGGAAAAGGAGTCGAGAGTAAGGACCGTCCGCCCCAGCAGACCCCCCTTCTTTCGGATTATCATGGAGGCTCCCATCCCGAGGGGATTCAAGCCTCCGCAGTTTGAAACGTACTCAGGGGAGTCGGACCCTGTTGATCATGTCGAAAGCTTCAAGACCTTAATGCTGATCCACCAAGCTTCCGACGCCATGCTTTGCAAGACCTTCCCCGCCACTCTCAAGGGTTCGGCGCGGGAATGGTACTCCCGGCTCGCTCCCTCTTCCATCTTCTCGTTCGAGCAGTTCGAAACACTCTTCATAACTCACTTTGTGAGTAGCAGACGAACGGAGAAGACCAGCCTCTCTCTACTCCACCTCCGACAGGAGAGGGGAGAGAAGTTGAGGGACTATGTGAGGAGATTTACTGTGGAGGTCAGATCCATCGCCTCCCTCGACCAGTCAGTGGCGACCGTCATGTTCCAGTCCAACGTCCTCAACTCTAACCTTCGGTCGTCCCTCGCCAAAAAGCCCCCGCACAACTTCGCCGATCTTCTCCACAGATGCGAGAAATATATTCGGGCGGAGGAGGCCGAGTGCCTCCCGAGTTTCGGAGGACCCGCTTCCGGGTCGAAGAGAAAGACAACGGAAGAGGAAGGGGCCAAGAAGCTACAAAAGGATAACAGCAATCAGTGCCATCCTCCCCCCAGGTTCGAGAAGTTCACTCCTCTCACCAACAATGTCTCCACCATCCTGATGGAAGTGGAGAAGGAAGGGGTAATACCTCCCGCTCCGAGGATGAACACCCCGGCCAAGAGGAGGAACAAGGAGAAATGGTGCCGTTACCACCGGGACCACGACCACGAAACCAACAACTGTCGGGCATTGAAAAATGAGATAGAGGCCCTCATCCAGAAAGGGCAGTTGGCTAAATTTGTAAATGCAAATGATCGGGGAGATCGCACCACTCCTCCGCCTCGGGGGGCTAACAAGCGCTCCGAGCGACGAGATGAGACACCCGATTTCGAGGTGGAACGTGTTCTGCACCTTATCCACAGGGGCCCAATGGGGGGCTCTTCCAACTCCTCTCGGAAGGCCTTCGTCTGAGAGGTCAACTCAGTTCACGGTGTCCCTCCCCCCAAAGGCCTCGGTGTCTTAGTGACTTTCTCTGATGAAGACCTCGAGGGGGTCTGGACTCCCCACTTCGACGCATTTGTTATCGACCTCCGCATGGCGAACTTCAAAGTGCAGAGGATCCTGGTAGACAACGGGAGCTCCGTGAACATCCTCTTCCTCTCGGCCTTCCGAGGGCTGCAGCTATCCCGAGATCGCCTCAAACCGGCCGGCTACATGCTCCACGGGTTCACGGGGGTACCAGTAACTGTCGAAGGGGTTATCACCCTGGACATAACTGCTGGGAAGACCCCTACCACCCGGACTGAGTCGATGGATTTTATGGTCATCGACGTTCCGGCTGCATACAATGTCATCTTGGGCCGACCTGGCCTAGCAGCCCCGGAAGCCGTTCCTTCGGCGTACCACCTCAAGATGAAGTTCCCCACCCGGGCGGGAGTGGGAGAAGTCAGGGACAGCCAAGAGATGGTTCGGAAGTGATACATGACTTCCACTGGGGGTCCGGTGCTCTCCCCCGAGACTTTAGAGATCCCCGAGCCGAACGTCCGGCCCACGTCCGAGTTGGCGGACGAATTAGAAGAAGTGCTCTTCTCGGACGAGGACCAGAGTCGAAAGTTCCTTATCAGCAAGTCCTTGCCGACTGCCCTATGTTCCGACTTTGTGCAGTGCATCCGGGAGAACCGCGACCTATTTGCTTGGTCCGCCGCGAATATGCCCGGGATTTCCGAGGAGTTTCTAGTGCACCGCCTCAGCATCGAACTGGGGTGCAGACTGGTTCAGCAGAAGAGGCGTAAATTCGCTCCCGAGCGACAACAAGCCATCAAGAAGGAGGTGGACAAGCTCCTAAAAGCTCGGTTCATACAGGAGGTGAACTACCCCGAGTGGCTCTCCAATGTCATCATGGTTAAGAAGTCCAATGGTTCCTGGAGGATATGCATCGACTTCACAGATTTGAATAAGGCGTGTCCGAAGGATCCGTTCCCACTCCCGAATATCGACACCCTCATTGATGCCACCTCGGGCCATGAGCTCCTCAGCTTCATGGACGCCTTCTCTAGCTATAACCAGATCCAAATGTTCCCCCCGGACATTCCGAAAACTTCCTTCATTACCGACCAAGGCCTCTACTGTTATAGAGTCATGCCATTCGGATTGAAGAACGCTGGAGCCACCTACCAGTGCCTCGTCAACAAAGTCTTCCAAAGCCAGATAGGCTGCAACATGGAAGTATACGTCGACGACATGCTCGTGAAGAGCATCCGAGGTACCGACCACGTGGCCGACCTCCAGGAGGCATTCGGCGTATTGAGAAGGCACAACATGAGGCTCAATCCGAACAAATGTGCGTTCGGGGTCTCGTGAGGAAAGTTCCTCGGCTTCATGGTCAGCCGGCGAGGGATCGAAGCAAATCCTGAAAAAATTAAGGCCATACTGGACATGGCCCCACCCCGGAACGTCAAGGAAGTGCAGAGGCTTATGGGTCGCCTAGCCGCTATTGGGCGATTCCTTTCGAAGTCTGGGAAAAGTGCCTCCTTTTCTTCAAGGCTCTCAGGGGGGCCAAGGGTTTCGAGTGGGGCGAATTGCAACAGGAGTCGTTCAAACAGCTGAAAGCCTACTTGGTCAATCCTCCCCTTCTCAGCAAGCCCGTTCCAGGGGAATCCTCTTCATCTACTTAGCTGCTTCTGAGCAGACCCTAAGTGCTGTTTTGGTGAGGAAAGAAGACCGGGCCCAGAGGCCCATTTACTATGTGATCAAGGTGCTTCGGGACGCCGAGCTCCGCTACCTGAAGGTAGAAAAGATGGCCTACGCCCTGGTTACGGCGGCAAGGAAGCTCCGCCCATACTTTCAGTCCCACTCGGTTGTGGTCCTCACCGACCAATCTCTGAAGATGGTCCATCACAAGCCGGAAACCTCAGGCCGACTTATGAAATGGTCCATCGAGCTGAGCCAACACGACATTTCCTACCAGCCCTGGACTGCGATCAAAGCTCAGTCCCTCGCGGACTTCATCGTCGAGACCACCATTCCCGACGTTAGCCATGTCCTGAACGGACCCCCTATTTGGAAGGTTTTTGTCGACGGTTCCTCCTGCAATGAGGGAAGCGGTGCCGGTATCATCCTGAACTGCCCAGATGACTTCGTCCTCCAGTATGCCCTCCGCATGAATTTCAAGGCCTCAAACAACGAAGCGGAGTATGAGGCACTAATCGCGAGCCTCGGACTTGCCCGAAGTGTCGGGGCGCAGCGCCTCCGAATCCATAGTGACTCTCAGCTGGTTGTGAACCAAGTCTTAGGCGAGTACGCGGCGCGAGACGAACGGATGGCGAAGTACCTCGCCAAAGTCCGAACCCTCATGGCCCGGTTCGAAGAGGCACTCATCCAACGAGTCCCTCGAGAAGAGAATTCACAAGCCGACGCCCTCTCCAAGTTGGCCTCATCCTCCCTCCAAGGTCTCGAGCAGACCGTCTTGATCGAGGTCCTCTTGAAACCGAGCATAGAAGACAAGACCCTCGACTCAGTGGAGTCATTGCCGGTCCTACTGCAAGATAATTGGATGAAGCCGTTAGTGGAATTCTTAAGGGACGGACTCCTCCCCGAGGACCCCAAGGAAGCACGCCGGATAAGAACCAGGGCCGAGCGGTACATCCTGATCGAGGGGATCTTGTACAAGCGCTCCTTCTCGCAGATTGACGGCCGACCGTACTTGAGGTGCCTTTCCCCAGAACAGGCCGACTACGCCTTACAGGAGCTCCACGAAGGCATCGGCGGGGCACATTCAGGATCTAGGTCTTTGGCTCGGAAAGCTCTGAATTACGGATACTTATGGCCGACTCTCCTCCAAGACGCCGAGCGACACGTTCGGCAATGTGGCTCTTGTCAGAGACATTCCAACATTCGTCGCCTCCCCCAAGCCAACGTCGCCTCCCTATCAAGTCCTATCCCCTTCGCAATGTGGGGGATGGATTTACTAGGGCCATTCCCTCCGGCTCCGGGCCAGTTCAAGTTCTTGGTCGTAGCCATCGACTACTTCTCGAAGTGGATTGAGGCCGAGCCCCTTGCCACTATCACCGAGAACAAGGTGCTTCAATTCTTCTGGAAGAGCGTCATCTACAGGTTCGGCGTCCCCCTTGTCCTCGTAACAGACAACGGAACTCAGTTTACTGGGGTCGCGTTCCGAGCTCTGTGTGAAGACCTTGCCATCCAACAACGCTTCTCTTCCGTCTCCCACCCACAGTCGAATGGCCAGGCAGAGAACGCTAATCGGCAGATCCTTTCTGGTATTAAGAAGAGACTGGACAGGTGTTCTAAAGGCTTATGGGTCGACCAACTCCCCAACGTGCTGTGGAACTACCGCACCAACAAACGGACCCCCATGGGAGAGTCTCCGTTCAACCTCACCTACGGGTCCGAGGCAGTGATACCCCTCGAAGTCGGAATACCTTCTCCTCGCCTCGTAGCCTACAACGAGGAACAGAACACCAGAGACCTCCGGGCGAACTTAGACCTGGTGGACGAGCTGAGGGAAAGAGCATCAATACGCCAACAGAACTACCGCGGGAGGGTCGAGTTGGCATACAACAAGAGAGTCCGACCCACCGATCTCAAGGAGGGAGACTTGGTCCTCAGAAAGCTAGCCATCTCCTTCCCCAATCAGAAGAGCAAACTGGCTCCGAACTGGGAAGGACCTTACAAGATCGCAAGGGTAGTTCGGCCTGGAGCCTATCGTCTAGAAGACCTTGAAGGCAGGGAGATTCCAAGGACCTGGAATGCTGACAACCTTTTAAAATACCAAGAAAGCGCCCCGGCGCCTCTCTGAGTATCACAGGGTGCCGAACCATTCCTCTCCTCTAACTTGTAATTCCTCTTTTAAGTTGTCATATGTAAAAACGGCTCGCCGTCAATTATCAATAAAGAATGCTTTTTCGTACATATAAAATTGCTTGCATCTCCCCGTCTTTATTCTTTATTCAATCAATGGTTCGGAGTCCAATATCCGGCTCGACTCTACTCCGCAAGCCCGCTCTTAAGCGAGCTAGGAGTAGTTCGCCGCTCAGTATTGCTCCCACAATCGTTGAACAAATCTACCGATGGTTCAGAGTCCAATATCCAGCTCGACTCTACTCCGCAAGCCCGCTCTTAAGCGAGCTAGGAGTAGATCGCCGTTCGGAACTGCTCCCACAACCATTGAACAAATCTACCGATGGTTCGGAGTCCAACACTCGGCTCGACTTTAATTCCCCAGCTCGCCCTTAGGCGAGCCAGAAGTAGATCGCCGTTCGGAACTGCTCCCACAACCGTTGAACAAATCTACCGATGGTTCGGAGTCCAACACTCGGGTCGACTTTTACTTCCCCGGCTCGCCCTTAGGCGAGCCAGAAGTAGATCTCCGTTCGGAACTGCTCCCACAACCGTTGAACAAATCTACCGATGGTTCGGAGTCCAACACTCGGCTCGACTTTACTTTCCCGGCTCGCCCTTAGGCGAGCCAAAAGTAGATCGCCGTTCGGAACTGCTCCCACAACCGTTGAACAAATCTACCGATGGTTTCGAGTCCAATACTCGGCTCGACTTTTACTTCCCCGGCTCGCCCGTAGGCGAGCCAGAAGTAGATCGCCGTTCGGAACTGCTCCCACAATCGTTGAACAAATCTACCGATGGTTCGGAGTCCAACACTCGGCTCGACTTTTACTTCCCCGGCTCGCCCATAGGCGAGCCAGAAGTAGATCACCGTTCAGAACTGCTCCCACAACCGTTGAACAAATCTACCGATGGTTCGGAGTCCAACACTCGGCTTGACTTTACTCCGCCGGCTCACCCTTAGGCGAGCCAGAAGTAGATCGCCGTTCGGAACTGCTCCCACAACCGTTGAACAAATCTACCGATGGTTCGGAGTCCAACACTCGGCTCGACTTTACTTCGCCGGCTCGCCCTTAGGCGAGCCAGAAGTAGATCGCCGTTCGGAACTACTCCCACAACCGTTGAACAAATCTACCGATGGTTCGGAGTCCAACACTCGGCTCGACTTTACTTCGCCAGCTCGCCCTTAGGCGAGCCAGAAGTAGATCGCCATTCGGAACTGCTCCTACGACCGTCGAGCAACTCTAACGGTGGTTCGGATTACATCGTTCGGATCGACCACGCTCATTCAAAACCTCGAGCTGAGCGGACGAGGGACCGACCCTCGTATATGGAGAAAAATTCTGCCGAACCAATTTTACCGTTAGATCATCTCAAAATGCATGCTAGTGCGTGATGAACGAACCTGACCATGCCACGTGTCCACAAAACGACAAGATAGTGTTTTCTTGGAACTTGCGCCTCCCTTCTTGTGATCCACGCCATGATCATGATCCACCATCCAGATCAGGCCACGTGGCTCCTGCCTCGAAACAGAGTTACACATCTGCCGAGGTATCGAGCCGCACCGGTATGTACCGAGCAAGAGTCAGGACCACAGCTAAAGCATGAGTTTCGTGGCTAAGGCGCTCGACGAAGCAAACACTCGCTTCTCACGATTCATTTCAAGAATAAAGCAACCACAGCACTACAACGAGCAAGCCAACTCCAATTTCATTAATATAACTTGATAAATCTACAAGACCCAAAGGTTACAACAAAAGAGAGTTCAGAGACCCAAAAACACAGTACGACCCGTTTAGTGCCTCCGTGGAAGGGAGACGCTCCGGTTCAGGGACACCCGGGGTCGGCACTTCTAGACCTCCGAGCTCATCTCTAAGCCGACGAATTGAGACGCCCCCTCGCCGCTGACCCTAAAGTCGCTCCAACCGAAGCACCACTTGAAGACACCGCTACTCCACTTTGGGCATCGGCCGTTGTCCGACCTACGATGGGGGCTCGGCTCACGAGTTGATAGAACGTAATCCCTCGGTCATTCTCATCGCGAGTACACGAGGTACTGCGGACATTAGCCCTCACAGGCTGAGGTTTAAGCCGAGCAACCTCTTCCTCCAGTTCAACGATCCTGTCCTTCAGTGTGTCGTCCCTCACAATTACCTTTAACCGAGGAAGCTTCGCCGAACCAGGATACTCGGCGCTATCAGATATGACGTGGCGCAAGTGGATCACCTCGATACTCTTGTCGACCGTTACCCTTTGCAGCTGTTCGACCCTCCTTGCGAAATCATCTCGTTCGGCCAAAACTAGGGCCAACTCTTCCTCCTTCGCAGAGAGTTCGGCCTCAACTAGTCACAGGTGGTGCAACTCGGCCAACAACTCGCTGTTTCTCTTCTCTACGTTATACAGTATTCTCCTCGTCAGATGAACCTCGCCCTCAAGGCGAGCCTCACGGGACTGCTGAAACAACTCTGCACGGTGCCGAGCTGCCACGTTGACATGAGTTTGCTCGACGATCTGAAATAGGAAAGCACCACATTGAAGAACTACATTGCCGAACTAAACACTTAGAAAAATCTAAAGCCAAAACAATCTTTTTCATTCATCGTAAAAACAGTGGCCAGTCCGCAAAAGGCGTTACATTGTTTTTGGGAAAGAAGACAAAAATTACAAAAAGACGAGAAGATCAAGGGTCCACCTGCGTCGCCGGTTTGACCAAAGGCTCTTCGCCAGATGGCCCCTCATTTCTCCCCTCGGCCTGGGGGTCTGTCACCAAAGCGTCGGCGACCACCTCCTCGTCGTCGTCGCCTTCTCCCTCGTCACCTTCGCCTTCCTCCTCCTCGGTGCCTGAGGGTGACCCCGGCCACAGCCTGTAGCCAACCCGCTCGAAGCCGGGGACGCGGTCCTGAACATGATCGAGTGCCCTCTGGTAGGACCTCTCCATGTTCGTGGCCATGTGCTTCTTCGCATCGCCTCGACCTCGGCCTTGATCTTTGTTGCCAGGGCCTCTTTCTCTGCCTTCACCTCGGCTAGAGACTTCGCTGACGCAGCCAGCTCCTCGGCAGCCTTTGCGGCTTTGGCAGACTCCGCATCAAGCCGCCCCTTGACTCGTTCCAGATCGGCCAAAAGATCGGCAACCTGGACCTCCAAGGCCTCGACTCGCCTCTGCTCGGCCTCGAGCTGTCGAACCGCCTTGACCTTTTCCGGCCTGTCTTTATCACTGGCGGCCTTCAACTCTTTCTCCTGCGTGGCGAACGTCTCAAGGAGATGGCCGAAGTGACAGGTGGCCTGTGAAGACAACAAATGATGAACGCAAGATACGGGCCGAGCAATAGACTTGAAGAAATTCACAAGAAAAACTTACCGATACGAGCGACCGAGCCACTTCGTAGGTGTCATCGCCGACTGTCCCCGCCTGCAGCGCGGCTCTATCTTTTGGGGTCGCCAGGTGCTTGACGACCTGCACCGACATCTACGAGTTTTCGAGGAATCCATCGTGATTCTTCACTCGCCAGTTCGGCACGAACAGCTGCTTGTGCTGCTCGGTCAGGATCTCCTCGGCCAGAGCGGTCAACGGAGGAGCCTCGAGCGACAACAGCCACAGTAACATCGAAGGCCCCACCAATCGGGGCAGAAGCAACGGGCGCCGAGGGCTCTTCGGCAACAACCACCGATGAGGGCGTCTCAGTGACCGGAGGAGGCGGAGTGGTGGTCGAAGCAACCTTGAGCTGCTGACCTGACGAGGCGGCCGCGGTCGGCCTCTTCCTCTTCTGCCATCAGCCACTTTGCCCTTATCGATCATCATGGCATTGAAGTCCATCTTCGGCGCTTCTGTACCAAACGACACAAATTGAGTCAGTAAGGCGAGCTAAAGACTTGAAGGAAAAACAAAATAAACGAGATGTCAGGAGCATACTCGGGTCGATGGGGCTAAGGCTTGACCCAAACAGCACCTCCTCCGTCAACTCCCTCCAACTCAACATTGGGAGGGCCATGATCTTCCTCGCCATCTCCTCCTCGGCCGCAGTCAGTACGGGGTCGACTCTCGCAAACTTGGGCACCTCTGGCTTCCACCGACTCGGAATTTGCAGTATTGGTGCTCCCCTCAATATGAAGAATTTTTCCTTCTAGCCTTTGATTGAGTCCGGGTTTTCTATGATCCGAACACCCTTCCTCGGCCCCAGGTAGTACCGATGCTCGGTCTTGTGCATCTGGTTTATCTGATACATGCCTCAGAAGACCGTCAGGTCCGGCTCGACTTTAGCATTGCGGCACTGGAGCAGGAAGGCATTCACATGATGCCATGTGTTCGACATAAATTGGGTCGGCACGAGGCAGTACCATCCGAGGACCTAGCAAATAAAGGGATGCAGCGGAAAATGCAGTCCAGTGTTCAGAGAGTTGTAGTCGAACATGCATATATCCGACGACGATAGCTTGGAATTTGCCCGCATCCCAGCACCGGGGAGAATTAGCTTTTACTCCGGAGGGATGGCAAACCCCTTTCTGATCCGAAGGAGATCCCTCTCGGATAGCACCGATCCAATCTCATCTGCCTCGGTAGTCAGTGCAGAGTTGGGTTCCTCGTAAACTTCCGACTGACCGAAGATCGCCTTCTTCATGAGGTCACCATCGTATTGCCTAACCCCAGCGTGCCCAGACAGTACAGAAGGGTATCGGCCCATCTCAGGGGCCTGCTTCGGATTCTCCACGATCACCTCGACCACGGGAGATTGGGCCTCCACCCTCCTCTTCTTCTTCTCCTTCCTCGCCTCGGCCACAGAAGGCTCGGCTACTTGCTTCCCCTTCCTTCGGATCTCTGCCTACCTCATCTCCTCGGCGCCATCACCGCCCGAGGACGAGGCCTCACTCCCCAAGTTCACTCTTGACATCTCTATTAAAAAAGCTAAGGCAAATAGACTGACCTTGAAGTGACATTCACGGTCGGAATGAGCTCGCCGGAAATTGCCTGGCCCACGTGACAGCTAGCGCAACTGTATTGGAGCAAAGATCGCTGCTAGCAGAGAGCACAGAGAGTAAAAGTGAAATCTTGGAGTGAAAACTGAGAAATGAGCTTGGGGGTGGGGGAGTGGAAACTTATAACCCCAAAAGCAATGTTTGGGCTGCCTTGTGAATCTAAAAAGCCCATTAAGAAGCCAAAATGCCAAAACGGAGCGTTGCGACGTTTCAGTTTCAACAACAGAGAATCCTCAAATCACCAAGTCCACGGCTCGGCCACCGGTGTGCTTAGCCAAGTTATCGAACAGCTTGGCTGGGCAACTGAGCTACTGAGTCTCTTCAAAACAATCCAAGCCGAGGGGACGAGGGACCGACCCTCGTATATGGAGAAAAAATCCTTCCGAGGCGAAATCACCGTCGGATCTCTCCAAAATTCGTGTCAAAACTCGATGGACGGTTCAGATTGCGCCACGCCCACAAAACGACAAGATAACGTTTTCTCGTGATCTGAACCCTGTCCTCGTGATTCACGCAATGATGGACGCTCCAGATTCGACCACGTGTACCTTCCGAACTGCCTGCAAACGGTCTGCCTAGCCGAGCTACCGAACAGCTTGGCTAAGCAGCCGAGCTACTGGCCGGAGGGTGGCGACCCTTCAAAAAGAAGACTCTCCAAAACATCTAACTCCATACTTCGGCCGAAGGCACCGAGCCTCCGAACCGAGGGGACGAGGAACCGACCCTCGTATATGGAGAAAAATCCTTCCGAGGCGAAATCACCGTCGGATCTCTCCAAAATTCGTGTCAAAACTCGATGGACGGTTCAGATTGCGCACGCCCACAAAACGACAAGATAACGTTTTCTCGTGATCTGAACCCTGTCCTCGTGATTCACGCAATGATGGACGCTCCAGATTCGACCACGTGTACCTTCCGAACTGCCTGCAAATGGTCTGCCTAGCCGAGCTACCGAATAGCTTGGCTAAGCAGCCGAGCTACTGGGCCGGAGGGTGGCGACCCTTCCAAAAGAAGACTCTTCAAAACATCTAACTCCATACCTCGGCCAAAGGCACCGAGCTTCCGAACCGAGGGGACGAGCAACCGACCCTCGTATATGGAGAAAATATCTGCCGACCATCCTCAGCCGTTGGATCCTATCCAAAAGCGCACTCGTCATGATGGACGGCTCAGATCTGACCACGTCCACTAAACGACAAGATAGTGTTTTTTGGGGATCCGCGCTGAGATGGGCGCCCAGGATCACGCCACGTACTTCGGCTGATTCCGAGCTATGTGCGCCGACCTGCCGAGCTGAGGGGACGAGGAACCGACCCTCGAATATGGGAAAAAACCCTGCCGACCATCCTCAGCCATAGAATCTTGTCAAAAAACGTGCTCGTCATGATGGACGGCTCAGATCTCGCCACGTACCTCGGCAGATTCCGAACTATGTGCGCCGACCTGCTGAACCAAGGGGACGAGGAACCGACCCTCGTATATGGTGAAAGAACCCGCCGACCCATCTCAGCCGTTAGATCTTGTCAAAAAGCGCGCTCGTCATGATGAACAGCTCAGATCTTGCCATGTTCACTAAACGACAAGATAGCATTTTTTGGGGATGCGCGCTGTGATGAACGCTCAGGATGAAGCCGCGTAGCTCGGCTGATTCCGAGCCGTTGGCCGATCTGCCGAGCCGAGGAGCCGAGGGACCGACCCTCGTTGACAAAGAAACTATCTGCCGAGAAATAGAGATCGTCTGATCGCCCAGAAAATCGCGCTCGGTGCTGATCAAGGGACCAGATTGCGCCATGCCATAAATCAGTATTTAAAAATTAATTTTTATTTATCTTAATCGTTTTATTTATTTAAAAATTGCGAAAAAATTGCTAAAAATTCGGGAAAATTAACTAAAAATTCTAGAAAATAATTATAAATTCGGGGAAATATTTTTGAGCCCCCGAACGAACAATTATTGCCTAGAATGTACTGTTAAGGCCCCCGAACGATTGGTTAACACATCGCAAAATTAAATAAATAATCCGAAAAAATAGTTAAAAACCGTCAAATATTCAACAAGGCTTCGGAACAGCTTGTGGCTTCAAAAACCACCTCACTACCCCCTTCGAGATTCAAAACCCTCCATTCGGACTCCGATACAACTCCACTAGCCACTAAAACAGTTAAACTACTCCTCAAAGGCTGATCACACTCAATCTTTAGGAGTGGGGGGCTCGTGATATGGCTAAAAACGGGGTTAAATCGGAACCGTCCAGATTGGGCACGAATCTTGAAGCTCAGGGGTAAAACGGTAATTTCACATACAAATGGGTTCGAAACGGGTACTGGGTCTCCTTCTCATAGATCCAATAACCCAAGAACGGATCTACTCCAGCTGGGTATGGGCCCCAACCCAATACAGACCCAGACCAGCAAGAGGAAATCAGGGTCTCTGATTTGACTAAATCAACGGGCCTGATTGGCAGTTATCCTCTCACCGGGAATCAAGGATCAGTTTCCTAAACTAATTGTGAGGATTTTACTCCTGACGGTTTCACAGGAAATTAGGTCCCTAATCAGACTCCCTTGGTGACTATAAATACCTCCTACCTACCACTGTGACCAGGTAATCACTCTTTTTCCAACTTAAGCTCTTTCTTAATCATCACTGGTTACTGACAAGAGCATCGGAGGGTGCATCGCCGGAATCAACTCCGGTGTATCGCACTTCCTTGCAGGTGAGCGGCAGGGATCGGCAGGCTTGGATCCGCTATTCAGGTTTTTCCACGAACTCACAAATCTCAACTGTTTACCCCCACAACAGGTTCAGCGGTAACACCTCCTACTTGAGTTTTAAAGCTCAAGCATTCTTTTGAAGTGTAGGTCTTTAGGTTTCTGGGCTTTTTAAGAGATTAAATCTGTATTTAGCTCTTTGAAGTTCACCGAAGTTTTTGGGAGTTGATTTTTGAAGCCAATAAATTGGTGTGATTGGACTTGGATTTGCAAGAAAATTGTGGGTAGTCGAGGTAGGTGATGAACCTTCTTGAATGATCTATATAGCAAGAATTTGTTCACCTCTCCCTTAGGAGCTTCGAGTTATTGTTTATTGTATTTGTCGATCAAACATCTTGTCGCTTATTTTGCTGAACCACTCTTTTGTCGACCAAGTTTGTGTTGTTCGCTTGTTTTATCGATCAAGCATTTCATCATTGGACAAGTGTTCTGTTGGTCTAGGAGGAGAGTGCTTGATCGTTGGATGAGCGTTCCGTAGCTGACCAAGAAGAGCTGTTACAGGAACAAATTTTGGAAGGCGGTTGGACAATGGTCTTGTTGTTTGATCCCAACAAGTTTGTAGAGGCACCTCTCTAAATGAGTTGATATAGAGATTGTTGTTTGATCCCAGCAAGTTTGGAGAGAATCACTTGACGGAGTTGTATGTAGAGCTTTCCGTTTGATCCCAGTGAGTTTGTAGAGTCAACTCGGTGATAGAATTGAATGTAGGGCTTTCTGTTTGATCCCGACAAGTTAGTAGAGTCAACTCTGAGCTGGAGCTAATGTAAAACTTGCCATTTAGTCCCAGCAAGTTTGTAGATGCAAATCTGAGATGGAGTTGAATGTAGAACTTGCTGTCTACGCTAGCCAATTTTGTAGAGACAACTTCGAGATGAAGTTGGTTGTAGAACTTGCTGTTCTCACCCAACAACTTTGGAGAGAAGTAACACCTCGAATTTTTAAAATACTGAAAGTACCTGTTTTCATTTCCCTGGAGTGGTGAGAATTATTTTTGGTATATTTTTTATTTTAAATATTGATATTTTGGATCTGTATTATTGATATATTGGAGTTATGAGTTGAGTTTTTTTTGAAAAAATGTTTTTTATTTTTATTTTATAATTTTGGAGGATTCTTATGAGATATTTTACAGTATTTTGTATTGTTAGTATTATTAAAGTATAGAGTTTGGGGTTTATTTGTAATATTTTGATGATGGGGGGCTTATATGTAAATATTCCTTTAATAATCATTATATTTATATATTAATCTTTTTTCAACCCCCCCCCTCCTTCTTCTTCTCCCTTCTCCTGGTTCCGCTAACGCCCAACAGAAGTGTAACACCCCGATTTTCATTTATGAAAATTATTATTATTATTTTTATTTTTGTACATATTGTGCACGTGCAATTTTGCAGTATAAAATTTTATAATTATTTTCATTTCATAAACAAATGAGTATATATATATATGTATATATATATATATATATATATATATATATATAGGTCTCCTCAATTTGTTCTTATTAAAGCCCATTTTTCTTTAATGAACATAAGTTTCTTTTATAGCCCAATTTAATTTATTTTTTTTTGTAAACTAATTTGGCCCATTAAATAAAGCCCCATGAATTTATTTTCTCTTTCAAATACAACTTGTAATGTAGAAAATTTTTTAGATAATTTTTTATAAAGAATAAAATGTACAACTTTAAAAATAGGGGGACTAGTGAATGCACGTTCATTGCACGTACACGTGCATTGTACAATCCATTTTGGCCGGTTTTGAATGGGAGGGAAAGGAAAAGAGAAGTGGAGTTTGTGGGAGGTAGTTTTTGTGATCATGGTTGGTTACTACAACTTTCCCTTAAATCCTAGCCTTTGGTCCTTAACTCCTAGATTAATCCTAGCCCTTTATTTGTCCCAAAATTTAGTATAAATACCCCCCCCCCCCCTCCCTAGCCTAGTTATTCTTGCACTCTTCATTCTCCAAACCTATAGTAAGAAAATACAATTATTAGTAGTGAGTTATTAGTAGGAAGTGAGAATAAAAGATTGAGAGAGTGGGTTTTGTAGGTGCTTGCAACAAGGAGGCCAGCTACTGGGAGCTCTCGGGTTGCACTTGGAAGGCTCGGGTTGCACATCAAGGAGGAGGAGGAGCACTCGTTTGGCAAGCTCGAGAAGGACTCTTTCGTTTAGGAGGTGTTGTGAATTTTTCTCTCCAAATAAGGTGGGTTGGTTTTCTATATTTCTAATTAGATACCATATTAGGGGTGATTGAAATGATAATGCATGAAAGAAACTAATAAGAGTACGCTTAATTGGAAAAAGGACTTGCTAGTTGATTAAATTGATTGCTTGATAGATTGCATGTTATCTTGTCATGAATCTTAAGTTGTATGCGAATTGTTTTATAGTTATGGAATATATGAATTAGAATTGTTGTTAATGTCAAAACTAAGTACAAAATGCTAGTAGATAAAATTGTTTGTTTTGTGAGTTTAGCTGGACTTTCGTGATATTGTTTAGAATGAATAAATTATAATATGTTTCTGGGTTTATGAAAGTGGGAAAAACAGGGAATTGATGTAGGAAATTTTTTAATACAAAGTTGTGTGAGAAATGTCAAAATGATTTATGAAAATAGTAGTATGCAATCTAAATTAATTGTATGAGAAATGTGTGTTTAATTACCGAAAAATTATTTTAAAAACACTGGGGTGTTATTTTAAGTTAAAATATACATTCTGGAGATTTATATAATTTTTGGTAAAAGCAAAACAAAAATAAGAGCTTTTGAATATCGAAATGTTCTAATGAACAGAGAGTTTAATTAAATGAAATGCGAGTTGTTGTGGTCGGTGAGCCCTTTGGCGCTACAGTAGCGCGGGTGTGTGTGGGTTGAGGTCGCTGGTTCGATACCTGTGTCCACCATTCTTTTGTTTGCATTTTTAAAAATCGAAACAGATCCGAGCAGAGAGCATAAAACTCTCTGGCTCTCTTCTCTATCGCTGAGCACAAATAGCCAGTTGGCTAGCGCATGCGGCTGTCTTCTCCTAGGTCATGGGTTCGATTCCTGGTTCGGCCAGAATGTTATTTTTTTAAAAAAAAAAGTGATTTTTGGGTTTTCTTGATGTGTAAAAATTCCAAAAAAAATACTATTATTATTCTAAAATCATGTGTGGCTTGTGAAAATATATTGGGAGTTATTAGAATGAAATAAAGTGCATTTTTGAAAGTAAAAGTGTAATTAGAACTATGTAATATCCCAGACGGATATTACCGTATATAAATTATTATTTTATTATTATTTTATTATTATTTTGTTTTAATTCCAAAATTGAATTATTTTGGTGATTTTCAACCGGTTTATTCATAAACATCATCTGTACCCAAATATCAATCAGTATACATCCGTATTGTATCAAATTGATACTGTGATCTTCCGAACTAATAATAAAATTTATTTTATTATTATTTCCGAGAATTAATTATTTTTATACGGATTATGCGAAGATTTTCGGTATACAGACATATATGCGCACATACGTGTAGTATGTCGATTGGTACATTATACAAATTGTGTGTTGTGTATTTTTGGATAACACTTGTTTTGTTATGATAAAACTCAATTAGATGGTTAGGGTTTGATTAGGAGGTTAAACCTAGGGTTACAAAGACATAAGGGATTAAGGGAGATTACTAGAAACTACCTCTCCCATACCACACCTCCATAACATAACACCTCCCTCCACCTCACCCCTATCTCCCCTAGGGGTATGGCCGACCCCAATTTAAGGGAGGGCCTTTTTGCACTTGTGTGTGTGCATATTTGCATTTTCCACCCTTCTCTCCACCTATAAATACCCCATTCCTTCACCTTAGTCTCATTTTAGAAAGATCAAAAAGAAAGAAAGAAAGAAAGAAAAAGAAAGAGAGATCACCATGCTAACTTGAGAGTTTTTATTTGTAGGGTTAGTAGGAGTTCTAAGAGCTAGGGGAAGGAGAAGGAGTGCTAGGCAAGTCCTTCCTTCAAAGGAAACTAAGGTGGGGGTTTCTCCTAGGTTTGTTGCTTGTTTGTTTGTTTGTTTGTTTGTTTGAATGGTGTTTTGATTATTCTTCTTCTTCTTACCCTCCTTGTTTTTTTTTTTTTTTGGTATGGATGGTTTGAAGTAGTATGGTTGTAGGAGTTCTTATTTTGAATGTTGTTAGTAAAAGAACTAACTACTTGGACAAAAATGACACATGCATATGAACTTTTACATACAACCACTTAAGGTTGTAGGAATTGAATGTGGGCTATACATAAAGCATATGAACATTTTTATACAACCATTTTGGTTGTAGGACTTGTATTGAACTTGGACAAATAATAATAAGCATATGTTGGATGAAGGTTCTTACCTCATTTTATTATTGTAGTTTTCTTTCTTATGTAAAAAGAACATACATTAGATGTTAGTTTTGATTATGAAAAAGGAATTAACCTAAATCACTAGTTGTAGAATAAATAAATAAAAAGATCTTTTCTTTCCTAATCACTAGTTGTAAAGATCAAAAAGATCTCTTTTATGTCCACTAGTAATAATAAGAAACATATGCTAATAAAGATTTCTTAGTAAGTAATTTAGTTGGGGATGTTTATGTTATATTTTAGTAGAGATTCATGGTAGTAGTAGTAGATGTTAAAGTAATTTAGTTGTGGATGTTTATGTTATATTTTAGTAGAAACTCATGATAATAGTAGTAGATGTTAAAGAAATTTAGTTGTAGATATTTATGTTGTATTTTAGTAGAAACTCATGGTAGTAGTAGTAGATGTGTATGTTCTAATAAAGTAGTAGTAGTAGATGTTAAAATAAAATAGTTGTAGATATTTATGTTATGGGAAATCTTAGTAGATGATTATTAATGGATGTTGTGTTTATGTTAAAGTAAATACCATGCTAAGATTGGATTAGATTAACTTATTCATGCTTAGAATGTTGTAGGATCCATTCTAAAAATCCTACCATGTTTAGATTAATTTAATTATGCTTAGAATGTTGTAGGATGCATTCTAAAAATACCTACCATGTTAGATCAATTTAATTATGCTTAGAATGTTGTAGGATGCATTCTAAAAATACCTACCATGTTAGATCAATTTATTTATGCTTAGAATGTTGTAGGATTCATTCTAAAATTTCCTATCATGTTTAGGAAGGTTATTTATGCTTGGAATATTGTATGATTAATTCTCAAATTGCCTACCATGTGTAGGAACGATATACATGTTGTAGGATTCATGCCAAAATAGTCTATCATGTTTAAGAACGACATACATGCTTAGAATGTGGTAGGATCCATGATAAAATTACTTACCATGATAGAAGTATATGTATATATATATATACTTAGGAATGTTGTATGTTTATACCAGTAGTTACCCATGCTTAGTAAGACATTCATGCTTAGTAGTTATTCATGCTTAATAAAGATTCATGCTTGGATGATAGTGGGAAAGTAGTATACCATGCTAGTTTCATTTATCTATGCCTAGACAGTTGTAGGAAAGTGGATATCATGATATATAAATTTATCCATACTTACATGCTTATAGGAAAGTTATATACCATGCTAGATCAAATAAATATTCATGCTTACATGATATCCATGCTTAGATAAGTATTTGTTCATGCTATGATCATGCCTAAGCATTATTCATGCTAAGTAAATAGGTTTCATGTTAATTATTGTTCATGACAAGTTAATGGTATCCATGCTAATGAGATTCATGCTTGAAGTATCGTAGATATTCATGCTTAGATTAAAGTAACTATCCATGGTTAGTTGTAGTAATTTTATGTTATGTTCTATCCATGCTAGGATGGTTGTAGAAACTCATGTTATATTGTAGGTTGACACTTAACTAGTATATATGACTAGAATGTTACCAAAATGTACACCATGCTATATGTTAATGTGGAAGTAGCATACCATGTCTAAGAATGAGGCATACCATGCTAAAGTTAAATACATGTTTAGAATATCGTAGGAGTGGTGTTAGAATACCTACCATGCCTTGGAATGTTGCATGTCCATACTAGTTATATATCCATGCTTTGGTTGTGATGACTAGTCATGATAAGTAGTAAGCACTTACGCTCAAGTTATAACCTATGCTTGACCGTAGTGGACTTCATGTCTAAATCGTAGTAATTTTCATGCTAAGATTAATATAAGCACATGCTTAATCATATTCGTACTTAGGAGAATTGTAGTGAGTAGTTATGAAAAGATGCTTGCAATTGTATGCCATACTTAAGGCACTATAGGTCGAAGTAATAAGGGTGGGGAAGACCACTAGTAATGGATAGTTTGATAAAGGCTGTTATGTCGCCTTCAGTTCTTCATGGGTAGAATACCGACCATAGGCTATTAGTAGATTCTTCTATTGCTTCTAATAATAGGAGATCAAGTTTACTAGTAAGCACGGTTGGTTGTTTCTAGGTTGATTGCCTGTATGGTTGTTTCCATATGGTTGGGCTCGTACTTGGCTTGACTGGCCCGTATGTAGCTGTAGGTCTCATACGTAGCTTATTTGGCTCGTATGTAGGTTGTTGTCTCGTACGCGGCTCGACCGGCCCGTGCGTAGCAGTTGGTTTCATACGCGGCTTATTTGGCTGGTATGTACGCGGTTATCTCCTACGGGGCCGCCTGGCTCGTAGGTAGTTATTGTTCATACGTAGCTTATTGGGCTCGTATGTGGTTGTTACTCGTGTATAACTTGTTAGCTAGTACACAGTTCGTTGTGCTCGTCTAGGGTGATATTACCACCCTAAGGGCTATCGACCATCAAGACATAGGGTAGCGGCTTGCATGTATATTCGCACGGTCGAAGTCTTGGATCGATGAGCCACGAACTGGATCCTGAGGGGTTCTGGTAAGTCTAGGTTGAGCAGCCTAGTAGAGTTGTCTTGCGAAGCCTAATTTAAGGCCTAGCATGTTATGTTATAATATTATCGTCCCTAGGATCGTCGAGTCAGGGATATCATTAGGGTAGTGACTTATAAAGGTCATTTTGCTCAGACCCTCACCGAAGAGATAGGAGTTGGTTGTAGGGGGCACCTTACGACCAACTTGTCCCTTGAGGCAGGCCTTAGGCGGTGATAATGGGTTGTACCTTCCCGTCAAAGGGATACGTACGGTGCCGTCTCACAATTTGAGGACACGGGTTGCGTATCTCGCGCTGTTAATTCCTGAAGTGCCGTGGCTGGGGGTGCCACAGGATGCATCGTGCAGTCCTGCGCTTGCGAGACCCCAGAGGGTGCCACAGGGTAGGCTTCGCGCTACCCTGCGCTTGCGAAACCCTATAGTTTGATTTTGGAATGACACCCGATACATTGGGTTCGTCTATTTTGAGAGAGGTCCGGTTAGCCGGGTCGCAGTGGCGAACATAGACACCACTGGCGAAATGCATTAGTGGGACTTGACCACATCTGCAACCTCATCAGTCACGTGTAGGTGTCAGGGACAGGTTGTGTACAATTAGAATGCGTAACGCGGGTTCAAATCCCTATATATATGGAGAAACGGCTTGAGATGGAGTCGCATGTAGTATGGGCTGCATGTTGCTTTCGGAGACTTGCTAACATTAGGATACCGTGGCCGGGGTGCCACGGGATGCATTGTGCAGTCCTGCACTTGCGAGACCCCAGAGGGTGCCACAGGGTAGGCTTCGCGCTACCCTGCGCTTGCGAAACCCTATGGTTTGATTTTGGAACGGGGCCGATACACTGGGATCGTCTAGTTTTGAGTGGCATTAGAATAGGAGTATCCTAGTTCTATTTAAATATCGCATTAGAGTCTAATCATAGCACTCACGAACACTTAAACTACACCAACACCATTGCTATATTTTGTATGTTGTTTGGGAGATTCGCTGCTATATGATCAGCCTTTAAGCGTCAGTGAATACTGACGTCCCCACTTCCATAGGTACTGGATCGCCGAAGTGCAAAGGCGAGATTCAGGAGGACTCAAGGTAAGGAAAGCAAGGAGTCAGTGTTATGTTTAGTTCCGCTGCAGTATAAGTATTGATTATCTATTAGTTGAGAAGTACTCAAGTGAGAGTTACCAAGTGTTGTTCTTCATTCCTTGTACTCTGATCTAATTTGTTGAAGGTTGTAACACTTGGAAACATAAAGGTAATATTGTAACTATATTGTAATGTATTGCAGTTGTATAATATTCAGACTTGTAATACATTGGTGTCGAATAAAAAGTTTTAAATTCTCCTGTTTTTCTGTATATTGTGACTAATTGAAGAAAAGATCTTGGCTCGTGTCGTGGTTTCCCAGTATTGGAAATCGGGGCGCTACAAACTATAGCTTTTACACTCGTATAATTTCATAAAAATGTGTTTTACAAAGAAATTGAGATCAGTGTTAGAAAAGGAAAATTGAAAGAAAGAAAGTATAAGTGTGAAGTTTTATATGAGTTATTCTTATTAAAGAATAGTGTGACAATAGTGAGTTTGTGAACATTCACTTTGACTAGATATTTTGTGATATGATTTTCATGTGGAAATAAATGTTGGTTATGAAATGCATGATGGATAATTGAACTCCATGTATGATTATTGACTCATGAAAAGATTAGAGATCATGTGATTGAAAAAAAGAAATGTTCTTGAGTTTGACAACTCAGATATGTGAATTTGTGAATTGAAATTAAAAATTAGGATGTAGCCAAAACTCAGACCGACAAGTGAAAAGTGATGAGATATGATTATTGAAATTGAAAAGACCAAGTTTGGGTCATTGTGAAATGAAAGAAATAAGACCGGTAGTTGTGAGAGGGCTAACTCTAAGAGATTGATTTTGTTCATGATTTCATTAAATTAAGGAATAGTACATAGTGAAGAGGTGATGAAAGTGAGAGAAAAACACAAGTATGAGGGACTCGAGTCTACGATGTGGGTGTGATTTATTGTTTGTCTTCATGATGCATTGTGACATGACGTGGGCACTACTCCAGAATTATCGGGATCTTGGCAATGCTTGTGGGGTGTTTGGTGATTGCTAGAGGATCGTGTGCCATGAAGGAGGCTAAATTGTCCATAGATAGTCTTCATGATGTGTCGTGACATGACGTGGGATTTCCCTCCAGTATTTCTGTACATGAGCTCGTACTCATAGGACATCTAGGATACTTACCGTAGTTACAGTAATAAATTAAGTCATGACGAGGGATTGAACCCTACAAGATGAAGAACGATTAAGAGGCTTGCCCTCGGACCTATGTAGTATGGGATGCATAGAATCCGAACAAGTGCGCATTAGTGTCATGTAATATAAATAACTGCATTAAGGACTAAGTGCACAATGACAACACGACATCAATAGGGTATTCCCCTTAGTTTGATATGTGAACAAGTTTGTGTTTGTTAAATATGGAAAATTAATTATACTGTTTCCGGCATGGAGAGGATGGCCGTGTATAATATTCGTTGATTGAATAAACTAACGTACCCACAGTTTTGTATGCAGGATAAATGACATGATAAAAATTAAAGGAGAACTGATGCTAAGAGATTATTCCAAATGTTGTTGTACTTTTATACAAATGTTGTAATTTTGCTTCCGCTGTAAAATGTATAGTGTAAAGAATTCTTGTAACTCTGATGTAAAGTGAAAAGTTTTAATTTCCTTGTAAAATGATACGAAAGAAGTGTAAAGATCCTGTGGAATCTCGAATTCAGTTATATTTGGAATTCGGGGTGTTACAGAGTAGTATCAGAGCCACGCTTCACACTAGTACAAATTTATAAGGAACGACACCCTAGAAGTGGACATTAGAGTGTGCGTTGAGTCTAGAGATTTAAATGTAAGTTACTTACATGTGTGTTACTCTATGACTTATGCTTCTTCCTCTCTATTTCTAAGATGGCTGATCACTTCGATCCTACTGGAGACGACAATTGGTATATCATAGAGGAAGATTATTATCCTGGACAAGCAGATTCAGAGAAAGAGTACTACCCCAGGCAAGCAGACTCCGACGGAGAGGAATATCCTGAGTCCCGAGAGATCACTCCACCTCCGGACTCATCTGATGACTCTTCTGACGAAGAAGAAGAACCAGTTCCAAGTAGTCTTGTGATGTCTCTTCAGAAGCAAATGGAAACACTGCGGGAGAGATTCGGACTATTGGAGGCTCAGTTGGCAAAGCGCAAGGATGATTTTGCAGTTCTCAGTCATCGTGTATGGAAACTCGAGAAGAGGAAAAACATGACTGATGTGCTGAAGGAAGAAGTTGAAGAACTACGGGGAGAGCTTCGTGAAGCCAAGAGGAACCGTAGGAGTTAGACCATTGTATCGTCTACTGCTTTCATTTTGGTGTCAAAAATATTTTAAATTCGAATGTATAAAGTTTGAAATTCAATGAAATGGAAATATTGACTTAAAAGTTCATATTTTGCACTTCGAATTTAATGGATCTTTTGCATCAGAATATGGCTGGACAACGAGCAAGATCTGGCGAAGTTCTGGACTTGGAAACGGAACTATCAAGGGTCTATCAGACACTCAATGCCGTTGCCATGAATCAGAATCAGGGAAGGGTGCCTGCAAATCCGGTGCCCGAAGTAATCAAACTCGTGGAATCATTTAAACGGATGAAACCACCGGTGTTTGAAGAAAAGTCAGACCCTGACACGGCTGACAACTGGACTCGGTAGGTAGAGACTATCTTCGAAGTCTTGGAGACCCCTGAAGGCAGCAAGGTGAAGTTAGCGACTCTGCAATTCGAGAAGAATGCGGCTGTGTGGTGGCAGTCGATGAAGCAAACAATGGGAGGTTTAATTCTTGGCTGGGAGGAATTTTTGGAAGAATTCCGTAGTCATTATTTTCCTTCAGACGTCCAGGAGAAGAAGGCCATGGAGTTTCTGTCGCTGCAACAAGGTGGCATGTCAGTTAGGGAGTATGAGACCAAATTTACTCAGCTCTCAAGGTATGCCCCCGAACTGGTAATGGATGAGGCGAAGAAGGCTCGTAAGTTCGAGCATGGATTGAGGCAGAGCCCGAGGTCCAAAATGATATCCCTCGATATCAGGAGCTTTGACAAGTTGGTCAAACGAGCAGCAACCACGAAAGCAAACATGGAGCAGTTTCATGTTGTTCAGAATCGGAGGAACAACTAGCAGTCTGGGAAGTGGCCCGCCAATTCTGGGAATTTCAAGGGACAACCATCGGCACAAAGGTTCAAACCGACAGGGGCGAACGCTATCAGTGTGGCTGGAGGACCCGGGAACAATATTGTGAGATCTTCTGCGGTAAATTGCTACAACTGCGGTGAGACAGGATATTACAAATCTCAATGCCCCAAACTACGGAATGGTAATCACAATGCACCAATGCAGCAGACTGGAAAGAGACCGTACCAGCAAGGGCGAGTACTTTTGTGGATGAGGTGATGCTGATGCTGATGCTGATGCTGATGAGGTGGATCATGTCATCACTGATACGAGGGCTGATGTTTAGAGGTTTATGTTGTTTCTTTTTCTTGTTTATTTAGTGAACTGTTACGTAATGAGTGTGTATTATGTAACAGGAGAACTTTATTTGAATGGAATGAAAGCTGTTGTTTTGTTCGATACTGGATCCTCTCATACTTTTGTGTCTTCTAAATTTGCTAAAGTGTTTGGAGTTGAACCGAAGATTTTTCCAGGCAAGATCTTAGCAGTAGCTACTCCATAAGTGGAGACTTTAACCACTGAGCGGTACTATGCTGACTACGAGATTGTGATTGGGGACAGAATCTTCGGAATTGATCTAATCGAGCTGACTATCTTGGGAGTCGATGTCATCATTGTCATTGATTGGATGTCGGTGTACAGTGAAAGCATCGAGTGCAAGACCAAGACAGTAACAGTGAAGGCTCCAGGTGGACCTGAAGTCACATTCCAAAGGAAGAAGAAGTGTTCCAGGCTGGCGGCAGCTATCTGCAAGGAAGAGATTCCTATGGAAGTGCAATGGATTTCTGTGGTTCGGGACTATCCGACTGTGTTCTTGGATGATTTACCTGGGTTACCCCCGCAACGTGATGTAGAGTTCAGCATCACTATTCAACTGGAAAGTGCACCCATTTCTAAGGCACCGTATAGGATGGCTCCTGTGGAGCAGGATGAGGTGAAACGACAGATTGAGGAACTGTTGGAGAAAGACTTTATTCAATCTAGTGCGTCACCTTGGGGAGCACCAGTGCTCTTGGTAAAGAAGAAGGATGGATCGATGAGGATGTGTATCGATTATCGAGAACTGAATAAGGTCACTGTTCAGAATAAGTATGCTATTCCCCGAATTGATAACTTGTTCGATTGTCTACAAGGAGCTGCTGTTTTCTCCAAAATAGATCTACAATCAGGATATCATCAAGTTGGAGTGAAAGCTGAAGATGTGCACAAAACTGCATTTAGAACTCGACATAGGCATTACGAATTCTTAGTTATGCCATTTGGAGTGACGAATGCACCTGCAATCTTCATGGACATGATGAACAGAGTTCTGAGGCCATTCATTGATTCTTTCGTCATGGAGTTTATCGACGATATTCTCATGTACTCCAAGTCAGAAGAGGAGCACACCGAGCATCTGGTAGTAGTTTTGAGGAAGCAGGAAGAGCAGGAGTTGTATGCCAAGCTGTCCAAGTGCAATTTCTGGAAATCTGAAGTGGCATTCCTAGGTTACATCCTTTCAAAGGAGGGAGTGGCAACTGATCCTCAGAAGATAGAGGCAATGAGAGATTGGGAAAGGCCTACTACAGTAAAGGAAGTTATGAGTTTTCTTGGATTGACTCGATACTATAGGAGATTCATTCAAGGTTATACTCAGTTAGCCGTGCCGCTTACTGGCTTGACCAAGAAGAATGTGAACTTCAAGTGGACTGAGCAATGTGAGGTAAGCTTTCAGGAGTTGAAAGAGAAGCAGACTACTGCACCTATTTTGGCTTTGCCTAGAGCAGGTGTTGAGTATGATGTTTACAGCGATGCTTCACATCGTGGGCTTGGTTGTGTCTTAATGCAAGAAGGAAGGGTGATCGCTTATGGGTCTAGGCAACTACGACCACATGAGAAGAATTATCCGACTCATGATCTGGAGTTGGCTGTGATTATCTTTGCCTTGAAGCAATGGAGGCACTACGTGTACGATGAGAAATTGAACATATACACGGACCACAAGAGTTTGAAGTACATATACCAGCAGAAAGATCTAAATTTGAGGTAGCGGAGATGGTTGGAAGTGCTTGAGGACATGCGACCTGAGATCAAGTATCATCCTAGGAAAGCTAATATTGTTGCTGATGCACTTAGTCGCTAGAGCAGTTTATCTAGTTTGATTACAACTCAGAAGCATCTGGTGGAAGAATTGGTTGAGCAGGTATTGAAGTTGTCTTGCAAGGATTGGGAGCATCTTTAGCTCAGTTGAGACTTCAACCTACACTGAATAGAAGGATTATTGCAAGTCAGGAGGTTGATGCTGATATCTTGGAGATGAAGGAGCACGTTGGTGCTGGCAGGTTGTCCGGTTTTCAAATCAGGGATGGAGTGCTGTGGTTCAGAGATAGACTGTGTGTTCCGGATCAGGCAGACCTGAAAGAGAGTATTCTTCAGAAGGCACATGCTACTCTTTTGTCGGTACATCCTGGGAGTACTAAGATGTACAGAGACTTCAAATCACATTTCTGGTGGTCAGGTTTGAAGCGGGATGTGGCTGAATTTATGGCGAAGTGTGAGGTTTGTCAGTAAGTCAAAGCCGAGAATCAGAGACCCAGAGGTCTATTACTGCTGTTACCTATTCCGGAATGGAAGTGGGATAACATCAGTATGGATTTCATCACGGAATTGCCCAAGAGTCCTAAAGGCAATGATGTGATTTGGGTTATAGTCGATCGACTAACCATGTCCGCTCACTTCTTGGCAATGAAACTCACTGCTTCGATGGACAAGTTAGCTGAGTTGTATGTTGGCGAGATTATCAGGCTCCATGGTGTTCCGTCAACTATTGTGTCTGATCGAGATGCACGGTTTACTTCGCATTTCTGGAGGAGTCTTTAGATAGCTTTTGGTACCAAGACGGATTTCAGCACTGCTTTTCATCCGCAAACCGATGGGCAGACCGAGAGAGTCAACCGTATTCTTGAGGATATGCTTCGGTGTTGTATACTAGACTTTGGAGGCAGTTGGGAAAGACATTTACCTTTGGTAGAGTTTGCCTACAACAACAGTTTTCAGACTAGCATCGGGATGGTGCCGTACGAAGCTCTGTATGGTAGGAAGTGCAGAACGCCTATTTGTTGGTTTGAAGTTGGGGAGCGTCAGTTGTTTGGGCCTGAGCTTGTGCAGCAAACCTCTGAAAAGATTGATCTGATCAGGAAAAGATTGGTAGAGGCTCAGAGCAGGCAGAAGAGCTATGCAGACAAACAGAGAAGGGACCTTGAGTTTGAGGAAGGTGACTTCGTCTTTCTGAAAGTATCGCCCAGTAAAGATGTGATTCGATTTGGCAAAGGCAGGAAGTTAGCCCCGAAGTTTATAGGCCCGTACAAGATATTGAAAAGGATCGGGAAAACTGCTTACCGGCTTGAGTTACCGGAAGAGTTACCTCAGGTGCACAATGTCTTTCATGTGTCTATGCTAAGAGGTTATATTCCAGATCTGAGTCATCATTTACCTGAAATGCTGGAAGGTTTGCAATTGGATCTCAATTACATCGAGTCTCCTATCGAGATTGTTGATCGTCGAGAGAAAGTCTTGAGGAATAAGACGATTCCGATGGTCAAGGTAGTCTGGAGAAACCATTTGGTTGAAGAGGCTACTTAGGAATCAGAGGAGAGGATGGTGAGGGATTATCCTGAGCTTTTTGCTTGAATTGTATTTTGTCTCTTTCTTTTTGTTATGTGTGTTTGGTTTCTCGCTCTTGATTGTAGTTCCGGGGACGGAACTATTCTAAGGAGGGAGTGTTGTAATACCCTGATTTTTATTTATGAAAATTATTATTATTATTTTTCTTTTTGTACATATTGTACACGTGCAATTTTGCAGTATAAAATTTAATAATTATTTTCATTTCATAAACAAATGAGTATATGTATATATAGGTCTCCTCCATTTGTTTTTATTAAAGCCCATTTTTCTTTAATGAACATAAGTTTCTTTTATAGCCCAATTTTATTTTTTTTTTGTAAACTAATTTGGCCCATTAAATAAAGGCCCATGAATTTATTTTCTCTTTTAAATACAACTTGTAATGTAGATAATTTTTTAGATTATTTTTATAAAGAATAAAATGTACAACTGTTAAAATAGGGGGACTATTGAATGCACGTGCATTGCACGTACACGTGCATTGCACGTACATGTGCATTGTGCACTCCATTTTTGCAGGTTTTAAATGGGAGGGAAAAGAAAAGAGAAGTGGAGTTTGTGGGAGGTAGTTTTTGTGATTATGGTTGGTTACTACAACTTCCCCTTAAATCCTAGCCTTTGGTCCTTAACTCCTAGATTAATCCTAGCCCTTTATTTGTTCCAAAATTTAGTATAAATACCCCCCCCCCCCTAGCCTAGTTACTCTTGTACTCTTCATTCTCCAAACCTATAGAAAGAAAATACAATTATTAGTAGTGAGTTATTAGTAAGAAGTGAGAATAAAAAATTGAGAGAGTGGGTTTTGTGTGTGCTTGCAACAAGGAGGCCGGCTACTAGGAGCTCTCGGGTTGCACTTGGAAGGCTCAGGTTGCACATCAAGGAGGAGGAGGGGCACTCATTTGGCAAGCTCGAGAAGGACTCTTTCGTTTATGAGGTGTTGTGAATTTTTCTCTCCAAATAAGGTGGGTTGGTTTTCTATATTTCTAATTAGATACAATGTTAGGGGTGATTGAAATGATAATGCATGAAAGAAACTAATAAGAGTACGCTTAATTGGAAAAAGGACTTGCTAGTTGATTAAATTGATTGCTTGATAGATTGCATGTTATCTTGTCATGAATCTTAAGTTGTATGCGAATCGTTTTATAGTTATGGAATATATGAATTAGAATTGTTGTTAATGTCAAAACTAAGTACAAAATGCTAGTAGATGAAATTGTTTGTTTTGTGAGTTTAGTTGGACTTTCGTGATATTGTTTTGAATGAATAAATTATAATATGTTTTTGGGTTTATGAAAGAGGGAAAAACAGGGAATTGATGTAGGAAATTTTTTAATACAAAGTTGTGTGAGAAATGTCAAAATGATTTATGAAAATAGTAGTATGCAATCTAAATTAATTGTTTGAGAAATGTGTGTTTAATTACCGAAAAATTATTTTAAAAACACTGGGGTGTTATTTTAAGTTAAAATATATATTCTGGAGATTTATATAATTTTTGGTGAAAGCAAAACTAAAATAAGAGCTTTTGAACATCAAAATGTTCTAATGAACAGAGAGTTTAATTAAATGAAATGCGAGTTGTAGTGGTCGGTGAGCCCTTTGGCACTACAATAGCGCGGTTGTGTGTGGGTTGAGGTCGCTGGTTCGATACCTGTGTCCTCCATTCTTTTGTTTGCATTTTTAAAAATCGAAACAGATCCGAGCAGAGAGCATAAAACTCTCTGGCTCTCTTCTATATCGGTGAGCGCAAATAACCAGTTGGCGAGCGCGTGCGGCTATCTTCTCCTAGGTCGCAGGTTTAATTCCTGGTGCGGCCAGAATGTTTTTTTTTATAAAAAAAGTGATTTTTGGGTTTTCTTGATGTGTAAAAATTCCAAAAAAAAAATACTATTATTATTCTAAAATCATGTGTGACTTATGAAAATTTATTGGGAATTATTAGAATGAAATAAAGTGCATTTTTGAAAGTAAAAGTGTAATTGGAACTATAGCTTTTACACTCGTATAATTTCATAAAAATGTGTTTTACGAAGAAATTGAGATCAGTGTTAGAAATGGAAAATTGAAAGAAAGAAAGTATAAGTGTGAAGTTTTATATGAGTTATTCTTATTAAAGAATAGTGTGACAATAGTGAGTTTGTGAACATTCACTTTGACTAGATATTTTGTGATATGATTTTAATGTGTAAATAAATGTTGGTTATGAAATGCATGATGGATAATTGAACTCCATGTATGATTGTTGTCTCATGAATAGATTAGGTATCATGTGATTGAAAAAGAGAATTGTTCTTGAGTTTGACAACTCGGATATGTGAATTTGTGAATTGAAATTGAAAATTAGGGTGTAGCCAAAACTCACACCTGCAAGTGAAAAGTGATAAGATATGATTATTGAAATTGAAAAGACCAAGTTTGGGTCATTGTGAAATGAAAGAAATAAGACCGGTAGTAGTGAGAGGACTAACTCTAAGAGATTGATTTTGTTCATGATTTCATTAAATTAAGGATTAGTACATAGTGAAGAGGTGATGAAAGTGAGAGAAAAACACAAGTATGAGGGCCTCGAGTCTACGATGTGGGTGTGATTCACAGTTTGTCTTCACGATGCGTCGTGACGTGACGTAGGCACTACTCCAGAATTATCGGGATCTTGGCGACGCTTGTGGGGTGTTTGGTGACTGCGAGAGGATCGTGTGCCATGAAGGAGGTTGAATTGTCCATAGATAGTCTTCACGATGTGTCGTGACATGACGTAGGATTCCCCTCTAGTGTTTCTGTACATGAGCTCGTACTCATAGGACATCTAGGACACTTACCGTAGTTACAGTAGTAGATTAAGTCATGACGAGGGATTGAACCCTACAAGATGAAGAACGATTAAGAGGCTTGCCCTCGGACCTATGTAGTATGTGATGCATAGAATCCGAACAAGTGCGCATTAGTGTCATGTAATATAAATAACTGCATTAAGGACTAAGTGCACAATGACAACACGACATCAATAGGGTATTCCCCTTAGTTTGATATGTGAACAAGTTTGTATTTGTTAAATATGGAAAATTAATTATACTGTTTCCGGCATAGAGAGGATGGCCGTGTATAATATTCGTCGGTTGAATAAACTGACGTACCTACAGTTTTGTATGCAGGATAAATGACATGATAAAGATTAAAGGAGAACTGATGCTTAGAGATTTTTCCAAATGTTGTTGTATTTTTATATAAATTTTGTAATTTTGCTTCTGCTGTAAAATGTAAAGTATAAAGATTTCTTGTAACTCTGATGTAAAGAGAAAAGTTTTAATTTCCTTGCAAAACGGTATGAAAGAAGTGTAAAGATCCTGTGGAATCTCGAATTCAGTTGTATTTGGAATTTGGGGTGTTACAAGAAGGGCGACCCATTTCCGTCCGTTTCCAAGCTCGAAATCTCGGGGATTTCCTTTATAAAATTTCGATTAAATTAATGGCCATGCTAATTGAAGGGTTCTCTACCTCATGGTGGCTTCAATTTGGAGAAAAGCAACTGGAAGGTATACCCTATATTATTTTATTTGTATAGAATTAAGTGATTTTAAGATCTATTGAATGAAAATGTTGTGGTAGGGAGATTAGAAGGTGTTGGGTATTATAGAGGCAAGAAATTAGCAAATTATTGGAGATTTTGCAAGTTGCTTATAAATTAGGGTTTGAAGTTTATAAAAGGGAAGTAAATATATGAGAATTATCTCCTTAATAGTAAAAAAAATTGTAGTTGAACCATTAGAATAGTATGGGGTGTTTTTAAAAAATTTTATGGGGATAAAAATCCAGTAGGAATTCTAATAATATGTACATCGCACGTGTGCATGCCAGGCGTTCAATAAAACTCCTGGGTGACATTAGGATAAATATTATTTTTACCTATGACAGGTTTGGATGTTTTGAGCCCTAATTGGCATTGAAATTAGATAATTGGAAATGTTAGTGACTTCAGATGCGTGGTGGACAAGTGGTGCTTCGAGTCTTCGCAGGAAATCAAGTGAGTATGATTAAGTATATATATATTGTTGTGACAGAATTATATGCGGTTTCGAAGTGATTTTTGTGGGATTCAGCTGAATGAAGATTTAACCGAAAATACATAATTATTATCTGTTAAAATTTTGTTATATGGTGTTGTGTGATTTTGAATATTCAGTGTTATGTGTGATATACACATGGGTGATAATGAGTTATGTTAGCTTAATCGATGAAATTAATAAGTGAGTATATGTATAATGTAGTGATTGTTTAAGTGAAACTAATCGGCGGTCATATGATATAATCATCTAATTAGTTTGGCATGTGCCTAAGACATTATAATGTGATTAAATAAATACTTTGGTACGTTTATAATATGGAATAATATGAGGTAATAATCTTATAAATGAAATAACTAGATGTATGTGAATGTGTGAGATAATGTAATAATAAATCGCATGGTTAAAATCAAGAATGTGGCGAATTATTGAAGTAAAAGATGAGATGTTGTGTGGTGGTGAAATGAGATGAAAAGATGAAATTAAAATGATAATAACAAATAAATTGTGTTGACCAGTACCTACAGAAATACGGGGGTTTTAGGCTAGACCTCCTAACACCTAAGGACCGACTTGGGGTGCGGTGTTTATTACCCAAACTGTGTTTGGGGGTGCGGTGGTTTTATCGCCCAAGCTATCGGCTTGAGGCCCGGTTATTACCCAGCTCAACTGGGGTGCGGTGATATTCCCTCGATGACAGATGTCACAAGGAAGTACCCTAGTGAAACTAGGGGTGCGGTGTTTTCTTTCCCTCGTTGGCTTTGCTACGAGGAAGTACCCAGCTTCGCTGGGGTTCAGTATTTTCTTTTCCCTCGTTAGCTTCGGCAGGGAGGAAGTACCCAAGTTCTACTTCGGGTGCGGTATTTCCCTCGCTGGCATAGGCTGGGAGGAAAACGTAGCCTCGGACGTGTAACACTCTGTGTGAGCATCAATCCGCGTGCTTTAATGGGATGTCAACATTAAGTATATTGAGACATTGTGGCTCACTGGTTAATAAATCAATAAAATGAATAAATGTGAAATGAAAAAGAAAATGAGAAAGTAGAAAAAGCATATGATGTGAATGTGAATGAGAAAGTCGAGAAAGCATATGATGTGAATGTGAATGCGAAAGTTGTGTAACTACCGTTTCCGCTATTTACTTTTTTTCCCCTTTCGTAATATTTTATTTGAAATCGAATAAAATACTCTATTTTTGTTTCTTGATTATTTTAATTTAATTTTTTCATGAAAGTATTCGTTTTTGTTGATTGAGCTATTCTTGTTGACCCTAATTTCTTTTATTAATTCTGGATATTTTTATTTGAACCCTATTGATTTAGATCTATCTCTTATTGAACACTACAACCCAATTTCATTCATTCTTGACCCAAAACTGCTATTATTGGATCCTAAATCACCAACCCTGTACCCTAATTGTACCCTACAAATACAACTCTACTGCAAATCCTAAAAATTGTGCAAATTTGAAACCCTAGCCACTTATTCTCTTTCTTCTCTCTCTCTCCTCGCCGTTGCTCTCTCCCAGTCGAAATCCTGCCCAAACCTCCAAACCCACTGTAGCTTCTCCTTCCCCGGCCAAATCTGGCCACCTCCTCGTCGGCGCCACCCCGTCGACGCCCCTTAGCATCGCCCCACCTCTGGCCTCGACGCCCAGCACCCAAAACCCAAAACCCCGACGCCCTTCTCCTCTTCCTCGTCATTTACAGCAACCAAATCCCGATTCCTCCTCCTGTCTCCGTCGATGCCGCCGTCAACTCACCCCGATGCCGCCCTCAGCCAATAACACCACTGCCATCGCCCATGCTATTGCCACTGCTGACTCTATTGCTCTTGTCTCTACTCTTGCTGTTGTTGCTGAGTTCCCTTGTTGCTAATTTTGCTTTGATTTTATTGCACGTATATTGCACGTGTTAAAGTGTGCTAGTTTGTGGGTTTATTTCTTTGGGATCCTTATTCCGTTATTCTCTGTATTCGTTTTTACCATTTATAAGGCAAGTCACTGTCCTCTTGAATTGTTAATTGTATTAAATTCAAGTTTTGTTGAAACTCTTCCAAGTAGATCCCTTTGTTATCGTATTATACATTCTTCATCTCTTTCGTTGGGTCTATTGAGAGTTTACACGAGCTAACCAAGATATTCTTAACATCCTGCCACTTTTGACTCTAAAGATTAAAATTTTCATGTGTGCATATAGAATTGATAAAAGGTTTGTTCATATAATTATCACACTTATAAATATTTTTGTAGAGACAATTGCTAGGTTGTATGTTGTTTGATCGATTGATGGTTGATTGATGATAAATTGATGTATGAGTGTGTTCTAATTTTATTTATCATGTTTTGACACCCTTCATGCTGATTGAGAAGTTTATTGACTAGTAGAATTGATACCCATCCTGTTAAATTAAATTATTTCATGAAAATGCCCCAAAACCATGTATATTACTTGTTGGCCTTTATGATGAATGCTATTTTTAAACAAGTAAATGATCTTAAAATGAATAATTTTCTGAATAAGAATTATTGCCTTATCTTTCTAGTTTCCAGAACATCTTTAATTTTTGAATTCCGAGTTGTGTAGCAAAAGTTATGCCCGTTTTACTACAACTATATTTTTACTTACAGATTTTCATATTCTTGTATCTTGCATGCTTAAATAATAAAAAGGCTGATCAAATATTAAAATTTTGCTATGATAATTTTCAGATTGTTAGTAATCATGTTTATGAGTCTAAAAAATATTTTTAATGAATTTATTATTGAGTTTTTGTTGATTCTAAAAATAAAATAACATGATGTCGAAATTATGCCTAAACATGAAACCGGTAAAGAACATTGTGATTGACCTAGCTACTATTGTCAGATTTTGAACTTTAAATATGTGTTGGAATCATGTGGAAGTTTAGTTTCTAAAATTTCTAACAGATTCAGTTTTCGAGTTCTGAAACAGCGGAAAACTGCATTAATGTACAGACTACTCTTGCTGTCCAGAATTTTATATTTTAGATTTTAGTAGATTAATTATTCCTATATCGTAATATAGCATGAAGTAATGTATGTATGTTATATTGCATGATCCTAATGACTTATTGCCATCATTCTAATTGTCGTACTTCATGTTACCATCCTATTGTTCCCCTATTAATATTATCGTTCATCGAAATGTCGAATAATTGCATAGGGTGTTTTTGCATTGATAAATAATTAACAAGTCGGGGTTTAAAAGGGTGATTTAAGTAGTGAACAAAGTAGAGACTGTACTTACATGAGGGGTCCGTGTTTTCCTAAATAATGTTCCGGCTATTATTTTATCGTGTGATTGTGGCTTACGACGGTAACCCAATTTATCGTGTACTATATCGTTGACGAAGACCGTATTGTACACCGAAAGGTGAATAGTGTTTACCGTTTCCAAGTACATGATCTACCGAGTACAACACTTAAGTCTAAACAAAATTGATTGTATGCATCGAACCTGTAGAATGGGACACAGTAGTACATGCATTAGTTAGGATTAGAATGACTAATAGACTTAAGAATTGACACGACATCGACACTGCATATTGTTTCCCATTGTTCCTATTGATATCAGATATTGGCTAAGTGTTATTGTTATTGATCATTGATTACTGTAACTGAATATTGCATCGTTGTTTATAGCCATTGCATCGATTATCATGATATTGATTATTGTTATTGTCCCATGTTATTGACTCCTACTGATCCATTGATTCATTATTATACTGTTATTCCATTGTTCCTTACTTTCTCTACTTGCTGTCCATGACTTGCTCTAAGAAAAAATTTTCTTCTCTTTTTAGATGAAGTGTACACAAGTAATGAAGGAGAATTGCCTGCTGGGATTGGAGAACAGACATTCTAAAGACTTAATGCTTACTATTGTATTTGGAATTTATTATTGTATTCGGCTTATGTCCCGAATTTTATTATTGTTTCCATATGTTGGATTATTATTGTATTTGGATATAGTTATTGCTTCATTCTAAGTATTATTGTTCATGAATTTATTATTATTGCCTGCGCAATTATTCTGTATTAATTATATTATTGAGTTAATCGGATAAACAGCTTGTGGGTGACGTTAGTCATTCGCTGGGCCAATGTCATCTACTTATATTCCGTATTTTTTGAAAGCGGGGCGTGACAAGTTGAGAAAGAACATGATGTGAATATGAATGAGAAAGTAGAGAAAGCATATAATGTGATATAAGAATGAGAAAGAAAAGAAAGTTGTTGATGTAAAGTAGAAATGAGAAAGTGAAATAAGTATCTAGGTGGAAATGAATAAGTAGAGTGAAAAAAATGTATGTATATGAAGATGAGCATGAAAGAATATGATTCATGAGTATGCAAACGAAAATAAATGATAAATGAAATATGTGGTTAACTAAGTATAAAAAACGAGGAAATTGCATTATATAATTATAAATGAAAATAAAGAGATGGTGATGTGGAGATATTCATGAAAGAATTGCATTGTGTTATGTGATTAAATATGAGAAGTAAAGAAAGTGTATATGTATGATATGATATTGTATGAATGAAAATAAAGCAAAGTAAAATGTAATATGAGTGTAAAACTTGAAGTAAGATGTATTAGGTGAGGAATATGAGAATGGTTATTAAACAAAAAAATTGCAAAGATATGAGTTGATGCACCATGGAATTGTATCGAGGAACTACACGCCCACTCTTTCCATGGAAATAGTGGGAATTATCTACCTTGGCACAACTCCCAGGGTGAATTGGTGGGTTGTTGACATGATAGTTGTGTTATGAGATGGAAATGAAAAGTAAAGTGAATTGTAAGATGAAAATGAAAATAAAGTAATGTGATATTCCAAGCCATCGGCTTGATTTGTGATGTCATTACCCTGCTCAACTGGGGTGCGGTGATATTCCCTCGATGACAGATGGCGCGAGGAAGTACTGTAGTGAAACTAGGGCTGCAGTGTTTTCTTTTCCCTCGTTGGCTTTGCCATGAGGAAGTACCCAGCTTCGCTGGGGTGCGGTGTTTTCTTTTACCTCGTTGGCTTTGGCCGGGAGGAAGTACACAAGTTCTACTTGGGGCGCGGTGTTGTTCCTTGCTGGTATAGGCCAGGAGGAGGATGTAGCTTCGGGGGTGTCAGACTCTGTGTGAGAAACTTCCCATGTGTATATGTTTGTGTATGGAAATGGATATGAGAATGGTAAGTGGTATTGAAGAGAATGAGTGAAATAAAAGGTATGGAATTTGTATGGGTTTATGAATGAAAAGAAAGTAAATGATAAGTGTGTGATGAAGTAATAGTGGATATAAATATTGAATGTGGGGCAATTTAATGAATATTTTAATCTTTATATGATGAATGAAATGTATGTGAATAAAGCAAAGGAAATAAGTTAAGTTATGAAGTAAAATTTTGCTTTGCTTTAAGCGGAAAGTATGGTGATAAATATATATATATATATATAAAGATCCGATATGGTGTAAGAATGTGGTAATGGAACCTTGTACTTGATATTGTGACGATTATTCAGTAACGGAGTGAAGTAATATATATTTGGGAATGAAAGTTGTAATGTATATATACATATATATTCGGAATGTGGTGGTGATTAATAGGTGGGATTGCAATAACTATATTGTGGGCTATTTGATGAAATGATTCCATTAAAATTTTCAAATGTACATTTATTCTCGGGCATTCCATTGTTTATAACTTAAATTTACTACCATGTTGGTATTCAAAATTTATGTTTTCGTGTATTTTATTCTTTATAAGTTAAAATTATATTTAATTATACCCACACCAGACATGGCTAACCCGTATTGTTTTCTGGGGGTTAGGGGAGTTCCTCCCTGAGGGTGGACGACCCTAACTCTCCTGCAGGTTTGATAGAAGCGAGGTGAGGTAGTGGTATGGTTTGGGATATTTTGTTTGTAGTTGATGGATTATATATATATATATATATATATATATATATATATATATATATATATATATATATATATATATATGTATATATTATATGTAGTAATGGGGGTAGATGATGTATTATTTGGTATTATAGGAGATTATGTGTATAACTATAAGGTGTTGGATATATATATATATATATATATATATATATATATTCAAACCGAGGTGGGTACGGGCTTTCATAATTCATCACAACACTATACCCACCTCGGTTTGAATATATATATATATATATATATATATATATATGTAGTAATGGGGGTAAGATAATCTATTATTTGTAGTGTTGTGATGAATTATGAAAGCCCGTACCCACCTCGTGAAGTATTGGGTTCTGTGGTTGATTTTTGAAAAGTTTTTCTAAAGTTTTTCTAAAAGCCATATATCTTTTCAAAAGAATTTTTGGTTTTTTAATTTTTATCTTGCTTATTATGAAATATTATGCCGCCAGAGCCGTGGATATTATTGCCTGTGTGATGTTGAATGATTTGACCTGGGGAGGATTGAAATATATTACAGGTACAATGTTTTGTATAATTGTTTGCAGATTTCCACAAAGAAAATCTGTAAAAGGACAAATATTTCAGGAAAAACTCTGCCAAAATTTTATTTGAAATATAACTATTTTAGTTTATGTTTAAGTGGTATAGAAATTGAAAGAATTAAATTTGGAGTTATGAAAAAAAGAATTTGGGGTTTTACAAGAGAACTTTGAGATAGAGTTGACGTAGAGCTTGCCCTTTGATCCTGTTAAGTTTGTAGGAGGGAAAACTCTGCGACACAGTTGAACATTAAACCTGTTGTTCGTTCCCAAAAAGTTTGTAGGGGCAACTCCAGTCATAGTTGTACGTTGAACCTGCCGTTTGATCCCAGCAAGTTTTGAGAGACAACTCTCTGACGGAGTTTAACGTTAAACCTGTTGTTTAGTACAAGCTAGTTATAGAGACAACCGCGAGACATAGTTGGTTGTTTAAACTTGCTGTTTGAGACCATCAACTTTTGAGAGGAAACTCTGAGACAGAATGGAACGATGAACCTGCTGTTTGCGCCCAACAGGTTTGGAGAGGTAATTCTTTGATCTAGTTGATGTATAGCTTGTTGTTTGCACCCAACAATCTTGTAGAGAGCTCTGCGATGGAGTTAAATGTTGAACTTGCTGTTTGTGCCCAACAAGTTTTGTAGAGGCAAATCTGAGACAGAATTGAGCGTAGAGCTCGCTGTTTGATCCCATCAAGTTTATAGAGAAATCTATGTCAAAGTTGGTTGTTTGAAATTGTCGTTTGCACCTAGTAAGTTTTGTAGAGACAACTCTAGACGGAGTTGAATGTTGAACTTGCCGTTTGTGCCTGCCAAGTTTTCAGTGAACTCTATGATGGAGTTGCACATTGAGCTTGCCGTTTGCTCCCAGCAAGTTTGGAAAGGCAACGCTAACACAAAGTTGATGTAGAGCTTGCTGTTTGATCCTAGCTAGTTTGGAGAGAACTCTGAGATGGAGTTGAAGATTGCCGTTGTGCCCAGCATGTTTGGAGAGGCAACTTTGACACAGAGTAGGATGTAGAACTTTCTATTCTTGCCCAGCAAGTTTGTAGAGACAACTCGAAGACGGAGTTAGATGTTACCCTGCAAGTTTTGTGGAGACTCCCTGTGACGGAGCTGACATTTAGACTCGATGTTTGTGCCCAACGAGTTTGTAAAGACAATTCAATGCAAGTGTTGGGTGCTCAGCCTATTGCATGAAGATGAGTGGTTGTTGTAAGGGCTCGAGTGAAGAGCGGGGCATCGAACTCATTGTTTGGAGTCAACGGGTAGCCGATGGAGCTCAAGCAGAGTGTGAGGCGTCGAACTCGTTGTTTGGAACCAACGAGTTGTTGACGGAGCTCGTGCGAAGAACAGAGCATTGATGTAATGCCCTGTACCCAACTTGTATGCACAAATAAATTCTAATCCACTGCTCACCACAGGCTGGCCTCACAAAAGGTGTCTGGAGAATTCAGTGCGTCTTGATCATTGGCTTTTCTATTTATTCACTCTTTTCTCTCTCTCTCTCTCTCTCTTGGTGATGTGGGACTAAATCCCCTTGCACAACACCCACACCACGTCACCCCCATGCACAACCACTCTTTCTTTCATTCATTTTTTTTTGTCATTTTATGCCCCATTATTTCCTAATCCCCAACTCTTTCTATAGGCCTCCTAATTAATCTATTTATTCCATAGCTCATAGAAATCTCTATAGGTCACTCCAATACTCGATATATACCTCTTCTTTTATTTTCTTATAAATCTGGGGTGTTACATTCACCCCCTCTTAAGAATTCAGTGTCCTCGCTGAATATGGGATGTGCAATGTAGCACATGATCACCTTTCTAGTCGAATGTAAACTTCTCTAGATCAAATGCACATATCGCTGCCCACCAAGGATTTTACGCATCACATGTATACAAGTTCTACATTCGTTGTTAAAAGTTGGCTCTAATACCATCTGTAAGCCACGGCTGACCTCACAAAAGGTGTTCGGACTATTTGGTGCCTCTTGATCATTGGCTTTTCTATTTATTCACTTTTTTCTCTTTCTCTCTTAGCAATGTGGGACTAAATCCCCACGCCCAACACCCACGCCACGTCACCCCCATGCACAACCACTCTTTCTTTCATTCATTTTTTTGTCATTTAATGCCCCATTTTTTCCTAAGCTCCATACTCTTTCTATAGGCCTCCTAATTAATCTATTTATTCCATATATATCTCTTTTATTATTTTCTTATAAATTTGAGGTGTTACAATTGAACACACAGTTTGGTGTCAACGAGTTGCTTAATGGAGCTCGCGCGGTGAGGGGAGCATTGAACTCATTGTTTGGAGTCAACGAATTGTTGGCCGGAGAAACTCAAGTGGTGTGCGGAGCGTCGAACTCATTTTATGGAGCAAATGAGTTATGGGTGTTCTGAATCTTCTTAATATTGAAGTAAAGTCACTTGTGTTTGTTCAGCATTGAGGTAATTCCATTCTTCTCTTTAATGACAAATAGTTATTTACATCAAATGAGGTCCTTGGGATATTGAGCTTGATCTCCTTCGTGATATGATGCACTTGATGGCGTTCGGACACATCTGTTTGCGCAGCGCTTCATGGGAGACAGAGTGGGGTCCTTCTCCGGTGAAGGTGGTAGGGCAAACCTGGAGCATGCCCGCCTAAGGGAGACTTGTCTTGAATTTTATTGTCAAGAGTTGAGGTGACCTCTGTTAATTGGCGGGAGGCCTGTGAAGAGGTTTGTGTCATTTAGGCGGAGTATGTAACACCAAAAAATTTATTTATTTCCAAATCTATAACTCCAATTTCTATGTAACGTTAAACATAAACCAAGATAGTTGTAATTCAAATAAAATTTTGGCTGAGTTTCTCGAGAAATTTCTGCCCCGAAACACAAAAAACTTATGGAATTATGCTCTAAATTCTGTAGCTCACAACACAAGCAATATTTTCATGAGCACCAAAGGCCAAAATCTGAAGAAACACACAGGCAATATAAATATCATGTTCTGGGGGGCCAAATTCATAATAGAATCTCAATTATCAAATAAAAACCATAAATACAAGTTCTGCATTCGGTGTTGAAAGTTGGCTCTGATACCATCTGTAAGCCCACCACGGCTGGCCTTACAAAACGTGTTCGGACTATTCGGTGCCTCTTGATCATTAGCTTTTCTTTTTATTCACTCTTTTCTCTTTCTCTCTTAGCGATGTCGGACTAAATCCCCACGCCCAACACCCACGCCACGTCACCTCCATGCACAACAACTCTTTCTTTCATTCATTTTTCTGTCATTTAATGCCCCATTTTTTCCTAAGCTCCATACTCTTTCTATAGGCCTCCTAATTAATCTATTTATTCCATATATATCTCTTTTATTATTTTCTTTTAAATTTGAGGTGTTACAATTGAACACACAGTTTGGTGTCAACGAGTTGCTTAATGGAGCTCGCGCGGTGAGGGGAGCGTTGAACTCATTGTTTTGAGTCAACGAATTGTTGGCCGGAGAAACTCAAGTGGTGTGCGGAGCGTCGAACTCATTTTATGGAGCGAATGAGTTATGGGTGTTCTGAATCTTCTTAATATTGAAGTAAAGTCACTTGTGTTTGTTCAGCATTGAGGTAATTCCATTCTTCTCTTTAATGACAAATAGTTATTTACATCAAATGAGGTCCTTGGGATATTGAGCTTGATCTCCTTCGTGATATGATGCACTTGATGGCGTTCGGACACATCTGTTTGCGCAGCGCTTCATGGGAGACAGAGTGGGGTCCTTCTCCGGTGAAGGTGGTAGGGCAAACCTGGAGCATGCCCGCCTAAGGGAGACTTGTCTTGAATTTTATTGTCAAGAGTTGAGGTGACCTCTGTTAATTGGCGGGAGGCCTGTGAAGAGGTTTGTGTCATTTAGGCGGAGTATGTAACACCAAAAAATTTATTTATTTCCAAATCTATAACTCCAATTTCTATGTAACGTTAAACATAAACCAAGATAGTTGTATTTTAAATAAAATTTTGGCTGAGTTTCTCCTGAAATTTCTTCCCCGAAACACAAAAAACTTATGGAATTCTGCTCTAAATTTCGTAGCTCACAACACAAGCAATATTTTCATGGGCACCCTAGGCCAAAATCAGCAGAGATACACAGGCAATATAAATATCATGTTCTGGGGGGCCAAACTCATAATAGAATCTCAATTATCAAATAAAAACAATAAATTTCTTCGTAAACATAGTAAATTTTTTTAAAAAAAAAAACATGTAAAACTTACCACAGGGCCCGGTTGTAACCCCTATTTTCCCCTATTTTGGATTTTTATTGTATTCTTATTTTTCTTTCTTGATTATTGTATCCGGATTCTTTCTATTATATAATTGTTTGCTTTTCTTGGGTCCATTTTTTTTCTTTTGATCATTCTGTTCTCTTTTCTCCTATTTTTAGCTCATTGTAAATTTTTCTTTTCGTGATTTGAGTTGAGTTGTTCCGCTATATGTTCATCTCATTGTTTTATGCCTGTTCATCTCTTTTTGGAGCCTAAACTTGCAACCTAAACTCATTAACCCGCAACCCAAAGCACCAATCCTTAATCCTATGTAAATACCCATTAAACCCTATTTTTAAATACTTCTCTCTCTCCGCCGCTTTTCCTCTCCTACCTCCTGACTCTCTCTCTCTCATTCTCTGTTTTTCCACCGAACCCAAGCTAACTCACCACCGAACCCTTTTTTCGTTGCTCCTCCCATCTTCTCCGACCACCACCTTCGTCTCCTCACCCTCTCCTCGTTGCCCCAAGTCACCCTCATCGCCTCCATCCTCATCGTCACTGCCTTTATCCTTCATCCCCGTCGTCACCATCCCGCTCGAACCCACTGCCTCGACCTTCTATCCGTCTCTTCTTTGCCCCTCCGTCACCGCCGTTTCCTTGGTCACTGCATTGCTTCTCAAGAGACCAGCAGCCAGCGACCAGTCGCCCTCGCCTCGTCATGGTCGCCGCTGTCGTCGCTCCCCGACTGCTGTCACCGTCAGTCGTCGCCAGCGCCTCTCGCCGTCTCTTTCTCTCTCTGTCGAAGTCGAGGAAGAAGATAGTGGACTTGGTGAGTCTGTTGTTGTGTGAAGTGGGATCCGATCCGGTGTTTGGTATTTTGTGTGGGGGATATTGCTGTTTTGCCATTTTGTGAAGTGAATCTACTGTTGGGTTGCTGTTTGGTGTTTTGCTGTCTTGTTGTTTGGCATTTTGCACGTAGCTCGCACGTGTGATCGTGGTTCGTCGCCTAGGATTCTCATCCAGTTATTCTATATATATATATTTGAATCTACTAAATAACAGGCAAGTCTCTTCTTGAACTAGTTATTTGTTTTGTTCAAGATTTCTTTGATCTCTGCAAGTAAATCCAGTCCTTTTCTTTATCGTATTGCTATTTGAATTCCATTACGTTTATTGAGAGTTTTCACGAGCTAACCCTATATGTTCTTAACATCGTGCTTACCTCTTTGATCAAAACCTAGTCCCTATTGTTCTTGCATATGCACATTTACATAAAAAATAACTAGATCCATGTTCTAGACCCATTTGGTGAATTAGACATGTTAGATTGATTTGATTTGATGAACTTATTACCATGCCTATGAAATTGCATCTTAAAACTTAAATCATGCATGTTAAACATCTATTGACACTTTGACTATTAATTAGCATGAATTGTATGATTGTATGATTAAATTGTTGCCTATTCATATAAAAATAAATTTTGGACTGCTGTGTGTTCCATTTTGAATCAAATTTTCGACAATGTTGCTATTATATTTTGAAATAAATTTCTGAACATGAAATTTATCCCCGAATGTCCAGTTTGTTACCCTTTTTACAGATTTGAATTCCGATGTGTAATCTGTTAGATATCATCATTCTAGTACAGCTGTGTCAAAATTTTCAGATTCACAAATGAATACGTATCTTGCTGTTCCATAATTTAATTGAACTTGTTAACAGTAAAATAAAATTCTAAAATAAATCTAGCTGAGATTAGACATGTGTAGGAATGACCATGAATTTTTATAGATTTATTTGATGAGTTTTCTGATCTGAAACAAATAGGTGAACATAATTTACAACTTGCTGCCTGAACGTAAAAAAAAAAAGAATAGCATTTTTCACCGTAGTTCCTGTAGCTTTCATATCGCATATATATTCGCTAGAACTGGCAGAGAGTCTACTTTGTAGAATTTCTGACGAATCCAGATTTGCTTTTCCGTAGTACGGTAAACTGTGTTTTTGTACAGCAAGGTCATGCTATCCAGATTATGTGATTGTGCTAATTTAATATGTTTGCTTCATGATTTGTATGTAACGAATAGAATTAGTCACACCTAGCATAATACAACATTGACACCTTGCACGCTCACATAGGATAAAAATAAACTATTAACAAACCAGAGTATTATGGATAGACTTGGTAGTGAACGGTCAGAAAATGTACTCGGTAAAGGCCTTCATGCTCGCATGAACACTTGGCATGGAAGGAGGAGAAATATTGATTGCAAATGATTGATTGTTAATTATTGATTGTAAATTATTGTTATCAACGCCGAGTACATGATCCGAGAACTCACCATCAGTCTAAAACGTTCACTGTGTGTTTGCGCCGAACCTGTGGAGTGAGACACAGTAGTACGTACACTAGATAGATTAATAAAATAATTAATAACCTGCATTTATCATCTCATGCTTGATCCTATATTGAACTTGACTTGACATCACTCATTACATGTGTGATTAATTGTAGACCTTTGATATTATTGCTTGCCTTTGCTTTGTTCTTTGGCTATAATCCTGTCCCTTTTCTTTGATGTACATGCTTCCTATTATTCTCTGTTTCTCTCTACTTGCTGTCCACGACTTGCTCTAAGAATACTATTTTCTTCTTTTTAGATCAAGAATCCACAGGTACCGAGGGATCTCTACCAACAGGAATTGGTGAGCAATGATTCTAGAAGATGGAGTCCAAGATTGCGCTTCTTAATTTACTTTATTGCTAGATTATTTCTTTGAACATTGTTAAGACATTGTACTTTGTTTTGGGCTTATGTTCCCGGAGTATGTTTTTATCCCAGATGTTGGATATTATTATTGTTGGATTATTTAATTTCTTATTGAAGTTATCTTTGATTCATGTTGTTCTATCTTTCTTGTGTGGCTGTGTTTATTCTTTCATATTGTTAAGTTAGTCTGGTACAGCTTATGGATCATGTATAATCATTCGCTTGGTTGTGGAGGAGCATTTGGTGTGATAACCAACACAAAAGGTGTAGATTATGACATAGGGAGATGAGAAGTAGTCTACAGATTGGTCTCTTTAGCTAACACAGCTGATTTGACATGTTCCAGGATAGGAACTACTCACAGGATATGAACTGATTACAAATGACTGTGAACTTTCTATGCAGCCTCATCTAAAGCTGATAAAAACTTTTTCACCCGATGCTACACATGATTTCTCCTTACATGGCTTTTCAAGTGAAACAATTTATTGCTACAAATTCTGAAAAGAAAAGAAATCCAGTACGGATTGATCACCATAAGTTGTTGCAACAAGTTCATGATTCAAGGCGTACTCACGATCATGACTCGAGTGCTCATAAGTATCTCGAAGAAGTGTCCAAATAGCCTTTTGCAGATGGAAGAAGAGCAATTAGACGACAGATGGAGAGTTCAGTGGAATTACAAAGAATAACTTGTACTCGGGAATCTAGAGCTTTCCACTGCTGAAGAGTTTGAGCGGATGCAGCGAAAGAGGAAATAGTACAGTCCGAAGGAGGAGTAGGAGGTGTCGTGGATGGTGGGTCTTCTGTAAGATGATAAACAAGGTCATAAGCTATTATACGTAAAAGCATGTGGTGAGACCAGGTTTGATAATTTTTTGAGCCTAATAAATTTTTGGGTATAGTAGGTATGGAGTGGATCCGGTTCGGGTATTGTTCGGTTCAGTTTCGTTTGAACCAGATTGGATTGAGTTTGGTTCGGTTTGGCTGGACTTGGTCGGGGTTGTATTTTGGAAGCGGGTCGGGTTTCGGCTCCATCAACAAAAAACAACAAACAAAAACACAAGCAAAATGTAAGAGAAGGAGGTAGGGTTTGAAACCCTAGCGGTTGCAACAGCTATGCAAGGAGGTCGCACTAGAAGATCATTGCTGCCTACTGTTGTTGCTAAGACTAAGAAGGAAGCGCATGGGCTTTGAGGAGGTCGGTAAGGGGGACGGTAGCAGGATGACAACGGAAGAGGAGATTGGTATTATTGGGCACGAATCCCAAGGCCAGGGACTATGGCGGTTGTTGTTGTCCTTCTTCCTGTTTGAAGATATGATTCTGGATTTGGATTTGAGATCCGTATTTGGATTTTGATTTGTGATTTGAATTTTTTGGGATTGAATTAGGTTTTGATTCTCTAATTTGTATTTGAGAATAAAAAACAACGAGACTATGATACCATGATAGAGATAGAGAAAGTGAAATCAATATCTCTAAGGATGTTAGTGCACACAAGACAACTATATATATGAGTACATATATGATAGGATAAGCACATTTCATCTACATAATAGAGAATATATACGTGTATATATTAACAGTCAAAATCAATGAGGAGGTAATCATACTAGTGACTATCTCATTACAGGTTAGCCGACTCTTCGAAAAATGCTTAATGAGCCTTAAGAAATATATAGTAATAATGGTAAAAGTCACAACAAATCAGGGTCATACAATTCCAGCACAGATCTTAAAGCTTCTACATGCAGATTAATAGTAACGTGTTGCACCAAAAGGTCCGGGCATTCTTCAGGCTCATTAACCAAACATGAGCCACTTTCAAGCTCGTTGAAAGCGACTGGGCCAACCAAGAGAGACATCTAGTCCAAGATTAATCTTTTGTTCCCATCAAAAGAGTAACCGATACTATCTCTTAAGGGGAAGAGTCTATAGGAGATAACCGATTCAAATCAATCTTCCATCTGTTTTTCAGGCTTATAAATACCCCCTCCCTCAGTCAGAAGGCAATAAGCAATTTCTCTCTCAAACTCTCTTTATCTCTTTGACTATGACTTCTGCATCAGAGGGTCTATCGCCACGGCCAACCTCGTTGTTTCAGGCTTTTTGCAGGTCCATTGGCCACGTCAACAACCATCGTATTCAGATCAAGGTGCTCTTTCAACGATCTAGATCCAATCTGAGGAGCTCTAATTACTTTTTATGGCGACGATCAAAGGTTAGATCTTTAGTAGTTTTCTTTAAAATATAAACTCACCATCTTTTTGCTCTCATACCAAAATAAGCAGCAACAGATTGGAACCGTCTGTGGAAAACTACACAGATCCCCATCAAAGATCAGACTTACAGCCATTACACCGAGGTTAAGAGGGAGAGTAGCAGCCTCAAGCAGTCTAGCCAACCATTTTCATCTGCAAGCTTCTCATGTGCAGGACCCTATTCCTCCTCATCAGCCGGATCCGCCCTGTAACACCCCACAAAATAGTATATATCTATTTTTTATATTAATCCGTGCATGCTTAGAGTCGCACGTGTGAAATTTTCTCCATTTTAATTGAGTAAGTACTGAAACATATTATTATTTGATATATTTTGAACTCAACAAAGTATATTTGTGGAACCAGAGTTGGGGTATGCTTGTCTCATTTATAATTGAGATAATATGTATAAAAAAAATTAACAGTTATTTTTATGATATTATTTTATATGTGAATATGATTGCATGAGTTAGTAAAATTCTTGACTTAAATTAATTGTTTGTGTGCTTCAATTGTTTGTGCAATTTATTTCGATAGTGCACCAATTTAAATTGGTGGTTTAAGTCAAAAATAACTCACCATGAGTTAGACATGGGCTCAAACCATGTTTCGCTTGACCAATCTAGCCATGCACACACATAAAAGCATTGTATCATGACTTGTACAAAAAAAAGTGTGCTCCTAGCTATGGTATGGCCGGTTTGGTTTTGGAGGGAATGGCGTGGATTGTTTTGATTTTTAAACCTAAAAGGAATCTAGGGTTTGTTAGGACTTGAATTTGTACGTGAGTGATTTAGGGACACTAAGCACTCTTTGTACACTACAACACTCAAGCTTTCTCCACCCTAGCACTCAATCACTCCCTCTTCCAAGAAATGTATGGCCAAACATCTTTTAAGGGGGCTAAGGCACTTTTGTGTGGTCATTTTGTTCATTATCCACTTCACAATTATTTCTCCTACACTCTCATCTACTTCAACCACTCCAAACCCCTCACTACCTGTCACACCCAGCTTCCTAAAAATAAGGAATACGAGTTCATGACATTGGCCGAGCAAATGGCTAACGTCACCCATAAGCTGTATATCCGATCAACTCAACAATATAATCAATACAAACAATTACGCAGACAATAATAATTATCTCACGAACAATAATAGTTGGAATGAAGCAATATAAAATATCCAGATCAATAATTCAATATCTAAAAACAAATAATAAAATCTGGGTCATAAGTCTAATACAATAATAAATCCCAACATAATAATAACAAGTCTCAATACAATAAGTTTAATAAAATAATAAGCAACTAGGAAGCATTAAATCTTCAGAAAGTTTGTTCTCCAATCCCAGCATGCAATTCTAGTTCAATACCTGTGAACACTTCATCTAAAAATAGAAGAACAATTTTCCTTAGAGAAAGTCATGGATAGCAAGTAGAGAAAGCAAAGAACAATGGAATAACGATATAGCAATGAATGCAATGGATTAATAGGAATCAATAACATGGGATGATAGCAATAATCAATATCAATAGTAATTGATGCAATGGCTATAAACAATGATTCAATAATTGATAACAATATTCAATGACCAATATCAATAACACTTAGACAATATTCGATATCAATAGGAACAATGATGTACAATATGCAATGTTGATGTTGTGTCAATCCTTAAGTCTATTACTCATTCAATCCTAACTAATGCACGTACTACTGCATCCCATTCTACAGGTTCGATGCATACAATCAATTTTGTTTAGACATAAGTGAAAAATTCTATAGATCATGTACACGGCACGATAATATTATTTACAGTATTGGTGAACACTGGTTGGCTCAATAACAATAAAACAATATACGATCAATTGGGATACTGTAGTCAGTAATCCAACAATAAACTGATAACAATAACAATAGCCAACACACAATATTTTAGGAAACATGGCCCACACTTCCGCGTACAGTTACTATATCATCAACTGCTCCTGTCAATCCCTTAAATACCGGCTTATTAATTATTTTATTAATGCAACAATACAATATACAAATAAGAGACATGAGTTGAACAATAATAACAAAAGGGAAACGATACGATGATAACTTGAGTAAGATAATTAGAATGATGACCATAACTCATTAGGATCAGGCAATGCAACATACACACTTCGATTCATGCAATACTGCGATACAGGAATACTTAAATTTAAAAAAAACTAAAAAGTGAAATTCTGGACAACAAGAGTTATTTGTACCAAAATGTAATTTCCCTGCTGTTTCAGAAATTGAAAACTGAAACTGTCAGAAATTCTAAAAACTAGACTTCCACACGGTTCCATCGCATATTTAAAGTTCAAAATCCGACAACAGTAACTAGGTTAAGCACATCATTGTTTACAGATTTCATGTTGAGGCAGAAAAATAACATCTAGTGATTATATTTTTAGAATTAGTGAAAATTCAATAATAAAATCATCAAAAATATTTATTAGACTCCTAAGCATGTTAGCTAACATTTTAAAAATTTTCAGAGCAATATTTTAATATTAAATTAACCTTTTAACTGATTAAACATAAATCATAAAAGAATCTGAAATTCTGAAAATAAAAACACCGCAGTAGTAAAACGAGCATAACTTTTGCTACACAACTCGGAATTCAGAAAATTCAATATGTTCTGGAAACTAGAAATAGAGGGCTACAACTCTTATTCAGAATGTTATTTATGTTGAGATAATTTACTCGTACGAAAATAACAGACAAAATATAGACAGCAACAACATACAGGTTTTTCGTTATTCGTGATGAGATAAATTAATTAAACATGATGGGTTCCACTTCAAATAGTCGGTAAACTTCATAATCAGCATGATGGGTATAAAAACAAGATCAATGAAATTAAAAACATACACATACATTAGTTTTTCATCAACCAAACATCAATCGATCAATCAAACATGCAACATAGCAATTGTTTCTACAATAAATTAATTGTGTGACAATTATTTGAATAACCCTATTATCAATTTTATATGAACACGTGAAAGATTCAATCTTTGGAGTCAAAAGAGGCACGAAGTCAAGAATATTAGGGGTTAGCTAGTGTAAACCCTCAATATACCCAACGAAAGAGATGAACAATGCACAATACGATGAACATTGGGATCTACTTGCAAGAGTTTCAATAAAACTTGAATTTGATTCAAAAAAAATTTAAGAAGAAAGCAACTTGCCTTATAGAAGACGAAAATTGAATACCAAGAATAACTGGGATGAGAATCCTGAAGCAATGAACGCGAACCCACGAAATATACGAGCAAACTACGTGCACAAATAAACAAAGCAATAACAGCAACTAGATGATAGCAAGGGGGCTTGCGGCCTGGCTGACATGGCTCGATGGTGGCGTCAAGCGGCGAGTGTGGCGGCGGATCGATGCAGGGCAGTGGCTGTACATCTGGCTGCCTCATCGACGGGAAAGGGAGTAGGGGTTTCGGTTGGGGGGCTGCTGCTGGTTGATAGGATGAAGGTGGTGCTTGGACGGCGGGTCAGGGTGAGGGCGGCGATGGGGGTCGCCGGAGTAGGCCGGAGAGGGAGGTCAGGGGTTTTTGGGCGCGAAATCAGCCGGCGGGGAGAGAGAAAGCGGCAAGATTAGGGTTTCAAATTGTGTATTTTTATGGTTTGCAATAGGATTATATTTATTGGGTGCAATTAGGATATTGGGTTAAAGGTTTAGGATCCAATAATAGTGGGCATGGGTCAAGAATCAATTGTAGTTAGGTTTTGGGTTCAAAAGAGATGGAATTGCTACAATAGGGTTCAAATAAAATACCCACTATCAAAAAAAATGGCTCAACAAGAAGAAAGGGAGAAAATTTCATGAACAAAATTTAATTGAAATAATCAAGAAAGAAAACTAGAGTATTTTACTCAATTACAAATAAAATATTAGAAAAGATAGGGAAATGAAAAAAACGAAAATGGTAGTTACAATCCTACCCACCTTACAATAAAATTTCGGCCACAAAATTTAAGCAAGTGGTAGTAGGGTAGCCCCGAAGGAAAGAAAAGAACTACACAAAAAAAGGGGGAAACTTCTTCCGAATCTCATCTTCAAGCTCCCAAGTCGCCGCACCAGGAGAGTGAGGATTCCAAGCAACACGAACCAATTTGATAGCCTTATTCTTCAAAATCTTCTCCCGTCGGTCCACAATCCACACAGGATGAATCTCACAGGACAAATCTGGTCGAACCGAAAATTCCGAATAGTCAATGACATTACTATCATCCTTGACATATTTCCTGAGTTAAGGAACATGGAAGACATCATGCACTCCAGAAAGGGCTGGCGACAACGCGAGTCTATAGGCCACATGGCCTACTCGCTCCACCACATTGAACGGACGAATGAATCAAGGGCTCAGCTTTCCCTCACCACCAAAACGGATAACACCTCTCCATGGTGATACCTTGAAGAACACATGATCACCCACTTCGAACTCCAACGGCCTCCTGTGAATGTCTGCCCATTTTCTCTGTCTGTCCTATGCGGCTTGCAATTGCTTCCTGATCTGGGCCACTGCATCAACAGTCCTCGTCATCAATTCTGGCCCCAAAAGCTTCCTCTACCAATGTCGTCCCAGCACACTAGTGATCTGCACTTCCGACCATACAAGACTTCATACGGAGGTGCCTTAAGACCCATTTGGTAGCTATTGTTGTATGAAAACTCCACCAAGTTTAGATGATCTTCCCAAGATCCTCCAAACTAAAGAACACAGGACCTCAACATATCCTCCAATATTTGAATAGTCCTCTCTGATTGTCCATCTGTTTGTGGATGGAATGCAGTATTGAATCTCAGCTTACTCTCAAGACCATTCTGAAGACTTTTTTAAAATTGAGATCTGAATCTAGTATCTCTGTCTGATATAATACTGACAGGAATACCATGCAATCTCACAATCTCCTGCATATTCCTCTCTGCAAGGCTCTCTGTAGATTGACCAACTCTGAAAGGAACGAAACGTGCACTCTTCGTCAAGCAATCCACAATCACCAAGATGGCATTGTGACCCTTTGGACTTCTAGGCAAAGCAGTCGCAAAATCCATAGTAATATTCTCCCACTTCCACTCCGGAATAAGAAGCGGTTGAAGAAGTCCAGCAGTCCTCTGATGTTCTGCTTTCACTTGTTGACAGGTCAGACACCGAGAAATAAATCTTGCAACATCCCTTTTCATACCATGCCACCAGAAATGCAACTTCTAATCCTGATACATCTTCGTGCCATCGGGATGAATAGAATATGGCGAACAGTGAGCTTCTTCAAGTAACTTCTGCCTGACTTCCCCCTTCGTAACACATAGACAAGTCCCAAAGCGGTGATATCCATCCTCATGAATCACCATATCAGTCCTTGAACCAGTTTCGACTTCAGCTTGAAATTTCTGCAACTGCACATCACCAGACTGTGCTTCCTTAATCCGATCCACCAAAGACGACTGCAACTGAAGCACCAAACAACTCTGCTCGGAACCAGGCAATACCACTTCCAAATCTAATCTCCTCATAGCTTCCACGAGCTCCTTCTGCTCAGTAAGAACCATAGCAACAGGTCTTCTGCTCAAAGCATCAGGTACCGAATTAATCTTGCTAGGATGATACTACAAACTGATATTATAATCTGCCATCAATTCTAACCATCGCCTATGCCTCATATTCAGCTCCTTCAAAGTGAACACATACTTGAGACTTTTGTGATTAGTAAAGATTTCCACTCGGTCTCCAAGTAAATAATGCCTCCAAAGCTTCAAGGCAAAGATCACAGCTGCAAGTTCCAAATCATGTGTAGTATAATTCTTCTCATGCAGCCTTAACTGTCTAGATGCATATGCAACAATCCTGCCTCGTTGCAGCAGAACAGCACCCAAACCTCTACTTGAAGCATCACAATGATCCATCAGGTATAGTCAACACAGGTGCTGAGGTCAACCGATTCTTCAATTCGGTGAAGGCTTCATCAAAGGACTCATCCCACACAAACTTTTAATCCTTCCCAGTCAACTTGGTCAACGTCCCGGCAATCTTCGAGAAATCCCGAACAAGCATCCTGTAGTACCCAACTAGACCAAGAAAACTCCGAACTTCCGATACTGACTTCGGCATCGACTAATCCTTAACTGAAGAAATCTGGGATGGATCGACAGAAACTCCATCACCAGAAATGATATAACCCGAGAATGCTACACGATCCAACCAAAACTCACACTTGTTAAGCTTCCTATACAGCTGATGATCCTTCAATGTTTGCAAAACAACCTTCATGTGCTCAGCATGGTCATCATGATTATGAGAATAGACAAGGATATCATCAATGAAGACCACTACAAACTTGTCTAGAAAGGGAGAGAAAACCCGATTCATCAAGCTCATGAACACAGCTGGAGCATTATTAACTCCGAAAGGCATCACTAAGAATTCATAATGCCCATATCTTGTACGAAAAACAGTCTTCTGTACATCCTTGGCTTTAACCTTAACCTGATGATAACCAGAACGAAGATCCAACTTTAAAAATACAGAAGTATCTCTCAATTGATCAAATAGGTCATTAATCCTTGGCAATGGATACTGATTCTTCACTGTGAGATTATTAAGCTCACGGTAGTCAATGCACAACCTGCGTCTACCATCCTTCCTATTGATGAACAGTACTGGAGCTCCCCAAGGCGAAACACTTAGCTTGGTAAAACCTCTATCCAGCAACTCCTGAATCTACTCCTTCAATTCAGCAAACTCAACAAGAGCAGTTCTGGCTGAACATCAATACTGAACACCACTTCACGATCTGGTGGTAATTCCAAAAATTCCTCAGGAAAAACATCCAGAAAGTCCCGCACAACCAACGGTGCAACATTGCCATCAGCACACACTTTCTCCATCACTCCAACTTCCCGACTTGCCAACTTCTCCACGCAAGCAAGCGGCATTTCACCAGCACAGAATTCAAATTCCTGTCGACCCGGTATTTGGAACACCACATTCTTCTTGCGGTAGTCAATTACACCATGAGTGACACCAAGCCAATCCATCCCCATTATAACATCAAATCCATAATTGTTGATGACAATCAGATCGACAACATAATCAACACCACTAATAACCATGGTACTCTGCTCACAAATCTGAGAACACACGACACACGACAGCATTGTAACCCCCATTCCGGACAATAGGTATTTTCCGTGTATTTTCTATAATTTAATTTTTATAAATTTATTTTGTGCTTAATTCATTTTGAATCTTTTATTAAAGTATTTTCTAATCAAAAATCATATTCATTTTGAATATTGGTGTATTTTGATTTTATTTTCTATATCTGATTGATCGGCTATTTATATTAGAGTCCAAAATCAAATATATTATTATTATTGGATTATTTTAATAAAATTGGTAAACCCAAATACTATTTTGTTCTATGATTTTATTATTATTATGATTATAATTATTAATTTTTATTTCTTGATTATTTAATTAAAATTCATCTATCGAAATATTTTATTATTGTACCGGATATGATTTTGTATGCAAATTCTAATTTATTTTCAAGCTCAATTGATATTTTGTTCATTTGTACTATTTATTTATTTAATTAGATTTAAATTTTCGTTCACGAACTACTCTCATTCTTCTTGTTAACCTATTTTATTTATTTATTGTGGATATTTTATTTGAACCCTAAAACCCAATTGTAGTTTGTTCTCAACCCAAACCCACTATTATTTGATCCTAACCCATTAACCCAATAATCTACTTGTATTCTATAAATACAATCCTACGGCAGACCCTAATAATTGCACAATACAAACCCCAAGAGCCGTCTTTCCTCTTTCCTATTCTCTCTCATCCCGTTTTCTCTCTCCCCGACCCTGACTACTGTTCATCTTCCCGCTCAAAACCTCTCACCTTCTTCTCCGACCAATCTCTGGCACTCCCCGTCTCCCCCGACCTACCCCCGTCGCCAACCTCCCTCGACCACGCCGCCCAACCCCTCCCTCCGCTGCTTCTCTTTATCGACGGCAACACAGTCCCGAGCCGTGCTGTCCCTGTTCCCGATCGACGCCAGGGCGCCAGTCGATTTCAGTGCCCCCTCGCGCCTCCACTGTCAATGCCTCGCCGCCTGCGATGCCGTCGAACCTTAGCCGTAGATGTCAGCCTCGCTGACGTTTCTACTGGCCATTACTGCTGCTGCCTTCTATTTTTTGTTGTTATTGCTTTGAGTTCTTTTGGGCACGTAGTTTCCACGTGTTCGTGGGTTCATTGCTTAGGGATCCTTATCCCGTTATTCTCGGTATTCGATTTTGTCGTCTTTAAGGCATGTCACTTTCCTTTTGAATTGTTATTGTATCAAATTCAAGAATTTTATTGAAACTTCGCAAGTATATCCTAATTGTTTATCGTATCATTGTATTAATTATCTTTTGTTGGGTTTATTGATGGTTTACACGAGCTAACCCCAATATTCTTGACATCGTGCTACTATTGACTCTGAAGATTGAATCTATCATGCATCCATGTAGTATTTATAATAGGGTTACTTATATAATCACAACACAATTAATCTATTGTGGAAATAATTGTTAGGTTGTATGTTTGGTTGATCGAAGGTTGTTTGGTTGATGAAAAATATTGTATGTATATGTTCTTAATTTTATTGATCATGTTTTGTACCCATCACGCTGATTATGAAGATTATCAACTAATAGAATTGATACCCATCATGTTTGATTAATTTATTTCTTGCAAAATACCCAAAAATCTTTATGTTGCTTGCTGATTGTGTATTGTCTGCTATCTTTGACCTAATAAATGATCTCAAAATAAATTACTTTCTGAATTATTATTGTAGCCTTATCTTTTTAGTTTTCAGAACACCTTGAATATCTGAATTCCGAGTTGTGTAGAAAAAGTGATGCCCGTTTTACTACAGCTGTGTTTTTATTTCCAGATTTTTCGATTCTTGCATCTTTCATGTTTAAACTGTTAAAAGGCTAATCAAATGATAAAATTATGCTATGATAATTTTCAGATTATTACTTAACTTGTTTAGGAGTATAGAATTTTTTTTTAATGAATTTAATATTGAGTTTTTGCTGTTTCTACAATTATAATAATTTGATGTCGAATTTCTGCTTGAACATAAAATTTGAAAAGAATGGTGTGTTTGACTTTGCTACTGTTGTCGGATTTTGAAGTATAAATATGTGTTCGAACCGTGTTGAAGTCTAGTTTTCATAATTGCTGACAGTTTCAGTTTTTGAGTTCTGAAACAGCGGAAAATTGCATTTTGGTACAGACCACTCTTTCTGTCCAGAATTTTATATTCCAATTTTTAATAGATTAATTATTCCTATATCCTTGTATTATATGAATTGAAGTGTATATATTGTATTGCATGATCATAAAGTCTTATTGTCATCATTCTAATTATCCTATTGAAGTTATCATCGTATTATTTCCCTATTGTCACTATCGTTTATCTAATGTCTTTAGATTGCATATTATATTGTTACATCGATAAAGTAATTTAACAAGCCGGAGTTTAAGGGTTGACTCCAGTAGTGGACAGTATAGGGACTGTACTCGGATAAGAGGCTCGTGGTTTTCTATATCGTTATCTTGTGATCTTGTGTTCTTGTGATCTTGTGATCTTGTAGCATCTTATGGATAAATTATCATTATGGATGGAACATTGTTATTGTGCCTGAGTACATGATCTACAAAATCCACCACTAAGTCTAAACGTAACTTGTTTGTATGTAGCAACTATGTGGTAAATAAATGGGACACATGAAGTGCTAAATTAGTTAGGATTAAAATGATTAATAGACTTAAGAATTGACACGACATTGACACTGCATATTGTTCATCATTGTTTCTATTGATATCGAATCTTGGCTAAGTGTTATTGAAATTGTTAATTGAATATTATTATTGAATATTGAATCATTGTTTATAGTCATTACATCGATTACCATGATATTGATTATTGCTAGTATCCCATATTATTAATTCCTATTGATCCATTGAATTCATTGTTATACCGTTATTTCATTATTCTTTGTTTTCTCTATTTGCTGTCCACGACTTGCTCTAAGGACAACTTTTCTCCAATTTTTAGATGAAGTGTTCAAAGGTAATGAAGGAGAATTACCTGCTGGGATTGGAGAACAAAGATTCTGAAGATTTTAATACTTTTAATTGCTTATTGTTTTATCAAACTCAATGTATTGAGACTTATTATCTATTTGTGATTAGATTATTATTGTATTGGGCTTATGACTCGGATTTTGTTATTGTTTCCAGACGTTGGTTTATTGTATTTGGATATATCATATTGCTTCATTCAAAGTATTATTGTTCATAAGATTATTATTATTACCTATGCAATTGTTCTGTATTGATTATATTGTTGAGTTGATCAGATAAACAACTTATGGGTGACCTTAGTCATTCGCTGGGCAAATATCTTGTGCTCGTATTCTGTATTTTTGGAAAGCGGGGTGTGAAAAGATTTTTAGTGGTATCAGAGCCCGGATTTGGATAGTATATCAGTCAAACGTGGCTAACAAAAGGAAGTTTAGCTTTGATTGATATAATAATTAGATTTGGGTTTTAACCGGTTTGACTCTACAATATGTGAAATACAGAGATCACATGAATAATTGATAACAAACTCTTGATATGGATGCTAACCATTTAATTTTATTGCTCACCATGGCTAGAAGAGGTGCTTCATCTTCCGGTGCTGGGGATGATATGTCTGATGAGCCCACTATTGCACAGATGATGCAAATGCAGCGTGAGCATATTGAACTGATGATGCCGATGCAGTGGGAACATAATGAACTGATGAGGGTGGCTTTGGAAGCTGCCAATAGGGAACCCATTGTACCTGCACTCGAATTGCTGCCACTGAGACCTGGTAATGTGACCAATTTAATGAAACTCCATCTAGATAAATTCTCGGGCACTGAAGGTGTCATGCCCCGCTTCCCAAAAAGTGAATACAGAATACGGATACGTGACTAAGCCCAGCGAAAGATTTCATCATCCATAAACTGTCCGGATCTTTACAATATTTCACAAGAACAATCAGAGTCGGAAGGAAGAGAAGTCAACCACACATGCACAAATGAATCAATATACCAACAAGAATTACTTGAAATAAAATATATTAATCTCAAATAAACCAGACCTGAACAAGTCAATAATCCTGGGTCATATTGCCCGAATACAAATAATCCATGTAACAGTTACAATTATTCAAAAGTAACAGGAAATAATAATAATAGCAAAACTCCAGCAACTAGTATCTCAGATCACCTACTCCATCAGGAAGTTGTTCTCCAAGATCTACAATTTAACAAATTGCAGGAAGAGAAAAAGAAAACAAAATGCCCATCAATGCAAGTTACGTGCCGCTTGTGGTGCAGGCACAAGTACAGGAAAGGGGGTAAACAACATAGCATGGAATAGACATGATAAAAAAACAGGATAACTAACATGAATCAGGAGACAAAATCAACATGATATACTAATAGGTACAGGTAAACATGTATCAAGTGTCAAGCAAACAGGTCAATAGGTAACAGACAATCAGGTATACAGGTAACATGTATCAAGCAAGCATGTAACAGGTATCTTGAAATAGGTGTCAGGTATGTCATGTTATGTCATGTCAAGTCTTATTTATTACTATCTAGGTAGCACTTCATGCATCCCAGGTTTCTACCACATAGTTGCTACATTCAAACAAGTTTCGTTTAGATTTCGTAATGGAGTTTATAGGGCCGTGTACTCAGGTATCAGGTAAACAGGCACAGGTATAGGTATCATGTAACAGGTAATCATGCATCAGATAGGACTAAGTCCCCTCCAAGTACACCCTCCCGTATGAAGTATGTAGTTGGGTAACAGATGGAAAACGCGGGCCCCCTTCTGAGTACAACCTCTCATAAGGAAATATGTAGTCAGGAATCAGATAACAGAATCACATGTTAGGTAATCATATCACAGGTAACAGATAACAGATCATCAGGTGGGAAACACAGGCCCCCTTCCAAGTATATTTTTCCATATTTTCCACTACTAGATCTTTCCCTTAATCTTGGCTTGGTTTTTTTTGTTATTATTATTAATCAAACAGGCATGCATGTGTCACAAAACAGAGTAAGAATAAGATGGTATAAATAGATAATAGGTTTAGGTTGCAAGATAAACATGTACAGATAAAAGACAACTCATAAAAGGATAGAATAACGAAAATTCTGGTTAAGGATAGCAAGACAGTACTGCACTAAATCTGGAATTCCCGTTGCCACACATATGAAAACCTGGATCCATCAGAGAATCTGGAAAATAGTGTCCCGGCCGAATCCAAAAAGTATATATAAGTCAAATGATATTTCACAAAAACATAACTCACATCAGATTTGAATCCAGAAAACATGTTCAGCCAGAAATCAGAAGTTTGTATTTGTACACAGGAAAACAACATCAAAACTTACTGATTAAATCCAAGAAAAATCTAGGATATTCCCTAGTATGTTTAGTATTAGAAAAATAAAATTTCATAATTTTCCAATATAAATAGAATACTCAAGTAAAATCAGAAAGTTGCAAGATGCAGTAGTTTTGTAAATCTGAAATCATAAACACTACTATAGTAAAACAGCAATATCTTATAAAATATAAATCGAAATCTATATCCATAAAAAGTGTGATAAAATAGATACAGTAGGCTATAATTCATATTCACAATGCTTTTATAGAAAGAAAATAGAATCAAGTCAAAATCATGTATCTTTACTGAACAAGATGGTTTATAAAAGATATCAATTAAATCCTAAAAAATTAGGGGATAATTCCAATTAGGTCTTGTTGTAATCAGCAAAATATTGGATTAAAATATTATCTTTAATATCAGTAGAAAAATAATTTACCATACAGAATTCATATAAAACTGGATTTGGAATTTTAAACACATCTGTAGTAAAATACTCATAACTCATAACTCATAAATTGAAACTGAGATCAGTTAGAAAAATCTGGAAATTAGACAGAATTCTCTACAATTCTTATTCACAAATAATTTTTATATACTGACCTTAATAGGGTCTAAAACACTGATAAAAAATGGGGAATCGACAAAACAGAAAATATCCTTCATGCACAAAATCAACTAGTTCATATGAAACTCATCCAAAATATAACCAAACATGAAATAGGGTGTACTAGGTATCCAAGCAATATGGTATTAGGTATTTAGCAAGTTTACAACAAGTTATACTACTATCAACACATCAAGCATACGAGATCACACAACAAGTCATGAACAATATGCATGTATATAACAAGAAGTGGTCATCCCTAAGTTATTTCATGTCATGTGTGTAATGAGGCAACTACGGGCGGGTCAACACAATAAAGATAAGATATAACAGGATTTTGCACAAGAATTTGTCTCTAGAACACAATTACACTACAGGCAAAATTTAGTACTACTATTACACAAAGAGAAGAAAACAAGTTACTTGACTTATAGATGTCGATGAAAATGATGAAGCAAGAACAAGAATAACAGGAATGGGTTCCTGGGACACGAACTCAATGAATGAACGGAACACGAACTGGACGAACGAACCCACAAATGCACCAACATGTGCAACTCCCGTGCACGTGTAATAAAGAGAGACTGAGGGGGAGACAGACGGCACGGCTGCTGTCGGCTTCGCTGGGGGTCAATGGAAACACAGCACCGAGGTGCAGTGTCTTCTCAGGTGGTGCGATAGAAGGCAGGGAGGGGACCGGGGGGTCGCTGCAGTCGGGGTCGCTGGTTGAGCAATTGGCTTGCATTGCTCGGGAGGAGCACAGGGAGACGCTGCCGCAGCTGGCTGCTATCGATGCCGGGACAGAGGCAGGGAGAGATGGGTAGACAGGGGACAGGGCCGGAGGGATGGTGCAGGTGGTTCGGAAGCACGGGGAGAAGAGGGATGGGGATGGGTTGTTGGCCCGGATGAGGATCGGGAGAGGGATGAAGGTGCAGAGCGGCTAGGGTGAGCGGCTGTATAGGGGAAGATGAATAGGTGGAACAGTATAAATATATATATTGATAGAGATTAGGGTTTAAAGATGGGTTTCAGGTGGTTTAGATAATGGGTATGAGGTGTAGTTTGGGTTACAGGTTAGGGTAATTAGAGTATTGGGTTTAGGGGATTAGTTTATGGGTTTTGGGTATATATATGGGTATTAGGGTGTAAATAGGGATCAAAATGGATTATGAAAAGGATCCAATAATCAAGATAGTATCAAAATGAATAATAAAGAAATAGGACAAGAACAATATAATTTGGATTGGACAATCAAAATAATTGGGATCAAAACAAAAGCTTGGTCAATCAAGAATGGAAGAATAGACAGTTAATAGAATCGAGAAGATCAAGTAAAGAAAAGACAAATCAAAATAGATAAACATATAGAAAATGAAGATGCAGATACACGGTCCAAAAAGAGATACAATAAGAATAAAATACCCAAAAAGAGAATACATCCCAAAAATACATAAAGTGAAAAAATAGGGGTTACAAATCCTACCCACCTAACAAGAAGAATTTCGTCCTGAAATTCAAACAAGAGGTACATAGGGTAACCCCGAAAAGAAAAGAAAAGAACAAAACCAAAAGCTACTCAAACAAATAAGTAAACTTCTGCTGAATCTCCTCCTCCAGCTTCCAAGTCGACTCACCCGGCGAGTGAGTATTCCAAGAAACACAAACCAGCTTGATGACCTTGCTCTTAAGCACTTTCTCCTGCTGATCCACAATAGCAACTGGCGGAATCTCACAAGTCAAATCCGGCCGCACGGTCAACTAGGAATAGTCGATCACGTGACTCTCATCTCGGATATATCTCCTGAGTTGTGAGACCTGGAAAACATCCTGCACTCCTGATAATGCTGGCGGCAATGCAAGACGATAGGCAACCTTGACTACTGCTCCACAATGTCGAACGGTCCAATAAACCTAGGGCTGAGCTAGCCCCCACCACCAAACCGAATGACACCCCGCCAAGGCGATACCCATAGGAAAACATGGTCACCAACCTTAAACTCCGAAGCTCTCCGATGGACATCGTCCCATCACCTCTGCCTATCCTGAGCTGCCTGAAAAAGCTTCCTGATATGAGTCACAACATCAACTGTCCTGATGATCAACTCCGGACCCAACAACTTCCTCTCAGGAATGTCATTCCAGCATACTGGTGATCTGCACTTCCGTCCATAAACTGCCTCGAACGGTGCAGCTTTAAGACTGGCCTGAAAGCTGTTATTGTACGAGAACTCTACGAGATGCAAATGGTCCTCCCAAGATCCACCGAACTGCAACATACAAGACCTCAACATGTCCTTAAGAATCTGAATGATCCTCTCTGATTGTCCATCAGTCTGGGGATGAAAAGTTGTATTGTACTTCAATTTACTCCCCAAGCTTCTCTGAAGACTCTCCCAAAATTGAGATGTGAATCTTGTATCCCTGTCGGATACAATACTGACTAGAACCCTATAAAGTCTGACGATCTCTTACATGTACTTATCAGCTAGGCTCTCAGTAGACTGTCCGACTCGGAAGGGAATGAAGTGAGCACTCTTCGTTAGTCAGTCGACAATCACCCAAATGGCATTATGACCCTTAGGACTCCTCGGCAAAGCGGTCACAAAATCTATAGTGATGTGTTCCCACTTTCACTTCGGAATGGGAAGCGGTTGAAGAAGTCTGGCGGTCCACTGATGCTCTGCCTTAACCTGCTGGCAGATCAAACACTGAGATACAAACCGAGCCACAGCCCTCTTCATACCTTGCCATCAGAAGTGAAGCTTCAAACCCGATACATCTTAGTACCTCCCGGATGGATAGAATATGATGACTAGTGGGCTTCTCATGTAACCTCTGATGAACTTCACCCGTCGGGACACACAACCTGGACCCAAACGAAGCGATCCATCAACATGAATAACCATGTCCGTTCTGAGACCAGACTCAAGCTCAGCTCGAAAACCCTACAACTGCACATCAACTAGCTTGAACCTCTTTGATATGATCAACAAGAGATGACTGAAGCTGAAGGACCCAACAACACGGATCAGAACTCTGCAACAACATATCCAACTCCAACCTCTACATCTGCTCAACCAAATCAATTTGTTGAGTCAGGAACATAGCTGCCGGTCTCCTACTCAAAGCATCTAGCACCAAGTTCACTCTACCAGGATGATATTGCAAACTGATGTCATAGTTGGCAATAAGTTCCAACCACCGCCTTTGTCTCATGTTTAACTCCTTCTGGTTAAAGACGTACTTGAAACTTTTGTGGTCTGTGAAGAGCTCCACTGGGTCCTCAAGTAAATAATGTCTCCACAGCTTCAAAGCAAAGATCACTGCCGCTAACTCCAAGTCATGAGTCAGATAGTTCTTCTCATGCGGTGTCAACTGCCTCGATGCAAATGCAATGACTCGGCCCTTCTGCATCAGAACTACTCCAAGACACTTACCAGAAGCATCACAGTGAACTACAAATCCGCCAAAACCATCTGGAATAGTCAATACTGGCGCTGACTTCAACCTGATCTTCTACCAAGGAAACTCCTCACCTCAGGATCTGACTTGGGAACAGGCTAATCCTTTACAGGCTTCGACCTTGGAAGGGTCTACAGAAGTACCATCGCCCAAGATAATGTGCCTTAAGAAAGTGACCCCGTCGAGCCAAAACCTACACTTGCTGAGTTTCCCAAAGAGCTGATTCTCTCTCAAAGTCTACAGAACCAATCTAAGATGCTCAGCATGATCTTTTTGATTCCGAGAATACACCAAAATGTCATCAATGAAGGCCACCACAAATCTATCCAAGGACTGGGAAAAGACCCTATTCATAAGACTCATGAATACAGCAAGCGCGTTCGTGACCCCGAACGGCATCACAAAATACTCATAGTGCCCATATCTGGTCCTGAATGCAGTCTTTTATACATCAGTTGCCTTCACTTTGACTTGATGATACCCAGAACGAAGATCCAACTTCGAGAAAATAGCAGCTCCACTCAACAGATCAAATAAATCATCGATCCTGGAAAATAGATACAGGTTCTTCACATTAACACTGTTCAGTTCCTGATAATCAATGCAAAGTCAACGACTACCATCCTTCTTGTTGACAAAATGGACTGGAGCATCCCACGGCGAAACACTGGGTCTGATGAACCCCAAATCAACCACCTCCTGAATCAGCACGTTAAGCTCTGCTAACTCAACTGGTGCCATCCTGTAGGGACTTTTCGATATCGGCATCATACCAGGCTGAACTTCAATATCGAACTCCATATCCCTATCAGGGGGTAAGCTAGGCAACTCCTCTGGAAAAAAATATCCAGTAAATCCCGTACTACTAAAGGCACAGCCTCACAGCCTGAGTACAATTCTATCGCACAATCCACATGATCAACTGCAGTCTTAGCTCGGCCAAGGGGAATCTCCCCGGTATGGAACTCAAACTCTATGTGGTCTGGGATTTGGAACACAACTTTCTTGGCACGGCAGTCAATAATGACGTGGGATTCACCTAACCAATCCATATTGAGAATAACGTCGAATCCTGAATCCCAATTACAATTAGGTCGGCCTTGAAATCTGTGCCACCAATAACCATGGGACACTGCTTGCACTTCCGAAAACAAATGACAACTCCACCACCTGTCATAATGTTCCAAGCCTCTGACATGATGCTGCACTCCAACTGATGGCGAGCCACGAACCGAGAAGAGACGAAGAAATGGGTTGCCCTAGAATAAAAAAGAACATGAGTAGGGAAAGAGCAAACAAGAAAACAATTAAGATAGAATCAAAAAGACAAGGAAAAAAAGAATGGATGAACAGGGGTGAGGAAAACACAAAGCAGAAATATAACATGAAAGATAAAGCAATAGGATGAAAAGAGGCAAAAAAGAAACAACAATACAACAAAAACCAAGAATATACCTACAACAACACCCTTTGCTATCTCAGCATCAGTAGCAGTCAGGTTGAAAGCCTGACCACTCCTGGGGGCAGTGGTTCTCCGACCGACAATTTGGTGCTAAGGAGGAAGGGGTGGCCTAACTGGACCACGAGCTGGGGCTACCTGCTGAACTGGACCCCCGGATGGAAGAGCCATCCTCTGCTGCGGACAATTCCGCACTGAATGGTCAGCAACACCACATCCAAAGCACCTAAGGTTGGCACGCCTACAATCCCTGCGATCATGCCCAGCAAGCTGACAGAAGTCGCAAAAACTACCCCTCTGGAAACCAGCACAAGAGTAAGTGTAACGCCTCGGATCCCCTTTACCGGATATCCGTGACGTAACCAGAATCTTTGCCTTCAAATGCATCTCAACACAGTAATAACACAGAAATTTTAAAAAAGTTTATTGCCAAATAAAGTCATTACATCATTAATTAGAACCAATGTCTTGTTCTTGAACAAGAATACCAATTACATAAACTCATTACATCTTATTACAAACATATATCACTCCTTTTGCAAAGTTAACACTTTCTCTCAGAATGGCAGTTGACGACTCATTGCCGAAGCTCCTGCTGAACAGTCAATCTGCTTCCCTAGGGGCTTGCTCCTCGGCTTGAGTCTTCTGCTGCGCGACTCTAATATCACTGCACCTGCTCGAAAGGTAGAACCGGTACCTAAAAGGTGGGGAACTTTAGTACTTTAACTGACTCAATACTGATAATAACAGCGATCCTCCCATGAACCGTCCCGTAACCCTAACCACACACCACGATAGCAAAATCAACCCGTAATACTGAAATCATGTGCATGCATACGGACAATATACACTCTCTAGTTGGCCATGAGTCCAAATTATACCCATAGATCATCCTAACACATACATCTCTCACAAGTGCACCAAGTCACACACTAGGTCTCTCTAAAACAGAGCACTCAGATCCACTCTAGGTCTCTGTCCAGTATTATAAAAATCACAGTAAATCAACCCTTTAGTGGAAATACCTCAAATTGGTCTTGTTGGAAAGATCTAAATGTATACTACAAATATCTAATGAATCAGGTTCTCAAATTGTGCTCTTAATGAGTCTCAAATGTCCAATCTCTACAGGGTATCCAAACTGGCTGAAACCAGCACAGTACATACTCATAAAATCATATTAAATTTTGCACTCATCCAAATGACACAAAATTTACAGTGATGAAACTAGAGATCATAGTGAAAAATATGCAAAGGATTTCATGTCAAAACTCCAGGTATACAGTGAGTTCTCTCTATTTCAATTTAGCACAGAAAGTCATCATGTTCTTCAGTTCAGCTTCAGCTACTGATTAAAAACCAATTTTTCTCAAGCCTATAAATTCATCCAAATATTTTCCTGATTTTTGTATAGAATCTAGATGCATGTAGGAACTACAGGGTAAAAGTTTCAAATCAAGAACATACTCCAATAAATTAGGAAAATTCCAACAACATCAGTCATTCTGTTAACCAATTACTGATTCTGCCTTACAACACAGTGCTACCATTCGATTTTATTAAAATATCAAATGACCTCAGAAAAATCCAAAATAAAACATCAACTATCTACACATATATATGAACAATCTCTGAAAATTTCATGGCCAAATTCTTTGTAGTTTGCTCTCTTGGAAAAATCTACAAAATAGCATTCTGAATCAGTTTTCTAGTTTCAGTTCTGATTTCATCTTTCAAGCTCTTAGATGTTCATCCTAGCACTTCCTATCATACATGAATGCAAGAAAATCAATTAGGAGACATAAAAGAAGGTTTAAAGTAACTCCCCACCCTTGGTTGTTGTAGAGGAATTGATCTCCTTGAGCTTTTCCTTTGAAAATCCTTCCTTGAGACCTTCTTCACTCTCTCTTCTTCCTCTTTTTTTTTTGGAGGAGTTATGAAATTTCCAGAGCAAGGAGGTGGAATGGAGTGGAGAAATTGAGAAGAGAGGGGGATTTGGGTCTGTTTTGAGCTGGGGGGTAGGGTAGGCTATTAGGGTGGTTTTGATCAAACCATGGCTTGTAGCCCCTTGTTTTGTGGTGGTTGTGTTGGCTGCTCAATTTAAGGTTAAATGTGTCCCTACGAGTGCGAGACGAGAGGTTTATCAAGTGCACGCAATATATATCCACTGTAGTATCATACAGTGTTATATTTGCATAGGTGTCGTACCGAAAACTAGCGTTTATACTAGTATCGGTGCCCCCTCGTTCTCGTGCATCTTTTAGAATGCAATCCTCCCATGAACTGTCCCGTAACCCTAACCACACACCATGATAGCAAAATCAACCCATAATACTGAAATCATGTGCATGCATACGGACAATATACATACATACATATATATATTTAGGTATCGTACAATACGGGGTGCTACAGTAAGGAGGTGTCCTAACTGGGTGAGCGGATGCAGGCCTCCGAATAGGGCCACCATAAGGGCTAGCATGTAATACCCTAAATTTTTATTAAATGTGAAATTGTTGATTGGACGTGTTGTGCACGTGCAAATTTGTGTATAAATATTTTCTTATGAAATGATTTTTTATAACATGAGCAAATAATTAATTTCTTTCCTTCACTTTTCTTTTAAGCCCATTTTTAGAAGCCTAAATTTGTTTCCTAAATAAAGCTCAACCTAATGAATTAATTATTATTTTTTCTAAAAGCCCACTATTTTAAAAGCCCATGAATTAACTACCTTTTAATTAACTTGTCATGTAGACACATATTTTTTTTGTAGACAATTAATTAATTTACAATGTACAACTTTAATTAGGGGGACACTAGTTGGGACATATGTTTGCATGTGTGTGTGCTATGCACACCTTTCTTGGCCGGATTGCATGAGAGAGAGAGAGTGGGGGTGTGAATTAGTGGAGTGGTAGTTTTTGTGTTCATGGGTAGTTGCTACAACGTTCCGATTGTATCCTAGCAATTCATTTACAACCATCTAATGCAATCCTAGCCCTCCATTCCACCCTAAAAACTAGTATAAATACCCCCCCCCCCCCCTCTTTTATGCATACAACACTAAGAAATATTTTGAAAAGAAAGAAAACTATATAGGGGAGTAAAAGATCGAGAGAGAGTAAAAAGATTGAGTTCTTCTAGTGTGTGTGTTTTTGGAGGATGGCTACTACAACCCACGGCAAGGAGAGGCTTGGTTTCACCAAGTGCAAGGCGAAGGAAACATTGTGGTGGCTCATTCTAGGAGGAGAAGGACCAATTGTGTTCAAGGAGATTCTAGGAGCTTTGTAGTATTTTCTTCAAATAGGTGGGTGTTTTTCTATAATTCTAATGTTAGACATCATGCTAGGGCTTTTGACACATATGCATGCTAAAAGAACTAATAAGATAATCACTTGAAAAGGACTTGCTAGACGAATGAGTAAATGCTTGATGATTTGCATGCTATTGGTTATAATTCATATTTAATGTAGTTAAAGTAACTTATTGCCATGAAATTGTGGAATTAGAACCATGTAATTGTAGTAAAAAATTCATGTTTTGGTTAGTAGATGAATTATTAAATTTTTGCGCTTATTGAACCAGTGTAATACTTGCTCAAGGAATGCAACCTTGATTATAAGTATTGTGAATAAAGAGGAAAAAACAGAAGTCTACACTTTTTAATAAAGTTTTAATGCAAGGAGTTGAGTAGAGGATTTGTTTAAGTGGAATTTTGCAATTTGTAAACATAGAATACAAATTAAAATGAAAATACTTGTTTTGATGTCAAAAATATATCCATGATTTACCCTATATTGCAACCTGGTGCAATCGACAGGCGACCGAATTAGAGTCGACAGTCGACTGTCAGGTAAAAAATTTTGGATTCTAGTTGCAGAACAGTCGACTTACTGTATTGTAACAATCGATTGCCTTGACTATTGGTTTTTGAGTTTTAAAATCTCTGCAGAACAGTCGACCGACTGTATTGTAACAGTCGACTGCCTTGAGTATTTATCTTCGAGTTTTAACTTCTTGCAGAACAGCCGACTGGCTATGTTTTGACAGTCGACTGCCCTGAAGTTCAAATGATATCCACTTTTCATGAGATAATTTTCTATAACCTTTGGCCTAGTATATTTGAGACCATTTTTGCAAGAAAGAACTTACTATAAATCGTTAACTTAAATTGTCGTTGGATAAAGAAAAGTGTATTGATTGAAAAATAATTTGAAAAGAGTTTTGATAATGAAAGAAAAATGAAAGTATGAATGTTAGATTTTGTATTGATAAAATGAGAATAAGGGAATTATGTGGAAAGAATGAACTATTGAATATGACAAATTGAATTTCTTTGTTTATGCATGATATTGTACATGAAATTGGAATTTTTAATGACATGATGAGTTATGAAGGATATTATGAATATGAATATACAAATGCTATGAACATGAAAAGGAATATTACTGTTAATCATGGAAAAAGATCTTATGAGTATGAAAAACTCGGTGTTGTAATTATGAGTTGAAATTAAGAATTAGGGTGTAGCTAAGCCTTATACCGGCAATAAAAGAAATTTTGAGATGAAATTTGAAATGAAAAGACCAAGATTTGGGTTGTGAGAAATGACTGAATAAGACTGGTATAGTGGAAGTGCTAACCCTAAGGGATTGATTTTGTTCATGATTCAATTAAATTAAGGACTAGATACATAGTGAAGATGTGATGAACGTAAGAGACAAACATTAGTATGAGGGCCACTGGATTGGCTTGAGAGTATTCACAGGATGTCCCATGATGCTTCATGATTAGGGCGTGGATACTACTCCAGAGTACCGTCCCGGTGGCGATGCTTATGGAGTGATCGAATGATTACGGGTGGTGTCACGTTTATGGTAAGAGGTGAATTACCACAGGATGCCTGCATGATGAGTCATGTGTCAGTGCATTGGGATTCTCTCCAGGGCGCCTAGATGTGAGTTCGTAGTTGATAGAATGCCTAAGATACTTGCCGTAGTTACAGGAGTAGATTAAGTCATGGCGAGGGATTGAACCGTACAAGATGAAGAACGATTAAGGGCTTGCCCTCGGACCTATGTAGTATGGGCTGCATTGACTCTGAACAAGTGCGCATTAGTGCCATATAATGTAAACAACTGCATTAAGGACTAAGTGCACATCACAATATGACATCAATAGGATAGTCCCTTGTAGTTTGTCTTGTGATCAAGTTTGTGATTCTTCAAGTATGGAAAATCGTTATACTGTTTCTAGCATAGAGAGGATGGCCGTGTATAATATTTCGTCAATTGAATGAACTGACGCACCCACAGTTTTATATGCAGGGTAAAGAGGTTGGCAAATTGAAGTATACATGCTGCTCAAAGATTGATTTAAATGTATATTTGTTTCATGTAATTACTGTAAATTGCTTCCGCTGTAAAAATGTAAATATATAATGTAACTCCGATGTAAGAAATGTTTTAATTTCCTTGTAAAATTGTACGAAAGAAGTGTAAAGATCCTGTGGAACTTCGAATTCAGAGTGTTTTGGAATTCGGGGTGTTACATAGCAACAACAGAGTGCGGAACAGTGCGCCGAGGAGGAGACAACCTGCCACGAGCCTGCTCATGAGCTCGAGCTGCCTCGAGAGCCTCAGCATAAGTATGCAAGCGAAGGGAAATAAGCTGCACCTTAATGTCTCGCTCAAGTCCCAGTGTGAATCTACGCGCCCTGTCCTCTTTGTTCGCCACAAGAACGGCTGCGAAGCAGCTAAGTCTTGTAAATTCAGCTGCATACTCATCCACAGACCTGGAGCCCTGTTTCAAGAAGTCTAGTGTTACAATATTGCATGAACAATATGTAACAAAATTCCAATAATAGAACAATGACCAACCTATTTCAGGGCTAGGAACTTTTGCTCCATTTCCACTTGAGTACTGCTAGGGAAGAACTTCTCCAAGAAGCTCCTAGTGAATGTGGCCCAAGTAATCGTTCGTTCGAGCCTTTCGGACTCAGACCTCCACCAAATATGAGCCAGATCCACTAGCTAGGATAGGCTACCACATCCACTTTATCAGCATCTGCAACTCTTGCTGCCAAAAGCAACTGCTCAGTCCAGATCAACCACTGTTCTGCCTCCAAAGGCGTTTCAGTGATGGACAATCAGTCTGGATGTAGCCTCATGAAATTTGTCTGGATACAGCCTCATGAAATCTGTGACTGTACCCGGATGGGGAGGGAGAGTTTTCTGCATAGGTACAGCGGGAGGCGAAACCCGAGTAGCTTCCAAAGCAGCCATCACCAAGTCACTATGGTTTTGCTGCATATTGATCAACCGCTCCAACACAATGGTAACGGCCTCAAGCCCGGGCTGATCTTCCTGAGAACGAGAAGTAGAATCTCTACGAGCCATGGTCTACACAAGAATCAAAACAATTAGCATCCAGATCAAAGTTGATAATAATTTATTCATGTATGCATGGTCTGTGTAATGTTGAGCCAATCCCAGATCGAGCTATGCTTGTCTAATATACCAGTCAAACTAATTCATTAGCCAAACCTGGGCTCTGATACCACTAAAAACCTTGTCACGTCCTGCTTCCCAAAAAGTGAATACGGAATATGAATACGTGACTAAGCCTAGCGTATGGTTTCAACATCCATAAGCTGTCAGGAACTCTACAACATTTTACAAGAACAATAAGAGTCGGAAGCGAGAGAAGTCAACAACACATGCACACATGAATCAATATACTAATAGGAATTACTTGAAACAAAATATATTAATCTCAAATAAACCAGATCTGAACAAGTCAATAATCCTGGGTCATATTGCCCAAATACAAATAATACAAGTAACATATACAATTATTCAAAAGCAACAGGAAATACTAATAATAGCAAAACTCCAGCAACTAGTATCTCAGATCACCTACTCTATCAGGCAGCTGATCTCCAAGATCTGCAATTTAACAAATTGCAGGAGGAGGAAAGGAAAACAAAACGTTCGTCAATGTAAGTTACGGGCCACTTGTAGTGCAGGCACAAGTACAGAAAAGGGGTTAAACAACATAGCATGGAATAGATATGGTAACAAAACATGATAACTAACATGAATCAGGAGACAAAATCGAGTAACATGATATACTCACAGGTACAGGTAAACATGTATCAAGTGTTAAGCAAGCAGGTAAACAGTTAATAGATAATCAGGTATATAGCTAACATGTATCAGGCAAGCATGTAACAGGTATCTTGTAACAGGTGTCAGGTATGTCAAGTTATGTCATGTCAAGTCTTATATTCATTACTATCTAAGGCAGCACTTCATGCGTCCCAGGTTTTTACTACATGGTTGCTACATTCAAACAAGTTTCATTTAGATTTCGTAGTGGAGTCTATAGGGCCATGTACTCAGGTATCAGGTAAACAGGAACAGGTACAGGTATCATGTAAAAGGTAATCATGCATCAGGTAGGACTAAGTCCCCTCTAGGTACACCCTCTCGTAGGAAGTATGTAGTTGGGTAACAGGTGGGAAACATGGGCCCCCTTATGAGTACACCCTTTCATAAGGAAGTATGTAGTCAGGAATCAGATAACAGAATCACATGTCAGATAATCATATCACAGGTAATAGATAACAGATCATCAGGTGGGAAACACGAGCCCTCCTTCCAAGTACACTTTTTCATATTTTCCACTACTAGATCTTTCCATTAACCCCAGCTTGGTTATTTTGTTATTATTATTAATCAAACAGGCATGCATGTGTCACAAAACAGAGCAAGAATAATATGGCATAAATAGGTAAATGGTTCAGGTTGCAAAATAAACATGTACAGATGAAAGACAACTCATAAAAAGATAGAACAACGAAAATTCTGGTTTAGGACAACAAGACAGTACTGCACTAAATCTGGAATTCTCGTTGCCACATATATGCAAACCTAGATCATCAGAGAATCTGAAAAATGGACTCCCGACCGAATTCAGAAAATATATAAAAGTCATATGGTATTTCACAAAACTGTAACTCAAAACAGATTTGAATTCAGAAAACATGTTCAGCTAGAAATCAGAAGTTTGTATTTGTACACAGGAAAACAACATCAAAACTTACTAATTAAATCCAAGAAGAATCTAGGATATTCCCTAGTGTGTTTAGTATTAGAAAAATAAAGTTTTATAATTTCCAACATAAACAGAATAGTCAAGTAAAATCAGAAAGCAGCAAGATACAGTAGTTTTGTAAATCTGAGATCATAAATACCACAGTACTAAAACAGTAATATCTTACAAAATATAAATCGAAATCCAGATCAGTCAAAAGGGTGATAAAATAGATACAGTAGGATATAATTCATATTCACAAAGTTTTTATAGAAAGTAAATAGAATCAGGTCGAAATGATGTATCTTTACTAAACAGCAAGAAAATTCTGCAAGTAAAGTAGTCGTTTACAGGCATAAGATGGTTTATAAAAGTTATCAATTAAATCCTCAGAAATAAGGGGTTAATCCCAATCAGGTCTAGTTGTAATCAGCAAAATATTGGACCAAAATATTATCTTTAATATCAGTAGAAAAATAACTTACCATACAGAATTCATATAAAACTGGATCTGGAATTTTAAACACAATTGTATTAAAATACTCATAACTCGCAACTCATAAATCGAAACTAAGATCTGTCAGAAAATCTAGAAAGTTGACAGAATTCTCCAAAATTCTTATTCACAAATAATCTTCATATACTAGCCTTAATAGGGTCTAAAATAATGATAAAAAATAGGGAATCGACAAAACAGAAAATATCCTTCATGCAGAAAATCAACTAGTTCATATGAAACTCATCCAAAACATAACCAAACATGAAATAGGGTGTACTAGGTGTCCAAGCAACATGGTATAGGGTATTTAGCAAGTCTACAACAAGTTATACTACTATCAACACATCAAGAATACGAGATCACACAACAAGTCATGAACAACATGCATGTATACAACAAGAAGTGGTCATCCCTTAGTTATTTCATGTCATGTGTGTAATGAGATAACTACGGGTAGGTCAACACAATAGAGACAAGATATAACAGGCATTTTGCACAAGAATTTGTCTCTAGAACACAACTACACTACATGCAGTATTTAGTACTTGTATTACACAAAGAGAAGAATACAAGTTACTTTCCTTATAGATGCCGACGAAAACGATGAAGCAAGAACAAGAATAACGGGAACGGGTTCTCGGGACACGAACTCAACGAACGAATGGAACACGAACACGACGAACGAACCTACGAACGCACCAACACGTGAAACTCCCGTGCACGTGTAATAAAGAGAGACCGAGGGGGAGACAGACAGCATGGATGCCAACAGCTTCATTGGGGGTCGATGGAAACATAGTACTGAGGTGCGGTTTCTGCTCAGGTGGCATGATAAGAGGTAGGGAGGGGACCAAGGGTTCGCTGCTGTCGGGGTTGCTGGTTAAGCGACTGGCTGGCATTGCTCGGGAGGAGCACAGGGCGATGCTGCCACAGCTGGCTGCTATCGACTCAGGGACAGAGGCAGGGAGAGATGGGTAGATAAGGACAACACCGGAGGGATGGTGCAGGAGGTTCGGGAGCATGGGGAGAAAAGGGACGGGGATGGGTTGCTGGTGCGGATGAAGATTGGGAGAGGGATGAAGGTGCAGGGCGGCTAGGGTGAGCGGCTGTGTAGGGGAAGATGAATAGGTGTAACAGTACGCATATATATACTAATAGAGATTAGGGTTTAAAGATGGGTTTTGGGTAGTTTTGTTAATGGGTATGAGGTGTAGTTTGGGTTACAGGTTAGGGTAATTAGAGTATTGGGTTTAGGGGATTAGTTTATGGGTTTTGGGTATATATATGGGTATTAGGGTGTAAATGGGGTTCAAATGGGATTTTGAAAAGGATCCAATAATCAAGATAGTATCAAAATGAATAATAAAGAAATAGGACAAGAACAATATAATTTGGATTGGACAATCAAAATAATTGGGACCAAAATAAAAGCTTGGTCAATCAAGAATGGAAGAATAGACAGATAATAGAATCGAGAAGATCAAGAAAAGAAACGACAAATCAAAATAGATAAATATATAGAAAATGAAGATCTAGATACACGTTCCAAAAAGAGATACAATAAGAATAAAATACCCAAAAAGAAAATACATCCCAAAAATACGTAAAATGGAAAACAGGGGTTATAGATGGTCCGCTTGAAGTTGACAGATGGCTTATTCGGACTGTGCATCTATTGACTGCAGCACAAATCTTGGATTTCGATCGTGTGGATGTCGTGAGTATCCAACTCGTTGATCATGCCCACATCTGGTGGCAAGCATAAGTTGAACGATTAAGGCGACCCATCCTCTGGGCGACCTTTATTGAGAGCTTCCTCACGAAGTTCTTTCCTAATGTCACCAAGAATGAAATGGAACGAAAGTTTGTCTCATTAACTCAGGTTCATCAGATAGTGTTTAATCATACTTTTTTGTTGTTATTTCATAAAGTACTAACGTTGAACTAAACATAGTCTTGAATCACAGGAGTCGGACAGTGGACGAGTATGCTACGGAATTCACACGACTACGTCATTTTGCTACTTCCATGCTGGAAAATGACGAAGATAGAGGTCATCATTTCTTGTTGGGCTTGGATATGGTGATTCAGGATCGCCTTGCTGCCTTGCGACTTCGATCTTATGCTGATATCCTGGATGGTGCTAGAATTTAGGTGCAGAATAGTACGAGGAAGCGTGACATTCAGCAATCTGTTCTTCCCCCTGTTGCTGTCGGGTCTTATTGTAACATCCTGAATTTTAAAATAATTAAGTATAAAATTTTCATTCGTTTTCATGTTTTTCGCACGTGCAAATTTATGTATGTTTTCTATTTTAAAAATTAATTTAATGTCATGCCCAAATATTTTCATCTCTTTTTAAAAAGCCTATTATAAAATCCTAGGCCTAATAGTTTAATTCTACCTCATCTAAATTAATTAATTAATTAATTAAAAGCCCATGGTTTTAGCCTACCTAATTAGCCCACTAATTAATTCTATTAGTAAACTTGTAGGGTAGACTTGATCATGTGACAAATAAACAAGTAATAATTGTACAACTTAAACTAGTGTGCATATGGAGACACGTGCATTGCACATGGACGTGCAAGAGGACACTAGGGGGTGGCCGACCACACTTGGAGTGGAGGGAGAGAGTGGTAGAGTGGAGAGTTGGTTATTAGATCATGGATAGTTCTTCTAACTCCCAAATGAATCTAAACCCTTCATCCCAACTCATCTCAACCTTTAATTTGAGCTTGAGTTGTGTATAAATACCCCATTGGTCTTTCATTTTTATTAGCACTTAGAATTTTTAGAAGAGAAAAGATAAAATTGTGTAAGAGAAAAGATAAAGTTGTGTAAGGAAAAGATTGAGTGTTTTGTGTGTGTGTGCTCTTTCACTTGGGTGGCCTGCTAACATCAAAGAGAGGGAGCTTCGGTGGCACATCAAGGAGGAGAAGGCTCTGTTTTTTGTGGCACAAGCTAGGAGGAGAAGGAAGACGATCGTGCATTCAAGGAGTTCTTTAGGAGTTTTATTTTGTCTTCAAGAAGGTGGGTGATTTCTCTACTTCTAATGTAGATACCATGCTAGGGATTTTGGTTTCATGAACATATTAAAGAAACTAACAAAAAATGCCATATGTTTGCCTAAAAAGACTAGTAGAGAAAAGAAGAACTTGATCGTGATTAGTAGATTAAAAACTCATCATGGTGTTCTATTAACAAAATTCATGTTAGAATATGTATTTTTGATGAACCATGCTAATGTGATGATCTTGTTATATGAATGGCTTAATTGTAGATGAATGGGTATTGTTATGTGTAGTTGTAGATTGAGATGAGTAATTATTGTCATGTTTAGTTGACAAAATGCATAAATTGTTGTTGTGTAATAAAAGAAAAAAAATTGCTAACTCTTGTACTATTGAAAAGAGAATAAGAACATGTAGTTAGTGGATTTTATATTGGTAATTTTGGGATGGGATAAGATATTCTTTGAATATAAATTTTAAAGAAGACTTATTTAAGGTTAAAAATTAGGATTTTAATTACTGTTATACTATTTTATTTGAAAAAAATATTCTGGACAAGTTTATGTTAAAAGATACTAATGTATTAAGAAATTGAATTTTGTAAAAGTGATTTATAAACAGATAGTAGATACAAATCTATTTCGACTCTTAACTATAACAGAAGTGAGCTTGGGCTAATTGGCTTTCGGTGTGGGTTAAAAGCACTGTGTACAGTGTAGTGGTCTTGGGTTCGAGTCTTGAAGAGACTCTGTTTATATCCAAAATTCAATTTTTACTTGAATATTGTACAATCAGTAAATAAGAAAATGTGTAACCCCTGTTTTTCATTTTTGTGTATTTTTGAATGTATTTTTCGTTTTGGTGTATTTTTCTCTTTTGTATTTTTTCTGAACCGTATATTGGAGTTGTTTTCAATATATATTCGTTTTATTTCATTTTGAGCTCTTTGTGTTTGAATGTTTGTCTCTTTGTTTCGTTCTTCATTATTTTGTTTTTTCTTCATTTTGGTATTGTTTTCTTTATTTTATTTTATTTGTGGGTATTTGTGGTGGTGGTGATTTGGTTGTCCTATTTATCCCCAATCCTATTTGATATCCTATACAAATTGTATCCTATTTTGAAGACCAAATAAACAAATCCTATTACTACTCCTAATTACCCACAACCTAAATACCTATTAACCCAACTTGTGTTTCTCAACCCTAATCCCCTTATATATATATATATATATATATACTCTCTAATCTCCCTCATCTAAACCCTAACCCTAATACTCATCCCTCTCCTATCCCGGCCTCCCCTCCTTGCTTGCGCGGCTCACTGCACCCGACCACCCCCTCCGGCCTGCCTCTAACCCGAGCAGCTAGCCCAGACCGAGCCTCACCTCCAGGCCGACCACCACCCTCCCGACTGCATACCACCTGAGCCCACTTCACCCCAACACCCGAGCCCTCACCTTCCCCCTCCTTGGCCATCCCGACCACCTCACACCACCACTCAATCCCTCGACTATCTTTCTTGGTGTTCTCTTGTGGCCGCAACCCGCTATTGTCTTCATCCCTCTTGGCTCATCCCGCTTTGTGGGGTTTTTGTTCGTATGGAGATTTTCGCTCTAGTTGCTTGGATTCGTTGATTCATGGATTTTCGTTGGTGGGTTTTGCTCGTTACTCTTGGTTTTCGTTGTTCTTCATCTTTGGTTAAGGCAAGTAACTTGTACTCCAATTTATTTGTTTGATACAAGTCAAAAATACCACATATAGTGTAGTTGGATCTAGAGACTACTCTTGTTTGTATTATCCTACATGGGTTTTGTCTCTCTTGTGAAAATTTGACCATAGATGACTCACGACACAATATGGACATGAATTAACTTAGGATTTACCCGTTCTTGATTTTGATCATGTAAGTGAGACTTTTGTGAGAACTCGTGTTTTGGTTGAGACCCATGTGATATATTTGGTGTGGACATACTAGGTACCCTAATTCATGATGTTTGGACACTTGGTAGACTCTTTTTTATGTTTGGGTGTGTTTGGATCAATTTTCTTGAATCTATGTTGATTTTGTTTTTAAGGGAAAAATCTGTATTTTGTCGCTGATTTGTTTTGTTTGCTTTTTTGGACTGTCTTCAAGTCAGTATCTTAATTTCGATATAAAACATGAGTTTTAGATAATTTTGTCTATTTTCAAACTCCTCTGACCTTGCTCGATTTCGTTTTCGTATGACTGAGTTATGACTGTTTTACTACAGAGGTGTCGATCTTTTCCAGATTTTATTTTCGATGTTCTTGATGACTAAATGATTTTATTAACTGTGCTACACATATTATTTTGATCCAAAACTATTGGTCAGTGTTTCTTTATCTAGTTAGGAATTACCCAAAATTTTGGTGAATTTTATTGATGAGTTTTATGTGATGTTTCATGCTTGTTTATGACATCTATACTTGCTGTATTTTACTCGCTGTTCTATAAAGAACCTTATTTTAACTATGATTCCTTTTACTATATGAAAACTTTTTGTGAAATATGAAAGTTAGTATATCTTATCTATTTTCATATCCCTTTGGCGGAATTGGATTTCGTTTCACTGGTTGCGAGATATCTTAGTTTTCGTACAGTAGTGTTGGGAATTCCAGATTTGCCAAACTATGGTTTCTTGGTGTTTTCTTATTTTTGATGACTGATCTACTTTTACTGAAAATTATGAAAATTTATATTTAGATACTGGACATATAGGGGAATACCCCAGATTTTTCGTGGATTTAATTAATGTGTTTTCATGTTGTTTTCCTGTTCTTGAATTCGTTTTCCTGATTTCTGTATTCAAATCAGTTTTGAGCTATGTTTTTGTGAATTAATATATGACTTATTTATATTCTCTGGATTCGTGTGGAATTTTATTTTCAAATCCTTTGACGGATCCAGATTTGGATGTTTGTAACAATGGGAATCACTGTTTTACTATAGTATGGTCTTGCTGTCCTGAACTTGAGATTTGTCTATTTTAGGCTTTTATGAGATATCTTGTACTCGTACATGTTATCTTGCAACTTGCACTTGTCATATGATCATGCCATGTTATTCTTGATATATTTTGCACGTATACATGTTTGTTTGACATTAATAATAAATAACTAAGTCGGGGTTTAATGGACAGACCTTATAGTGGATAATTCAGAATTGTGTACTCGGAAGGGGATCCACTGATCCTACGTGATTACTTGAGATAAGATACTTGACACGTGATTACTTGATACTTGCACGCAAGACACGATACTTACCACTTGCACACTTGACACGTGATTACATGATACATGATACTTGGAGCTTGGAGCTCGATTACTTGACTTGTCCCCGAGTATACTGTCCTCTTTGGTCCACTATGAAATCTAAAGCGAAACTGTTTTGATGTAGCAACCAAGTTGTTTGGGCTGCATGAAGCGCTACCTAGATAGAAATCACCACAAGACTTGAACATGATACTTGAACGTGATACATGCTTGCTTGATACTTGACTACATGATATATGAGACTTGAAATTTGACACTTGATACATGATTTCATGATACTTGACACTTGATGCCTGTTTACATGATACTTGATTACTTGACACTTGATTCATACCATGTACACTTGTTCACTTTACCATGCTAGTTGTTTATGTTGACATCATATTCATACCATGTTGCTAGTTAGTTTTTCCATATGCTTGTATCCTACATTATAAGTGGCCCATAACTTGCAATTGACGGGTACATGTTTTTTCTCTTTCCCTCTTTCCTGCATTCGTTGAATTGCAGATTTTGAAGAACAGGTTCCAGTTGGTATCGGAGACATGAAGTATTAGTGCTGCATTTTATTATATTATTTCTTGTAGCTTGCTTGAACAATATTGTATTTGAGACTTGGATTTTATTCTTGTACTTGGGCAATGTGACCCAAGACATTTGTTTTATTCAGATCATGACTATTTGAGATTTATGTATTTGGTTTCAAGTATTCTTGTTAGTATTTTGGCTCATTATGTGCATGTGGTTGATTCTTTTGCTTCCGACTCTAATGATTCTTGAGAATGTTGTAAAGATTTCTTGAATAGCTTATGGATGATGAAAATTATTCATTGGACTTTTGTTGCATATCCGTATTCCGTATTCTTTTTGAGAAGCGGGGCATGAAAAAATGAACACTAATCATAGCGGTTAGTTACTCAAGACCAATTGGTCTTTGGGTGCGCTTTGGGCCTGTTACTGTTCATGGTCGGGAGTAATCTGTTTGGTTCTGGGTTCGATTCTGCCGACCCACTTTTATTTCTTTTTTGAATTTTTTTTTGAGTTTTAAGAGTTTTAAAATACCAATAAAAATTGGGAAAAAAATTCTGTTATTCTACAAATATTATCTAGACTTTATGAAAAATAATTCTACAACATTTAATGTATTTTGTGAAAATTATAGTGGTTTTCATATTAAAACGGATTAAAAAACTTGATGAATATTATTTAAAATATGGTTTTGAATATAATTAAAGAAGGAAAAAAATTGTAAATGCAAGAAATTGCGTGGAAATTACATTATGAGATGTAGTAAATTAAATATGAATTTAATGTTTAATATATGCAGTGTGCATGGAAAATGAAACAAAAAGATTATGATGAAATGTGGAAGTTTTGTAAGTATAAACACTCATTTTGGTGAACATGACAACGAAGTTAAAGAACTAGAGTGTAGCTAAGTCATTATACCGGCATGAATAAATTCTTGAAAATGAATGTTGTAGAAAAGGCCAAGATTTGGGTCATTGTTGTAAATGGATGATTAAGTCCGGTGTATAAGTGATGCTAACTCTAGGATGTTAATTTTACTCATGATTCAATTATCTAAGAATTAGACACATAGTGAAGATGTGATGAAAGTAAGAAAAAAACCCAAGTCTGAGGGCCTCAGATCTACGGTGTGAGAGTGTTTACAGGAGATGCGTCATGTTAGGATGTGAATACATCTTTAGAATATCGGGACCGTAATGACGTGGGGTGCTTGGTGACTACATAGCGCCATCGTTCCATGGCGGAGGCGAATTTTCCATAGGATGTCTGCATGATGAGTCGTGTCACGACGTGGGATTCCCTTTCAGGATGTCTGGACATGGGCTCGTAACTCATAGAACATTTAGAATATTTACCGTAGTTACCATAGTAGTTTAACGCATAATAAGGGATCCAACCCTACTAGGTGAAGTACGATTAAGGGCTTGCCCTTGGACCCATGTAGTATGGGAAGCATAAATCCGAACAAGTGCGCATTAGTGTCATTAAATATAAATAACTGCATGAAGGACTAAGTGCACATTCACACACGACATCAATAAGATAGTCCCCCTTAGTTTTTTTTGTGAACAAGTGTGTGCTTTCCAAGTAAGGGAAATTGATGTATTATATCCTAGCGTCAGTTGTATGTAACTGACGTGCCTACAGTTTCTATGTAGGACAAAATGAATAAAAGGACTAAAGAGGAATGCTGCTTAAAGAATTGTTTCAAGTGTTATTTTTATTCATGTAATATGTTGTAATTTGCTTCCGCTGTGTTGATGTGAACATTATTATACAAAAATTTTTAATTCTTTGTAAAATTGTACGAAGTAAAGTGTAAAGATCATGCGGAACTTCGAATTTAGCCTTATTTAGAATTCAGGGTGTTACAGAGTGGTATCAGAGCTACGCTTCGAAGTAGTACAAATTTATAAGGAACGACATCCTAGAGTGGACATTAGAGTGTGAGTTGGGTATAGAGATTTAAAGGTAAGCTACTTACATTTGTGTTGCTCTATGTTTGATGATTTTTCTTCTATCTCTCTAAAGATGGTGAACCACCACGACCCAACAGGCGATGATGAATGACACATAATTCCAGAGGACTATTACCCCGGAAAAGAAGATTCCGACGAAGAAGATTCCCAAGAATATAAAGGAGAATGGCCCGAGTCCCGAGAGATCACTCTGCCTCCGGACTCACCAGACATTTCATCCGACGAGGAAGAACCAGTTTCGAGAGGTCTCATCGAATCTCTTCAGAGGCAAGTGGAGACTTAGAAGGAGAGAGTACACCAATTGCAGGCCCAGTGTGCAAATTTCAAGGAGAACATTGCAACCCTCAGTCATCGTTGTTCGATACTGGATCCTCACATACTTTTGTATCTCCTAAATTTGCTAAAGTCTTGGGAGTTGAACCGAAGGTCTTTCCAGGAATGGTCCTAGTAGTAGTTACTCCACTAGGGGATACTTTAACTACTGATCGGTATTACGCAAACTATGAGATCGAGATTGGAGACATGATTTTTGGGATTGATCTAATCGAGCTGAATATCCTAGAGGTCGATGTTGTCATTGGCATTGATTGTATGTCGGTGTACAGTGCGAACATCAAGTGTAAGACCAGGAAAGTAGCAGTGAAGGCTCCAGGGGGGCTTGACGTCACTTTCCAGGAGAAGAAGAGATGTTCAGGATTGGTGGCAGCTATCAGTAAGGAGAAGTTTTCGGTAGAGGTGCAGCAGATTCAAGTTTCGGGATTACCCGACTATGTTCTTCGAAGATTTGCCCGGGTTACCCCCGCATCGTGATGTAGAGTTCAGCATCACTATCCAGCCATAGAGAGCACCTATTTCGAAGGCACCGTATAGGATGGTGCCTATGGAGCAGGATGATGTTAAACAACAAATTGAGGAACTTTTGGGGAAAGGTTTTATTCAGCTGAGTGCGTCGCCTTGGGAGCACCGGTACTATTGGTGAAGAAGAAGGATAGGTCGATGAGGATGTGCATCAACTACCGAGAGCTGAATAAGGTGACTGTTCAGAGTAAATATCCTATTCCACGAATCGATGACCTGTTGATCATCTACAAGGAGTAGTTGTTTTCTCTAAAAATAGATATTCGATCGGGATACCATCAGGTTCGAGTGAAAGTAGAAGATGTGCATAAGACTCCATTCAGAACTCGACATCGGCATTACAAATTCTTAGTTATGCCATTTGGAGTTACGAATGCACCTGCAATCGTTATGGATATGATGAACAGAGTTCTGAGGCTGTTTATTGATTTTTTCGGTGTGGTATTTATCGACGAAATTCTTGTGTACTCCAAGCCAGAGGCGGAGCACAATGAGCATCTGGCTAAGGTTCTGAAGAAGCTTCAAGAACACAAGTTGTATGCCAAGTTATCCGAGTGTGATTTCTGAAAATCTGAAGTGGCATTCCTGGGTCACATCCTTTCTAAGGACGGAGTGGCAACTGATCCTCAGATGATAGAGGCAGTGAAAGATTGAGGAAGGCCTACTAAAGTGAATGAAATTAGAAGTTTTCTTGGGTTAACTGGATACTACAGAAGATTTATCCAGGGCTATGCTCAGATAGCCATGCCGCTCACTGGTCTGACCAAGAAGAATATAAATTTCAAGTGGTCAGAGCAGTGCGAGGCAAGCTTTCAGGAGTTGAAAGAGAAATTGACTACTGCTCCCATTTTGGCTTTGCCTAGAGCATGTGTTGAGTATGATGTTTACAGAGAAGCTTCACATCGTGGGATTGGGTGTGTCTTGATGCAAGAGGGAATGGTGATCGCATATGGGTCTAGACAACTAAGACCTGCATGAGAAGAATTATACGACTCATGATCTAGAGTTAGCTGCGATTATCTTCTCTTGAAGCAATGGAGGCATTACGTGTACGGTGAGAAATTAAACATGTACACGGACCATAAAAGCTTGAAGTACATCTATCAGCAAAAGGATATGAATTTGAGGCAACGGAGATGGTTGGAAGTGCTTGAGAACATTCGTCTAGAGATTAAGTACCATCTAGGTAAGGCTAATGTGGTTGCTGATGCACTTAGCCTGTAAAAGCAGTTTGGCTCATTTGATCACAACCCAGAGGCAGCTTGCAGAAGAGTTGGATCGGACTGGTATTGAGGTAGTTTTGCATGGCTTGGGAGTATATTTGGATCAGCTGACGCTTCAGCCTACGTTAAATGAAAGGATTATAGCAAGTCAGAAGAAGATGTAGAGATTCAGAAGATGAAGGAGCAGGTTGGAACAGACAGATTATTAGAGTTTCAGATCAGGGATGAAGTGTTGTGGTATGGAGAGAGGCAATGTGTTTTGAATCAATCAGAATTGAGGGAGAGTATTCTTCAGATGGCACATGCTACTCTTTTGTCTGTAAATCCTGGGAGCACCAAGATGTACAAGGACATCAAGCAACATTTCTGGTGGTCAGGTTTGAAGCGGGATGTGGCTGAGTTTGGGGCGAGGTGTGAGATTTGTCAACAGGTGAATGCCAAGAATCAGAAGTCCAGAGGTTTATTACAACGGTTATGCATTCTGGAGTGGAAGTGGGACAACATCAGCATGGATTTCATTACAGGTTTGCCCAAGAATTCGAAGGGTAATGATGTGATTTGGGTCATAGGCGATCGACTAACCAAACCAGCTCACTTTTTGGCAATGAAACTCACTTTGTCTATGGACAAGTTAGCTGAGCTGTATGTTGGGGAGATCGTCAGGCTTCATGGTGTTCAGTTGACCATTGTGTCTGATTCGAGATGCGCGGTTTACTTTGCATTTCTGGAGGAGTCTTTAGACAGCTTTGTGTACTAAGATGGATTTCAGCACTACCTTCCATCCTCAGACCGATGGGCAGACTGAGAGGGTAAATCGAGTTCTTGAGGATATGCTTCAGTGCTGTGTTCTAGATTTTGGAGGCAGTTGGGTGAGGCATCTAGCTCTGGTAGAGTTTTCTACAACAACAATTTTCAGACTAGTATCGGGATGGCGCCGTATGAAGCTTTATATGGCAGGAAGTGCAGAATGCCTGTTTACTGGTTTGAAGTGGTAGACCGATAGATGTTTGGGTCCGAGATCGTGCAGCAGACCTCGGAAAAGATCGATTTGATCAGGAAGAGGTTAGTGGATGCTCAGAGTAGGCAGAAGAGTTATGCCGACAACCAGAGGAGGGATCTTGAGTTCGAGGAAGGTGACTTTGTCTTTCTGAAGGTATCGCCTAGCAAAGGTGTGATCCGTTTTTGCAGAGGTGGGAAATTAGCCCCAAGGTTCATAGACACTTATAAGATATTGAAGCGGATTGGGAAAACTGCTTACCGGTTGGAGTTACCGGAAGAGTTGTCTCAGGTGCACAATGTCGTCCATGTGTCTATGTTGAGAGGTTACATTCCAGATCCAAGTCACCATTTTCCTGAGGTGCCAGAGGGTTTGCAGTTAGATCTGAACTGCAGTGAGCGACCGGTTGAGATTGTGGATCGTCGGGAGAAAGTCTTGAGGAACAAGACGATACCGATGGTTAAAGTAGTATGGAGAAACCAGTTGATTGAAGAGGCTACATGGGAATCCGAGGAGAGGATGCTGAAGGAACATCCCGAGCTTTTAGTTTGATTGTATTGTTTTCTTTTTTTTTATATATATATTTTGTTTTCTCACTCTTTAAGCGTAGTTCCGCGGACAAAACTATTCTAAGGAGGGAGTGCTGTAATATCCTGAATTTTAAAATAATTAGGTATGAAATTTTCATTTGTTTTCACGTGTTTCGCACCTGCAAAATTATGTATGTTTTTGGTTTTAAAAATTAATTTAATGTCATGCACAAATATTTTCTTCTCTTTTTAAAAAACCTCTTATGAAATTCTAGGCCTAATAGTTTAATTCTAGGCCATCTAAATAAGTTAATTAATTAATTAAAAGCCCATGGTTTTAGCCCACTAGTTAATTCTATTAGTAAACTTGTAGGGTAGACTTGATCATGTAACAAATAGACAAGTAATAATTGTACAACTTAAACTAGCGTGCATATGGAGACACGTGCATTGCACTTGGACGTTCAAGGGGACACTAGGGGGTGGCCGGCCACACTTGGAGTGGAGGGAGAGAGTGGTAGAGTGGAGAGTTGGTTATTAGATTATGGGTAGTTCTTCTAACTCCCAAATTAATCTAAACCCTTCATCCCAACTCATATCAACCTTTCATTTGAGCTTGAGTTGTGTATAAATACCCCATTAGTCTTTTATTTCTATTCAACTTAAACTAGTGTGCATATGGAGACACATGCATTGCACATGGACGTGCAAGGGGACACTGGGGGTGGCCAGCCACACTTGGAGTGGAGGGAGAGAGTGGTAGAGTGGAGAGTTAGTTATTAGATTATGGGTAGTTCTTCTAACTCCCAAATGAATCTAAACCCTTCATCCCAACTCATATCAACCTTTCATTTGAGCTTGAGTTGTGTATAAATACGCCATTAGTCTTTCATTTCTATTTGCACTTGAAATTGTATAAGAGAAAAGATAGTTGTCGGAGGAAAAGATTGAGTGTTTTGTGTGTGTGCTCTTGCACTTTGGTGGCTGGCTAGCATCAAAGAGACGGAACTTCAGTGGCACATCAAGGAGGAGAAGGCTCGGGTTTTTGTTGCACAAGCTAGGAGGAGAAGGAAGACGATCGTGCATTCAAGGAGTTCTTTAGAAGTTTTCTTTTGTCTTTAGAAGGTGAGTGATTTCTCTACTTCTAATGTGGATACCATGCAAGGGATTTGGTTTCATGAACATATTAAAGAAACTAACAAAAATTGCCATATGTTTGCCTAAAAAGACTAGTAGAAAAAAGGGAAAACTTGATCGTGATTAGTAGATTAAAAACTCATGCATGGTTTTCTATTAACATAATTCATGTTAGGATATGTATTTTTGATGAACCATGCTAGTGTGACGATCTTGTTATATGAATGGCTTAATTGTAAATGAATGGGTATTGTTATGTGTAGTTGTAGATTGAGATGAGTAATTATTGTCGTGTTTAGTTGACAAAATGCATAAATTGTTGTTGTGTAATAAAAGAAAAAAAAAGCTAACTCTTGTAGTATTGTAAAGAGAATAAGAACATGTAGTTAGTGGATTTTATATTGGTAATTTTGAGATGGGATAAGATATTCTTTGAATATAAATTTTAAAGAATACTTATTTAAGGTTAACTGTTAGGATTTTAATTACTGTTATACTGTTTTATTTGAGAAAAATATTCCGGACAAGTTTAAATTAAAAGATACTAATGTATTAAGAAATTGAATTTTGTAGAACAGATTTATAAACAGTCAGTAGATACAAATCTATTTCAACTCTTAACTATAAAAGAAAGTGAGCTTGGGCTTATTGGCTTTCAGTGTGGGTTAAAAGCGTTGTGTACAGTGCAGTGGTCTTGGGTTCGAGTCTTGAAGAGACTTTGTTTTTATCCAAAATTAAATTTTTACTTGAATACTATACAATCAGAATATAAGGAAATGAACGCTAATCATAGCAGTTAGTTACTTAGTACCAATTGGTCTTCGGGTGCGCTTTGGGTCTGTTACTGTGCATTGGCGGGGGTTTTCTATTTGGTTCTGGGTTCGATTCTGCCGACCCACTTTTATTTCTTTTTTGATTTTTTTTGAGTTTTAAGAGTTTTAAAATACAAATAAAAATTGGGGAAAAAAATTCTATTATTCTACAAATATTATCTAGACTTTATGAAAAAAAATTATATAACATTTTATGTATTTTGTGAAGATTAGAGTGGTTTTCATATGAAAAAGGATTAAAGAACTTGATGGATATTCTTTAAAATATGGTTTTAATATAATTTAGGAAAGAAAAAAAATTTGTCAATGCAGGGAATTACGTTGAAATTACATTATGAGATGTAGTAAATTAAATATGAAATTTAATGTTTAATATGTGCAAGTGTGCATGGAAAATGAAACAAAAAGATTATGATGAAATGTGAAAATTTTGTGAGTATAAACACTCATTTTGGTGAACATGAAAAACAAGTTAAAGAACTAGATTGTAGCTAAGTCCTTATACCGGCGTGAATAAATTCTTGAAAAATGAATGTTGAAGAAACAGACCAAGATTATGGTCGTTGTTATAAATGGATGATTAAGTCCGGTGTAGAGGTGATGCTAACTCTAGGATTTAAATTTTACTCATGATTCAGTTATCTAAGGATTAGACACATTCACACACGACATTCACACACAAGATGTGATGAAAGTAAGAGAAAATCACGAGTATGAGGACCTCAGATCTACGGTGTGAGAGTGTTCACGGGATATCTACATGATGCGTCATGTCAGGACGTGAATACATCTCTAGAATATCTGGAGCGTGGCGACGCTTGTGGGGTGCTTGGTGACTACGTAGCGCCATCGTTCCATGGCGGGGGCGAACTGTCCATAGGATGTCTGCATGATGCGTCATGTCATGTCGTAGGATTCCCCTCCAGGATGTCTGAACATTGGCTCGTAACTCATAGAACATCTAGGATACTTACTGTAGTTACCGTAGTAGTTTAACCCATAACGAGGGATCCAACCCTACAAGGTGAAGTACGATTAAGGGCTTGCCCTCAGGACCTATGTAGTATGAGATGTATAGAATCTGAACAAGTGCACATTAGTGTCATTAAATATAAATAACTGCATGAAGGACTAAGTGCACATTCACACACGACATCAATAAGATAGTCCCCCTTAGTTTTGTTTGTGAACAAGTGTGTGCTTTCCAAGTACAAGAAATTCATGTATTATATCCTAGCGTCAGTTGTATGCAACTGACGAGCCCACAGTTTCTATGCAAGACAAAATGAAAGAAAGGACTAAAGAGGAATGTTGCTTAAAGAATTGTTTCAAGTGTTATTTTTATTCATGTAATTTGTTCTAATTTGCTTCCGCTGTGTTGATGTAAACATTATTATACAAAAGTTTTAAATTCCTTATAAAATTGTACAAAGTGAAGTGTAAAGATCCTGTGGAACTTCGAATTCAGGCTTATTTGAAATTCGGGGTGTTACACTTTTGGAGGACCTATTCGGCGGCCAGCGCCGACCCCTTCGGTGAGGACCTTGCCATATGCACCTGCTGCTCTGAGGTCGGTTCAGACTTGTAGTTTCTGTCACAAGGTTTGGCATCTATAGAGGGATTGCAGACTGACATATCACTAGTGCCTCGCATGTGGAAGGAGTGATCATACGGTCCGAGACTGCACCAGGAACAAATTCCCTACTCCGTCTAGGGGTCCAGCTCAGCTAGAAGCATTAACTCGGGATCAAAGTAGACCACCTTTCCCACCGTAGAGGCAAGTTCTTGATCAAGGGAGGGATAGTGCACCAGCACGAGGACCAGCTCCAGGTGGAGGTCGTGTCTAGGCTTACAACCTGACCACCGAAGGCGTAGCTACAGGTATTCAGTAATAGGGTTGTTTTCTTTATTATTCTTCCTTTTTCCTTTCTTGCATTAGTTATTCACTCTTGCATCATTTATCCCTTCTCCATCTTACATTAATTTTATTTATTAATTCATAATTGTGTATCATACTAGTTATTCTTCCCTACCATACCCTCATCAAATTTTAGTTGTACCACCCTACTCGTTTCTCTCCCTTCTTATTCAATCATTCCATGCCTTATACTCTTTCGCCCCTTGTAGTCATTCTCATTCAATGATTTCTTATTGAGTGTAAATTCATTCTTTTTCTATATATATTATCTTTGATTCTAGTGTTATCCATTCTTTTATTCCTACTTGGTTGTAGATCGGCCTCGCTCGATCTACAACGACATGTCTGCAGCTTGGATTTCTACGCAGCAGAAGCATGGTGGGCCCATAACCCATAGGTCCCAGGATTCTCATGTTGTTTCTCCTTCCTTGCATTGCTTACTCCCTTAGTCTTACATTTGCAATTGTCATTTATCATTGAATCTTTATTCAACATCATTCTTGGTCACTCCATTCATATCCATGTCCTTTCTAATTCTGGTGTTGCCACAATTTTCCCTTTTTTCCCTTTATTCCCAGTTTTGTTATTTCACAGTTCGCTTTTGCCTTGTCCTATGTACCGCCTGTGCAAATTTCGAGAACGAAATTTTGTTGTAAGGTGGGTAGGATTGTAACCCCCATTCCCGACAATATGTATTTTCCGTGTATTTTCTATAATTTAATTTTTATAAATTTATTTTGTGCTAAATTCGTTTCGGATATTTTATTAAAGTATTTTCTAATCGAAAATCTTATTCATTTCGAATAGTGGTATATTTTGATCTTATTTTCTATATCTTATTGGTCGGCTATTTATATTTGAGTACTAAATTAAATATATTATTATTATTGGATTATTTTAATAAAATTGTTAAACCGGGATACTATTTTGTTGTATGATTTTATTATTGTTATGATTATAGTTATTAATTGTTATTGCTTGATTATTTAATTAAAATTCATCTATCGAAATATTTTATTATTATACCAGATCTGATTTTCTTGGCAAATTCCAATTTATTTTCAAGCTTGATTGATATTCCATTCATTTGTATTATTTATTTACTTAATTATATTTAAATTTTCGTTCACGAACTACTCACATTCTTCTTGTTGGCCTGTTTTCTTGTTCATCCTATTTTATTTGTTTATTGTGAATATATTTTTTGAACCCTACTGTCTTCAAACCCATTTCTTATTGAACCATCAAACTCAATTGCAGTCTATTCTCAACCCAAACCAACTATTACTGGATCCTAACCTATTAACCCAATAATCTATTTGTATTCTATAAATACAATTCTATTGCAAACCCTAAAAATTGTAGAACTCAAACCCTAAGTGCCGTCTTTCCTCTTTCCTATTCTCTCTCCACATGTTTTCTCTCTCCCCGACCCCGGCTACTATTCATCTTCCCGCCCAAAACCCCTCACCTTCTTCTTCGACCAATCTCCAGCACCCCCGTCTCCGGCGACCTACCCCATCGCTACCCTCCCTCGACCACGCCGCCCAACCTCTCCCTCTACTACTTCCCTTGTCCCCAACACTTTGCTTGAGCTCTGCTGTCCTTGTCCCCAATTGATGCCATGGTGCCAGTCGATCTCAGTGCCCCTTCGCGCCTCAGCCGTCGATGCCTCACCGCCTGCGACGCCGTTGAACCTCGATCGTCGACGTCATCCTCGCTTGTAACGCCCCGATTTCCATACACTGGAAAACCATAACATAAGCAAGAACTTTTTCCTTCAATTAGCCACAATACATAGAAAAACAGAAAAATTTAAAACTTTTTATTTAACACAAATGTATTACAAGTCCGAATGTTATAAAACTGCAATACATTACATCAGTGTTACAATAATACCATACAAGCCAAAGTGTTACAAACTTTTAATAAAAATTACATCAGAGTACAATGAATAATATATAACACTTGGTAATTCACTTGGATGCTTCTCAACATAAAATAAATTACAACAGATATTACAATTGAAAATGAGAATCAACACTTTGCTTCTCTTGCCTTGAGTCCTCTTGAATCTTGTACCTGTAGTTTTGCAATCCAGTACCTATTGAAATGGGGACGTCAATACATATACTGACGCTTTAAGGGTGATGACTAGCAGCGATTCTCAACATTAAACAAACAGATTGATTAAAAGAGAAACGTGTGTATATATGATTGATGTGTCAGTGTATGTTGTGACTTAGTTTCTAATGCAAGATTAACTAATGCGAGGATGCTCTTATTCTAATGCAAGCGAGTCTCCGAAACAGTATGCAGCCCATATTAAGCCGTTTCTTCATATATAGGGATTTGAACCCGTACCATGAATTATACTCTTGTACTCAACATGTTTTTGAAGATACAACGTGACTGAGGAGTTTGCAGACGTGGTCATGTCCCACCAATGCAATACACTCATGGTGTCTATGTTTGCCACTACTACCCAGCGTACCGGACCTCACTCAAAAATCTGACGAACGTAGGGTATCCGCAGCATAGGTTAGCTAGAAGCATTCCCTGTGGCCCCTTAGTTGATAGACCGTAGTCTATGGCTTTTTCGCCTTTCTTGATATAGAGCATGACGGAGTTCCGAGGGTCGATCCCCTAGCTCCGACAGGAATCTCTCCCGCCCTTATCATGGCACTTCAGAAATTACCAGACGAGATACGGATCCCGTGCTCCCAACTCGTGAGAAAGCACAGACCGTATCCCTCTGACAGGAAGGATACAACCAATAACACCATCTAGTGTTGGCCTATAGAATAGGTTGGATCATAAGGTATCACCCTTAATTTCAACTCTTTCCCTTCGGCGAAAAATGATAATAAATAAGGGTTAAGTAGTAATAGCCATAAGTTGCTACCCTGACGATGTCACTAACCTTAAACATTCTGAGGGATGGCAACAGTATTAACACAACATGCTAGGTCTTAAGTTAGACTTCGCAAGATAATTCTACTAGGTGCTCAACCTAGACTTACCAGAATCCCTAAGGATCCTGTTCACAGCCTATCGATCCAAGACCCCGGCAATACGAACGTATTCGCATGCTACTGCCCTAAACTTGGATTCCGTCTACAGTTCCGGCCCACGATCAACCTACACCGATTAAGATCTGATGGTGCACGAGGGGTGACTCGTCCACAGTCCACGAGGAGTAAAATAAATACATGTCTTGATGGTCGATGGCTCCTAGTGTAATGATATCACCCTAGACGAGCACAATAACTGTGTACTAGCTAATAAGATACATACGAGCAAAACAACTTACATATAAGCAGACTAGCTATGCATGAGCCAAACAAATTACATGCAAGTCAACTGGCTATGTATGCGACAAATGAATCGTATAGAAGCAACCATAAAAGCCATCTAACAACGTAGAAGCTAAATAACATGCTACTAGCAAAATTTGATCTTTTATATTTAGAAGCAACAGAAGAATCTTCTAATAGCCCAATATAAACATACCACTAAAGAGAACTTGATCTTTTATACACAAAGGCAACATAAAAAGCCTTCTAACAACCTAGAAACAATTAAACATGCTACTCTTAACAGAATTCAACAAAATTGGACTTTTTAGAAAGGTGAGAACATCTACTACAACTCTCTAGTTGTAAACTTTCTTGGATTAAGTCAATAAAAGGTACAAAAACCTCGAACAATCTAAACAGCGAAGCTTCAGCCAAATGGCCAGCTGTTGTGACTTATAACGGTCATAACTCCTACTCCGCTTATCGGAAACTAACCAAATAGTACATTTTGGAATAGTGAGAAACTCTACTACAACTCTCTAGTTGAAAACTTTTCTAAATTCAGTAAGTATGAGGTACAAAAACTTCGAACAATCTAGACAGCGGCTTCAGCCAAAAAGCTAGCTGCTGTCAATCTTGTAAAGATCATAACTCCTACTCCGCTTATCAGAATCTAACCAAATAGGACATCCTGGAAAGGTGAGAACCTCTACTACAACTTCCTAGTTAACAACTTTCTCAGATTCCTTATGGAATTCATTTTCCCGCTCTTTGAACACAATTCAAGAACAACAAAAGCATAGCCAAAAGCTGAAACTTCCTAATCTCATAACTTTTGGTATACTTATCAGAATCTAACAAAATTGGGCTTTCTGGAAAGGGGAGAACATTTAATACAACTTTCTACTTGACCAATTTTCTAGATTCCTTGTAGAGCTCAGAATCTATCTCTTTGAACATAATACAAAAATCAACAAAAAAGCACAGCAAAAGCTGAAACTTGTAAAACTTATAACTTTTGCTATACTTATCGAAATCTAGCAAAATTGTACTTTTTGGAACGGGGAGAACATCTACTACAACAACCTAGTTAACAACTTTCTTAGATTCCTTATGGAATTCAATTTCTTGCTCTTTGAACACAATTCAAGAACAACAAGAAGGACAGCAAAAGTTACAACAAAAGCTAAAACTTGTAAAGCTCGTCACTTTTGTTATACTTACCAGAATCTAACAAAATTATACTTTCTAGAAAGAGAAGAACATCTACTACAACTTCCTAGTTAACAACTTTCTCAGATTCCTTCTGGAATTCAATTCCCCACTCTTTGAACACAATTCAAGAACAACAAAAAGGACAGCAAAAGTTACAACAAAATTTGAAACTTGTAAAGGTCGTAAATTTTGCTATACTTATCAGAATCTAACAAAATTATACTTTCTGGAAAGGGGAGAACATCTACTACAACTTCCTAGTTAACAATTTTCTCAAATTCCTTATGGAATTCAATTCTTCGCTCTTTGAACACAATTCAAGAACAACAAAAGACATCACAAAGCTGAAACTTGTAAAACTCGCCACTTTTGCTATACTTATCAGAATCTAATAAAAATCAGCTTTCTGGAAAGGGGAGAACATTTACTACAACTTTCTAGTTCAACTCTTTTTCAGATTCCATAAGGAACTCAAAATCCAGTCCCTTGAACACAATTTAAAAACAACAAAAAGCACAGCAAAAGTTGAAATTTGTAAAGTTTATAACTTTTGCTATACTTATCGGAGTATAGCAAAATTATACTTTCTGGAAAGGGGAGAACATCTAATACAACTTTCTGGTTAACAACTTTCTCAGATTCCTTATGGAATCAATTCCTTGCTCTTTGAACACAATTCAAGAACAACAAAAAGGACAATAAAAGTTACAATAAAAGCTTAAACTTGTAAAGGTCGTAACTTTTGCTGTACTTATCGGAATCTAACTAAATCGGCCATTTTGGAAAAGGGAGAACATGTACTATAACTTTCGAGTTGAACACACGTTTTTAGCTTCAATCAATAAGAGGTGCAAAAACTTCGAACCATCCAGACAGTGAGCTTTAGCCAAAAAGCTGGCTGCTGAGATCTGTAAAGCAAATAACTTTTGCAATACTTATCGGAATCTAACAAAATTGGCCACTTTGGAAAGGGAAGAACATCTACTACAACTCTCTAATTGAACACTTATTCAGATTCAATCAGTAAGAGAATCACCCACCTTTGATGGAGAGAAAAACAAACAAACTCCTAATGATCTCCTACAACGATCGAGCGAAGCCTTCTCCTCCTAGATCAAGCCACCAAATTTGCTTCTCCTCCTAGTGATGCAAGCAACCCGAGCCTCCCTCTTCTTGATCCTTGAAAATGTCGGCCTCCTCCTTGGATTCGGAACACAATAGCACACAATCTCACAACTCCTCAATCTTTTGCCTCACTAAATTACTTCTCTTTATTTTCTTTCTATTCTTTTCTTTCAAAAAATCTAAGTGTGAACATGAAGAGTATAGGAAGGGGTATTTATACAAAATTTTAGGCTGAATGTAGTGCTAGGATGTGATCAAATGGTTAGAGATCAATGGTCTAGATGAACTAGGGAGTTATGAAAACTACCCATGATGAACAACCACCTCTCCACCACTTCCATCACTCCTATTCCTCCATCTACAATCCGGCCTATGGGGGAAAGTGTGCAATGCACACCCTAGTACTTGCACGTGCCAGCTAGTACCCCCTCCTTACAAGAGTACATGTGAATAAAAATTTAATTGTTCATGAAAAGATTCTACACTACAAGTTGGATTGTTTTAAAAGAGGAATAAGTTAAATGGGCTCACTAATGGGCCAATTTAACCATGGGTTTAAATCATTAAATTAATTAATTAATAGAGTAGGCTTTAAAAGACAATTGGGCTTAGATTTTACTTAGGCTTTAAAACAAAATAATTTTTTTGGAAAAATAAAGAGGAACATATACTATATAAGAAATATATTTTATACGATAAATTATACCAATGAAATTATACGTGCAAAATACGTAAAATCACAAAATCTCATAAATCAAATCTAGGGTGTCACAACACTCCCTCCTTAGAATAGTTCCGTCCCAGAACTACACATAAAGAGTGAGAAAACAAGAAATACAACAAAGAGATAAGAAAAGAAAAGAAAAGAAAGATACAATCACACAAAGAGCTCAGGATGATATTTCATCATCCTCTCCTCTGATTTCCAACTAGCCTCTTCAACAAACTGGTTTCTCCAGACTACTTTGACCATCGGTATCGTCTTGTTCCTCAGGACTTTTTCCCGATGATCCACAATCTCAACCGGAAGCTCAATGTAACTTAGATCCAACTGCAAACCCTCCGGTAGTTCGGGCAAATGATGACTTGGATCTGAAATGTAACCTCTCAGTATAGACACATGGAAGACATTGTGCACATGAGACAACTCTTCCGGCAACTCTAACCGAGAAGCAGCTTTCCCAATCCGCTTCAATATCTTGTATGAGTCTATGAATCTTGGAGCTAACTTCCTACCTTTGCCGAAGCGAATCACACCCTTGCTAAGTGAAACCTTCAGAAAGACAAAGTCACCAACCTCAAACAAAAGGTCCCTCCTCTGGTTGTCTGCATAGCTCTTCTGCCTACTCTGAGCATCCACCAACCTCTTCCTGATCAATCGTTCTTCTCAGAGTTCTGTTGCTCAATCTCAGGCCCAAACATCTGCCGCTCTCCAACTTCGAACTAACAAACAGGTGTTCTGCATTTCCTGCCATACAGAGTTTCGTACGGCATCATCCCAATACTAGTCTGAAAACTATTATAGTAGGCAAACTCTACCAGAGCCAAGTGCCTTTCCCAACTGCCTCCAAAGTCTAGTACACAACACCAAAGCATATCCTCAAGAATACGGTTGAGTCTCTTGGTCTGCCCATCAGTATGAGGATGAAAAGCAGTGCTAAAATCCGTCTTGGTACCCAAAGCTGTCTGAAGACTTCTCCAGAAATGCGAAGTAAACCATGCATCCCGATCAGACATAATGGTTAACGGAACACCATGAAGCCAGACGATCTCGCCAACATACAGCTCAGCCAATTTGTCCATCGACGAAGTGAGTTTCATCGTCAAGAAGTGAGCGAACTTGGTTAGTCGATCGACTATGACCCAAATCGCATCATTGCCCTTTGAATTCTTGGGCAAACCCGTGATGAAATCCATACTGATGTTTGTAGGATTCTGTAGGCAAGGCAAGAAACACTAGAGGGGGGGTGAATATTGTTTTATAAAAATTAATTGCGAAAATAAAATTTATCTTCTGTTCAGTAGACTGTAAAAAGAAGTTCATTTGACTGAGGCATCAAAGTAGAAGAGTGTTTTGATACAACTTTGATAAGTCGACTAAATACAAAAAGGCAGTCGACTTGCCAGAAGAGTTTCTGAAAGATTGTAATACCAGTCTGATCATTCGACTTAAGATGGGAATCCAGTCGACTTACCAGAATGGTTTTGAGAGAATTGAAATGCAAGTAATAAAAGATTCAAGTGATACGACCACAGAAATTCCAACCACAGAGTACACACGATGTATCCTGGTTCGGTCCTCCCAACCTACATCCAGTCCCCAAGCGACCCACTTGATATTTTCTACTATTCTTGAAAAATGTACAAAAATACTCTATGGCGTTAGACAACAACCTTGTCCAACCCGTAGTCCTCTCTCACTACTAGAAAGAGCAACCCACTATTCCACCAAGAGTGAAAACCTGACTCTACACCTTAGAGTCCAAGTCTTCAACCGAGAGGAAAAGAAAACAATAAAATTGTTTACAATCAACCTATAGCGTTGTTGTGATTGTGATTTTGTACGTGGCTATTCGGTTGACTTTTGAATTCAATCCAAAATGAAATCAATGTTATGTTGGATTGAACTCAGAACCAAGTCTTAAGAATTAGAGTGTTTGAAAAGAAACTTTTTATCTTTGAAAGTAAGAACACTTAAAACCTTTTCTCAAAAGTCTTAGGAACCCTTCCATGGTGATTCTAAGCCTCTATTTATAGAGTAGAATCCCTGGAAGTTGTAAAAATAGTTCTTACAACTGTTTACAAATGGATATATCTTTTTGAAATCAGAAATCTGTCAAAACGGCTTGAACAGTCGACTGGGTTTCCGTTATGAGTCGACTGGCCAGAGTTTGAAGAAGCTCAGACAGTTTTGTACAGGTACAGTCGACTGGTCCTTAATGGCAGTCGACTGGTACTCAACAGCTGACCTAGTTCAAACTGTTTTGACCTTTATTTTTGAAAACCACACAGTTATAAAATTATATGTGAGTGTGTGTGTGTGACAAGGCTTTTACATCAATCTAAGACTCAACAAAAGAAGATTACATTTGTTTTTACAAGACACAAAATATAAGACATTGAAGCTTTTGTCTTGACTTGAGTCTTTAGTCATGAGAGAAGCTTTAACCATTGTCCTTGTCTGAAGATTTGCTTGATCATTCTTCAGCTTTAGAACAACTTGCGTGATCAATTTGCTTTGAGGCCTTTGTGTATCATACATGATAAACTTTGATACAACCTACAATATATGAGAGGTAGCACGACAACTTTGCATTGTGTTATAATCATCAAAATCAAGAATCAACAATGTTTTCCTACTTCCATTTCGGAATAGGTAACGGTTGCAAAAGACCTCCGGATTTTTGATTCTCGGCTTTGACCTGCTGACAAATCTCACACCTCGCCACGAACTCGATCACAACTTGCTTTAGACCTGACCGTCAGAATTCCGTTTAATGTCCCTGTTCATCTTAGTACTTCCAGGATGTACAGTCCAAAGAGTACCATGTGCCTCCTGAAGAATACTTTCTTTCAAGTCCGACTGATCCAGAACACACAGCACCTCATCCTTGGTCTGAAACTCGGACAACCTGCCAGCACGGACCTGCTCCTTCATCTTCTGAATCTCCGCATCTTCCTTCTGACTTGCGATAATCCTTTCATTCAGCTTTGGTTGAAGCCTCTGAGCTAAAGATGATCCCAAGGCTTGCAGAACGACTTCAATACCAGCCCGATCCAACTCATCTGCCAGCTACCTCTGAGTTGTGATCAAACTAGCCAGGCTACTTTTGCAGCTAAGTACATCAGAAACAACATTAGCCTTCCCAGGATGGTACTTAATCTCCGGACGAATGTCCTCAAGTACTTCTGGTCATCTCCTTTGCCTCAGATTCAGATCTTTCTACTGATAGATGTACTTTAAGCTCTTATGGTCCATGTACATGTTCAGCTTCTCACCATACACGTAATGTCTCCATTGCTTCAAGGCGAAGATAATCGCAGCCAACTCCAGATCATGAATCGGATAATTCTTCTCATGTGGTCGTAGTTGTCTAGACCCATAAGCGATCACTTTTCTTTTTGCATTAAGACTCAACCAAGCCCACGATGTGAAGCATCGCTGTAGACATCATACTCAACTCCTGCTCTAGGCAAAGCCAAAATGGGTGCAGTAGTCAGTCTCTCTTTCAACTCCTGAAAGCTTGCCTCACACTGCTCAGTCCACTTGAAGTTCACGTTCTTCTTGGTCAGACCAGTGAGCGGCACGCCTATCTGAGCATAGCCCTGGATAAATTTCCTGTAATATCCAGTCAGCCCAAGAAAACTCCTGATTTTCTTCACTATAGTAGGCCTTGCCCAATTCTTCGCCGCCTCTATCTTCTGCAGTCAGTTGCCACTCCCTCCTTAGAAAGATGTGACCCAGGAATGCCACTTCAGATTTCTAGAAATCGCACTTGGATAACTTGGCATACAACTCATGCTCCTGGAGCTTCTGCAAAACTACCGCCAGATGCTCCGTGTGCTCCTCCTCTGACTTGGAGTACACAAGGATATCATCAATAAACACCACGCCGAAAGAATCAATGAACGGCCTCAGAACTCTGTTCATCATATCCATGAAAATTGCAGGTGCATTCGTCACTCCAAACAGCATAACTAAGAATTTGTAATGCCCGTGTCGAGTTCTGAATGCATTCTTATGCAGATCTTCAGCTTTCACTCGAACTTGATGGTTACCTGATCGAAGATCTATTTTGGAGAAGACAGCTGCTCCTTGAAGACGATCGAATAGGTCGTCAATTCGGAAAGTAGGATACTTATTCTGAATAGTGACCTTATTTAGCTCCTGGTAATCGATGCACATCCTCATCGAACCATCTTCTTCTTTACCAAAAGCACCGGTGCTCCCCAGGGCTATGCACTCGGTTGAATAGAGCCTTTCTCCAACAGTTCCTCAATCTACCGTTTAATCTCACCCTGCTCTACGGGTGCCATCCTATACGGTGCCTTGGAAATAGGTGCACTCCCTGGCTGAATGGTAATGCTGAACTCCACATCACGATGCAGGGGGGAACCCAGACAAATCTTCCAAGAACACAGTCGGGTAGTCCCGAACCACAGGAATTTGCTGCACCTCTGCAGGAACATTCCTCTTGCTGATACCTGCCACCAGACCAAAACATCTCTTCTTCCCTTGGAAAGTGACTTCAGGACCACCTGGAGCCTTCACTGTTACTTCCTTGGTCTTGCACTCGATGTTTGCACTATATACCGACATACAATCAATGCCAATGATCACATCGACTCCCAAGACATTCAGCTCGATCAGATCAATCCCGAAAATTCTGTCCCCAATCACGATCTCACAGTCCGCATAGTACCGATCCGTGGTTAGAGTCTCCCCTGATGAAGTAGCTACTGCCAAGACCTTTCCTGGAAAGGCTTTCGGTTTGACTCACAAAACTTTAGCAAACTTAGGTGATACAAAAGTTTGAGAGGACCCCGTATCGAACAAAACAACAGCTTTCTTTCCATTCAAAATAAGTTCTCTTGTTACATAACACACACTCGTTACATAACAGTTCACTATAAAAGCGGGAAAAGAGAAACAACAGAAAACACCCTAAACATCCTCCCTCGTACTAGTGATGATGTGATCCACCTCATCAGCATCAGCTTCAGTCAAGGCAAATACTTGCCCCTGCTGGTACGACTTCCAACTTCCTGCGTCGGTCCACTACGGGTGACATTCTGTGGCTTGAGGTATTGAGACTTGTAATGTCTCGTCTCACCACAGTTGAAGCAAGTCACCACAGGAGGTCTCACCCAATTGGTTCCGGGTCTCCCAGCTATGTTGACAGCATTTGCTCTTGTAACCCCTGTTTTTCGTTTTATGTATTTTTGAGTGTATTTTTCATTTTGGTGTAATTTCTCTCTTTGTATTCCTCTTGTATTTCTTTTGGACCGTATATTGAATTTTTATTTCAATGTATTTTCATATTTTTTTTAATTTGTCTTCTTTGATTGAGTTCTTGAATCGTTGTCCGTCTTTTGATTCGTCTCTTTTGCTCGTGCCATTATTTTCGACTCTCACTGTTAAATTTATTTATTTCTTTTTATTTACACTTTGTTATTTTAATTCATTCATTTGTGCCCTACCACATTTTGGATTTTTGTACTCAACTCACACATATACCCAATACCCATCTAAAAACCCATTATCCCATTCTAATATCCATTACCTATTTTATATCCTATACTATACTGTTTTATATAATTCTTAACCCACTAATTAATCACCTTATTTATATATCCAAACCTATATAAATCTTCTACTATCCTAATCCTACACCAACAACCCAACTAATTAAATCCCCATGCCCAACTACATTACCATTCGGATTGCAGTGTGAATTTATCCTTTCCTATTACTTTAAAACTTACCTATTATCATACCATATATCCTTCCTATATATCCCCATACCCGAGCCTAAGTCTACCCAAAACCACTAGACCCAATTGCTGCATATTTTTCGCCTGCATGATGTGTCACCTCCCCTTTATTCAAACCCTAATACATATGTACTCCTATATATCTTGCAACCTTGCCCCATGTTATATATATATATATATTTTTTCCATTGCACCCTATTTTCGTGCTTCATCTCTCCCGTTTCTCTCCATCGTCGTCTCGCGCTCTCTTACTCTTGGGTTTTTATTGCGCGTGCTCGAGTGCGCGTGTGGATCGTTCCTGAAGATCGTGGATTTTCGTTCGTGGGTTTTGCTCCTACTTTTGAGTTCGTTGTTCTTTATCCCGATTTAAGGTAAGTAACTTGTACTTCAATTCATTTGTTTGATACAAGTCCCAAAGTTCACCTATAGTGTAGTTTGGTCTAGAGACAACCTTTGATTGTGTTTTTCTTGATGGGTTTTGTCTCTATTGTGATATTTTGGCCATAGAATGACTCACGACACAATCTTGATATGAAACAACCTAGGATTTCGCCCGTTCTTGATTTTTAATCGTGTATGTGAAATTTGTGTGAATTTGTGTTTTGATTGAGATCCATATGATATATTTGGTGTGGATATGTTAATAATCCTAAATCATGATGTTGAGACACTTGGTAGGCTTTATTTCAAGTTTGGAAGTGTTTGGATCAATATTCTTGAATCTATGGTGTTTTTGTTCTTAAGGGTGAAATCTGTATTTTCTTGCTGTTCAGTTTTGTTTGCTGTTTTCGTCTATGCTACAGTCAGTATTGGAATTTCAGTATAAAATATGAGTTTTAGATAATTTCGTCTATTTTCAAACCCCTCTAACCTTGCTTGATTTTGATTTCGTATGACTGAGTTATGACTGTTTTAGTACAGAGGTGTCGATCTTTTCTAGATTCTGTTTTTGGGTAATTTCGATAACAAAATATTTTCAAGAACTATGCTATACATATTATTTTGATTCGAAACTTTGGTCAGTGTTTCTTTATTGAGTTATGGATTACCTAGAATTTTGATGAATTTTATTGACAAATTTTTATGTAATATTTCATGCTCGTTTCTAAAATGTATACTTGATGTATTTTGCTCGCTGTTCTGTAAAGAATCCTATTTTTACTATGATTCCTTATACTGTATGAAAAATATTTATGAAATGTGAAAGTCAGTATATTATATCTATTTTCATCTCTCTTTGGCGAATTGGATTTCGTTTCTGGTTGTGAGATATCTTAGTTTTCGTACAGTAGTGTTGGGATTTCTAGATTTGCTAAACTATGTTTTCTTGATGCTTTCGTATTTTTGATGACTGATCTATTCTTACTGGAATATTACAAAACTTTATATTTTGGTTCTAGACATATAGAGGAATACCCCAGATTTTTCATGAATTTATTCGAGAGGTTTTGATGTTGTTTTTCTGACTGAGAACTTGTTTTCCTGATTTCTGACTGAACATGTTTTCTGTTTTCGAACCTGTTTTGAGTTATGATGTTGTGAATTACTATATGACTTAATTATACTCGTTAGATTCCGGTGGATGTCTATTTTGCAGATCCTTCGACGGATCCAGATTTTCATTTCTGTAGCGACGGGATTCACTGTTTTAGTACTGTACTGTCATGCTGACCTGAATATGAACTACACTGTTTTGCTCGTTTATGTGACTGTATAACATCTTCGATTGTTTATTTGTTGCCCTGAACCTAATACTGATCATACCATATTAGTTTGACACTATTTTGTACACATTCATACCTATTTGATGACCATAATAAATGTAACCAAGTCGGGGTTTAAGAGAAAGATCTAGTAGTGGGAAATTATAGAAATATGTACTTGGAAGGGGGCCCGTGTTTCCCATACTGAGCATCTGTTATACTGTTATACTGATTACCTGACTACACACTTCCTTATAGGAAGGTGTACTCGGAGGAGGACCAATAGGTTCTGACTGTTACTGTTACTGATTACCTGACTGCAGACTTCCCTATAGGAAGGTGTACTCGGAGGAGGACCACTAGGTTCTGACTGTTACTGCTACTGTTACTGATACCTAAGTACACTACCCTATATCATCCCCTACGAAATCTTCAAACTTCACTATTTTGAATGTAGCAACCATGCGATAAAAGGATGGCGCATGAAGTGCTACCTAGCTAGTAATACACATAAGGACTATAAGAACATAAGACTGATACTGTTACACTGACATTGTTATACTGTCACACTGACACTGTTATAGTATTATACTATTATACTGTTACACTGATACACTTAACATACGGCTACTGATACTTTTATCTGATACTGCTACTAGACACTGTTAGTTTCCATACGACACTGCATTCGACATAAAACATTTGTATTGTTAGTATACCATGCTAGTTGACTTCCATGCTATTAGTTAGTTTTCCCATGTGCTTGTATCCTACATTATTTGTGACCCGTGACTTGTAATTGACAGGGTACTTGTTTTCTTCTTTTCTCCTTTTCCTGCAAATTACTAATTGCAGATCAGGATGGATGACTACCAGATGGTATTGGCGAGATGATGTATTAGTGCTAGAGATTCTGCTTTATTATATTTTTATTGTTGCTTGAACATTGAATAAAGTGTATTTGGTTTATTGGATAATATTTGTTTTTGTCCAGACTCTGATGTATTTGAGAATATTGTAGTTTGTTTCAAGTAAATTTCTGTTGGTATCTTGTTTCAATTATGCATGTTGGTTGATACTTTTTCTTCCGACTTTGATTATTTGTGTGAGATATTGTAAAGATTCTTGAACAGCCTATGGATGATGGAAATCATTTACTGGGCTTTTGTTACGTATCTGTATTCCGTATTCTTTTTGGGAAGCGGGGCGTGACAGCTCCCGTTGGTTTGAACGTCTGGGCTGACGGTTGTCCCCTGAAATTTCCAGAAACTACGGGCCTCTTCCCAACATTCCAATTGGTCCTCCGATTCTGAACAGCATGGAACTGCTCCATATTTGCCTCAGTGGCTGTAGCTCGTTTGACCAACTTGTCAAACCTCCTAATACCGAGGGGTATCATCCTGGATCTCAGACTAGGCCTCAAACCATGCTCAAACTTTGGAGCCTTTTTCACCTCGTCCATCACCAGGTCGGGCGCATTCCTCGAGAGCTGAGTGAATCTTATCTCATACTCCCTAACCGACATGCTGCCCTGCTGCAGCGCTAGAAACTCCATGGCCTTCTTCTCCTAGATGTCTGAGGGAAATTAATGACTGTGGAATTCCTCCAAGAATTCATCCCAGCCAAGAACAATACCTCCCATCATCCTCTTCATCGACTGCCACCACACCACCACATCTTTCTCGAACTGCAGCGCCACCAACTTCACCTTGCTGCACTCCGGAGTCTCCAAGACTTCGAAGATAGTCCCTACCTGTCGGATCCAATTGTCAGCCGCGTCGGGGTCTGACTTCCTCTCAAATACCGGTGGTTTCATCCGCTTGAATGATTCCACGAGTTTGATTGATTCGGGTATTGGATTCGTAGGCACCCTTCCTTGATTCTGATTCATGGCAACGGCATTGAGTGTCTGATATACCCTCGCTAGTTCCGTTTCCAAGTCCAGACCTTCACTATTTCGAGCTTCTTTTCTAGCCATATTCTAATACAAAAGATCCATTAAATTCGAAGTATAAACATGAATTTTAAATCAACTTTTCATTTCATTGAATTCCAAACTTTATACATTCGAATTTAAAACATTCCTGACATCAAATGAAAGCAGTAATAGGATACAACAGTCTAGTTCCTACGGTTCCTTTTGGCTTCACGAAGCTCTCCCCGTAGTTCCTCCACTTCCTGCTTCAGTACATCGTACATGCTTTTCCTCTTCTCGAGTTTCCAAACATGATGACTGAGAGTTGCAATGCTCTCTTTGCACTTCGCACACTGTACCTGCAGCAGCTCCGCTCTCTCCCTCTGAGTCTCTACATGCCTCTGAAGAAACACAATAAGACTACTCAGGACTGGTTCTTTCTCATCGGAGGAATCATCAGATGAATCTGGAGGTGGATTGATCTCTCGGGACTCAGGTCATTCCTCTTCAAATTATTCAGGATCTTCCTCGTCTGAATCAGCTTGCCCGAGGTAGTAATCTTCCTCAACTATGTGCCAGTCATCGCCTCCATCTGGGTCGAAGTGGTCCGCCATCTTAGGGAAAGGAGAAGAAAAAACATAAATTATAGAGCAACACAAATGTAAGTGACTTACATTTAAATCTCTAGACTCAACACACGCCCTAATGTCCACTTCTAGGGTGTCGTTCCTTATAAATTTGTACTACTTGGAAGCGTGGCTCTGATACCACTCTGTAACACCCCGAATTCCAAAACAGACTGAATTCAAAGTTCCACAGGATCTTTACACTTCTTTCGTACAATTTTACAAGGAAATAAAAACTTTTTGTTACATCAGAGTTTACAATTACATTACATATTCACAGCGGAAGAAAATTACAACAATTTACATAAATTGAAATGTACAACACTTGAATCATTCTTTAATCAGCGTGCATTCTTTAGTCTTATTAACCACTTTATCCTGCATAGAAATTGTTGGTGCGTCAGTTGCTTACAACAGACGAAAACAGTATAACGATTCTCAAATACTTAAACAAACCACAAACTTGATCACAAACAGAACTACAAGGGGTTATCTTATCGATGTCGTGTTGTGCGGTGCACTTAGTTCTTAATGCAGTTATTTATATTAGATGACACTAATGTGCACTAGTTCAGATTCTATGCATCCCATACTACATAGGTCTGAGGGACAAGCCCTTAACTGTTCTTCATCTTGTAGGGTTCAATCCCTCGCCATGACTTAAACTACAACTGTAACTACTATAAGTATCATAGATGTTCTATAAATTACAAGCTCATGTCCAGACAGCTTGGAGGGGAATCCCACGTCATGTCACGATGCATCGTGAAGAACCTATGGACAATTCAACCTCCGTCATGGGACATGACACCACCCGCAGTCACCAAACACCCCACGAGCGTCGCCTGTGGTACGGACTCCTGGAGACATATCCACGTCATGTCATGACGCATCGTGAAGACATCCTGTGAATATTCTCACTCCGAGGCCCTCATACTCGCGTTTTTCTCTTATTTTCATCACGTCTTCACTATGTATCTAGTCCTTAGTTATTTGAATCATGAACAAAATTAATTTTCTAGAGTTAGCCCTTCCATTATACCGTTCTTAACCATTTATATCACATGACCCAAATCTTGGTCGTTTCGTTTCAAATCTCATTTCAACATATTTCTTTTCGATGCCGGTATTAGGCTTAGCTACACTCTAGTTCTCAATTTCAATTCATAATCACAAAAATTGAGTTCTCATACTCATATAGTCTTTTCATAGTTCAAATAAATATCCATCTCCTTTCCATAATTCAATGTTCAATTTTAATTTATAACATTCTCATTCAAACAAATAAGTCTCAATAATTCCACTTAGTTTTCGTACTACTATTTCTTTTCCTCCAAAAATTAAAATCAGATTTCTCATTTAACTTTCAGTGCATACATTACCCAAAATAATAACAAATTCCATAATGAACACACTTCAAGTTCTTTTTATACAAAATTCCCTCTTATAAATCTCTTATAACTCAAACATCACTTTTGTTCTTATACTTATGCAAAATATCGATTTTACAGGGTTCTACTCAATTTTTCTTCTCACACTATTTAATTTAAGTCGAAATAGTGTACAAATATTTTTCGTGAAGTCTATTTTTTTATAACAGTTGTCGGATTTTTTTCGAATTTTTAAAGTCACAAAAATCACAAAAAACATTAAAAAAATCATAAAGTTTTTAATTTGCTCGGGTTCAGGAATCGAACCAGCGACCACAGACAAAGCTAACGCACGCGCTAACCAAAGGGGCAGAGCGCAACCATGTCACAGGGATGGCTCGAATTCATATGGGTCCATTTTCCCGAGTTCGGATTTCTCCAAAAAAATAAAAACAAAAGTCTCTTGTTCGGTTTCGAACCCGAGACCAAGGCCAGACCCACGCTACAGTAAGCGCGCCCAAACACACCCACTAACCAATTAGGCTAAGTCGCTAAACTGATATGAGTTGGGTTTTTAGGGGGTTTGATCCTAGTTTCAGTTCATTCGAGTTTTTATGAAAATAACTAATTTTAATTTCGTTTCTTCTCCACTTTCATTCAAAATTTCCAGAATACAACTTTTATACATTTCTAACATATCAGTAAATTAAATCTTGATTTTTGACAAAAAAACGTCACTTTCCTCTATGAATACGATTTTGTCTACAATTTCAAAAATGTACAAACAAATGTCGTTTCTTTTGTAAATTTGCATTCAAACTTCTCATATTTCTTTCTGATTATGAATATTATTATTGCTTAATCATTTCAGTAACAAAATCCCTCTTTTCTCATAATTAACATTTGAGATAGCAAATTCACCACTAAGCATGATTATCATTTCGATCCAATTAAGCATATAATCATGTCTCCTTAGTATAGCACAAATCATCAATTAATGCATGGTAGCATGGTCAATATTAAACTAACTATCAAAATTTGCAACTAATTATCATTCTTTTCACACATAATCAAGCATTCTAATTTGTCTCATTCTTATAACATATGGCTAGAATAACTATGTTTCTTTTCAAATGCATCAACCATACTCTAGCATGAACCTAATTAGAAGTGTAAGAGAATCACCCACCTTTGTTGGACAGAAAAACAAACAACTCCTAATGATCTCCTACAACGATCGAGCGAAGCCTTCTCCTCCTAGATCAAGCCACCAAATTTGCTTCTCCTCCTAGTGATGTAAGCAACCCGAGCCTCCTTCTTCTTGATCCTTGAAAATGCCGGCCTCCTCCTTGGATGCAGAACACAATAGCACACAATCTCACAACTCCTCAATCTTTGCCTCACTAAAATTACTTCTCTCTATTTTCTTTCTATTCTTTTCTTTCAAAAATTCTAAGTGTGAGAATGAAGAGTATAGGGAGGTGATATGGCTAAAAGTGGGGTTAAATCAGAACCATTCAAAATAGGCACGAATCTCAAAGTCCCAGGGGCAAGATGATAATCTCGCCTAAAGATGGGTCCGAATTGGAAATCGGGTCCTTCCTCCTGGACCTGTTAGCCCATTAACGGATCTAACCAGTTGAGAGCGGATCTCAACCCGTTAGGGGCCAATCCAATAGGATCCGAACAAATCCTGGCTCCCCCCTGATCTTGAGGAGGTGGTTATAACCACTCGTATCCTACCGCACCGGAAAGTAGGGATCTTATCTGATCCTAAAAGAGATCCCCATGGGCGACTATAAGACCCTCCTGTGCTCCTACTGTAGAAGGTAATCATACTTTGCACACTTGAGCATTTTACCTTTCTCTTTTTAGGTGTATTGACTTGATCGTAGGAGGGTTCGTTGACGGGATTCATCCTGGTGTCTCGAACGTTTGTACAGGTCGCAAGGGAGCACAAAGGAGCCAGCCAGTTTCTAAGGAAGAAGAAAGGGTAGATCTTTGTGAGTTCCTCAAGAACCGACAAATCTCATCTGCTGCCCCCACACCCGAATTCAGCGGCAACAGATTGGCGCTGTCTGTGGAAAACTCCACTCAATAAGCAATCTCCTTTTCCTCCTTCAACCCACCTAACTCCTAGCCATGCTTCCCAGAAGAGACCCACGAACTCCAACTGAAGGACAACTTCCTCTCACCCTCCTCCTCCTGCATAGGGGGATCTCCCTCATCCCAACCAGCCAACCCAACAGCTCGATCCTCAGGTTCCACAGTCCGTCCGCCAGCCTTCGGGACCCCAGGCTGTAGTGGGGGAACCCTCCCAACGGAGTTGTCACAAACAACCTGTCCATCAGGTTCAGGTCTCCATCCATAATGCCGACACCGACTCTATGGCATCCTATACTCCCCCCACTCCAAAGGACCTGCGGAAGTGATCAACAATTGGCAGACTGAGCATGGACCCGATCTCCGTACTCAGCTGGAGAAGAGGCGGGCCCAAGGGTCGAACCCTCGTCACGAGCAGGCCAAGGGACCGTTCACCAACCCAATCAAACCGAGGGAGGTCCAACTCTCCCCGTAGGTGAATGGAGTTGCCTCGACATCGTCCAAGGCTGGAGCCATTCGCCTGGCAGAACATCAGGCGCCATGGGACCATCGCGAGCAAGGAGGCCCCATCACAAGGGCAGAATTCTAGCAATTTCAGGAGGCGGTCCTCCGAGCACTCGCTGCCCCCAACAATGCCCGTAGGGCCCCCAGTCATTGACAGGCTCCTCGCCACCCTCGCCGCTCCCGCAGTCCTCGACCAGCTCCTCACCATCCTCGCCAATCCTACAGTCCGTGATCGGCTCCTCGCCATCCTCGCCGCTCCAGAAGTCCTAGGCAGGCTGCGAGCCATCATCGGCCCTCTCCTGATCATCATCGTCGCTCTCGCAGTCCGCGACCTACCCCAAGTCACCCTCGTCTCTTGGTCAGTCCACCTCCTACTCTGAGCTATCACCGGTGCAGCCCCAGTCCTCCTCGACATGAGAACGAGTCTCGGGTTTAGCTAGATAGGACCTTAGGGAGGACTCGGTCTATCGCCGTCTCCACGAGATGGAGAGGCGCCTCGGCCAGCTGGACCAAGATGAGGGGCGATTGGCAAGGGACTTTCGTCCGAGCAGGCCCCCATTCTCCCGCGCCATTATGGAAGCTAGATTTCCTGACAACTTTAAACCTCCCCACTTCGAGACCTATAACGGGGAGACGGACCCCGCAGATCACTTTGAGAGTTTTAAAACTCTCATAATGATTCACCATGCTTCTGACTCCCTCCACTGCAAGACCTTTCTGGCCACACTCAAGGTGCCAGCTCGGGAATGGTACTCACGCTTGGCACCGGTGTCCATTTTCTCCTTCGATCAGTTTGAAGCTCTTTTCCTCATGCATTTCGTGAGCAGTCGGCACGCCGAGAAGACAAGTGACACCCTGTTGTTCCTCAGTCGAAAGAAGGGTGAACCACTGAGAGATTATGTCAAACGGTTTATGGCCGAGGCTAGGTCCATTGCTTCTTTGGAACACTCGGTTCGTACCCTCGCCTTCCAGTCCAACGTCCTCAATGCTAACCTCAGGGCGTCTCTCGCCAAGAAGCCCCCTCGAAACTTCTTAGAGCTCTTGCTTCGGAGGGAGAAGTACATCCGAGCAGAAGAAGCCATCTGTCGCCCTACCTTCGAGGCCTCCTCTTCCGGGAACAAGAGGAAGAGTACAGAAGAAGAAGTAGCTAAGAAGCTCCAGAAGGACAACGGGGGTCAGTGGCGTCCCCCTCCCCGGTTCGACAAGTTCACTTCGCTTAACGTGAGTGTATCTGCCATTCTCATGGAGATAGGGAACGAGGGCCTCCTACCGCCTCCCCGAAGGATGAACACCCCGGCAAAGAAGAGAGACCGAAGTAAGTGGTGTCGTTTCCATCGAGACCACAGGCACGATACTGATGAATGTCGGGCCTTGAAGGATGAAATCGAGGCCCTTATCCAGTGAGGGCAACTCAACCGGTTCGTTAAGAGGGACCGAGCCGATCTGCCCCCGCCACCTCGGGTGGTAACAGGCAAAACAAGTAGCGCACGGAGACTCCGGATGCCGAGGTGGAGGGCATCTTGCACTTGATTCACGGAGGCCCAATGGGGGGAGATTCCAACTCCTCCCGAAAAGCCTTCATAAGGGAGGTTAACTCCGTACAGAGCCATCCTCCTCCAAAGGGCCTCAGGGGTCCCGGTGACGTTCTCCGACAGGGACCTGGAAGGGCGTCTGTACGCCTCACTGCGATGCCCTTGTTATCAACCTACGCATGGCAAACTTCGAAGTTCGTCGTGTCTTAGTCGATAACGGTAGCTTCGTTAACATACTCTTCTTGGAAGCCTTCAAAGGCCTCCCGTTGTCCAGGGACCGGCTCAAGCCTACGGGCTACACCCTCCACGGGTTCACAGGGATCCCGATTACAGTCGAGGGAATTATAAACCTCGATGTAACGGCTAGAAAGGCCCCGAAAACTCGTACAGAGTAGATGAACTTAATGGTGGTCGACGTCAAGGCCGCCTACAACGTTATCCTAGGTAGACCAGGCTTGTCCACGCTTCAGGCCATCCCTTCAGCCTACCATTTGAAGATGAAGTTCCCCACTCCCTCAGGAGTGGGAGAAGTGAGGGGAAGCTAGGAGGCGGCACGGAAGTGCTACATGACCTCGGTGGGGGGTCCAGTTCTCTCTTTGGAACTGCTCGAACTTCCTCAGGAGGGAGGCCAAACCATCTCCGAGCCCGTCGACGAGTTGGAGGAAGTGGCCTTCTCCGAGGAGGACCCCACTCAGACGTTTCGCGTCAACAGAACTCTCTCCCCCTCCATAAAACAAAACATCTCCCGGTGTATACGGGAGAATCGTGACCTCTTCACATGGACTGCAGCGGACATGCCCGGGATCTCGGAAGAGCTCTCGATGCACCATCTGAGCGTCACTCCTGGGGTCAAACCTGTCCAGTAGAAGAGGCGAATTTTTGCCCCCGAGAGGCAACAGGTGATCAAGGAGGAGGTTGAGAAACTCCTCAACGCCCACTTTATTTAGGAGGTTAACTACCCTGAGTGGCTCTCCAACGTGGTAATGGTCAAGAAGGCCAATGGAAGTTTGTGGATATGCATTGACTTCACATATCTCAACAAGGCGTGCCCGAAGGGCCCCTTCCCTCTTTCCAACATCGATGCCCTCATCGATGCGACCTCCGAGCACGAGCTGCTCAGTTTTATTGATGCCTTCTCAGGATACAACCAAATTAGGATGTTCCCAACGGACATCCCGAATACCTCGTTCGTGACGGACCAAGGCCTCTACTGCTATCGTGTTATGCCCTTCGAGTTGAAAAATGCAGGGGCTACTTACCAGTGCCTGGTGAACAAGGTCTTCTGAGATCAGACTGGCCGAAACAAGGAGGTCTACATGTTGGTCAAGAGCACTCGGGGGCAGGAGCACACCCTCGACCTTTAAGAAGCCTTCGAGGTGCTCAGGAGACATAATATGAGACTAAACCCGAATAAGTGTGCATTCAGCATCTCATCGGGCAAATTAATCGAGTTTATGGTCAGCTAAAGAGGCATAGCGGCCAACCCCAAGAAAATCCAAGCCATTCTGAAAATGGCTCCCCTCCAATGTCAAAGAGGTGCAGAGGCTCACTGGTCGCCTCGCCGCCATCGGGCGATTTCTCTCCAAGTCTGGGGAGAAGTTCCTCCCCTTCTTCAAAGCTCTGAGGGGGGCTAAAAGCTTGGATCAGGGGCCGCCGCAGCATCAAGAGTCCTTTGACAAGCTCAAAGAATACTTATCCAACCCCCCTCTTCTGAGTAAGCCAGCACCCGGAGAGGCCTTTACATCTACCTCGCAGCCTCGGACCAAACGCTCAGTGCAGTCCTCGTGAAGGAAGAGGATAAGGTGCAAAAGCCCATCTACTACGTGAGTAAGGTGCTCCGCGACACTGAACTCCATTATTCGAAACTGGAAAAGATGGCCCTCGCCTTAGTCATGGTGGCCCATAAGCTTTGCCCCTACTTCCAATCTCATTCGGTGGTCGTCCTTACCGACCAACCGCTGAAGCAGGTTCTTCACAAGCCGAAAACGTCTGGGTAGCTCATGAAGTGGTTTATCCCTAAGCTCTCGCCGAGTCCATCTTAGAAAATACCATCCCTGACTCATGCAAGTCACCGGCCGAACCCTCCGTCTGGACCGTCTATGTAGATGGGCCCTCATGCACCGATGGAAGTGGGGCCGGCGTCATCCTCACCAATCCCGATGCCTTCGTCCTCAAGTATTCCCTTTGCCTCAACTTCTCGGCGTCGAACAAGGAGGCAGAGTATGAAGCCCTAATTGCAGGATTCTGCTTGGCTCGTAAGGCAGGTGCCGAATAGGTGAGGGTCTTCAGCGACTCCCAATTAGTGGTCAATCAAGTGTCTGGGGTGTACGAGGCGAGGGATGACTGAATGGCCAGATACTTAGCAAAGGTATCGGAGCTTCTCACTCTCTTCAGAGATGTTCAACTCCAGTAGGTTCCCCAAGAGGAAAACGCGCAAGAGGATGCCCTCTCTAAGCTCGCCTCCTCGTCCCTCCAAGGTTTAGAACGAACTGTCCTAATAGAACTTCTCCTCAAACCGAGTATCGATGAAGATGGCTCAGAGCCAATGGAAGCCTACCCCCTAATATTTGGAAAAAACTGGATGAAGCCCCTGCTCGAGTATCTCCGAGACGGTGTCCTCCCCGAAGATCTAAAAGAACCAACGAAAATCAGGACACGAGCAGAGCGGTACACACTCCTGGATGGGGTCATGTACAAATGCTCCTACACCCAAGTCGATGAGAGGCTCTATCTAAGGTGTCTCTCTCCGGAGGAGGCGCTTTATGCCTTAAGGGAAGCCCACGATGGTCTATGTGGTGCTCACTTGGGGGCAAGATCACTTGCTCGGAAACTTTTGAACTACGGATTCTTTTGGCCTACACTACTAAGTGACTCTGAAGAGTATGTCTGCCAGTGCGACTCTTGCCAAAAGTTTGCCCCAATCCGTCGCATGCCTCAAGCACAACTTGCCTCCCTGGCAAGTCCAATCCCCTTCGCAATGTGGGGATGGATTTGCTCGGACCTTTCCCTCTAGCACCAGGCCAGCTAAAATTCTTGGTGGTAGCAATAGACTACTTCTCCAAATGGATAAAGGCTGAGCCTCTCTCAATGATCACCGAGAATAGGATCCAGAAGTTCTTCTGGAAGAACATTCTCTGTCAGTTCGGGGTACCTCGCATCCTCGTAACCGACAACATGACCCAAGTTATGGGGGCTGCTTTCCACGACTTTTGCATTGATCTTGGGATTCAACAGTGCTTCTCTTCAGTGGTGCACCCCCAGTTTAACGGCCAGGCGGAGAACGCGAACTGTCAAATCCTTTCAGGTTTGAAGAAGAGGCTCAACAAGTGCACTAAGGGGCTATGGGTCGAACAACTCCCCAATGTACTTTGGTGCTATCGCACCACAAAAAGAACTCCGACGGGCGAATCGCCTTTCAACCTCACATACGGATCAGAAGCTCTTATCCCTTTGGAGGTGGGCCTACCTTCACCTCGTCTCATAGCTTATAATGAGGTGCAAAATGCGAACCAGCTTTGCAATTGCCTAGACCTCATCGACGAGATCCCCGAAAGAGCCACAATCCACCATGAGGTCTACCATCGTAGGATCACTCAAGCCTATAACAAGAGGGTACGACCAACCAACATAAAGGAAGAGGACTTAGTGCTGAGAAAGTTGTCAATTTCGGATCAAAGCAAGAGAGGCAAGCTGGCACCCAATTGGGAAGGACCATACAAGGTCTCCAGAGTTATACGCCCGAGTGCGTATCAACTTGAAGACCCGGGGGCAGGAAGATGCCAAAGACTTAGAACGCCGAGCATTTGATGAAGTACCGAGAGGGTGTCCAAACGTCGCTCCAAACTACTTCCCAGGATTGCAAAAATCTTACTTGTATCTTCCTTTTTATCGAAGCATTTGATGAAGTATCGAGAGGATGTCTAAATGCCGCTCCAAACTACTTCCCCGGATTGCAAAAATCTTACTTGTATCTTCCTTTTCATCGAAATGTAAAAGGCGGTCTGCAACTTAGAAATGGCCGCCCAGTTGTTTTCAATAAAGAGAAATTTTCCCCCCTTGCAACGTATCTATCTTTCGAGTAAATTCTTTACTTTGGGTAGTCCAACTCTACTCACAATTTTTTTTTTACAACGAGTTCAGAGTCCAACACTTGGCTCGACTCCGCTTCTACTACTCGCTTATAAGCGAGTAAGAAGTGGTTCGCCATTCAGAATTGCTCCCACAACCGTTGACTCTATCTTAAGCAACGGAGTTCATAGTCCAACACTTGGCTCGACTCTGCTTTTACTACTCGCTCATAAGCGAGTAAGAAGTGCTTTGCCATTCGGAAGTGCTTCTATTAGGCGTTGATACAAAAAGACCCTAAATAAAAAAATACGGCTGCTAGAACACAATAGAAACTCTAACGAAGTTGAGTGTCCACCTCGGCAGATGGATCCACAAGCACTAAGGCACCTTCGCCGCCCTCAGCTCCCCCTGTCACTGGCACCATAGCTAATGGCGTCTCAGTCACTACATCTTCATCGCCGGCGACCTCCTCCTCTCCTTCTTCATCTTCTTCTTCGGCGACCGTCTTCTCCTCGTCAAGGAACAAGAAGTATCCCGAGCAGTCAAAGTCGGGGATACGCTCGCCGACATCCTTCAGTGCCTTGGCATAGGCCTTGCGCATGTTCTACTCAAGGTAGCCGATCGCCTCCTTCTCTGCCGCTGCCTTGGCCTCCTTCACTGCGGTGAACATCACGAACGCGGCTTTCTCACGCTCGGATGCCCACTGCCGAGTCATCTCCTCCTTCTCTGCGATGGTGGAGTCTTTTGCCTTCGTCAATGCCTCCTCCAACAGCCGCATCTCGGTGGCTTGCATTTCGATCTTGAGTGCGGCCGCCTCTAGCTCCTTCTTGGCCTTCGAATGCTCCTACCTCTCCCGATCTTGAAGAGCTTTCAGCTCTTTCTCCTGCTCCGCCACTCGCGTAAGCAAGTGGCTAAAATGATAGATGCCTGCAAACAAAAAACGGGGGGGGCAGTGATTTAAAAGTAGAACAGAGGGAAAGGGACAGAGGTCGAACGAGAAGTCAAAGCTTACCGTCATCTGTGCTTTGGCAATCTCCAATGCCGAGTCGTCCACGGTCCCATGCTCCATCGCCACCTTGTCTTTGGGCGTAGCGAGACTACGGACGGCATCCATGCAACTCATCGAGTCGTCGAGAAAACCGTCGTGCCTAAGGAACTGCCAATCCGGCACAAAGAGCTTCTTCAGTTGGTCCATCAGAATCTCCTTGGCCACCACCGAGCGAGGCGGAGCTGACAAGGCAAGAGTGGCCGAACAATCGAGCTCCTTCGCCAGCAGAGCAACAGAAGAAGGAGCGGCCTCCAAATCAATAATGGGGGTGGCGGCACTCTCAACTCGAGCTGCCTTCGATGTGGTTGGGCGAGCCACAACATGCTTCCTCTTTTTCTCCTCGGCGTGCTTGTCGCTCAGTGCTGACCGCCTGTTCATAATGTCGTCGAAGTCCATGGCGGCGAATCCTGTGAACAAAAATATAGAAAAAAAAGGAGAGAGATTAGAATCTTGTCACACACTATTGATTAAAAAGAAAAAAAAGGCCTGTACTAGGGTCCATAGGGCTATGGCCTCCCCCAAAGAGGCTCTCCTTAGTGATCTCTTTCCAGTGCAAGGTCGGTCGATCCAAGTGGATGCCGACCATCTTGTCCTCCTCCGGACTTAGACACGGGTCCGTCTTCGCCCTCTTCAGCATGTCCTCTCTCCACACCGTGGGGATGTTCCATGACTTCTTACCCCGAACGAGGAAGTACTTGTCCCACCAACACTTCACGGAGTCGGGGTTGTCGACCAGCTTCACACCCTTCCGAGCAGTAAGGTAGAAACGGTACTCCGCCCTCATCTTCTGATGGATCTTATATAAACGGTGAAGTACTTTCATGTTCGGATCGATCCTGGCTGCCTAGCAGTGGAGGACAAATCCCGTGACATGCCTCCAAATGTTCGGCATCAGCTGAATAGGGTAGACCCCATACCACTGCAGTACTCCCCTGACAAAAGGGTGCAGAGAAAGATGAAGCCCGGCGTAGAAAGCATTGTAAGGGAAAATGCAAGTGTCGGAGGGGAGAGAAGAGCAAGATCGGACACCTGGACCCGAGACGATGAGTTCGAACTCTGGAGGGATCATGAAGCACATCCGAACCATTCGCAGATCGGATTCCTTCTGGATGCTGACGATTTTGATCGCCTCCGTGCGCTCCCTCGGATTGTTCTCCTCGTAAAACTGGGCCAGACCATGCTCTGTTCGCCTCAAATCCTCCGAACTATACTACCTGGTCCCCATAAGAGTGGATACGACGATCGAATGTCAGCCGAATGCCCCCATCCGCCGATCCCTCTCTACAATTGTCTCCACCACTGTTGAAGAAAGAGCCGCTTCGCCACCTCTACCTTCGGCGCCAACATCTTCTCCTACTTCCGGAAAGGTCAAAACGACGGTGGCCTTCCCCTTGTCGATCGAAGGAGGAGTCGACCGGGGAGGTACTTCGAACTCACTCGAGGAGAAGGCCTCTTCGCCGGACGATACCCTAGACATCTCTTTAAATTAAAATAAGTTACCTGGGAAGTGACACACGGTCGGAATGCTCGTCGAAGATTGGGAAGGACGCCGGAAGCTCTGTGAAGAGAGAAAAACTCCGGTGAAGAAAAATGAGAAAGTGAAGTAAGAGTGAAAGGGGGTGGAGACTTATAGAAAAACTTGATGGGCTTTGGCCGCACAAACTTGACCAGCCCAACAAGCCCAGAAGTCTAAGCGGTGAAGTATACGAAACGACAGAAATGAAGAGCTCACTGTTTTGCTCGCCATGCTTGACAGGGCGTTTGCCAGGCTCGCCGTCAAATCCGAGCAAACGTGGTTCCGAGCTGAAAACACCAAAAAATGCGTTGACCAGCCAACGCTCTTTGAGCTTGCTGTTTTGCTCGCCAAACTGGACAAGACGTTTGCCTGGCTCGTCGTCAAATCCGAGCAAACGTGTTTCCGAGCTGAAAACACCAAAAATGCGTTGACCAGTCAACGTACTTTATGCTTGCCGTTTCGCTCGCCAAACTGGACAGGTCGTTCGCCATGCTCGTCGTCAAATCTGAGCAAATGTGTTTCCGAGCTGAAAACACCAAAAAATGCATTGACTAGTCAACGCTCTTTGAGCTCGCCGTTTCGCTCACCAAACTGGACAGAGCGTTTGCCAGGCTCGCCATCAAATCCGAGCAAATGTGTTTCCGAGCTGAAAACACCAAAAAATGCATTGACCAGTCAACGCTCTTTGAGCTCGCCGTTTCGCTCGCCAAACTAGATAGGACGTTCGCGAAGCTCACCGTCAAATCCGAGCAAATGTGTTTCTGAGCTGAAAATACCAAAAAATGCGTTGACCAGTCAATGCTGTTTGAGCTCGCCGTTTCACTTGCCATGCTCGACAGGGCGCTCACCATGTTCGCCGTAAAGTTCGAGCAGACGCGTTTCCGAGCTGAAAACAAAATATCGTTGACCAGTCAATGCCTCTTCACCGTTCGCCAAACTCCTCATAACGGTCGCCGCGTTCGACAAGATGTTTGAAGCGTTTGCCTAACCGTGTGCCCAGATCGCGAGAACCCCTTCTTTTTCCTAGCCATCCGATCGCCCAGAAATCCTCGCCAGCGTATGATCAACGGCTTAGATTTGGCCACGCCATACGGTGATTAATTCCTTTTTCTATTTTATTAATTCGGATTATTTATTTTAAAAATTGCAAAAAATGATTAAAAATTCTGGAGAATTAATTCAAAATTCTGAAAAATAATTATAAATTCGGGGGAGCATTTTTGAGTCCCGGGTTAAATAATTATTGTCCAGAACGATTAATTAAGGCTTCCGGAAAGTGAATCGTTACTTTGCAAAATTAAGTAAATGTTTAGAACGAATGATATAATTGGGAAACAAATCACCAGGGATTTGGAGCAACCTAGAAGCCACCTTGAGCATGTTGCCAGCTCTGGAAAAATCCATCACCCCTCAGACGAGATTCGAGCACCCGTTGAAAACTCCGATAAAGCCCTATACACCATTGAAACAACAGAACTACTCCCACAAGGCTGTAATACACAGTCTTTGGGAGTGGGGGGCTCGTGATATGGCTAAAAATGGGGTTAAATCGGAACCATTTAAAATGGGCGCGAATCTCAAAGTTCCAGGGGCAAGATGGTAATTTCACCTAAAGATGGGTTTGAATTGGGAATCGGGTGTTTCCTCCTGGATCCGTTAGCACGTTAACAGATCTGACCAGTTGAGAGTGGATCTCAACCCGTTAGGGGCCAGTCCAACAGGATTTGAATAAATCCTGGCTCCCCCCTGATCTGGAGGAGGTGGTTATAACCACCCGTATCCTACCGCACCGGGAAGTAGGGATCTTCTCTAATCCTAAAAGAGATCCCCATGGGCGACTATAAAACCCTCCTGAGCTCCCACTGTAGAAGGTGATTACACTTTGCGCAATTGAGCTTTTTACCTCTCTCTTTTTCGGTGTATTGACTTGATCGTCGGAGGGTTTGTCGCTGGGATTCATCCCGGTGTCTCGAACGTTTGTGCAGGTCGCAAGGGAGCACAAAGGAGCCCGCCAGTTTCCAAGGAAGATGAAGCGGTATATCTTTGTGAGATCCTCAAGAACATACAAATCTCATCCGCTGCCCCCACACCCAAATTCAGCGGCAACAGGAGGGGATTTATACAAAATTTTAGGGTTAATGTAGAGCTAGGATGTGAGCAAATGGTTATAGATCAATGGTCTAGATGAACTAGGGATTTATGAAAACTACCCATGATGAACAACCACCTCTCCACCACTTCCATCACTCCCACTTCTCCATCTACATTCCGGCCTAGTGCATGCACATGCCAACTAGTATCCCCTCCTTACAAGTGTACATGTGAATAAAAATTTAATTGTTCATTTAAAGAGTCTACACTACAAGTTGGATTGTTTTAAAAGAGAAATAAGTTAAATGGGCTCACTAATGGGCCAATTTAACCATGAGTTTAAATCATTAAATTAATTAATTAATAGAGTGGGCTTTAAAAGACAATTGGGCTTAGATTTTAATTAGGCTTTAAAAAAAATAATTTTTTTGGAAAAATAAAGAGGAACATATACTATATAAGAAATATATTTTATACAAGAAATTATACAAATAAAATTATACGTGCAAAACACGTAAAATCACAAAATCTCATAAATCAAATCTAAGGTGTTACAGTCCATTTTGGAAATGGGAGAACATCTACTACAACTCTTTGGTTGAACACTTTTTCAGATTCCGTAAGGAACTCAAAATCCAACCCTTGAACACATACAAAAATAACCAAAACAGCATTTTGCTTAAAAGCTAGCTGTTTTGGGGGAAACATTTGTTTGACCTATCAAATTAACCCCAAAAAACCTATAAAAATTTAGAGCATGATAATAACACATACAAGAAGCTCTCAAATTAATTTGGAGTCAAAATTCCAACTTTAGCACAAGTAATTAATCTTAACTATCAAGAACCGCATACTAGTTTAGGGTTGATTCTTTAGTGTTTTATTTTTAATTTGCTACTTCAATCTTGTATGTCTTTTATTCTAGTCCATAAACATCCATATGCACATGATTTAGTCCAAGTTTTTATCAATAATAACAATAATAATAACAATAATAATAGAGTTGAGAACACCAGCCCAAACTTTGGTTGGAAGAACTAGCTTAGCCTTCTCCTCCTTGCTCCTTCTTCTTTCTCTTCTTCAAAGCAAACCCATGAAGAAACCCACTCTTTTTATTTTGATTTAATCTTTCTTTCTTTTCTTTCTTTCTCTATTTTTTTCTAAATTAAAACAAGTAAAAGTAGAAGAAGCAATGTGAGATGAGCGTGAGATGAGAAGGAGATGGAGGAAACTCAAAAGGGCTCTTGCCCTTGGCCGGCCATGCTCTTTTATAGGAGATGGAGAGAGTGCTTGTGGCTAGAGAGAGAGCCACTAGTCTCTCTTTTGTGGCTCAAAACAATTGGAATCAATTTGAAAGTGCGTGGAACGTAATATATGTGTATGAGATGCGTAAGACCCTGGGAGGGCAGCAATTAGGAGACAAGTCTACATTCGACAAGAAAGACGATCCTGTACTAGATTGCACGTCCCGTATTCAGCGAGGACGCTGAATTCTTAAGAGGGGGTGAATGTGAGACCCCGTATTTCTAGAGACTATATATACTAAGTATATAGTATAGTATATATATATAGTATATATATACTAAAGTAGAAGGAAAAAGAAAAAAAGAGAATGGATGGATGGTAGGTGACGTGGAGAATGGAAAGAAGGAAAGAAAAGTGGGTGTGTGATGTAGTGTTGACTAGTTGACCATATATGGAATGATTGAAGGAATGAAAGAATGGATGTGTGTTGGTTGGTTGGGTGCTTTGACCGGGGATTGACCATGGGAATAAATCTCATACCGGCGGTGAATAAGAGAGAAAGATAAGATATATAGGATTAGCCCATGATAAAGGGTTACCCAACGGTTAACCACCCTTTTGAGGTAGCCTGTGGTAGGCGTGGCTAGAATTTAGTTAATTGTGTGCGTACGAGTTGAGTGCGGGGCGTTACATGCCTCTATTGACTCTAAAGATTGAATCTATCATGCATCCATGTAGTATTCATAATATAGTTTGTAACCCCTGTTTTTCGTTTTTCATATTCTTGTTGTATTTTTCTTCTTTCGAGAGTATTTGTACTCTCTTTGTATTTTGGACCTGTATATTGGAATTGTTTTCAATATATATTCATTTTTCTTCTTTTTTGAACTTCTTGTGATTTATTTTTCTGTCCCTTGATTTGTTCTTGATCGTTATTATTATTTCGATTTTCATTGGTTCTTGTTCTCTTTATTTTGTTCCTGGGTGCTCGTGGTGATTTGGTTGTTTATCCGATTGCTAATCCTATTGCTCTAGATCCCTAATTAGCTACCAAAGCCAAATTATTCTAAATCCTATTTCAAATCCTATTAAACCCAATTAATAATTAATCACCAACCCATTCTAATTACCCCACTAAACTAACCCTATGCTACCCGAACCCACCTGAGCCTATGCTACCCGTTACCCACTTCAGAAACCCTAGCATATCCCCTACCCCATATATATATTAACCCATGCAATTGCCCTGTGCTCCTAACCCTAGCCTTCGCCAACATCTCCCCCACCTGCCCTCATCCTGACCGTAGCACACCCCCTATCCCGACCCCCCTCTTGTTGCCGACCACCCAACCCAATCACCCCCATGCCGAGCACCACCTCTCCACCATCATCGCCCTCACCATCTCTCTCTCCCTCCGTCCTTTTCTCTGTCCACCGGTGACAGCAGCAACATCAGGAGCAGCAGTAGCGCCAGTAAAGGGCCAGCACCGCCGCTACCCCGACCGCTCTCTCTCTCTCTTGGCTTGCACGTGTATGTGGCTTGCACATGTGTGATCGTGTGATTCTTGGTTCGTGGATTTGTTCGTGGGTTTTGTTCGTTGTCGGAAATCCGTTCTCGTTATTCTTGGTGTTCGTTTCGTCTTCGGTTAAGGCAAGTAACTTGTACTCAATTCTTTTGTATGATACAACTAATAAATTCTGCTTGTAGTGTAGTTGAGTTCTAGAGACAACTCGTGTGTGATGTATGTTTTATGAGTATTGTCTATATAGTGCTATTGACCATAGTTGCCTCACGACACAAATTTGACATGAAACAACTTAGGTTTTGATCATTCTTGATGTGATTATATTTGTGAGATAATTATGAGAAATCGTGTGTTTGTTTGGATCCATGTGATATACTTATTGTGGACATGCTATATACCCTATTTCATGATGTTTGGACATTTAGTAGACTCTATAACATGTTTGGTTATGCTTGGGACAAGTTTCATATGTTGTATGTTGATTTGTTGTTAAGAGAAAATCTGTATTTTTTTCAGTGATCAGTTTTGACTGCTATTTTAGACCATATTAAGATTAGTATTTTAACTTCAGCATTAAACATGATTTTTAGATAAATCCATCTTCTTTCCAAACTCTCTGACCTTGATCGATTTCCTTTTCGTATGTGTGAGATATGATTGTTTTACTACAGAGGTGTATTTCATTTCCCGATTTCGTTTATTGATGATTTCGATGACTAAACTATTTTGATACTAGGGCTAAGCATATTATTTTGATCTGAAGTTTTGCACAGTATTTCTATATTTATTTAGGGATTACCCAAAATTTTGGTGAATTTTATTGATGATTTTTATATGCCGTTTCATGCTTGTTTATAAAAACTATACTTGCTGGACTTTGTTCGCGATTTCTGTAAAGATTTGTATTTTCACCCTAATTCCTTTTCCTGTATGAAAAATATTTATGAAATATGAAAGTTAGCTTATGTTGTCTATTTTCATCTCCCTTTGGCAGATTTAGATTTAGTTTCACGGTATGCGAGATATTACAGTTTTCGTACAGCAGTGTTGGGAATTCCAGGTTTGCCAAACTATCATTTTTTGATCTTTTCTGATTTTTGTTGGCTAAACTAATATTACTGAAAAATTATGAAACTTTACATTCTGATACTAGACATATAGGGGAATACCCTAGATTTTTTCTGGATTTATTTGAGGTGGTTTGATGCATTTTTCCTGACAGAGAATTCGATTTACTGATTTCTGGCTGAACATATTTTTAGTTTCAAATCAGTTTTGAGTTACGTATTTCTAAAACACTATATGACTTATATGTATCTGCTGGATTCGGTTGGAAGTCTATTTTCTATATTTTCTGATGGATTCTGGTTTAGATATTTTTGAAAATGGGAATCGCTGTTTTAGTACTGTACTGTAGTGCTGTCCTGAATTAGGAAGTACTTTATTTTGTTCTGTTATGTGACTATCTTACCATCTGTACATGCTTATTTGTTATTCTAAACTTATGGGTCATTATATCATGCTAGATTTACTATGTTTCATGCACATACACATCTGTCTGATAATAATCTTAAAAATGATCAAGCCAGGGTTTATGGAAAAGATCTAGTAGTGGGAAAGCATAGAAATATGAACTTAGAAGGGGGCCCATGTTTACTATATGATTATCTGTTATCTGTTATTCTGTACCCTGTCTACATTACCTCCTATAGGAAGGTGTAGGAAAGAAGAGAACATGTTCTATCTGTCTGTCTACATCTGTTATCTTATATCTGTCTGAACCCTGAGTATACGGCCCTATATGATCCCCTACGAAATCTACAAACGTAACCGTTTTGAATGTAGCAAGCATGTGATAAAAGGATGGCACATGAAGTGCTACCTAGTTAGTAATTAATACAAGACTTAAAAGAATCTATATCTGACATCTGTATCTGAATCTGAATTTGTTATCTGTATTGGCTATCTGGCTATCTGATTATCTGATGATCGGTTATTTGTTTGATAATATCACTTGACATCATTATTGGACACTATCTGTATATCTGTTTGCATGCTATTTGACTTTTGACACTTGACACATGTTAGTATACCATGCTAGTTGATTCTGCTATACTATACTATATCTGTTTCTACTATTATTTCAATTTGTTAGTTTTTCCATGTACTTGTATCTTGCATTACAAGCGGCCCGTAACTTGCATTGACAGGTACTTGTTTTCTTTTTCCTTCTTCTGCAATTTATTGATTGCAGATCAGGATTGTCGTTTGCCCGATGGTATTGGAGAAATGAAATATTAGTGCTGGACTTCTTTTGCTATTATTATTATCTGTTTCTTTTGAACAATATATTTGAGTATATGGATTTTATTTGTATTTGGGCGATGTGACCCAGGATATTAACTTGTTCGGATCTGTTTATTTGAGACTTATATTATTGGTTTTCAATTAAATTCTGTTGGAACTTTATTTTGTTTTGAGATATATATGTCTGTGTGAGGATGATTCTTTTGGCTTCCGACTCTGATTATTCTGAAATTTGTTGTAAGATTTTGACCAGCTTATGAATGATGCAAATCATTTGCTTGGTTGAGTCACGTATCCATAATCCATATTCTTTTGGGAAGCGGGGCGTGATAGGGTTACTCATATAATCACGACACAATTAATCTATTGTAGAAATAATTGCTAGGTTGTATGTTGGTTGATCGATAATTGTTTGGTTAATGAAAATTAATGTATGTATGTGTTCTTAATTTTATTGGTCATGTTTTATACCCATCATGCTGATTATGAAGATTATCAACTAAAAGAATTGATACCCATCATGTTTAATTAATTTAATTAATGAAAAATACCCAAAAACCGTGTATGTTGCTTGCTGGCTGTATATTGTCTACTCTCTCCGACCCAGCAAATGATCTTAAAATAAATTACTTTCTGAATATGAATTGTAGCCTTATCATTCAAGTTTCCATAACATCTTGAATTTCTGAATTCCGAGTTGTGTAGAAAACGTTATGCCTGTTTTACTACAGCTGTATTTTTTTTTCTCCAGATTTTCCGATTCTTGTATCTCTGTTAAAAGGCCGATCAAATGATAAAATTCGGCTCTGATAATTTCCAGATTTTCACTTAACATGTTTAGGAGTCTAGAAAATATTTTTAATGAATTTAATATTGATTTTTGCTATTTATAAAATTATAATAACTTGATGTCGAATTTCTGCCTGAACATGAAATCTATAAAGAATGGTATGTTTGGCATAGCTACTTTTGTCGGATTATGAACTTTAAATATGCATTGGAACCGTGTGGAAGTCTAGTTTTCATAATTTCTGATGGTTTTAGTTTTCGAGTTCTAAAACAGCGGAAAATTGTACTTTAGTACATACCACTCTTTCTGTCCAGGATTTTATATTCCAGTTTTTAATAGATTAATTATTCCTATATCATTGTATTATATGAATTGAAGTGTATATATTGCATTGCATGATCCTAAATTTTTATTGTCATCATTCTAATCGTCCTATCTAAGTTATCATCCTATTATTTCTCTATTGTCACTATCATTTATCTAATGTCTCTAGATTGCATACTGTTTTGTTGCATCGATAATGTAATTTAACAAGCTGGGGTTTAAGGGTTGACTCCAGTAGTGGACAATATAGAGACTGTACTCGGATTAGGGCCTCTTGGTTCCCTCTATCGTTATCATGTCATCTTGTGTTCTTGTGATCTTGAGATCTTGTGATCTTGTAGTTCTTATGGATAAATTATCGTTGTGGATGGAACATTGTTATCGTGCCGAGTACATGATCTATAAAATCCACCACTAAGTCTAAACATAACTTGTTTGTATGTAGCAACCATGTGGTAAATAAATGGGATGCATGAAGTGCTACATTAGTTAGGATTAAAATGATTAATAGACCTAAGAATTGACACAGCATTGACACAGCATATTGTTCATCATTGTTCCTATTGAAATCGAATCATGGCTAAGTTTTATTGATATTGTTTAGTGAATATTGTTATCGAATATCGAATCAGTGTTTATAGCCATTACATCGATTACCATGATATTGATTATTGTTATTGTCCCATGTTATTGATTCCTATTGATCCATTGAATTCATTGTTATACCGTTATTTCATTGTTCTTTGATTTCTTTACTAGCTGTCTACGTTTGCTCTAAGGACAATTTTTCTTCTCTTTTTAGATGAAGTGTTCACAGGTAATGAAAGAGAATTGCTTGCTCGGATTGGAGAACAGAGATTCTGAAGATTTTAATGCTTTTAATTGTAGCACCCGAATTTCCAATATGATATCTCAGAAATACGTGGCACAATTCTCAGCATCAACCTCAATTGTAATAGTAAACACAGCCAAAATACAGACAAAATTTTTCAACTTTTATTACAATAATTCTTTACAAAGCACAGCGGAAAACAAACACCTTGAATTACAAATTCTTTCTTTTACAACACTTCACAATTTACATAAGCCATAACATCATTCTATTTCAAGCAACCAAATCCCAATGCTATATAGGCACCTACTCGTAAAACAGGAGGCTAGAGATAACCCTAACCCCCAAAACTACAGGGGTCAGCCATAACGGTGTGAGTGACATAAAAATAAATGCAACATAAATAGAACATAAAACATAGAATCATAAACAACATCTATCAACAACAAGAACAAATGAAATAAGAAATAATTCTATATAATAAAACACAAAGAAAGCTATCAAGTGGTTTCCTTTAATCCCCCAAAAATCAAAGGCCCAGATCTAACTTCACAAAACATATTTTCCCCCCCAAAACTCAAATTCAAATCTCCCACCCAAAACAACTCCTATATTTATTTAATTATTTCTCTCTCTCTCTCCCTCTTCTATTCAAAAAATTAAGAAAAATAAAATTTTTAAAAAATAAAAAAAATTAAAAAATTAAAAAATTAAAAACTTTAAAAATAATTCAAAAAATTAAAAAAAATTATATAATATGTTTTTTGCTAGACCCCCAAAAGTTTCTCATATAAAATGTTTACTACTTCAATTAATTTATCGGATCTCCAAAATTATTTTATTTGATCAAACAAGGTGCACTGTTCCAAAGACGTGCCGTAGGCACGTGTCAACAGGCAAAACTAGTAATAAATAAAACATGAAAACATCAAGTGAAACGGATTAAGTGTCAAGTGTAGAAAAACAAGAGAACACATGCATAAAACCAAGTCAAGAAAACAACAATACTATATGCTGACTCTTTAATACATACTTGTCGGATTCTATGCATCCCACTCTACATAGGTCCGATGCAAGCCCTTAATGTTCTCCACCTGATAGGGTTTAATCCATTTCTATACAACTAATTCTACTACGATGACTACTACGAGATATAGATAAACTGTGAGTATTAGCCCACGCCCCAATAATTCCGGAGGTCAATCTCTATCCACAGATAATTCCATAAACTATCTCACTCACACCTGGGAATCTTTGAGAATACCCCACACCGCAAGCAATGGTGCCTCATCACACGAATACCCCATAAGCGTCGCCTTGACCCCGATAATTCTGGAGATCAATCCCACACCGCAGGTAATTCCGGAGACTATTTCACTCACACCTGATAATTCTGGGGATTATCTCACACCGCAAGCCATACTGAGGTCCATGACCCATGTTCTCATTTCCTCATATCACCATTTAGTGTATGTCCTTATCTTTTTAAGTTAATTAATTAATTTCGAATCTCCTAGAGTTGGTGTACCCTACCGGACATAGCTCAGCTGATCAATAACAAAGTCACAACTGGCCAAACCACAAAATCTTGATTGTCGGTATCTAGGGTCCCACACACTCTCTAGAGACTCACAACTCAACCATCAACACAAAATATTTCATTTTAATCACTTCATTTCATTTCATTATTAACTTACTCACAATGAGAAATTCATTCAATCAACGTAAATTAGAATCACATTTGCAATCATCCAATGTCTACATATTTTAGTTAAAAAAACTGGAGCCATCACATATTTTAGTAGGGAGAACTTGAAAAGATCCAGTCTAGCAGCTTGTTCAATCACTTACTGCCTACGGTTGAATGTCCTCGGGTCAACCATAGTTTCTCTTTACTAAATACTATATAGACGGGGACCAAACATGTTATACAATGTATGGACTAAATAATGCGAACATGGACTAGTACATACATTCATTCATATTGTTTGTGTATATATCTATATATATATATATACAGTGTACTAAAAATCGGTCTAGGCGGTCGCCTAGGCGGCGCCTAGGCGCTAGGCGGCCCCCTAACGCCTCGACTAGGGCCTAGGCGTTTATGAAAATCAGAAATGGGTTCTAGGCGGCTAAAATCGGACCTAGGCGGCGTTTAATCGGTCTAGACGGGTCTAGGCGGACTAGACCCGCTTAGACCTTAAGTATTTTTTTTAAAAAAAAGTAAAAAAAACCCACCGCTCTCGCCTTAAGTAATTAAAAAAAAAAAAAAAAAAACCCACCTCTCTCACTTTCTCCTCCTAATAAAATTTAAGCATATCTTTAGTTTTTTTTTTCTTGCATAATTTGATATGTATTCGCACTCTCACAACAATCATGTTAAAACTTACAACTATGGACTTTAATATCACTAACACAGCCAAATAAGTGAAGTTATGCACCAAAGGGGGAAGTTTATAAGAAGTATCATGTGACAACAACTTCAAGGCTCAATCAGTCTACCAGATTATAAGTAGTATGCTTTTCCTCATTAGTGAAACTATTTATTCATCTTCTATTTTCAGCTCCTAAAATGTCACCCGGATCTACATATCTTTCCAACGCAATCTATGGATGGCTAATCCACTTAATATGGGACAGCATGTCATGAGATGGGAGGAAATTATCTGATTTAAGTGTGGTTATTAGTTAAGGCTGTTCATCGTTATCAAGCATATCATGAGATCATCTATCAACTTTACATTTATTCTCTCTTTAGAACTATTCTTTTATGAGTAGCCACAATGTGGTTTACTTCGGATATGGAGAAGATAGAGTCTTCATGTTCACCGATACAATAATATACCGATTCGACTATGTGAAGCCCATCCTACAATTGCAAAGAGAAAAAGTTCAATAGTAAGAATGAGTAGCAATAAAGAGTAAAAAGGGGTAACAACAAAATAAACCCAAAAGATCGATAAATAAATAAATAAATAAATAAATAAGAAAAACCGCCTACCGCCTAGCCGCTTAATCTCCGATTACAAGGTCTAGGCGCTAGGCCCCCATCGGCCGCCCGACTACCGCCTAGCGCTTTTTAGAACATTGTATATATATATAAGATCCTTTCCACTGAAATGAGGTTATGCATATGTGTATCTGTCAAGAAATTCCTCGTTGCTGAAATGAAGTGTGCATGTGTGTGTATATAAATCTCTTTACTGAAATGGGGTTTGTGCACAAATGTGTATATAAATCCTCTTTCTTGTATGCAGCTCTTGATTATATGCATATATTTAAAAAAAAATCCTTTTAGCTGAAGTGAAACATACACATGATGTAGAAGAAGCCCTCTTATTGAATGGAGCATACCTATATATATATGATATATAGAAAAACCTTTTTACTGAAGTGAAGTATATATGTAGGATGTAGAAGATGGTCTTTTGTTGAAATGAAGTATATGCCGAATGTAGAAGATGGTCTTCAATGCATACACAGAGAAACTACCCAACACAAATGTCACGCCCCGCTTCCCAGAATATGGGAACACCAGCACGTAAATGAGGCCCAGAAAATGACATAAGTATACCAACCCATATCATCCATAAGCTGTACCAGTCTTAACTCAACAACATGACAAGAAAATAATCATAACCACGCAGAAAACATATTCACATAAACAAATACTAGACTAAACATGCAATAGTCTGATTTAAAAACCAACAACTAGAAATAAACAACAAATACCTTCTGGCAAGCTCCTGCTCCAATCTGTAGAAGAATTGCTCACCAATGCCTTCTGGTAATTCTCCTTGTGCACCTGTACTTGTTCATCTAAAAAGAAAGAATAATTTGTCCTTAGAGCAAGTACGGACAGCAAATAGTGAAAAGCAGAGAGTAAGGGAACAAGGTACATGAAGGAATATGAATCAAGATCAATTTACAAAAGCAACAACGATATTAATAAACAATGGTCATAATCAAGTATTTACGTGTCAACTTATGTCTATTAGCATGTTGTTTCCCCTATCTAGTGCACGTACTACTGCGTCCCATACCACAGGTTCGGAGCACACAAAACAGTGTAGTTTAGACTTCGTGGTGGGATCTACAGAGCGTGTACTCGGTGTATCACGATAACAAAATAACAAGATAACAAGTTCACGTCTTCACAAGTAATTCTCCACCTTCCATGTCAAGTTTCCATGTAACAAGAAGGACCCTACCGAGTACATTTTCTGAGCCTATCCACTACTAAGTCAACCCTTATTAACCCCGGCTTGTTTTAGTATTTTATTAAATCATTCATGTCTATGCAAGTATGTCTAAGGATGTCAAGAGGATGATAAGAATGCAGCAACATGATACAATACATAATAACATACATGAAGTAGTGAATCTGAAAACAGCCGACACAGTAACACTAAAATAGCGATAACTCATAGACTACAGTTCGGAATTCGAAATTTTAGGATGTTATCAGCAACTAGACACTTAGGGCTACAATTTATATTTAGTAAGTTTCTGTTAGTTCTTATGGTAACAGGGTCGAAACCTCTGTGCAAAACAATACAGGCAGAAGGAATTCATACAATATCAACACATATATGTTCATCAAAGTGGGTAATTAACATGCTATTGTATCACGAAATGTATTACACCAATGTACAGTCAATTAGAATGGGTTTTACAGTGTACAAGTCCATTTATCATGTCATGGTTCAAGTCACAAGATCTCAAGCAACCACATGTATTTGATCACAATATATTTTCCTCATATACAAGTTCTAGTCATTTTATTCATGTCATGTGTGTATGTAGGCTTGGGTTTGAGTCAATGGATAATAATATGATGTCAAGAGCACATCGGGTTAGCTCGTGTAAACCCTCGATACTCCCAACGGAAAGAACACAAGGCAAATTTAAGATAATTGAAAGGAACTACTTGCAGGAGGTCAATAAGCTTGAACTAGAAAAATTAAATGAGTTCAAGTGGACTTACCTTTTTGTGGACGATTCAATATAATTAACAAGGAATAACAGGATCAGAATCCCGAGGAGTAATCCCAAAAGCACGTGCGAAGATCGTGCAAATAAAACCCAAGCAAACAAGCATAGTAGCTCTCGGCAAAATCCCCACACCTGATCGAGACCGAAGAGCAAATGCGGAACTGGATCCCACACACACAAAATACGAGACCGAACTGTCCATGGGGCTCCCCTCGCACCGAATCTGACCCCAAACACAAGACATTGACATGGAATCTGGTGCGACCGAACAGCGAACAGCAGCTCGACCAATGGGCTCTCGCCTTCAATCTTTTGACGGAGAGAGAGAGAGTGGTGCGAACCTCAGCAACGGTGCGGCACTGCGGCAGGGCTGTGACGTCTATCGACGACGACGGAGGCACGCTACGGTCGGGAAGAGATGCAGCGACCGGAGCTACGACGGCCCGGCGACTCTGTTTCTCGACGAAACAAGGGAAGACTATAACGGCTTGGATGGTGACGACGAGGATGTGGGGAGTTTACCGCAAGGTGGAGGAGACGATTGAGGTGGTTGGGAGAGTGCGATGGTGGTGTGAGTGGACGAGGATAACAATGGTGGTGGTTGGCGACTGCGGGGACGATGGCAGCAACGATCGGGAGGTCGAACAGGGTGGCTTCGAGGCTGGTGGTGACAGGAAATGATGGGCGAAGTCAAGGCCATGGTTGAGGTGACGGTGGCGCTCGAGCAGAAGGCAAGGAGCATGAGGGGGAGCTTCGAGCGGGAGGATGAAGACTGTGGAAGCTTCGATGGGGTCAGGAGTTCGACGGAATGGTGGCAGTGTCGACGCTGAGGAAGAGGATGAGGCAGGGTCGATGGTTCTCATCGAGGTACAATGCTGATTGAGGAGTTGGCGGTGGGGGGCTCGATCGACGGGGAAATGACAGGATTGACGATGGTGAACAGGGCTGCAAATGGCGATGAGGGGGAAGCTCGGGGGACTCGAGTGGGATGACAATGGGGCTGGCGAGAGGGGAGATCTAGGGGAAGAGGTAGGAGGCAGTGCGGGAGAGTTCAGGGATGGTGATCGGGGTCGCGAGGCTCGACGATGGGGTGGAAGGGAGATCACGGGAAGATGAAGGGGAAACTTGTTTTTGGCTTGGGATTTCTGTTAAGGAAACAGAAGAGGGAAAGAGAGTATAATGGGGAGATAGTGGGACGGGAGAGAGAGAGTTATTAAAAATAATAATAATAAAGTATAAAAGTGGGTAGTTGGAGATAGTGGGGTGTTTAGGAGATACTGGGGATTGTGAGAAGAGTGGGGAAACGTGGAGAAATTGTATACGGTGAGTATACAGGATGATTCTGTACAATAATAGATGGGTACTGGGTTTGGGTTTAGGGTTAGAGTCCAATAGGAGATAGGCTTGGATTTGGGCTAAAAATCCAATAAGAGGTGGGCTAAACTTTGGGCTACAAATGAATTCAAAATAATCAATAAATGATAGTATGGATTAACTTGAGCTTCAAAATAAATAAATAAAAAGAAGAGAGACCAGATTCTAGTTTGGAATATAAATTTGGGTTTCAATAGGAAATCCAAAAGGATTTAAATGCATCGGAAAGAATCTATACGGAAATTGAAATACAAGAATACATGGAGAAGAAAAGAAAAGAAATGGAAATCCGTATAATCGGAAACAGGGGTTACAACAAAACTTACAACTACTACTTAAACACATACACTGGTTGTGTATGGAGAGATGAGTTTTTGTTCATGTCTGTATATGCACAGGGAAGTAGCAGAAGCAATAATCTGCAGTTAAAGAAACCTGGTACTTAAACCAACTTAAACAATTTACTAGTTAATTAAGGGTATAGAACTCGTTTTTCTTGATGGTAAATAAGGTATATTAGGAATTTTAAGAGCATTAGTATACTTAGTCTAATGTGACTAACTCTATATATGTATATATCCATACAGGTATGAACAGTTTCCTGCTAATTCGACATACTCAATAATGAGTCTAAAATTCCTCTTCATGATGGAAGCAGCGTATTTATATATATATTAGATCAATAATACAATGGACAACCATACCCAGTTTTGCTACTTCAAGCTTCGACCAATATCAATTTTATAAGAACCTTTACTAAAGTATTAGTTTTGAAAAAAAAAACTCAACCTGCACGTGAAACTGATGAAGAATTCTTCTTCGAGACCACATTTCCTCTCAAGTTTCATTATGTGTGATTCTCAAATTCAAACACAAGTAGCTCTATCATCTCAGTCCTCAAATTTGCCAAAATCAACAAAAACATGCACAACACAGACCCGAAATGCAATAACTCTTCGTTCACTTCAAAACTTGTTTCTTTTAGTTTAATAACTTGTTATATGCATACCCCAATCATTTACATCAGTTTATCCACAAATATAATTAATTATAACAGCTATTCAACGAGTTTTATGCTTTAATAGTGTGTATATATATACATATCAACAGTAACAGACCCCACCTTTGTTCAAATTGTGCATCATACAACATATATACTTGTTATAACGAAACAAATCAGTAAGCATATAAACGAAAGCAACCTACTCATAGTTTCAAATAATATTTAATAATAAATAATGAGTTTCCCCAAAATAATTTTGACTTTGAACTTCTCAAGAAGATATTTGCACGTGTTTTGCACGTGTAAAAGGTAAATTTCAGAATTTTTTATTAAACCACCAACAATTATTTTAATTCATTTATTAATCTTAAAAGCATTATTTAAAAATATGGGATATTACATCACTCCCTCCTTAGAATAGTTCTGTCATCAGAACTACTACGAATAGGGTCCAAACCAAAATTAAGCAAAAGGAAATGAAATCTCATAAATGGAAACACGGTTTAAGAAATACCATTATACAAGAGAATGTAATCTAATAAAAGAAATACAACTCAACTCAAGGAGTACAATCATACAAATAAATACAATCATACAAAAAGCTCAGGAAAATCCTCCTACATGCGATCCTCCGGCTCCCAAGTAGCCTCCTCGAACTGCTGGTTCCTCCACAACACCTTGACCACAGGTATCACCTTGCTCCTCAAAACTTTCTCCCTGCGATCAAAAATCTCTACAGGCTGCTCCTTGTAACTAAAGTTCACCTGCAGAACTTTAGTCCACTTCCACCAGCTGATGACTCTGATCTGGTACATACTTCCTCAATAAAGACACATGGAATACATCATGCACCTGTGCCAACTCCTCCGGGAGCTCCAACCTATATGTCGTCTTACTAATCTGCCCCAAAATCCTATATGCCCTAATATACCTTGGCGCCAACTTGCCTCCCTTTCCAAACCTGATCACTCCTTTGGTCGGAGATACCTTGAGGAAAACTGCATCCCTAACTTCAAACTCCAAATTCCTTCTTCGAGTGTCTTCATAACTCTTCTGTCAACTATGTGCCTCGACCAACCTCCTGCGAATCAACTCAATCTACTTCGATGTTTGTTTCACAATCTCGGGCCCAAACATCTGCTTCTTACCAACCTCATACCAACAAACAGGTGTCCTGCACTTCCTTCCATACAGAGCTTCATAGGGAGCCATCCTGATACTTGCATGGTAACTACTGTTATAAGTAAACTCAACGAACGCCAAGTATCTCTCCTAATAACCACTGAAATCCATAACACAAGCTCTCAACATATCTTCCAATACCCGATTCACCCTTTCAGTCTAACCATCAGTCTGCGGATGAAAAGCGGTATTGAAATCAGTTCTGGTACCCAAAGCTGCTTGCAGATTCTTCCAAAACCTCATAGTGAACCTCGCATTCGTGTCAGATACAGTCGACACAGGAACTCCATGAAGCTTCACAATCTCATTAATGTACAGCTCTGCCAATTTCTCCAACGACCAAGTAATCTTCATAGACAGAAAGTGAGCTGACTTGGTTAATTGGTCAACAATAACCAAAATCGAGTCATTGCCCTTCGCACTCCTTCGCAAACCTGTAATGAAACTCATACTGATATTCTCCCACTTCCATTCAGGAATGGACAAAGGCTGCAAAAAACCTCCAGGTCTCTGATTTTCTGCTTTAATCTGCTAACAAGTCAGATACCTTGCCACAAAATCTGCCACATCCCTCTTCATACTGGACCACCAAAAGTGTTGTTTGATGTCCTTGTACATCTTTGTGCCTCCAGGATGTACTGAAAACAAAGTACTGTGTGCCTCATGCAAGATACTCTCCCTTAAGTATGCATTCTCTAGAACACATAATCCCTCCATAGAACTCCATCTTGGACACGGAACTCTGGCAAATTTCCATAAGAAAACCTGCTTCTACATCTTCTGAATCTCTGCATCTGATTTCTGACCTTCTACAATCTTCTCTCTCAAAGTAGGCTGCAGCCTCAACTGAGTCAAAGACGCCCCCAAACCCTGTAATACCACCTCAATACCTGCTTGATCAATCTCTGCTGGCAACTCACTCTGAGTAGTGATCAAGCTCACCAAACTGCTCTTTCCGACTAAGCTCATTGGCCACCACATTCGCCATGCCCAGATGATACTTGATCTCAGGACGAATGTCTTCCAATACTTCCAACCACCTTCTCTGTCGAAGAATTAGATCCTTCTGCTTATAAATGTACTTCAGGCATGTACTTCAGGCAGTTGTAGTCAGTATACCTGTTGACCTTCTCACCATATACATAATGCCTCCACTGCTTCAAGACAAAGATAATAGCTGCTAACTCCAGATCATGTGTCGGATAATTTTCTCATGCAGATGCAACTGCCTCGAACCATAGGCAATAACCTTGCCTTCTTGCATCAAGACACACCCCAAACCTCTAAGAGATGCATCACTGAAGATATCATAATCCTTCCCAGCTTGTGGCAAAGCTAAGATAGGTGCAGTCATCAACCTCTCCTTTAGCTCCAGAAAACTCGCCTCACACTTATCAGTCCATGCAAAAGCCACATTCTTCCGAGTTAGCCCTGTCAAAGGAACTGCAATCTATGCATAGCTCTGGATGAATATCCTGTAGTACCCACCCAAACCTAAGAAACTGCTGACTTCCTTCACTGACGGCCTGGGCCAATCCTTCACTGCTTCAACTTTCTGAGGGTCAGTGACCAATCCCTCTTAGAAAGGATATGACCAAGAAAAGCTACCTTAAACTTTCAAAAATCACACTTCGATAGCTTGGCATACAAGTTATGCTTCTGTAACTTCTATAACACCTCTGTCAAGTAGATAGAATGCTCCTCCTCCGACTTCGAATACACCAAAATATTTATCAATGAAAACCACCAGGAAGGAATCAATAAATGGCCGCAATATTCGATTCATCATATCCATAAATACTGCCGGCGCATTCGTCACTCCAAATGGAATTACCAAATACTCATAGAGTCCATGATTAGTCCAGAAATTTGTTTTAGTCACATCTTCCTCTTTGATTCGAACTTGATGATACCCTGATCTCAAATCAATCTTCGGAAACACAGCTGCTCCCCGAAGCCTATCGAACAGATCATCAATCCGTGGAAGCGGATATTTCTTCTGACTAGTCACCCTATTCAACTCCCGATAGTCAATGCATATCCTCATTGACCCATCCTTCTTCTTGACCAACAACATTGGTACACCCCATGGTGAAGAACTCGGCCTGATAAAACCATTACTCAACAATTCTTCGATCAGCTTCTTAACTTCATCCTGCTCTACAGGGGCCATCCTGTACAGAGCCTTAGAAATCGGAGCACTCCCTGGCTGAACATTAATGCAAAACTCCACATCTCGTTGCGGCGACAATCCTGGTAAATCTTCCAAGAACACTGTAGGAAAATTCCTGACAACTAAATGCCTCTGACTTCATCTGGAATCATCATCTTAGATACCAATGCAGCCACCTTCGAGTCCTTCATCTTCCCCTGAAAAATTCATTGCGGGACTACCTGGTGCCTTCCCCAACACCTCTTTCTTCTTCCATTCAATTGTGGCATCATATATTGCCATCCAATCAATATCCACAATCACATCCACACCCAGAACTTGCAGCTCAATAAGATCAATGCCAAATAGTCTCCCACAAATCTCGATATCACAGCCCTCGTAATATCGATCAGCAATCAATTCTTCTCCTGACGGCGTTGCCACTGACAAGACTTTGTCTGGAAACAACTTAGGTTCCACACTTAAGACTTTTGCAAAATTGGGCGACACAAATGTATGCAAAGAACCAGTATCAAATAAAACTTTTGCTTTTATTCTATTAACCAAAATAAATTATGTTACACGAAGAATGATTCTCAAATCTCCAATTTATTCTTAAACAAAATTTTACTTAATACATTGAATAAAATAAAAATTCAAAATTCTTGCATACCGTGGATCACACCCTCTGAGTTACCCGCATCCTCCTCAGTCAATGCGAACACTCGCCCTTGCCTCTGAAATTTACCTCTGCCGGAACCACCTTTCTTCAACTGTGGACAGTAAAGCTTAGAATGCCCCACTTGCCCACACTAGAAAAAAGTCTGCTTCGCCAATTTAGGACATGCTGACCTAAAGTGACCTGCCTCCTTACAGTAGTAACAAGTTGCCCCCTGAGTTGCAGGCACCCTCTGCTCTATCCTACTGAACTTGCCCTGCTTCACTGGGAACTACTTCCTACTCTGACTAGCTGCAAGCCTCTTGTTCTTGTTCCAGGTCTCTTGCTTCTTTTAGAACTTGTCTATATCCTCTTTTGTTATAGCTGCTCTCCTGACCAGCTTATCAAACCTCCTTATGCCCAAAGGAATCATCCTCGACCTCAAATTCGACCTTAAGCCCTGCTCGAATTTCTTGGCCTGCTTCACTTGATCAACAATCAGCTCCGGTGCATACCTTGACAGCTGAGTGAACTAAGTCTCATATTCATGCACTGTCATATTCCCTTGCTGCAGATTCAAGAATTCTGTTGCCTTCTTCTCCTAAATATCCAGAGGAAAGAAACGATCCATGAATTCATCCAGAAAAGCCTTCTAAGTCACTTGCTGATCCCCAAAGTCCTCTTCACTGACTGCCACCAAACGCCAGTATCCTTCTCTAACTGCATAGTAGCCAGTTTCACCTTATTGACTGTTGGGGTTTCCAAGACTTCGAAGACCATCTCCATCTGTCTAATCCAATCATCAGCCTCATTTGGATCAGATTGCCCCTCAAACACTAGCAGTTTCATCCACTTGAAGGACTCAACCTGCTTCATAGGATCAGCATTGACAAACACTGGTCCAGCCCCCTGATTTTGATTCTGATTCTGTGCCATATTAGCTGCCATGAATGCATTCATGGTCTGATACACCCTGGCAATCTCAGTCTCAAAATCAAGTCCAGCCCCCTGGGAACTTCTAGCCCCATCACCATTACCATTCCTGGTCCTGGGTCCTGCCATTATTCTGAATACTGCAAAATGAGGATAAAGTTAGAGCATCAGAACATAATTCATACTCACATCAATACCTCATGGCAAAACCTCAACCATGCCCCAAACCAAAAAATAAAGTTCTACCTTTATGTGATACTCACACTCTAATGTCCACACCTATGTACTCACGATCTAGGGTCCACACCTAGATTTATTTTCATAGCATGTTTATTATTACTATTGAAGAATGCTCTGATATCAATCTCTGTAGCACCCCGAATTTTTAATATGCTATCTCAGAAATACATGGCACAATTCCTAGCATCAATCTCAATTGTAATAGTAAACAGCCAAAAATACAGACAAAAATTTTAAACTTTTATTACATTAATTCATTACAAAGCACAGCAGAAAACAAACAACTTGAATTACAAATTCTTTGTTTTACAACACTTTACAATTTACATAAGCCATAACATCATTATATCTCAAGCATCCAAATTCCAATGCTATAGGCACCTACCTGTAAAACATGAGGCTAGAGATAACCCTAACCCCAAAACTACGTGGGTCAGCCATAATGGTGTGAGAGGCATAAAAATAAATGCAACATAAATAGAACATAAACATAGAATCATAAAAAACATGTATCAACAACAATAATAAATGAAATAAGAAATAACAATAAATATAATATGAAAACATCAAGTGAAACTCGATTAAGTGTCAAGTGTAGAAAAACAAGAGAACACATGCATAAAACCAAGTCAAGAAAACACCAATGCTAACTCTCTAATGCATACTTATCGGATTCTATGCATCCCACTCTACATAGGTCCGATGCAAGCCTTTAACGTTCTCCACCTGATAGGGTTTAATCCCTCGCTATGCAACTAATTCTACTACGATGACTACTACGAGATATAGATAAACTGTGAGTATTAGCCCATGCCCCGATAATTACGGAGGTCAATCTCTATCCACAGATAATTCCAGAGACTATTTCACTCACACCTGGGAATCTTCGAGAATGCCCCACACCGCAAGCTATGGCGCCTCATCACACGAATACCCCATGAGCGTCGTCTCGATCCCGATAATTCCGGAGATCAATTCCATACCGCAGGTAATTTTAGAGACTATTTCAGTAACACCCGATAATTCTGGGGATTATCTCACACCGCAAGCCATACTGAGGTCCATGACCCATGTTCTCATTTTATCATATCACCATCTAGCGCTTGTCCTTATCTTTTTAAGTTAATTAATTAATTTCGAATCTCCTAGATTTGGTGTACCCTACCGGACTTCACTCAACTAATCAATAACCAATCCACAACTGGCCAAACCCCAAAATCTCGACTGCCGGTATCTAGGGTCCCATACACACTCTAGAGACTCACAAGTCAACCATCAACAAAAAATCTTTCATTTTAACCACTTCATTTCATTTCATTGTTAACTTACTCACAGTGAGAAATTCATTCAATCAACATAAATTTGAATCACATTTGCAATAATCCAATGTCTACATATTTTAGTTAAGAAAATTGGAGCCATCACATTGGTTTAAAGGTATTATACATACTCAAATAGTAGTAGGGAAAACTTGAAAAGATCCAGTCTTGCAGCTTGTTCTATTACTTATTGCCTACGGTTGAATGTCCTTGGGTCAACCATAGTTTCTCTTTACTAAATACTATATAGATGGGGACCAAACATGTTATATAATGTATGGACTAAATAATGCAAACAGGGACTAGTACATTCATTCATTCATATTGTTTGAATATGAATATATATATGTATATAGAAGATCCTTTCCACTGAAATGAGGTTGTGCATATGTGTATCTGTCAAGAAATTACTCTTTGCTGAAATGAAGTGTGCATGTGTGTGTATATAAATCTCTTTACTGAAATGGGGTTTGTGCACAAATGTGTGTATAAATCCTCTTTCTTGTATGTAGCTCTTGATTATATGCATATATATATATATATATATATATATAATCCTTTTTACTGAAGTGAAACGTACACAGGATGTAGAAGAAGCCCTCTTATGGAAATGGAGCATATGTGTATATATATGATATATAGAAATACTTTTACTAAAGTGAAGTATATATGCAGGATGTAGAAGATGGTCTTTTGTTGAAATGAAGTATATGCAGGATGTAGAAGATGGTCTTCAATGCATACACAAAGAAACTACCCAACACAAAACTTACAACAACTACTTAAACACAGACACTTGTTGTGTATGGAGAGATGAGATTTTGTTCATGTGTGCATATACACAGGGAAGTAGCAGAAGCAACAATCTGCAGTTAAAGAAACCTGATACTCAAACCAAATTAAACAAATTTCTAGTTAATTAAGGGTATAGAACTGGTTTTTCTTGATGGTAAATAAGGTATATTAGAGCATCAGTATACTTACTCTATTGTGACTAACTCTATACATGTATATATCCCTACAGGTATGAACAGTAACCTGCTAATTCAGCATACCCTATAATGAGTCTAAAATTCCTCTTCATGATGGAAGTAGTGTTTATATATATATATATATATATATATATATATATATATATATATATATATATATATATATATATATATTAGATCAATACAATGGACAACTTGCATTGGTATAAATACCTGAAACCCAGACCCGACGTGGACCCGACCCGGACCCGGCATTGGACTGGAACCGACCCGGCCTATCCGGGTTCGGGTCCGCTCAAAAGAGGCCCGACCCGGATCCAGACCCGGACCCACTGAAAAAAAACTAAAAAATCAACATAAAAATAAATATTTTATCCTCATCCCTCCCCTCCTTCCTCCTCAATTCTAAATCTTCCTCTTCCAAACTCAAAACACATGCATTTTTCTTCTCTCCTCTATTCTAAATCCTCAACTCGCTGCCTCCACTCGCCGCTCACACTCCCGCTCCTACCCGAACGGATAGGAATATTTTAATAGGACCTGGATCCGGTCCTCACGGGTCAGAGTCCGGTCCATTTTTTGGACCCATAGGGGAGCGGATCCGGGTCCGGGTAGTGAAGGACCCGACCCGATACCAATGCTATGGATAACCATACCTAGTTTTGCTAGTTCATGTTTCGACCAAAATCAATTTTATAAGAACCTTTACTCAAGTATTAGTTTTGGGAAAAAAAAAAACTCAACCTGCACATGAAAATGATGAACCTGATTTCCTCTCATGTTTCATTATGTGTGATTGTCAAATTCAAACACAAGTAGTTATATCATCTCAGTCCTCAAATTTGCCAAAATCAACAAAAACATGCACAACACAGACCCGAAATGCAGTAACTATTCTTTCACTTCAAAACTTGTTTCTTTTAGTTTAATAACTTGTTATATACATACCCCAATCATTTACATCAGTTTATCCATGAATACAAGCAATTATAACGACTATTCAATGAGTTTTATGCATCAACAGTGTGTATATATATAAATATCAACAGTAACAGACCCTACCTTTGTTCAAATTGTGCATCATACAAAATATATACTTGTTATAACCAATCAAATTAGTAAGCATATAAACGAAAGCAACCTACTCATTATTTCTATTAGGTTCTTTAACAATCACAAGTCATCAAATTAGGGTTTTGATCATCAATAGTATAGTTTCAAGAAAAGATTTAACTTTTAATTCATCTACTCATCGAAATTCATTATATCTTCACATCATCATCTAACATGCTTACTAATAGATAGATAAACACATACAACATGCTTAGAACAATAAGAGAGCAAACATAAGTCACTCACCTTATTGTAGAATCAACCGAAGATAATAAGAATAAGAAAAATCCCCCCTTTCGCAACAAAACCAAGATCCTCGCTTTAAACTTCAAGAAAATAATAAAAAGAAATACCTTTGTGTTGTGCAAAAAAGGGACGGCTGCACCTCACCCTATATAGGCCGGGATTTGAAGTATCTAGGGTTTTTGAATAGATTTGCTAAATATCTCCTTTAAATATACCTTTACATATATAACTCCTTATACTTGGAAATTGAATAAAACCAACTTAATTGAGTTTTAAAAAATAAAAATAGCCCCTCTAGTATCATTCGGCACTATTTGAAAACCAAGAAAAAACAAAATTGCACTTTTGTCCCTCTAAGTGACAAATTTGCAAAAAGACCATTATTTGTCAAAACTTGCAAAATATACCAAATTTATTAAAACAAAACGTAAAATATTTACCTCTGAGTTGACTAGGCATCATGCCCAGCCCAAAATCCAAAAATCTAGGGTTTTTATTCTAAATAGTAATTTTGCACAAAAATCCTTTTTTTTTGTAATATTTGCAAATAGGTCCAATAATTATCTGAAAAATCTAGAAAATTCACAAATAATATTTAATAAGAAATGATGAGTTTCCCTAAAATAATTTTTGACTTTGAACTTTCCAAGAAGATATTTGCACGTGTTTTGCACGTGTAAAAGGTAAATTTTAGAAAAAAATGTTTATTAAACCACCAAAAATATTTTTAATTCATTTATTAATCTTAAAAGCACTATTTAAAAATCTGGGTATTGCATTAATTGCTTTTTTTTTAATCAAACTTAATATATTGAGACTTATTATCTATTTGTGATTGGATTATTATTGTATTGGGCTTATGACTCGGATTTTGTTATTGTTTCCAGACGTTAGTTTGTCGTATTTGGATATTTCATATTGCTTCATTCCAAGTATTATTATTCGTGAGATTATTATTATTGCCTGTGCAATTATTCTGTATTGATTATATTGTTGAGTTGATCAGATAAACAACTTATGGGCGACATTAGTCATTCACTTGTCCAGTGTCATGTACTCGTATTCCATATTTTTGGGAAGCAGGGCGTGACAAGCATAGCGCTTCTAGCCAAGTGATGCAGATCGACGAAGCGGTAAGAAATAAATGAATGAGTAGCACCAGAGTCAAAAAGAGCATGAGCAGGTAAGGAATGGACAAGGATAATGCCTAGCAAGAAGTCAAAGTGAGAACACAAAAGGCAGAAGCAAAATGAAAGAAACAGACATGAATGGAGGGCTAACATGAATAAGCAACAAAATACAATCACAAAATAGCAAGGGAATCAAAACTAAATACAAAATGAATACAACCAAAGATATAACTGCAACAACACCCAAAGCAGTCTCAACATCCTGCGTTGTAAAGTTGTAGGCCTGACCACGTTCTGCAGGAAGATTACCCCTAGGAGTGGCTCTCCTCTGATCAAAGATCTGCCTCTAAGGTAGGAGAGGTGGTCTACCCTGACCATGAACAAGCACCCCCTGCGAAGCAGAACCTCCAACTGGTACAAGAGTTATGGACCTTGGGCAATCAAGAACCATGTGATCAGTGCCTCCACACAGAAGGCACAGGCGGTTCTCTATCCTGCAATCTTGGCACAAATGCCCAATCTTTCAACAGTGCGAATAGACCAGATCTGACCTGTGAACAACAGGTGGGTATGGCAATGCCCTAGCAGGAAGGGGTAGCACAGGCCTTCTAATAGGCCCACCAGAAGGTCTAGCAGTAACAGGGTGCGGAACAGACTGTTGAATAGCACGCTTCCTCATACTAGTCTGCTATAGAATCCTTGCGGCATCCAGGATATCAGCATTAGAACGAAGTCTCAAGGCAGCAAGATGATCCTTAATCTCAATATCCAAGCCTAACAAGAAACGACGACCTCTATCTCCGTCTTTCACCACCATGGAAGTAGCATAACGACCCAGCCGGGTGAGGCTGCCTCGTCGATGGGAAAGGGGGCAGGGGTTTCGGTCCGGGGGCGGCTGCTGGTTGACGGGATAGGGGAGGTGCTAGGGCAGCGGGTCAGGGTGAGGGCGACAATGGGGGTCCCCGGAGTAGGCCGGAGAGGGAGGTCAGGTGTTTTTGGGCGGGAAATCTGGTGACATGGAGAGAAACAGGGAGGAGAGAGAAAGCAGCAAGATAAGGGTTTCAAATTTTTTGTTTTTAGGGTTTGCAATAGGATTATATTTATAGAGTACAATTAGGTTGTTGGGTTAATGGTTTAGGATCCAATAATAGTGGGTTTAGGTCGAGAATCAATTGTAGTTAGGTTTTGGGTTCAAAAGAGATGGAATTGCTACAATAGGGTTCAAATAAAATACCCACTATCAAACAAAATGGCTCAACAAGAAGAATGAGTGAAAATTTCATGAACAAAAATTTAATTGAAATAATCAAGAAAGGAAAATAGAGTATTTTATTCAATTACAAATAAAATATTACAAAAGAGGGAAAAATGAAAAGTACAAAAATGGTAGGTACACTACCCTAGCAACTGAAATTTGGAGCAAGGAGGAAGAACAAGAGGAGCCAAGGAGAAGAAGGCTAGGAGTAAGAGAGCTAGCAAGGAGGAGCAAGAGCAACACTACAAACCGCAAGGGCTATAACAGCATTTCTATCTCAGCATTTGTTCTGAATGCCAGGATAGAGAGCATTATTTTTTTAAATATAAAAATTGGCTTATCTATCCAGGCGTTTAATCAAAATGCCGGTATAGATTAGACATATCCCAACATTTATAGAGTAAATGCCGGTATAAGCCTTTTCTATCCCTGTGTTTATATAAAAAACACCGAGATAGGTCATGAAAATTTAAAAAAGTAAAACACCCACAATCAAATCCACCCCCCCCCCCCAATCTCCCTCCTTCCTTTACTACCACTCGCCCCTCGCCACCTCCGACTCTCGTTCCCCCCTTGCTAAGCTCCTCCTTCACGCATTCCCTCCCTTGTCGTCAGAAGAGCCCTGTCCACCGAATCCTTCTCTCTTCTCTCTCTCCCCTAGCCGCCGTCCCCGATGCCAACACTCCCCGTGGCCGTTCCCGATGCCAGCCACTCCTAGTCCATGTGTCGAAGGTATTTATAGGCCTGAGAAATAGTATAAGAGATTGATATGAATACATTAGATCGACTATGAATTCCTTATCTCCTATGCAAATTTCCCTCTCAAGAGATAAACTCTCTTATTTGGGGATAAGAAATTTGGCTAACAGCCTTCATGGGTTGGGTCTCTCATAGTGAGCTTAATCTGTCACTTTTATGGGCTTGGAGGAGGCTCATATCTTGTAGTGGAGCCTGGAGATGGCCAGACCTATTAAAGAGGTCCGTTAAGACTGATTGGCTTGTAGAAGTTTTAGGATTTGTTCTAGGATCGTACGACCCTGATTTGCTGTGATTTTTACCATTATCAAAGCTGTAAGTGCCATTAAACAACCATTAAACAAACCCCAATCTATGAGCCCACATGGAACAATTGGAGACCCATCCTGTAGTGCCCCGAATTCTGTAAACAGGAAGCTAGAGACACAAGCCAGAATCTTTCCTTCAAAAAAGTCCAAACACAGAAAAATCACAAGAAATTAAAAACTTGATATAGCCACAATGTTATTTCAATTACAATTTGTTCATCATAGAATTACATCATGAATTCAGATCGGTAATTTACACATTGTGCGACAATCAGGAATCTTTACAATGACAGACAACATCTTTCTGCTAATTGCATCCTGCAGCTCGAGTCCCCTGCTCCACGATCAACAATCCTGCAACTCACCAGACTGTAGGCACGCCAGTTGAATGCAACTGGCACAATGCTGATAACACCATCGACTCTTTGAATCTCTATAACCAATATTTAATATAAAGGAAAATGTGCAGTCAAATCGCAAGTGTCAGTGTATGCCATGATCTGGAATCTAATGCACACTCCTCAATGCACATGATGCTCCTATTCTAATGCACACTTGTTTTGCAAATGTATGCATCACATACTACATACTTCCCAAAACAAGCTTGCCTTCTCCTAATTGTAGGGTTCGATCCCTCCCCATGCATCCTACTATAGTAATATTCCCTGTTCTTGACATTCATCTAGTGATTGATGAAGTTGCAGATATTCGGTCCAATTCCACCTTGCAGTCGAAAATGGTCATATTATTATGCCATTGTGCCCTGGCCCCTATGGTCCTTTTCCACCCTCGGACAATGTCGGTCCCTGTTCCCACCCCCGATCCTAAAATAGTTGCTCCACCCGGTCCTTGTGGTCCTTTTCTACCCCCGGATAATGTCGGTCCCTGCGACCATTTCCACCCCCGAACCTCACCAAAAGTTGTTACGGACATAAGGTGGTTTTGTGGTACTTTCACCCCACCGAGTGTTTTAGAGTCTTAAACAATATAGAACCTGACAGATACTTTAGGGTCCATTCCCTAAACTTCCAACAGGAGATACCTCCCGTTCTTATCACTAGACCTCAGGAATTAACAGACGATACTACGCCGCCCGTGCCCCCTGACAGGTAATAGACGTTGCACGTGTTCCTTTGACATGCGAGTACAACCACCCGACTAGTGCATGTCCTTACAATTGAAATAATGACGTAATCTATTATGGTTTTTAAGACAGTACCACTAGTTCACCAATCCTCACTTAGAACTTATACACGAACCTTGCTTTTAAAGTAACTAGCTATGATTTATTAGTAGAAGGATTGGTGAAAACCAGACGGTTGCTTCATAGTTAATCAACCTAGTCTTTTTATCCAAACTCAACTGCCCCAACTAGAATCCAACCCGGCCTCCCAAACCAGGCCCAAGAGTTGGCGCAACATGGCTCCAACTTGACGCAGCGAAAACAACAACTTGACCTTCGTCGATCACCGTTTGCCCTCTAGCTTGGATTTTGACCACGTCTTTGGCCCGCGATCAATCCCTCCTCAGATAGTGATCCAATGGCGCACTAACACCGTCTTCATTTGTTGCAGTCGAGGTGACATTGGCTCCTAACTACCCGAATGATCAAGTAGTATTAATAGGTCATAGGGTATGATTCCCTACCCTAAGTCATTAGCAAGTTAAATGGTACTCTTTCATCCCCAACATTAATTAAAATCTAGTTCATGGCTACCCTATCCTTAAGCAAGCTTAGAAAATGATATGGCTAAAAATGAGGTCAAATCGGAACTGTCCAAACCAGGAACGAATCTTAAAGCCTAGGGGTAAAATGGTAATTTGACCTACCAATGGGTCTGAAGCGGGTACTGGTTCTCCTCCTTAAAGATCCATTAACCCGCGAACGGATCCACCTCAACTGGGTGCGGGTTTCAACCCGCAGCAAACTCGGTTCACCAGGATAGAATTAGGGTTTCTGATTAATACTAATCAACGGCCTTGATTCATATCTATCCTTTCATCAAGGGATTAGGGATTACATTTCTTATCTAACCACAAGGATTACATTCCTAATCTGACCCCCAATGACGCCTATAAATACCTCCCATCCATCCCCATTAAAAGGTAATCAATCTTTTTCCAATTTACGCTCTTTCATAATCACTTCTGATTACTGACTTGAGCGTCGAAGGGTGCATTGCCGGGAACAACCCCGGTGTCTCGCACTTTTTACAAGTGAACGGCGGGAGTCAGCGGTCAAACTCCGGCGGAACGGGCAACAAGTTTACTATTCAAAGTTTCCCAAGAATCCACAAATACTATCTGTTTACCCCCACACCAGATTTAGCGGTAACAGAAAATTAAATAACCAGCAAGGGCACTAAGAAAAGATAAGACAATAGCTATTCTACTCTTAAAAATGTCACGCCATCCTTCCCAAAAATATGGAATACAAGCGCGTGACATTGGCCCAGCGAATGACTTGCGTCATCCATAAGTTGTTACTGATTCAACTCAACAATATAAACACTAAAGCGACACAACCACGCATGCAAATAAGAACAATCACATGAATAACAAAACGAATTGAAACTTGAACAACAATAAGATAACCAAATTCGGAAAAAGTTACAATTCTGGGTCAAATGGCCACAATACATTAAAATAACAATATTCAATGATTTAGGTCTCCATAACGTAAACGATAAATAAATAAGCGACAATGCTATCAATTTCAACACCAGTGTTGTTCTCCAAATCAATCAGGAAATTCTCATGGATTACCTGTAAGCTGTTCATCTAAAAAGAGAGAATAATATCCTTAGAGTAAGTCATGGACGACAAGTAGAGGAAAGAAGTGAAACAGTGGCAAAAACAATATAACAAAGAATTCAATGAAACAATAGGATTGATAGCAATGAACAGTGGAAAAACAATAACGATGTAATATGCAATAACGATTGTCAATAACAATAACAATAAACGCTAACAATGTTCAGTAACGATGACAATATGCAATGACGATGCGATGACAATCTTAAGTCTATTATTAAATTTAGTCCTAAATAATGCACGTACGACTGTGTCCCATACCATAGGTTCGATGCATACAAACACTTTCGTTTAGACCTAAGTGGTGTACTCTATAGATCATGTACTCGGCAACGATAATCATTATTCACTAATCACCATTCACTAAATGATGCACAATACGATAATTTGGCCACGACAATACACGATAGATTGAGTTACTTCCGTATGCCACAATCAATCAATAAAACACTAGCTGATAACACTATTTATTGAAACACAGACCCCTCCTACGAGTACAGTTTCTACATTGTCCACTACTTAAATCACCCTTTAAACCCCGACTTGATTAACAAATCTTTATTCAATCAATATGCAATAATGGTTGGCAATATTATGATACCAATAGGAAACAATAGGGACCATAATATCAATGGGGAAACGATAAGACGATCAATAGGGAACACTAGAATGATGACAATACAACACTAAGATCATGCAATGCAATTCAAATAATTCAATACATTCCATATAATGATATGTATATAATTTTATTAAGAAAACATTGAAATTCAATTCTGGACTACAGTAGGTGTCACGTCTCGCTTCCCAAAAGGAATACGGAATACAGTACGTGATTAAGCCCAGCGGATAGTTTTCACCATCCATAAGCTGTACGGATCTACCTGACTCAGCACAACAGTAAATATAACAATATACTCAACCAAGCATGCATAAACAATTATAAATCAACAGTATTTATTTGCAACAATAATGAATATCCCAAACAAATACGAAATTTGAAACAAAATAATATCTAGTGACTACAAGCCCAATACAAGTATGAATAAAATAGTTCAAACAAAACATTAAGCAAATTTTCCAATGCGCAGCTCAAAACTTTTGCTCACCAACTCCAGTTTGCAAGCGATCACCAAAACCTGCTCATATAGCAATAACAGGGAAAATAGGAAGACAGGAAAATATAATGCCCGTTAGATGCAAGTTCCGGACCGCAAGTAGTACAAGCAGGAAATGGAAAAGGGAACAATAAAACTAAAAAGGAAATACTGACAATGGAGAAAATCAACAAATGATAGTAGTCTGAAGATAAAACTAAACAGAAGGTAAACAGTGAAGAGCATAGCAGTAACAGTAACAGTAACAGTAACAGGATGACTGCAACAGTAATAGGTTGTGATAGTGAAACATTTATTCTTATGTCTAATATTCATTACTATCTAGGTAGCACTTCAAGCGTCCCAAATTATACCACAAGGTTGCTACATCAAACAGTTTCGTTTTGAGATTTCGTAGTGGAACCTATAGGGCCATATATTCAGACAAACAGTAACAGTAATCGTAATAGCAAAAAGTAACGGTGTCATGAATCATGCCCTCATGCATCTGATGAACACAATATTATTCACATTTAGGAGCAATAATCTTAATGCAATTAGACATTTAAAAGCTCTATATGTGGTATTTAACTCTTATTTTCTCTTTTCCATAGGAAACAGCCTAAAACGGAGAAACGAAGCAGATTCAGGATTTTTAAGGATGATACACAGAAAACTGCAGATCATCGGTCGACTGGGTTGCTCACAGCAGGCGACTGGACAGAGAAGTTGATTTTCCACAGCCGCTCGGTGCAGTCGACTTATTCCAAAGCCCAGTCGACTTGTGTGATCAATTATGAAATCTTCAGAAGTCTCGACACAGTCGACTGATTCGAAGACAAGTCGACTGGTAGGTGGCAGAGTTAAAAGATAAGATATTTGAAGATTCGTCCAAATCTAATCCAAATCAGAACAGAAAAGGAAGAATAGAAGAAAGAGAAAGAAATAATATGCAGAGCAACGAGGGAGGAAAGAAATAAAAGAAAAGGACTTTTCTATAAAAAGAAAAGTGCAAACCCTAATTCTCTAGCCGTGATCTATAAATACCAACCAAGAAGCGTTATTTCTCTCTCTCTCTCTCGCTCTGGATCTATCTCTCGTCATCTTTCATGCTCCTCCGCACACACCATCAACCGGATCACAAGAGTTCCAGAATCATCAACATATCAACCAAGAGCAATATTTATCAGCATAGAAGAAGGAGAAAGGAGATGAAGTACTAAGAAGAAGAACGGTCGGTCGACTGTGTGACAGCCAGCCGACTCATCTAGCCGAACTACATCAGTCTATTCCTTCTCTTTCTAATTCTTTTATGTTAATCATGTATTCGAACTTGTTGATCAATAAAAGTCTTATTATGTGGAACTAATTTCATAGTTGGGTAGATTGAAGTCGTAGTTATGTAATGCTAAGTCTTCTGAATGTTACTCTTTTACTTATTGATTAAGCCTGATTAAACGAATAGCAATTTCCATAAAACAAACTTGTTTAGATGTTCTAGGAGCAGTCGACTGAAGTGATAGCCAGTCGACTGACATACAGAACTTAAGATTATCAAGTTGTGCAGTGTAGATCTGAAGCTGTTATATGAGCATATTGAGACGACCCGTATCTCGTGTTCGTAACTTGTAACAAGGGAATCTCTAGGGGTTCTTGGTTTAATCAACTTAAGGGATCTAGATCTGATACCAATTTCTAGGACCTTGAGTGTTTGTTCGTTTCCAATGTTCTTATGTTTTCTTTAAGAGCAACTTAGTAGATACTCTAAATTCTTAATGAAAGAAACGAATTAGAGTAGATACCATGCCTAATTCTTGGTTTAGGAAAACATTACTTTAAGGAGTAGATACCATGCCCTTGAAGATAACAAACATGAGTAATAAGAAGAAGTTCAGAAGGTGACTTAGCATTATTGACTATTGGTGGAGATCTAAACCCAACTACTCACTAGATAATTGTGATCCAGCATTTCTTGATTTAGTTTTAATCTTTTCATTTCTTTTAGACCTTTAGAACAACTCTTTATCATTCTCACTCTTTTTATTGATTAGTAAGTTAATTTCTACAATCTCTGTGGGATCGACCCTTGCTATTGCTACGCTTCGATAAACGATTCGTACACTTGCGAGGTTTTAATTTGTGTCTAGTTTATCTGTTTATTTAGGTAGCTAGATTGCTCAACAGCATCCAGAGATAAACAGTGGGTACCAGAGTAACAGTGGGGAAATTGAGTTCCCTTCTGAATACACATTTCTATATTGTCCACTGCTAGATCTTTCCCTTAAAAAAAATCCCAGATTGATTAGATTTTATTATTATTAAACTGGTGTAAACGAACCCAAACACGGATAAAAGACATGAAAAGAACAAAGGACAAGTTTAAGATGAATAGGAAGCATAAACGGTTGACCAAAATAACGAAACTTTCAGATCTGGACAGCATGACAGTACTGCATCAAATCTGAGATTTCCGTTGCTACAGAACTGCAAATCTAGATCCGTCAAGAAATACAGAAACTATACTCTTCGCCGAATCCAGCGCATATATACAAGTCACAAATCAGCCACAAAAACAGGGTTGAAAACAACGTTCAATACAGAAGTTATGTTCAGCCAGAAAATGCAAAATCTTGTTTATAAGCATGAAAATGATTTTAAGACATCATAATTAAATCTGAGAAAAATCTGGGAGATTCCCTAGCATATCTAGTCTCAACATATAAAATATCATGAAATTATATTACAAATAGTATAGTCAATAAAATTGGGAAAACAGAGTAATGCAACAAAATTTCAATTCTTAATGTTCAGACACCGCAGTACCAAAACAGAGATAATTCACAAACTACAATTCGTAATTTAGATCCATGAAAAGGGTGAGAAAATAGATAAATCAGGCTAAAGTTTATATTCATAAAGTTTTCATAAAAAATGAACAGAATCATGTTGAAAACATAATTCTTTACTGAACAACATGCAGTTTGGAAATATATCGATTGGTTTCATATGCATGAAATGAGATACAAAAGTCATTAAATAATTCTACAAAAATTAGGGATTGATTCCAGTCATGTCTAAACATACCCAGAGAATATAGAGTTCAAATTCTACCTTTAATATCAGTTCACATAGTTCAAAATCTGGAATATACAATATGACTACAATAAAATAGAAATATTGCATCGAAAATCAGAATTTAGATCCGTCGAAAGTTCTGAAAACAAGAAAACAAAGCCTACAAATCATGTTCACAAATTTATTTATTTAACTGAAGTTAACCGGGTCAAAATTACTATACAAAAATAGGGCAGCAGTGAAACAAAAGTTCTTTTATGCATTTTATCAAATGGTTTAATTACAAACGTTCCAATTTAAGATGGCATACAAAGCATGGTATATAGGCAACTCAAATTAGCATGGCTTGTGAATAAACAACCTATAATATGATAGTACATCATACAAACATCCATGAAGCAATCATTTACAACATACGATATGTCACAACAAGCATATACATCACGATGTCCATCTAATCTAGATTGTTTCATGCAACTGGTGACAACTACTGTGAAATACTCATGATCAAGAGATGAAGGAATGAATCAACTAATAAAATTGATTTCATCAAGAGAGGGATAACGATGCATGCAAGACTACTTACGGTATTTAACTTGTATAACAAAAATTACATACAAGATACTCTCCTGAAAACGGTGACAGAGATGAAGAACAAAATAACGGGAACGGATCCCGAACAATGAACCTCAACACATGAACAGCCTGAACAAGAGCGAGAACAATATCAACGAAGCACAAGCGGCACACGTGATCTCACATGCACACGGCAGCTACAATCATAGGAGTGGCTGCAGCAAGGCGGCGACACAACAAGGGTGGCAACAACGTCGAGGGTAGCTCGACGCTAAGGGAGGATGACGGCAAAAGTGGATCAAGGCAGCGACCGGGGATGGCTCGACCATGGCAAGAAGGAAAAGATGACGGCAGTGACGTCAGTGGGGACAGGGGATTGCGGTGCTAGGGAGACGGGCTAGCACACCGTCGAGGGAAAAAGGAGAGGGATCGGACAGCGACTAGGGGAATCAGGAGGTGGTGCACGGGGACATGGGGAGGAGCAGGGTGCGACAGCGATGGGGTTGCCGACGATGGAGGTTGAGGGAAGATCGTGAAAGAGAGAGAGGGGTAGGGGTGACGGCTAGGGAGAGAGAAAGAGATTTAAGGATTAGATAATTAGGGTTAGGGAGTATTAGTCAAATCGGGTTTGGGTGAATTGGGTAGTATCCAATAGGAAGGAAAGAGTCCAATATGAGACAAATAGGCCATGAATTAGGTTTAGACAATAAACAAGGTCAAGAACAAATTTGTAGATCAATCAAACGAGAATATAAAGGATGAATCAAACAAAAATAAATTATAAGGAGAACAACATACAATTCAAAAGGGAAGAAAAGTGATACGATCATAAATAAAATGAAATAACCAGGAATTTAATTTAAATACGAATAACAATACAATAATGAGTCACAGGAGTTACAGTAGGTCACTGTACCAAAATTGGATTTCCTGCTGCTACAAAATATAAAATGTGGTTCGGTCGAAAGCTTCATAAAGTAGACTTCCTCCCGGTTCCAACGCATATTTAAAGTCAAAGTTCCGATAAAAGTAGCTAGGTTAATTACAGGGTTTCTTACAGATTACTTATTCTGGCTGGTTATCGATGTCAATTAGTTACAGTTATAAAATCAGTAAATATTCACATTAAAAATTAGTAAAAATAATTATCATGACCCTAAGTTTGTTAAATATAAATCTGAAATTTGTCATGGCAATATTTGATCATTGGTTCATCTATTTAATCCGTTTAACATGGTGTGATCATGAATCTGGAAATTCTGGGAATAAAATGCGGCAGTAGTAAAATCATCATATCTCATGCAATATAAGTCGGAAATAAATAATTTTTAGTGTTCTGGAAACTAGAAGCATAGGGTTATATTTCATATTTACAAACTTTCATGGTTCAGTGTCAATAGATGGGTCGGAAAGGTCATACAAATTTCAGATAGACAGTAAAAATTACGGATTTACATATTTCATGGTATAAAAGTGATCTATGGTTATAGTTATCAATTCAATTAATCGATTAACATGGTAAGCATGATGGCAAGGAGATCACTTAAAGAAATACAACCATGCGTCAATCTAATGCTAAATAATACATCAAATCAATGGTTCAATCAATAGCAACCTAAGATACAACTCTACAATAGTTTATCAATGGGATGACATGCATGAATAATTCCTAATATCAAAAGATCTACATGAAATGCATGAAATACACGATCTTCAGAGTCAAATATCGGCACGAAGTCAAGAATAAGGGGATTAGCTCGTGTAAATCCTCTATATTCCCAACGAGGAACAAGACAATAACAATATACGATGAATACGATGAGATCTACTTGCAAGAATTTCAATAATCATTCTTGAATACAGACACAATGGATGATTCAAGAAAGAGACGGTGACATGCCTTTAGATGATAAACTGGTAGTTAGTAGAATAACGGGATTAGGATCCCGGGGCGACACGTGCACACTACGTGCAAAAAGAGATACACAACAACTTAGCAAGAGGGCAAGGCAGCAACAGCGGGATCGGACGAACTACGAACTGCAAGAGGGCTATGGCTCGATGGTGGTCAACAGGGCATCGACGGCGGCAATGAGCTGCAGTGGTGCTATGTTGAACTGTGTCAGCGAAGGGGTGCGGGTCGACGGGTGTAATGGAAGAGGCTTCAGTGGATGGGCTCGGCAATGGTGGTCGAAGGAAGAGGACGAACGGGGGTAGGGTGGCGGTATGCAGTTGATGAGGATGAGGGCAGGGTGCTAGCGGCGATGGAGCTGGAGGGAGACCAGAGGGTGATTAGAGGAGGATGGGAGGACTGGCGGTGACTGGGGTTCTTCGGTGGAAGTCGGAAGGTGGCACGGTCAAGCAGGGGTTCGATGGGTTCGGTAAAGCTCAGAGGGGGAAGGAATAGGGGGAGGTTGAAGGTGACGGCTGGGTTATTAGGTTAGATGATTTGGGTAGGGATTATGGTTAAATAAGAGGGTGTCTAAATAGGATTAAGTTGGGTTAATGTGTAGCGCCCCGAATTTCTAAATACGAAACTTTAGAAAATACGTGGCACTTTCCCAGCGATCCACTTCAATGTAACAACATACATAGCCAAAAACTCAAATCATTTTATTCCAAATCTTTATTACAATAATCTTTAACATTGCAGCGGAAATACAAACACTTTAAATTACAACAATTCCTTTTACAAAACTCTTCTTACAACAATTTACACAAGGCTCTATTATAATACTCATAATCCCTATAGCTAACCCAAGCATCCAAGCTTCCAATTCTAAGCAACCTGCAACATGTGAGGCTAGAGTTGAACCCTAACCCCCAAAACTACGGGGTCAGCCATAAATGGTGTGACTGATACAAACAACAAACACAAATAACACATAAACATAAATTCTCAACCAACATGTACTGAACAAAAATACAATAACTGAACATGTAATCTGAAACAAGAACGATAGGTCAGTACATGCAAGAACCAAGTCGAGAAACAATACCAACGATCAAGTATCCATCAATCAATCATCCTCAAAAATAGTGCAGCTCAACTGCTCGGTGCAGTCGACTGTATAATGGACCAGTCGACTGATCTGAGCCAACAGTTTTCATAAATTAGGTCTGAATACGAAAAACAAGTCTGGTGTTTTCTAAAGGTTCATTGTTCATGAAATGATTCTTATTCAGGTAAAATGACAATCTCGAATACTTCTTCATTGCTGATCCATTATTCAATCATTCAATAACTCAAAACTCAATTCTCTTGCTCTCAAATTCCTAAATCTTACATTAGGGTTTCCTTAATACTTAATTCTTCCACCAAAAATAACCAAGATCTGATTATATACACCTGATCCAGATGTTCATACATCCGATCAAACCATACTTGAATCTTAACATGTTTTCGATCAATAAAGAATTTGTTAAACAAGATCTACTAAACATTCGTGGATTTCACATGTATATCACAAATACAACCATGGCGTCGATTTCATACAAGATACGAAAACATCAAACAAAACAACATGCAATCATACACATAAACAAAACAAGTCTATATCACTCACCTTTTAGAATCAAGAAGAATCCACAAAAGCCTTCCTTTGCTAGATCCAAAAGCTTCTTCCTCAATCACCAAAAGAATGAGAATATAATAAGATCTGAGTTGTGCAGCGAATGACGGCTGCAAACTCTCTTATATAGGCCGGGATCAAGTATTAGGGTTTAGGAATATATTTAAAAAATAATCCCTTCAAAATGCAATTATACATATATATATATATATATATCTACTCTTGGAAATTCATCTAAAATTCATTTAAATTAGGATTTAATAGAAAATATACTTCTAAATCTTAACCAATACTGTTTAAAACGTCCAGAATGCCAATTTTGCATTTTAGCCCTTTAAAAGTCAATTTTGCAAATAAGTCCTTTTCTCAAAAATTGCAAATAGGCACAATTAATTTCAGAAAAATCTGGAAAAATACTAAATAATTCTCAAATAATAAATAATGGTTTTTCATAAGGAAAACTTAATTTTTCAAACATCTCAAAAGTCGTTTGCACGTGTTTTGCACGTGTACAAAAGATAAATCTTTTAGAAAATATCAATTAAATTCTCAGAAAATCATTTCAATTCATTTTCAAATAATTAAAATAATATTTGAAAATACGGGGTTCTACATCACTCCCTCCTTAGAAGAGTTCTGTCCTCAGAACTACGGCTAATGAGGTCCGAACAACCCACTAATAGTGATCGAAACTTATAGGTAGAAATATAACTTTAGGAAATACAATCACATCAAAGAATGCAATACATCACACCAAATAGACACAATCATACAAAGAACTCAGAAAAGACAATCTTCCGCTGCGCGACTCTGATAACTCGTCATTGGAAGCCAACTGCAACAACTACTGAACTCCTGCATCCAACTCTGACCTTCTGCTTCATCCTCCCGAGAATTTGTGGCCACTCCCTCCTTAGAAAAAGGCATGACTAAGGATAGCCACCTCAAGACCTTGCTTGGTAACACCTTAAGCTCCACACAATTGTATGCAAGAAAACAGTATTAAATAAAACTCTGTCTTCATTCCATTAATCCCAATAAACTTGTCACATGAAGAAAATACTCAATCTTCAATTATTCCAAAATAAAGTTTTACTTAATACAAAAGAATAAATTCTAAAATTTCTTGCATACACAGATCATATTTCTGGATTGCCCGCATCCTCTTCCGTCAATGCGAACACTCGCCCTTGCTTCGGATCCTTGTCTTTCTCTGCATTCTCTTTCTTCAGCTGTGGACATCGTGGTCGGATATGCCCTTCTTGAACACACTGGAAACAAATCTGCTTTGCCAACTTCGGACATTCTCTCCTTTTATGTCTTGTCTGCCCGCAGAAGAAGCAAGTCACCCCCTGAGTTGCCGGTGCCTTCCGTACTGAATCACGGGGCTTGCTTTGCTTCACTGGGAATTCCTCTCCATCCTGATCATCTGCTGGCCTCTTCTTCTTGTTCCAAGTCTCTTGCTTTACCCGGGACTGATCCATATCTTCCTCGGTCATAGCTGCTCTCCTGACCAGCTTGTCGAATCTTCTGATGCCCAATGGAACCATCCTTGACCTCAAGTTTGCCCTCAAGCCCTGCTCAAACTTTTTGGCTTTCTTTGCTTCGTCCACAACCAACTCTAGTGCATACCTCGAAAGTTGTGCGAACTTCGTCTCATACTCCCGAACGGTCATGCTCCCCTGCTGAAGGTTCAAGAACTCAGTCGCCTTCTTCTCCTGAACGTCGAGTGGAAAGAAGCGATCTCTGAACTCCTCTAGAAAAGCTTCCCAAGTCAACTGCTGCTCTCCCAGAGTCCTCTTCAGTGACTACCACCAGACACTAGCATCTTTCTCGAGCTGCATCGAAGCTAACTTCACTTTGCTAGCTGCCAGAGTCTCTGACACCTCAAAAATCATCTGCATCTTCCTAATCCAATCATCTTCTGCTGTTGGATCAGCATGCCCCTCAAAGACTGGCGGCCTCATCCTCTTAAAGGATTCGACCTGCTTGATGGGGTCGGCATTCACCAATCCATGTCCAGCTCCAAGATTGGGCGGTGGATTCTGTTGCTGAGCCTGCTGTTGCGCCAAGTTGAATGCCATCAGCGCATTCAGGGTCTGATATACCTTGGCGAATTCAGCCTCTAGGTCAATTCCTGCTCCTCGAGAACTACCCGATCCGTCCTCATTGTTGCCACCATTTCTGCCCCTGGGTGCAACCATTTTGGATACTGCAAAACGAGGGTAAAGTTAGAGCATCACACACGCAATTCAAACTCACATCAAAATCCTATGGCAAAACCATAACCATACCCCAAACCAAACATCATGTTTTAACTCTATGTGATACTCACACTCTAATGTCCACACCTAGGTACTCACTCTCTAGTGTCCACACCTAGGTTGGTTTTCATACTATGTCTATTATTACTATTGAAGCATGCTCTGATACCACTTCTGTAGCACCCCGAATTTCTAAATACGAAACTTTAAAAAATACGTGGCACTTTCCCAGCGATCCACTTCAATGTAACAACATACATAGCCAAAAACTCAAATCATTTTATTCCAAATCTTTATTACAATAATCTTTAACATTGCAACGGAAATACAAACACTTTAAATTACAACAATTCCTTTTACAAAACTCTTCTTACAACAATTTACACAAGGCTCTATTATAATACTCATAATCTCTATAGCTAACCCAAGCATCCAAGCCTCCAATTCTAAGCAACCTGCAACATGTGAGGCTAGAGTTGAACCCTAACCCCGAAAACTACGGGGTCAGCCATAAATGGTGTGAGTGATATAAACAACAAACACAAATAACACATAAACATAAATTCTCAACCAACATGTACTGAACAAAAATACAATAACTGAACATGTAATCTGAAACAAGAACGATAGGCCAGTACATGCAAGAACCAAGTCGAGAAACAATACCAACGATCAAGTATCCATCAATCAATCATCCTCAAAAATAGTGCAGCTCAACTGCTCGGTGCAGTCGACTGTATAATGGACCAGTCGACTGATCTGAGCCAACAGTTTTCATAAATTAGGTCTGAATACGAAAAACAAGTCTGGTGTTTTCTAAAGGTTCATTGTTCATGAAATGATTCTTATTCAGGTAAAATGACAATCTCGAATACTTCTTCATTGCTGATCCATTATTCAATCATTCAATAACTCAAAACTCAATTCTCTTGCTCTCAAATTCCTAAATCTTACATTAGGGTTTCCTTAATACTTAATTCTTCCACCAAAAATAACCAAGATCTGATTATATACACCTGATCCAGATGTTCATACATCCGATCAAACCATACTTGAATCTTAACATGTTTTCGATCAATAAAGAATTTGTTAAACAAGATCTACTAAACATTCGTGGATTTCACATGTATATCACAAATACAACCATGGCGTCGATTTCATACAAGATACGAAAACATCAAACAAAACAACATGCAATCATACACATAAACAAAACAAGTCTATATCACTCACCTTTTAGAATCAAGAAGAATCCACAAAAGCCTTCCTTTGCTAGATCCAAAAGCTTCTTCCTCAATCACCAAAAGAATGAGAATATAATAAGATCTGAGTTGTGCAGCGAATGACGGCTGCAAACTCTCTTATATAGGCCGGGATCAAGTATTAGGGTTTAGGAATATATTTAAAAAATAATCCCTTCAAAATGCAATTATACATATATATATATATATATATATATATATATATATCTACTCTTGGAAATTCATCTAAAATTCATTTAAATTAGGATTTAATAGAAAATATACTTCTAAATCTTAACCAATACTGTTTAAAACGTCCAGAATGCCAATTTTGCATTTTAGCCCTTTAAAAGTCAATTTTGCAAATAAGTCCTTTTCTCAAAAATTGCAAATAGGCACAATTAATTTCAGAAAAATCTGGAAAAATACTAAATAATTCTCAAATAATAAATAATGGTTTTTCATAAGGAAAACTTAATTTTTCAAACATCTCAAAAGTCGTTTGCACGTGTTTTGCACGTGTACAAAAGATAAATCTTTTAGAAAATATCAATTAAATTCTCAGAAAATCATTTAAATTCATTTTCAAATAATTAAAATAATATTTGAAAATACAGAGTTCTACATAATGGGTAGTGGATTTAAGATCCAATAAAAATGGTTTTAGGGTTTCAATCCAAGTTAACAATTGGGCTTGGTGTTAGGTTTCAATGGCAAACACAGATTGAAAAATTACAAAAATTATTGAAACCTAGCCATGGATCCATGCGAAAACCATAAATCGTGTTTAGGAATTATACCTTATGGATGGGTCTGCTGTCTCCAAGATATGTCGATCACAGCACCGCAATATTGCGGTGCCACTAAGTTATCCACATGAACGAAGCAAAACCAAGCTTTCCTCATACCGCAGTGCTAGCTGTGGGATGGGGCGGTTGCTCACGATCTCTCTCTCACAATTTCTGTGACGGCTAGGATTTTCTTGTGTGTCTCTTTTTCATAGATATGTATCATATATATAGCTGTAGAAAATTAACCCTAAGAGAGTAATGAGGTCGTTGGGCTCACAATCCGATCTGGGTCAGATTCGTGTGTCGGCCTCTGAACTTTAGTCAGCCCATTTAATCTAATTAAATGTCCAACAAATGTCAGGAGTCGAGTCTTACTTGGATTCCTAATTAAATTCATCTTATGAATTTAAATCTCAATTTCTATCCATTCTAAGTGTGTGTCCCTGTAGGTTATCGTTAAGTTGACAGTAATACTAAAATCATATTCTAGTATTACAAATAGTGCGCGGTATCTAGCAATACATCACTGCTACTCAAGTAACGGAAATGTCAGTGATTAGACATAACCTATCCGTGACGATTGTTATCATGTAGTCTAGTCCCTTCGTCCAGATATCTTAATTGACCACAAGGCATAGAGTGTGTCATCCTTGTATAGTTCAATCCTTGGTTTCTTGATGCCCGAGTTAACTTATTAAAAAAACAAATGAGCTCAATATCTTATATTGACTCATTTGAGCACGACAATCCATTTTGCAGTCGCACTCAATCAAGGAGCCATAGATATCGTTCTTGTTATGTAAGAGGGACAAATCCTATCTAAGTCACTTACATCCCTTCGCATGATTTGTAGTATATCCAATAGTCGACTTTATAATCATATTATTATAGGCAACGTTTGATGACATTAAAACATATAACTTCTCATGTAGGTAACCGTAGTGACTTCAAGTCAAAGGACTACATACACCATGGTCACTGTGAGAACCGTTTATGACACTCACGTAACGATCCATGTAGCATTCTCATGGTGGGTCAGTCCAATACATTATTACTCTAACATATACCATTGTGAAGACTTGATATCTCATATCCATGACCCGTGAGATATGGTCATCATTCTATGCACATACTAGTCTCTATACATTATTGTTGTCCTAACTTAGAATAATACTTGACTAGGGTTGACTAGGGATATTTAAGAATAGTGTTCTGATTACAACCAATATGATCTCACAATCAAGTCATGCACTTGATATTCCATGATATTGAACCTACTATTCTAAAAACATTATTATGCTCACTTAATTGCAATAAACAACACAATAAATAAAATGCCTCATATTTATAATAAATGTCATAATGCAATGTAAACTAGTAATGTCAAAACACAACTAGCCTCTAGGGCATACACCAACACTTGGAATAAAATCAAATAAAATATTAATAATATTAATGGCCAAAAGATGAATATGAGCAAAGATAAATATATCCATGGACTAAGCAAAAAAAAACATGAATCAATTAAATAGATAATTATCAACCCAAAACAATGGTAGGATTAAAAGAGAAAGAAAAATTCATGGGATTCAAATTTCAAATTGAGAAATAAGATTCGAACAACATCTTGAAATCAGATGATAGTTCAAGAACAATTTTAGAATGAATATTATTCAATACATTAAATGAACAAAATGAAATATTATAGCAGTAAAAAAGAGATTACAATGGAAATCGAAAAAAAAGGGAAAAATTAAAAATGGGAGTTACAATCTTACCCACCTTACAATAAAACTTCGTCCTCGAAATTTATTCAAGTGGCAATAGGATAACCCAAAAGAAAAGGACTACACATAAAGATGGGGAAACTTCTTCTGAATCTCATTGTAACCCATGTGACTCATTATTGTATTTTTGTTTATTTTTAATTAAAATCCCTGGTTATTTTATTTTGTTTTAGATTTTATTTCTTTACGTCCCTTTTGAATTGTATGTTTTTGTTCTCCTTATAACTCATTTTGCTTTGATTCAGCCTTTATATTCTCATTTGATTGATATACAAATTATTCTTAACCTTGTTTATTGTCTAAACCTAATTCATGGCCTATTTGTTTAATATTGGACTCTTTTCTTCCTATTGGATAATACCTAGTTAACCTTAACCCGTTTTGACTCTATATAATCCTCTTAAACACACCCTAACCATAATTACCAGTACTCTAATCTATCTCTCTCTCACCTATAGCCGTCACCCTTTCTCCCCTCTGCAATACCCAACCCCCGTCCTCCAGTCGCCCACCTCCTCGCTGGCAGCCCATCCTCATTCTCATCCCGACCTTGTTGTACCCACCACCGCGCATCCCCAGTGTTACCCTATCCCTCGCCCCTATCCTCGCTCGAGCCGCGCCGCCCTAGTGCCATTCACCGCTGTCGTTGTCATCCCTCATGCTGTCGCCGCCCTTACAAAACTGTGCCATCATCGTCACTTCCTACCACCGCTCATGTGCATGCTGCTGTCGTGTGCGTGTGAGAAATGTGCATCGCACGTGTTATTGTGGGTGTTGATTCTTGCTCTTGTTCGTGCTGTCTCGTTCGTGCATTGGTGTTCGTTGTTTGGGATCTGTGCCCGTTATTCTTTCATCGTCTTTGTCATCGTTTTTCAGGAGAGTAGCTTGTATGTTAATTGTCTTCATATAAGTTAAATATAGTAAGTAGTCTTGCATGCATTTGTTGTCACTCTCATGATGATCATATATCTTGATAGTTGATCTGTTCCTTCATAGCTTGATCTTGAGTATTTCATAGTAGTTGTCACCCATTGCATAAAAACAAATTAGTTTAGACGGACATCTTGATCGTATGCTTGTTTGTGACATACCCTATGATGTAGATGATTGTCCATGGATGCTTATTAGATTTATTATCTCATTTTAAACTGTTTATACACATGCTTTGTATTACATCTTAGATTGGATCATTTGTAATTAAATTGTTTGATGAAATACATAAAAGAAGTTTTGTTTTACTGCTTCCCTAATTTTGTATTGTAACTTCGACCATGTTAACATCAGTAAAATAAATTAGTTTGTGAACATGGTTTGTAGGATTTGTTTTCTACTTTTCAGAACTTTTGACAGATATAAATTACGATTTTCGATGCATCAGTTATTGTTATTTTACTGCAATCATATCGTAAATTCCAGATTCTAAATTATATGATTTCTATATGAATTATTATTTTAAAACTGATATTAAATGTAGAATTTGGACTTGATATTTTTCTGAGTATGGTTAGACATGACTGGGATCAACTCCTAATTTTTGTTGAATTATTTAATGACTTTTATAACTCATTACAAGCTTATGAAACCAATCACACAATTTCCAAATTCCATGCTGTTCAGTAAAGAATTATGTTTTCAACCTGATTCTATTCATTTTTTATGAAAACTTTGTGAATATGAATTATAGCCTGATTTGTCTATTTTACTACCCGTTTTACTGGATTTTGAAATTTGTTCTGCGAATTATCTCTGTTTTGGTACTTATGTGTCTGAACTTTCAGATTCAAAGTTTTGTTGCATTACTCTGTTTTCCCAATTATATTGACTATACTATCTGTAGTATAAATTTATGGTATTTTATTTGTTGAGATTAGATATGCTAGGGATTCTTCCAGATTTTTTCCAGATTTACTTATGATGTTTTAAAACCTTTTTCATGCATATAAACAATATTTTGAATTTTCTGGCTGAACATAAATTCTCTATTAAACGCTGTTTTAGACCCTATTACTGTGGCTGTTGTATGACTTATATATAGGTGTTGGATTCGGTAGAGAGTCTAGTTTCCAGATTTTCTAACGGATCTAGATTTTCAGTTCTGTAGAAACGGGAATCTCATATTTGGTGCAGTAGTGCCTTGCTGTCCAGAACTGAAAGTTTCGTTGTTTTGACTGTTATGAGTTGTTTTTGTCACCCGTTTGTGTTCTCTATTCATCTTAGACTTGTCCTTTGTTCGTGCCATGTTTGTAGCCCTGTTTGTATTTGTTCACACCTATTTAATAATAATGAAAAGTAATCAAGCTGGGGTTTAAGGGAAAGATCTAGTAGTGGACAATATAGAAATGTGTATTCAGAAGGGAACTCATTTCTCCCAACTATTTACTGTGGTACCAACAATTTTTCCCTGGATGCATGAGGGCATGATCCTTGACACTGTTACTATTTGTTATTACGGTTACTGTTACTGTTACTATTTGTCTGAATATACGTCACTATAGGTTCCACTACAAAATCTAAAAACGAAACCGTTTGAATGTAGGAACAATGTGGTAAAAATTTGGGAGGCATGAGGTGCTACCTAGATAGTAATGAACACTAGACATAAGAATAACTGTTTCACTGTCACATCCTGTTACTGTTACTGTTGTCCCTCACTGTTACTTTTACTGTTATCTTTACTATTTACATACTGTTTTCTGTTATCTGTAGACTGTCACATACAGTTGCTTTTCTCCATGACATTTATTCCAGTTTTTATTTCATATTATCCCTTTCCATTTTCTTGCTTGTACTACTTGCGGCCCGCTTATTTCATATTATCCCTTTCCATTTTCCTGCTTGTACTACTTGCGGCCCGGAACTTGCAACTAATAGGCATTGTGTTTTCCTGTCTTCCTATTTTCCTGTAATTGTTATATGAGCAGGTTTTGGTGATCATTTGCCTACTGGAGTTGATGAGAAAAAGTTTTGAGATGTGCATTGGGAATTTTTGCTTAATGTTTTGTTGAGATATTTTATTCATGCTACTACATTAAGACCTGTATTGGGCTTGTAGTCTCGGAATTCGTTTTTGTTTCAGATCTTGTATTTGTTTGGAATATTTATTATTGTTGCAAATAAATACTGTTGATTTATAATTGTTTATGCATGTGTGGTTGAGTATATTGCTATATTTATTGTTGTGCAGAGTCAAGTAGATCCTTACAGCTTATGGATGGTGAAAACCATTCGCTGCGCTTAGTTGCATACCGTATTCTGTATTCCTTTTGGGAAGCGGGGAGTGACACTCATCCTCAAGCTCCCAAGTTGAGTCACCCAGTGAGTGAGGATTGCATGCAACTCGAACCAATATAATGACCTTGTTCTTGAAAACCTTCTCCCTTCGGTCCAAGATCGAAACCGGACGGATCTCACAGGACAAATTGGGCTGAACAGACAACTCGGAGTAGTCGATAACATGAATCTCATCCTTGATATACCTCCTGACTTGGGAGACATGAAAACATCTTGCACTCCAGAAAGAGCCGGTAGCAATGCGAGTCTATATGTAATATTACCTACTCGCTCCACAACATCAAACGGTCTAATGAATCTTGGGCTTAGCTTGTCCCTGCCTCCAAACCGGATAACACTCTTCCATGGTGATACCTTGAGGAACACATGATCACCCACTTCGAATTCCAATGGCCTCCTCTAAACATCTGCCCATTTTCTCTGCCTGTCCTGAGCTGCATGTAGATGCTTCTTGATCTGAGCCACAGCATCAACAGTCCTCGTGATCACTCTGGCCACAAAAATTCCTCTCACCAATGTCATCCTAGCACACTGATGATCTACACTTCTGACCATACAAAGCTTCGTACGGAGCTGCCTTAAGACTTGCTAGTAGCTGTTGTTGTACGAAAACTCCACCAACTGTAGATGATCTTCCCAAGATTCTCCAAATTGAAGAACACATGACCTCAACATATCTTCCTGTTAGGGTTATATACTGAAAGCATCACTTTTGTACTTTATTTCCTTATTTTTTTTGAATGAGAATCATATGGGCATATGTTTGCATATTGTGTTTATTATAATATTAATGCAAGTATCTGATATTCTATAAGGTTGATAATATGGTGTGAGGTGACACACAGAAGATCATATTATCAGTTCCCGATGGAATATATAAATAGTTCACAACCTAGATGGACTTGGATAATCCATTGGAAAGGTTGTAGTGTAATCTGGTATTAGTCTACCTTACCCCCTCCTTCTTTCCGCTTTGGACTTGGATCTATTCTTTCCTAGATGGACTTGGATCTATTCTTTCCGCTTTGGGACCCACCTATGTGTTCCGAATAGTAGCTTCTACCTTACCCCCTCCTTCGGAACACATAGGTGGGTCCCAAAGCGGAAAGATCCATCCTCATGAATAACCAAATCAGTCCTCGAACGTGCTTCAACTTCAGCTCGAAACTTCTGCAGTTGCTCATCATCTGACTGTGCTTCCTTAATCTGTTCCACCAATGATGACTGTAGCTGAAACATCATACAACTTTGCTCATTACCAAGCAAAATCACTTCCAAATCTAACCTCCTAATGTCTTCTAAAAGCTCTTCCTGCTCAGTAAGAACCATAGCAACTGGTCTTCTGCACAAAGCATTAGGTACCAAATTAATCTTACCAGATGATACTACAAATTAATATCATAATCTGCCATCAATTCCAACCATCGTCTCTGCCTCATATTCAACTCCTTCTGAGTGAATACGTACTTGAGACTTTTGTGGTCAGTTAAAATCTCAAATCGGTCTCCAAGTAAGTAATGCCTCCAAAGCCTCAAGGTAAAAATCATGGCTGCATGCTCCAAGGTATGTGTGGGGTAATTCTTCTCATGTGGCCTCACCTGTCTAGATGCGTTTGTGACAACCTTGCCTCGTTGCATCAAAAAAGCACCCAAACCTTAGCCCGAAGTATCACAGTGAACTACGAAACCTCCTGACTCATCTGGTATGGTTAACACCGGTGCTAATGTCAACCGATTCCTCAACAAAGCGAAGGCTTGATCACAGGACTCATCCTACACAAACTTCTGATCTTTCTCGGTCAACTTGTTCAACGGCCCGAAAATCTTTGAAAAATCCTGAACAAACTTCCTGTAGTAACCCGCCAGTCCAAGGAAACTACGAACATCCGATACTGACTTCGGCATTGGCAAGTCCTTAACTGCAGAGATCTTGGACGGATCGACAGAAACTTCATCAATGGAAATAATATGCCCCAGAAAGGCAACCCGGTCCAACTAAAACTCACACTTGCTAAGCTTCCCATAAAGCTGATGTTCCCTCAATGTCTGCAAGACTACCCTTAAGTTCTCAGCATGCTCATCACGACTCTGAGAAGAAACGAGGATGTCATCGATGAACACCACAATAAACTTGTCCAGGAAAGTAGAGAAGACTCGATTCATCAAGCTCATTAACACACTGGAGCATTAGTAACTCCGAAAGGCATCACCAAGAATTCATAGTGCCCATATCAAGTGCTGAAAGGCAGTCATATTTACATCCTCAGCTTTCACCTTGACCTGATGGTAACTAGAACGAAGATCCAACTTTGAGAATATAGAAGCACCTCCCAATTGGTCGAACAGGACATCAATCCTCAGGCAATGGATACCGGTTCTTCACTATGATATTGTTCAGGTCACGGTAGTCGATGCACAACTTGTGACTACCATTCTTCTTATTAATGAACAGCACTGGAGCTCCCCAAGGTGAGGCACTCGACCTAATGAAACCCCTATTCAGCAACTCCTAAATCCATCCGGTACGGGCTCTTAGAGATAGGAGTTGTACCCGGCTGGACGTCAGTCCCGAACAAAAATTCTTGGTCTAGCGGTAGTCCTGAAAAATATTTTGGGAACACATCAAGAAACTCTCGCACAACCAAAGGTGCGACAACGCCATCAGCACGCACTTCCTGCATTACTCTAGCTTCAAGACTTGCCAACTTCTTTATACGACCAACGGTGTTTCACCAGCGTGGAATTCAAATTCCTAACAGCCTGGTATTCAGGAACACCACCTTCTTCTTACGACGATCAATCACAACATGAGTAATACCAAGCCAATCCATCCCAAAGATAATTTCAAAAACAAAATTGTTGATGACAATCAGATCGGCATCAAAATCAACACCTCCAATAACCAAAGGGCTCTGCTCACAGATCTGAGAGAACACAATGGAACCTCTGCCTGTAGTGATGCTTCAAGATGCTGACATCTCATGGCTGACCAAACGGTGCAAGTCGACGAAGCAGAAAGAAACAAAGGAATGAGTTGCCTCGGAGTCAAAAAGAATATGGGTGGGAAATGAGTGAACAAAGATAATGCCTAGCAAGAAGCCAAAGACGAGAACACAAATATGCAAAAAGCAAAATGCAAGAAACATACATGAATGGGAGGATAACAAGATAATGCAACAGAATAGAATAACAAGATAGCAAAGAAAATCAAAATAAAACACAACTAAAGATATACTTGCAACGACACCCAAAGCGGTCTCAGCATCCTCCGTAGTCCGGTTATAGGCCTGACCACGACCTTCAGTAGGACCTCCTATCACGCCCCGCTTCCCAAAAAAGAATATGGAATACGGATACGTGACTAAGTCCAGCAAATAATTTTCATCATCCATAAGCTATCAGGATCTTTAGAACATTTTATGGGAATAATCATAGTAAGAAGCAAGAGAAGTCAACCACGCATGCATATATGAATCAATGTACCAACAGGAATTTACTTGAAAAAAAATTTAATAATCTTAAATAAACCAGATCTGAACAAGTCAATAATCCCGGGTCATATTGACCAATACAAATAATCTAAGTATCCAAGTACAATTATTCAAGATAAGCAACAAGAAATAAATAGATATAGCAAGAACTCCAGCCAACTAGAATCTTAGATCACCTACTCCATCGACAGCTGATCTCCAAAATCTGTAATTTAACAAATTGCAGAAAGAGGAAAAGAAAACAAAACTCCCTGCCAATGCAAGTTACGGGCCATTTATAGTGCTGGTACAAGTACAGGAAAAGAATAAATAATATAGAGTAACAGCGAAAGCAAACGTAGCATGGAATAGACATGGAAACAAAATAGAACAACTAGCATGAATCATGAACCGAATCAAGTAATATAATGTGCTAACAGGGTACAGGTAATATGTAACAAGTATCAGGTATCATGCAAGTAGGTAAAAAGGTAATAGGTGAACAGGTGTCAAGTATCATGTACAGGTATTCATGTAACAGGTAATCATGTAACAGGTAATCATGTAACAGATAAGCATGTAACAGGTAATCATGTCATGTCAAGTCTTGTATTTATTACTATCTAGGTAGCACTTCATGCGTCCCAGGTTTTTACCACATGGTTGCTACATTCAAACAAGTTATGTTTAGATCTAATGGTGGGTTTCTATATGGCCGTACTCAGGCATCAGGTAACAGGTAACTGGAACAGGTTCATGAATCAAACAGGTACACGAATTAACCGATTCATGCATCAACAGGTTCATGAATCAACAGGTAACATGTACACGAACCAACAGGTCCATGCATAAACAGGTAACAGGTACATGAACCAGCAGGTCCATGCATCAATAGGTAACAAGTACACGAACCAACAGGTTCATGCATCAACATGAATCAAATACAAAATGGGAAACACGGCCCCTTTTCTAAGTACACATACCTATATTGTCCACTACTAAGGTATTTCCCTTAACCCCTGGCTTGATCATTTGTTATTATTATCAAATAGTCATGTACGTGTCATAAACAGGGTAAGAATAAAATGGCATGAACAGGTAATAGGTTCAGGTTGGAAGATAAACATTTATAGGTGAATGACAACTCATAAAAATCTAGGAATCCTGTAGCTACAAATGTGCAAACCTGGATCCGTTAAAGAATCTGGAAAATTGACTCCCGGCCGAATCCAGAAAATATATATAAGTCATATGGTATTTTACAAGAACAAGTCTCAAATAGATTTAATCCAGAAAAACATGTTCACCTTGAAATTAGAAGTTTGTATTCATCAACAGAAAAATAGTATGAAAACATACTAATTAAATACACAAAAAATCTAGAGTATTCCATAGTATATTTAGTAACATAAAATAAAGTTTCATAATTTTCCAACATATATAGAATAGTCAAGAAAAATCAGAAAGTAGCAAGATACAACAGTTTTGTAAATCTGGAATCACAAACACAGCAGTACTAAAATAGCAATATCTTACAAAATATGAATCGAAATCCAAATCCACCAAAAGGGTGATAAAATAGATACACTAGGCTACAATTCATATTCACAAAGTTTTTATAAACAGCAAATAGTATCAGGTTGAAATTTTGGTTCTTTACTGAACAGTAAGAAAATCCTACAAGTATAGTAGTTGTTTACAAGTATAGAATAGTTTATAAAAGTTATCAATTAAAATCCACAAAAATGAGGGGTTACTCCTAATCAGGTCTAGTTGTACTTAGCAAAAGATTGGATCAAAATATTATTTTTAACACCAGTAGAAAAATAAATAGTCATACAGAATTCGTACAAAAAAGAATCTGGAATTTTAAATACATATGTAGTAAAATAGTAATAAATCGCAACTCATAAATCAAAACTGAGATCTGTCAGAAAATCTGAAAAGTAGACAGAATTCTCTATAATTCATATTCACAAATAATTTTCATATACTGACCTTAATAGGGTCTAATCATGCATACAAGATCATACAACAAGTCATGAATCACGAACAATATGCATGTATACAACAAGAAGTGGTTATTCCTAAGTTATTTCATGTCATGTGTGTAATGAGGCAACTACGGGCGGGTCAACAAAATAGAGACAAGATATAATAGGGGTTTTACACAAGAATTGTCTCTAGAATACAACTAAACTACAGACGGTATTTAGTACTTGTATTACACAAAGAAAATAAAACAAGTTACTTGCCTTATAGCCGACGATGGAAACAACGAAGCAAGAGCAAGAATAACGGGAACGGATTCCCATGTTCGAACTCAACGAACAACTCATGAACCAATCACGAATACACGATCACAATCGCAATCGCAATCACGAACACAAAGCACGGATCTCGATGATTAAGAGGTTGATCAAGATGATCGAATGGCTAGATCCAATAGATCCAGATCAAGATGATCAAATCAGATTGGATGGCCATATCAAGACAGATGGAGATCATGATGATCAAGATCGATCGACGATCGGACGGCCAAGATCCACTTGATCAAAACTGTGATCAAACAGCACCCACCTAAGGGCTTCGGCTCTGATAGTGGCAGGGACAGTCCACGGCGAGAAGGACGACGGCACCGGTGAACAGGTGGCACGACAACAAGGGAACGGTCAAGGGGGGTTTGCGACTGCTGTCATTGCGATCGGGAGGGAGCACAGGGAGAGGCGGAGGTGCTGGTGTTGAGGCAACGGGGTTCGGCAGTCGGACAAGAGGGAAACTTGACGAGGGGGTTGCACCGAGGTGTTTCTACTGAGCAGTGCAGCGGTGCACGGTGGTAGGGTGTCTCTACAGTCGGGATCGCAGGGGGAAGGCAGGGTGGTGCGCTGAAGGCGCTCAGGGGGTTTTTTGGTGATTAGGGTTTGAAGACGAACGGGATGAACAGGGGATGGGGTATTATATATATAGGGTAGGATTTTAGGGTTAATGGATAGTTTATTGGGTTATAGGGTTTAAAGGGGGTAACAGGTGTGGGTTAAACGAGTCAGGGTATTGGTTAATATAGGGTCTTGGGGATCCAATGGGTTTGCGAGTAGTGGATCAAGATCCAATTGGGAATTAAATAGAATAGGATTTAGGGTATTAAAATCCATTAGGGAAAATAGAGTAACCAATAAAAAATAATTTTTAATAAAATGTAATTTGCATTAAAATATAGAATTTATTTGAAATAACTACAAATACAGTTAACAAAAGAAATAGATTTTTTTTAATAACCAGTCAAAATTAATAATAATAATAACAATAATAATAATAACAGTAATAGTAATAATAATAGAAATCAAGGTAATAATAACAATAATAAGATTTGTATAAAAATCATAGAAAATAGTTACAAATAAAATTATTGATCAAAAAATAGATTTTAATAGAAGATCCAACAATACATTTTAACGAAAAAAGTTTAAGAGCGGAAAAATAATTTACAAAAAAATTTAAAAATCCGAAAATACACAGAAAATACGTATTTGCCAAAATAGGGGTTACACCTCCTCTAGGAGCGGCACTCCTCTGATCGAATACCTGCTTCTAAGGTGGGAGTGGTGATCCATCCTGACCATGAGCACATGCTCCCTACGGAGCAGGACCTCCAACCAGAGCAAGGGGTCTGGCTATTGGGCAATCACGAACCATGTGGTCCCTACTTCCACACATAAGGCACAGGCGATTGACTTTCCTGCAGTCCTTGTGCAAATGTCCAACGTTATGACAGTAATCACAAGTCTGGTTCGCCCTCTGAGCGGCAGGTGGGTACGGCGATGCCCTGGCAGGAGGGGTCGGGACTGGCCTCCGAATAGGTCCTCCAGAAGACCTAGCAGCAACATAGTGCGGAATGTAGATTCTTGATTATGATGACTACAACACAATACACAGTTGTTCTAGCTTACATAATTCTTGTAGTGTGTACTTAAAGCATTCAAGGCCAATACAATGATGAAGCTTTCAAAAGCATTAGCTCAAGCTACAAAGACAAGAAAGATTTCAAGATTCAAGACAAAGACTTCTCAAGAGCTTCAAAAGTGATTTGTTAAATTGAACAAGTGTCTTGAAATTTTGTTTGTAATATTTCTGAGTCTTAGAAATCTTTCTAAAAGCTTGTCTCACACACATTCACACATCCGCTAAATGAAAATAATAAAGCTTTTCATAATCAAAATGTCAAAATCAAGCTTGTATAAGTTCAGCTGTTGAGTACCAGTCGACCTACTCTTGAAAGCAGTCGACTGTTCTAGTACGAAACTGACTGAACTTACTAAAGCTCTGACCAGTCGACTCATATGGCAACTCAGTCGACTGTTCAAACAGTTTTTTGACAGTTTTCTGAAGTTTAAATTTTGCTTTTCAAATTTAAATTCTTACAGCCGTTTTATGGCAGTTGGGGAAACTATTTTCCAACGTCTTGGAGAATCTAACTCTATAAATAGACTATAGAATCTATGTGGAAAAGGTTCCCTAATTGTTATCAAGTCATTTTGCTTATTTGAAAGAAAAAGAACAAGTTTTCAAAAGCACTTACTTTCTTTAAGACTCGGTTCTCTGATTTCAGTCTTTTATAACAAAGATTTTGTTCTAGACTGAAGTTAGAAGTTTACCTTTAACCTCTAAACAGAAAGCACAAAAAAAACAAGGCTTTAGGTTATTGTAATCTTCATTTTGTTGTTATTTTACTCTCGGGTTGTGAGAGTGGTCCTCTCGGTTGGAGAGAAGGACTCTTGTTGTAGAGTCTGTTTCACTCTAGGTTGTAGAGTGTGTTTTGCTCTCTCTAGTGGTGAGAGAGGTCTACGGATTTGACATAGTTATTGTCAAAGGCCATAGAGTATTCTTGTAATTTTTCAAGAAAAGTGAAAAATCTCAAGTAGGTTGCTTGGGGAATGGATGTAGGTCGGGAGGACCAAACCAGGATATATCATGGTGTTTGCAGAGTTGATTCTATGTGGTTATATTTCTTCATTTTGCAATTTCTTTTTTGCTGAATCGCATTGAAAATCGAGTCTGTGCAGTCGACTGGTTTCCGTTTTAAGTCGACTTAACATACATGTTCTTATTCAGATCATTTACTCTTTTATCTAGTGCTAACAGTCGACTGATTCCTCTTTGACACTCGACTTAACAGTTGCAAAAAGTTCAAATATTGTTTAATTTTTATACAATACTATTCACCCCCTCTAGTGTTATTTGCCTTGCTTACATGATCCAACACTTGGTATCAGAGCCTGGTTGAGTGCAATGCCATCTACTTCAAATGCAAGTCAATACCATCAAGGCCAATCCACACAAAGGTTGCCTCTCTTTGTTGGAACAAACTACAACTACAGGAAATGTAGAATGAAGATATACTTACAATCCATCAACTATGAGATTTGGAACAAGACCGAGACAGAATATACCGTACCTACACTTCCCTATGCTCAATGGAATGATGACATGAAGAGCAACACCATGAACAATGCAAAGGCGATGAATGCTCTCTTTTGTGTACTTACCAAAGAAGAGTTCAACCGTGTGTCAAACGCAACGACATACCAAATATAGCATAATTTTAAGGTAACACATGAAGGTACAAATAAGGTCAAAGTAACTAAAATTTGTGTTCTTGTTCACTGGTTCAAGATGTTCCGTATAAAGGAGAATGAAAATGTATCAGACATGATAACAAGATTCGCCAACAATACAAACTCTTTTGTGGCTCTTGATAAAACCAATACCCAAGCAGTGATGATGAGGAAGGTTCTTCGTGCTCTAACCCCCGAATGGGAAAAGAAGACCACCGCTATTGAAGAAGCCAACGATTTAACACAACTCTCTTTTGAGAATCTTGTGGGAAATCTAATGGCATACAAAGTACAATTGGAGGAACGCAAGAAGGATTTAGAACCTCAACAAGCCAAGAAGAAAACTCATGCTTTCAAGGCCATGTCAGATTCAGAAGATGATGATGATGATGAAAAAGAAATGGCCATGTTCACAAGAAAATTCAAGAAATTTCTTCGCAAAGGTAAATTCAATTCTAAGTTTAAGGATACTAATGAATCTCCTACTTGTTTCAAGTGTAATAAGATAGGTTACATGAAGAAGGACTGTCCGTTAGAAAATGCAAAATCAAAAGGGAAAATCTCTAACTTCAAAACGGAAAAATTCACGAAGAACAAGTACATGAAGAACAAGAAAGCCTACCAAGCAACTCGGGATGATAGCGACTCATCATCGGAAGAAGAGAATGAAGAATCAAATGAAGTTGCAAATGTGTGCTTCATGGCAACTCAAAATGTTGTAATTGACAATATTGACTCTAATGATTTATTAGAAGCTTTTAATGAAGTTTTTCAAGAACTAAAAAAGGAGAAGATAAGAGTTAAAAATCTAGAGAAAGTTAATCAAACACTTTCTCAAGAAAATCTTGATTTACAAGTTGAAGTCAAGTCTTTAAATTCTCGTCTTTCTAACTGGGATATAGATCTTATATCTCTAAAGAAAAATTCTAAAGAGATGTATAAGAATGTATCCAAGTTCAATAAGAAAAAAGAGAATTTAAATTATGTTCTCCAAAATCAAGTTCAATCTAATAAAAAGTTTGGACTTGGTTTTCAAAAAACTCTTGAAAAAGTTCATTCTTCTAATAACACTAGTAGTAATAAGATTGATTCTGTTTCTAGTGTGAAAAATAAGTTAAATGATTTTTTTGAAAAACCAAAAAATATTTTTAATAATGGAAATAGTAATCTTTCAGATCAGACCAGTCGACTCAGCTCTAAATTTGGTCGTCTGTCCAAATGTATGAAGTATTATTCAAAAAGACAACAACCTCATATAAGTCGACTAGTTTCACCTCCCAGTCGACTGCCACCACAAAATGTCTATTGAAGGGTACAACAAAGTCGATTTGACAGGGCAAAAATATTTGGGTTCTAGTCAACCAGAGTCTTAATGATAGAATTACTTATATAAATTCTTTTGTTCATAATGTTTGTAATTCTATTAATTATAAGCCCACATGTGGTGGTAAATCAAACTCACTTTGGGTTTGGTTTCTCAAACACTAATCTCTTTCGGACCTAATGAAAAGGGTATTATATTCACAATTCATATTTGATAAGTACTTAAAAGGGAACAATGGATACTTGACAGCGGATGCTCTAAACACATGACTGGCCATGCAAACTTACTCTCTTCCATAAAAGACAAAGATGGAGGAACCATTACATTTGGTGACAATAAGAAAGGAAAAGTCATCGAAATAGGCATGGTCGGTAAGAACACTACTCCTATTATAGAAGAAGTATTCTTAGTTAGTGGTTTAAAGCACAACTTGTTAAGTATTAGTCAATTATATGATAAGGGTTATAAGATCGTGTTTAAAAAAGATGCATGCTTAATTTATGATCCGTCTTTGAAAAATGTGATTTTTCAAGGTTTTAGAAAGAATAATATATATGAATTATGTTTAAATACAAATGAGTTTTCGAATGATTTTTGTTTAGTTGCTTCTAACAATGATTCATGGCTTTGGCATAAGAGATTTAAGCATGTAAATATAAAAAACATTGCTACATTATCTAAGAATATCCTAGTTAAAGGACTGCTTAAATTATCTTTTAAGAAATATAAAATGCGTGATGCATGTCAATTAGGAAAACAAGTAAAATCTACTTTTAAAACAAAATAAATGATTTCTACTAGTAGGCCTCTCGAATTGATCCATATGGATTTATTTGGTCCTACTAGAGTCGCATATTTAAATAAAAGTAGATATGTATTTGCTTTAGTAGATGATTTTTCAAGATTTACGTGGGTATTCTTTTTAAAACATAAAAATGAAGCCTTTGAAGAATTTGCAAATTTCTGCTAACGTATTCAAAATCAAAAATCTCTAAACATAGTCACTATTAGAAGTGATCATGATAGAAAATTTGAGAATGAAACGTTTTCAGAATATTGCAACAAGAATGGTATAACACATTCATTTGCATTTCCTAGAGCTTCACCACAAAATGGAGTGGTTGAAAGGAAGAATATGACATTGCAAGAATGTGCACGTACCATGCTTGTTGAAAGTAATTTGCCTAAATATTTCTGGGCTGAAGCTAGTTCTACAGCATGCTATGTTTTAAATAGAATATTAATTAGGCCAAAGCTTAAGAAAACTTGTTTTGAATTATTTTACGAATGAATTCCTAACGTATCTTATTTTAATGTATTTCGTTGTAAGTGTTTCATATTAAACACAAAAGATAATCTAGATAAATTTGATGCTAGATCTAATGAAGGTATCTTCATTGGATACTCAAATAGGAGTAAAGCATATAGAATTTTCAATAAGTCATCTTTGACTATTGAAGAATCTATGCATGTTTCATTTGATGGATCTTTACCTTCATCTAATGTTATTGAAGATGATGAAATTGAATCATCACCACTAGATAACATTATTAAATCACTTGAGCAAACTACCCTAGATAAGTCGACTGATGGACTTCCTAAGTCGATTTATGTGAATCAGTTGGCTGATGGGTTTATTAAGTCAACTGATTCTGTAGCGATAATTCAAACTTTACCAAAGTAATTTGTTGAAGTTAGAGATCATCCTCATGACTTAATTATTGGTGACATCTCACATGGCATTCAAACAAGATCCCATTTTAATATGATTTCTTATACTGCTTTCTTATCAAATTTTGATCCGAAAAATATTCAAGAAGCATGTGAATGAATATAGGTTGAATGCTATGCAAAATGAACTTAACCAATTTGTAAGAAATGATGTATGGATTTAGTTCCACGCCTCCTGATCATACTATTATTGGTACCAAATGGGTCTTTGAAAATAAGTTAAATGAATCAGGACAAGTTGTTAGGAACAAAGCTAGATTAGTTGCTCAATAATATAATCAAGAAGAAGGAATTGATTTTAATGAAACATATGCTCTTATTGCTAGACTAGAATCAATTAAACTTTTATTATCTTTTGCATGTTTTATGAATTTCACACTCTTCCAAATGGATGTTAAAAGTGCTTTTTTAAATGGTTTCATTAAGGAAGATGTTTATGTTAAGCAACCACCCGGTTTCGAACATGAACAATTCCCAAACCATGTTATTAAATTGAAAAAGGCTTTATATGGTCTTAAACAGGCACCTCGTGCTTGGTATGATTGCTTAAAAACTTTTCTTTTAGAAACAGGTTTTGAAATTGGTAAAGTGGATACTACTTTGTTTATTAGGAAAATAAAGACAGATATATTAATCATACAAATTTATGTAGATGACATAATTTTTGGGTCAACTAATAGTAATCTATGTCAAGAGTTTGCAAATACCATGAAAAATGAGTTTGAGATGAGTCACATGGGTGAGCTCAATTATTTTCTTAGACTACAAATAAAATAGTCTTCAAATGGCATATTAATTAATGAAGGAAAATATGCTAAGGAATTACTCAAACGATTTGGCATGGATAGCACTAGTAGTAAGACCACACCTATGGCTACTACTACTACACTTGACAAAGATGAATTTTGTAAGAGTGTCGATCAAAAGCTCTATCGAGGTATGATTGGATCACTCTTATATAACTGCTAGTAGACCAGATATTATGTTTAGCGTATATTTGTGTGCTAGATATCAGTCTGATCCAAAAGAAACTCACTTAAAAGCAGTGAAACATATTTTAAGATATATTAAAGGTACATCTGAATATGGTTTATTTTATCATCGCTCCAATAATTTTTAGTTCTTGTTGTATAGTGATGCTGATTTTGCTGGTAGTAAAACTGATCGTAAAAGTACTAGGGAAACTTGTCACTTTTTGGGACATTCCCTAGTATCTAGGTGTAGTAAAAAGCAAAATTTGGTATCTCTATCTACTATAGAAGCTGAATATATTGCTGCAAGTTTGGCTTGTGCTCAAATTTTATGGATGGAACAAACTTTATTAAAATATGGTATTTCTTTTTCAAGACCCTCTATAATTTGTGATAATACCAGTGCCATTAATTTAACTAAAAATCTGGTTCAACATTCACGTACGAAACATATTAATATTCGACATCATTTTCTACATGATCATGTCTTAAAGGGAGATATGCTACTGGATTTATTTCAACTGATAAACAAGTAGCAAATATATTTACCAAACCACTTAAAGAAGATACTTTTATTAACTTTAGGAGAGAACTAGGCATTTGCTCATTTCATGATATTTTTTTAAAAAAATTTATATCTCGGTCGACTTATACTTAGTTATCAGTCGACTTATACAGTATTTTTCTTTGACTTTATTTCTGACTTAATTTTGTCTTCTTCCCAGTCGACTATCTTCAATCCACAGTCGACTGACAATAGCTTTATTAAACTTTCTGTTTGGTTCTATTTTGCTCTCGACTTAGTTGACTGATCTAAAAACCAGTCGACTGTCGTGATTATATTTCGATTTTCTGATTATGAATCATCACAGGATGAGGCATCTCTCTCTTATCTCTTTTACCCACTTCTGATCTAGACCCTCCATTCAAACCCAACTGTAATCGCAGCCTTCCCTTTCAGGTTAAAACCCTAAGCCCTCTTCACTACCTTTTTCACTTTTTACTCTTGCTCCCCAAAGCTCAAGTCGGCTGCTATCTTGAAGCTCTCTGGATATCTGTAATGCTGCTCTTGGATTTTGATTCTCAGCCCAGCTTTGCTTCTTGATTGTTGATTTCGCTTGCTCTCCGTCCTCTTCCTTGGAGTCTTTTGAGTCCTGTGTTTTTGGTCTCTTGTTTAGGTAAACATCTCTTAATCCGCTCTTTCAAAGTATTCTAGATTCTACCATGCCTAAGCCTAAAAGATCTAGGGCTTCCAATGTTGAAGAAGAACGGTCCCAACATAATTATCTTCAGTACTTAAGGCATCCATCTCTTGTTAAGAAATATTTCATTATTTGTCAAATCCTTATTTTTCCGGGTCGTTTCATAAATTTCCCTGATTTAGATAGATTTCTTATTGCCCTATTGTTTCAACAATGTGGTTTATATGATCTTCTCTCTATAGTAAATCAACCCTACTATTATCCCCAACTCATTTATTTGTTTTATACAAATATAAAAGTTGCTACTTCTGAGGATGGTAGTGAAATATTTTTCACTACTTCTGTGAAAAATGTTCGAATGAAGTTCGCTGCTCACAAATTAGGGCAAATTTTGAATATTTCTAATGATGGGTTAGATATAGGAGAAATTGAATTGGATGATAGCTCTATCTTGTCCAAAATCTTTTTGCCTAATCATGGTCTTCCACTAACCAATAAATCTATTACCCCGCTTGCCAAGCTAGTTGCACGAATATTGTCATACAATATTATCCCTAAAACGGGTAGGTACGATCAATTTTCGTATGAATTGCAACAAGCGGTGTATGCTATCTTTGGCAACATCCAAATCAATTGGAGTCGAGTCATTTTAGTCTTCTCCATAAGGCTCACACTTCCTTTCTCCCTTATGGTGCACTTCTAACTCATATTTTTAACCACTATTAGATTGAGCTTGATTTCGAGTCTAGTGTTGTGACTCGTTATGAATCGTTTGAATGTGCCAGTCTAGCCCGTATGAAAATCCTTCACTCACCTCCTCGGTCTCCTCAAAGAAATACACCCCCTATTCCTTTAGCCACTTTTGTTACTCCTCGATCTTCTGTGTCATCCTCTAGTTCTCGTCCTAGAGCTAATTTTCTAATCCTGAGAATTTCCTCGATCTTATCTTAGGTCGACAGGATTCTCTTAAGTCTAGTATTGCTAACCTCACTCAGATGTTTGTTCGGCAGTTTCCTCCATCTACTCCTGCCTCACACAGTGAGGATGACGAAGACGATGCAGATTGATGTTCTTTTCATTTTTTTTGTACTTATGAATTCTGCTTTATGCTTTTCTGATGTCCTCTCTTCACTTTGTCGTATGCACAATCTATTTGACTGATCATGTATAAATTTCCATTTATGCTATTCATGCAATGTTGGTTTTTATCTATGGTTGGTTTTTACTCCCTATTTTTGTTGATGACAAAGGGGGAGAAATATCAGTTGTTTAAAATTGTGTGCATGAGTGCACATTGTACTTTATTCAGGGGGAAGCTTGTTTACAATTTTACATCTTTTTCAAATATGTGTGTGCATCATGATATGAAAATTTTAATTCTATACTATTTTAGTTATTGTGTTTTCATCATCAAAAAGGAGGAGAATGTAGATTCTTGATTTTGATGACTACAACATAATACAAAATTGTTCTATCTTTCATAATTCTTGCAGTGTGTACTTAAAGCAATCAAGGTCAATACAATGATGAAGCTTTCAAAAGCATTAGTTCAAGTTACAAAGACATGAAAGATTTCAAGATTCAAGACAAAGACTTCCCAAGAGCTTCAAAAGTGATTTGTTAAATTGAACAAGTGTCTTGTAATTTTGTTTGTAAAATTTGTGAGTCTTAGAAATCTTTGTAAAAGCTTTGTCTCACACACACTCACACATCCCCTAAATGAAAATAAAGTTTTTCATGATCAAAATGTCAAAATGAAGCTTGTATAAGTTCTGTTGTTGAGTACCAGTCGACTTATTCTTGAAAGCAGTCGACTGTTCTAGTACGAAACTGACTGAACACACTCAAGCTCTGACCAATCGACTTATATGGAAACCCAGTCGACTGTTCAAGCAGTTTTTTGACAGTTTCCTGAAGTTTAAATTTTGTTTTTCAAATTTAAATTCTTACAACCGTTTTATGGCAGTTGGGGAACTGTTTCCCATCGTCTTGGAGAATCTAACTCTATAAATAGAGTAAAGAATCCATGTGGAAAAGGTTCCCTAATTATTATCAAGTCATTTTGCTTATTTGAGAGAAAAAGAACAAGTTTTCAAAAGCACTTACTTTCTTTAAGACTTGGTTCTCTGATTTTAGCCTTTTATAACAAAGATTTCGTTCTAGACTGAAGTTAGAAGTTGACCTTTAGCCTTTAAACAAAAAACACAATAAAAAACAAGGCTTTAGGTTGTTGTAATCTTCATTTTGTTGTTATTTTACTCTCAGATTATGACAGTGGTCATCTCGGTTGGAGAGAATGACTCTTGTTGTAGAGTCGATTTCACTCTAGGTTGTAGAGTGAGTTTTGCTCTCTCTAGTGGTGAGAGAGGACTACGGATTTGACATATTTGTTGTCAAAAGCCGTAGAGTATTCTTGTAATTTTTCAAGAATAGTGGAAAATCTCAAGTTGGTTGCTTGTGGATATATCGTGGTGTTTGCATTGTAGATTCTCTGTGGTTTGATTTCTTCAACATGCAATTTCATTTTTGCTGAATCACAATGAAATTGTTGTTATTCAGTTGACTGGTTTCCATTTTAAGTCGACTTAACAGACTTGTTATTATTCAGTTGATTTACTCATTTATCTGGCGCTAGCAGTCGACTGATTCCTCTTTGACAGTCGACTTAATAGTTGCGAATAGTTCAAATATTGGTTGAATTTTTATAAAACACTATTCACCCCCCCCCCCCCCTCTAGTGTTATTTCCCCTTCTTACAGGATCCAATATGGAATAGACCGCAGAATGGCACACTTCCTCTTATGAGTCTGCTCCTGGATTCTAGTAGCATCCATATAACCCCTGTTTTCCATTTTGTTTATTTTTGAGTGTATTTTTCGTTTTGATGTATTTTCTTTCTTTGTATTTCCTCTTGTATTTCTCTTGGACTGTATATTGGATTTTAATTTCAATAAATTCATTTTATTATTTTCTGTCTTCTTTTATTTGGGTTCTTGATACTTTTGTCCGTCTTTTGTTTCGCTCCATTTGTTCAGGCCATTATTTTGATTCTCTATATTTTATCTTTTTCTTTATTGTTCATGTCCTATTCTTTTATCCCTAGTACCCATCATACAAATCCTACTCTATTAAAACACCCACCCCAATTATTTACTCCTGAAACCATTACCCATTTAATCTTTTGTTAAACCATATGTTATTTTTTCAAAACCAAATAACTAAACCTATTAATACTCTAATCCTATTATCACCCCCTCTCACTAACTACCCATTCATTCTCCCAAACCCGACCCGTTACCTACGCCGCTCCCCCTTCCCTGTGTGTTTACCTTATGCAGACCTGATCCGCTTCTCCCCTGTACCCTGTGCTGACTCCTTTCTCCCTGCTGCAAACCCTAAACCATTCCCCTATATATATATATCTAACCCATGCACCCATCGTTTCCGATCCCCTTTAGCCGCACGTGTCCTCTCCAGTCCTCTCAATCCTCCCGACTGCACCTCCCCAACTCTCGAACCCACTGCACTTCACCCCCTACCTCCCGATCACCTCTCATCCCACGCATACCCCAGTCGCCCCGTCCCTACCTCCCACTTTGTCTCTGTCTCTGTTCGGTGCGCCCAGCAGCAGCAGCCAGCGTAGCCTGCCGCTAGCCGTCGCCGCTCTCCTACGGTCGTCTTCTCGTTTCCTCGTCCCGTGCTCTTGCCGTGTGTGCTCTCGTTCGTCGCCTTGAGTTCTTGATTTCGTTTGGTTGGTGCGTGTGTTCTTGTGCACGCAGTTTTTAGTTGTTCGTTCGTTCGAGTTTTGCTCGTGGTTTTGGGTTTTGTTCGTTTTTGTCTCGTGTGTTCGTTGAGTTCGTTGGCCAGGAATCCGTTTCCGTTATTCTTGCTTGGAGTCTTTGTCGTCATCGGTTAAGGCAAGTAACTCGTATTAAATTACTTTGCAAATACAAGTACTAAATACCGCTTTTAGTGTAGTTGGGTTCTAGAGACAATTTTTATGTGAAACCCCTTGTTGATCTTGTCTCTATTGTGTTGATTAGACCATAGTTGCATCAAGAAATACATGACATGAAATAACCTAGGCTTGACCATTTCTTGTTGCATATATGTGTGTTGTTCATATAATATCTTGTGCTCATTCGTGTTATTCGTGATAGAATTGTCTTGGACCTTCAAAATACTTATATCATGTTGCTTGGATATCTAGTATACTCTATTTCGTTTTTAATTGTGTTTTGGATGAGTTTTATGTGACTAGTTGATTTTGAGCATGAGAGATATTTTCAGTTTTGCCGGTTTTCTCGTTTTGATCAATATTTTATACCCTATTAAGGTCAGTATTTGAGAATATTTTGTGATCATGATTTGTAGAGAATTCTGTCTATTTTCCAACTCTTTTGACAGATCTCAGTTTTGAGTTATGGTTTGTGAGTTATATCTATTTTACTACAGCGGTGGCGAAAGATTTCCAGATTTTGTTTTCTATGAATTCTGAAGAGTAATCTTTTTTTATTTTGGTGTTAAAATTATTATTTTGACCTGAAACTTTGTTCAGTACTTCTAGACTTGATTGGGGTTTACACAGAATTTTGGTGGATTTATTTGAGTTTTACTATCCTTTTCATGCTTGCAAATAAAGATTTTATATGTAGAATTTTACTACAGTTCAGTAAAGAACATGATTTTCGACCTATTTCTACTTGCTGTTTCTAAATTATTTCTAAATATGAAAGTTAGCCTATTGTATCTATTTTCTTAACCTTTTGGCGGATTTGGATTTCGATTTATGGTTTGTGAGATATTGTTGTTTTCGTACTGCAGTGTTTGTGATTCCAGATTTACAAAACTACTGCATATTGATCTTTTCCGAGTTTACTTGACTAATTTATCTTTCTTGGAAAATTATGAAACTTTATTTTTTGTTACTATACATATAAAGGAATAACCTAGATATTTCGTGGATTTATTTAATGAGTTCTCATGTTGTTTTCCTGTTCTTGAATCCCATCGGCTGATTTCTGGCTGAACGTGTTTTTCTGGATTCAAATCAGTTTTGAGTTATGTTTTTGTGAAATACTGTATGACTTATATGTATTCGCTGGATTCGGCCGGGAGTCTATTTTCTAGACCTTTCGACGGATTGAGATTTGCATTTTTGTAACAACGGAAATCTCAGTTTTACTGCAGTTTGGTCTTGCTGTCCTGAACTAGAAATTTTGTTATTTTATCCTTTTGTGTGTTATCTTTCACCCATACATGTTTATCCTGCAACTTGAACTTGTTACTTGATCATACCATGTAATACTTGTACTATTCGTGACACATATATGCTTGTTTGACATTAACAATAAAATAACCAAGCTGAGGTTAAAGGGGCAGATCTAATAGTAGAAAATGCAGAAATGTGTACTCGGAAGATGATCTATTGATCATATGTGATACTTGGCTTGATACTTGTTGCTTGAGGCTTGATATTTCTGTAATACCCCGATTTTCCTAATATATGAAGATTATTTATTTTGTTGCACGTGGTATGCACGTGTAATATTTTGGCTACTATTTTCAACATGATGAGTAAGAACATTGTTTTATAAAGTATTTTTTTTAAAGCCCAAGTGTTAATTTACTTATTTACTCCTACAAAAATAACTATTTTGGCCCAACTAATTTTAAGCCCATGAAATTAATTTAAGCCCATCTTTTATATATTTTTTTTTCTACTTGTATGTGTAACTTTCCCTTTAAAGGACTTATTTTTGTATGTACAAATTCTTGTGGGTTGAGTTGTGCATACACGTGCATGTTGCATACACGTGTAGGACACACCCTTTAGTTGGCCGGATTTGAGTGGAGTAGTGGGTTGAGTTGTGGGTAGTTTTGTAGAGTGTGGGTAGTTATTTCAACCCCCTAGTGAATCCTAGCCCTTGATCCATTAACCATATACCGAATCCTGGCCCTCCATCTCACTTCCCTTGGTGTATAAATACCCCCCCCCCCCCTCTCATCTATTATCCCTTACACTAAGATTGCTCTATGAGATTATTATTGTAAAGAGTATTTTGTGAGGTGTGTGTGTTGTGGTGGAGATCGGGCTTCATCTAGAGATCTTCGGCAAGGAGAAAGGAGCAAGGAACAAGGAAGGTGCGTTGCATTGAGGAGCTTTTCTGGATTTCGATTACTTCGTCAAATAAGGTGGGTGTTTCTCAGGACTTCTAGTGTAGAAATTATGCTATGACTGTGATGTTTGTTACTATGCTCATGAGAAGTAAAGTCGAATGCATTAGAATTGCTTGAGTATGTTTATGTTGATAATTATGTTGATAATTGTGAAGGACTAATAGTGTAGAAATGGCACTGAAAACAAGGATGAATTGGGTCGGTACAGTCGACTGTCGTGTAGATAAGTCGACTGGTTCGAGACTTCTGTTACATGATTTGTTAGAAAGCTTCATGACATATATGTGAATAATTAAAATAAAGTAGTAAGGCTAAACTCATATTCTTCATGATGTACATGACTAAGTAGACATGAGCATGTGGAAAAAGAACTAGGGATAATTAATAAAACTGTGAACGACTGGTGCAGTCGACTGATGTTATGAACAGTCGACCGATGCATCGATTAAACTTGAAAATGCCTATAATTCCATGAATTGAGATATGTTTTCATTGTGATTGTTCTAGTGTAATTGAGAATCATGTTTTATCTCTGCACGAAAGTTATGAGTAAGTGTGAATGCATGTTTAAAATATTCCCTCGAAGAAAAGATAACATTAGTAACTTGAAATTCTATGTTGCGATGTTACTGAACAGTAAGAGACTCTGTGTTTATGAAACATGAAGGTATGTAGACTGTAAATTGACATCATGATGTAAGTAAGAACTGTTGGGAGGCTAATCTCTTAATTTGAAGTATGGATCTGTCCAGTCGACTTAATGCGAGTAGCAAGTCGACTGAGCTGAACGTAGAAATGTACTGTTAAAAACCCCCAGGACAGACGACTGATGAGATAACAGTTGACTGTCACGTGAATAACATTCTGAACATGAAAAGTTGCGGAACAGCCGACTGTCCATGTGCAGCAGTCGACTCTCCCGAGTGTTTATGAAGAACTTGATTTGACTGTACAAGTCGACTGGTCGTCTTCCAAGTCGACTAACAGAGTAGATTTTGATATGTCAGAGGTTTCATTTTGATTACTGTTAAAAATTGTGAACTTTGTGACTGATGTTGTTAAACTCTTTTTGCTGCTGCATGGATCCATATGAAATGAATCATATTTCGAATTGAGAAACTTACATGAGATGAGCCATACTTTGAATGAAGAGTTACATGAATATGAAAATTAAGAACATGATATGCTGAGGCACTGAAAATGAATTCATGAGTTAGAATTGCTCAGTCTGGAAATTGTGAAATTGGAAATTGAAACGAAAGAGTAGCTAAGTCTCCCCCGGCAATGGAAATGAAATGAAAAATGAGAATTCTAAAAACCAAGGTTGGTCATGTATTGAAATGAATGAATAAGTCCGGTCTAGGGAGAGGCTAACTCTAGAGCTTTGATTTTTATTCATGATTCTATTAAAATAAGGACTAGTACATAGTGGAGATGTGATGAAAGTAAGAGACAAACATGAGTATGAGGGCTATTGGGTAGCGGCGAGAGCGTATCCCAGGAATTCCCATGATGAGTCTGGGTGAGGATACTGCTCCAGAGTACCGTCCTAGTGGCGACGCTCGTGGGATGTTTGAAGACTACGAGTGGTGTCATGTCTATGGTGAGAGCTGAATTACCACAGGATGTCTGCATGATGAGTCATGTTAGCGATGGGATTCCCTCCAAAGTGCCTAGACATGAGTTCGTAGGTCGGAAAATATCTAAGATACTTACCGTAATTACAGTAGTAGATTAAGTCATGGCGAGGGATTGAACCCTATAAAAATGAAGAACGATTAAGAGGCTTGTCCTCGGACCTATGTAGTATGGGATGCATAGAATCCGAACAAGTGCGCATTAGTGTTATCTAATTAAACAATTGCATTAAGGACTAAGTTCACAATCACAACACGACATCATTAAGATTTCCCCATTTTGATTTACATTTTTGCTATGAACAAGTTTGTGATCTGTTAAGAAATGAGAATCGTTATACTGTTTCTGGCATAGAGAGGATGGCCATGTATAATTATCGTCGGTTGAATAAACTGATGTACCCACAGTTTTGTATGCAGGTAAATTACATGTTAAGAGCAATGGATGCTTAAAGATTTTACCATGTTGTTGTACATTTATTTAAATATTGTATATTTCACTTCCGCTGTGCAAATGTAAATGTAATGAATGATGTAAACTCTGATGTAAAGGAAAATTTTTAAATTCCTTGTAAAGTTGTACTAAAGAAAGTGAAAAGATCCTGTAGAACATCTCGAATTCAGTGTATTTGGGATTCGGAGCGTTACAATTTCACTACTTGAGGCTTGATACTTCAACTCTTGAAGCTTGTTACTTGATACTTGAGACTTTGCTTGTTACTTGATACTTGAGACTTGGCTTGTTGCTTGATACTTGAGACTTGGCTTGTTTACTTGATACTTGAGGCTTGATACTTGATACTTAATTTCTTGAGGCTTGTCCCTGAGTACACTGCCCTATATGATCCACTATAAAATCTAAAACGAAATTGCATTGACTGTAGCAACCATGTAGTGTGGGTTGCATGAAGTGCTACCTAGATAGTAATAAAACAAGACTTGAACATGATCACTTGACACTTGCAACTTGATACTTGTACTGGACTACTTGACACTTGTTACTTGTTACTTGACACTTGTTTACATGATACTTGTTCACTTGACACCTGATACATGCCACTTGTACTTGTTCATCTTGCCATGCTAGTATTCTATTTTGTTATCATGTATATTCTATGTTATTAGTTAGTTTTTCCTATGTACTTGTATCCTGCATTACAAGCGGCCCTTAACTTGCATTGACGGGATTTTGTTTTCTTTTTCCTATTCCTGCAATTTATTAAATTTTAGATTTTGGAGAACATGTACCAGATGGTGTTGGTGATATGAGATATTAGTGCTGGTATTTGCTATTATTATTTCTTGTTACTTGCTTTGAACAATTGTATTTTGATACTTGGATTTATTTGTATTTGGACAATGTGATCCAGGATATTGACTTATTCAGATCTGGATTATTTGAGATTAATATATTTTAGTTTCAAGTATTCTTATTGGTATTTTGGTTCATATGTGCATGCTTGGTTGATTCTTTTGCTTCCGACTATGATTATTCTTGTGAATGTTGTAAAGATTCTTGAACAGCTTATGAATGATGAAAATTATTCGCTGGACTTAGTCACGTATTCGTATTCTGTATTCTCTTTTGGGGAGCGGGGTGGGACAAGGTTTTTAGTGGTATCAGAGCCCAGGTTTGGGTAATGTATTAGTTTTACTAATATATTAGACAAGCTTGGCTCGTACTGGGATCGGCTCAACATTTCACCAACCAAGCATGCATAAATGAATTAATTACTGTCAACCTTGATCTGGATGCTAATTGTTTGTGGTTTTGTGCAGACAATGGCTCGTGGAGGTTCTTCTCGTATCCTGGATGACCAGCCTGGGCTTGAGGCTGTTACCGTTATGCTTGAGCGCTTGATCAATATGCAGCAGAATCATAGTGATTTGGTGATGGCCGCTGTGCCTATGCAAGAAGCTCTTCCTCCCCATCTGGGTACAGTTACGGACTTCATGAGGCTGCATCCCGATTGGTTTTCAGGCACTGAGATGCCTTTGGTGGTTGAACAGTGGTTGATTCGGACAGAGCAACTATTTTTGGCAGTTAGAGTGGTAGATGCAGTTCGGGTGGATGTGGTAGCCATCCAGCTGGTGGACTTGGCTCATATTTGGTGGAGGTCCGAGTCCGAAAGACTCGAAAGACCGATCACTTGGGCCACTTTCACTAGGAGCTTCTTGGAGAAGTTCTTTCCTAGCAGCACTAGAGTGGAGATGGAGCAACAATTTTTGGCCCTGAAACAGGTTGGTCGTTATTCCTAGTAATGGAATTTTGTTACATATTGTCCATACAATGTTGTAACATGAGACCTTCTTGAAACAGGGCTCTAGGTCTGTGGATGAGTATGCAGCTAAATTTACTACACTTAACCGCTTCACAGCCGTTCTTGTGGCGAACGAAGAGGATAGGGCTCGTAGATTCACTTTGGGGCTTGAGCGTGAGATTTGGGTGTAGCTTGTCTCTAGGGGTGGCGAACGGGTCGTTCGGGCCGGTCCGGGCCCAACCCGTGCGGGTTGGCACGCTTGAGTAGGCGGGCCGGGCCGGGTTGGCGTCTTATATGGGCCGGGCCGGGCCGGGTTGGCGTCTTATACGGGCCGGGCCGGGCCGGGCCGGGTCAATTCCGTATTTGGGTGGCCCGCCCAACCCGTGAACCCTTTAGGGCTCAACCCGGGTTAGGCCGGGTCGACCCGGGGGTTGGCCCGTTTAATAATATATATATATAATTTTTTTATTTTTTTTTTATTTTTGTAGCTTAAATTGAACTAATAATAATAATAATTTTACAAATGATGTATACAATTATACAAACAAGTGAAACAACCATATTTTTGTTTGATGAATATTACATTTCTTAAAAAATTATAATACTAAGTAAGTAATACTACTAATAAGTAATAATACTACAATTCTTCAAATATCCCCAAATGATGTTTAATTATAATACTAAGTATGTAATTCAGTAATAATACTAATAAGTAATAATACTACAATTCTTCAAATTGAATCAAATATCCCCAAATGATGTTTAATTATAATACTAAGTAAGTAATAATACTAATAAACAAAAAAAATCGTAATAATAATAATAAGATTGAAAGAGTGAAATTGACAACAAATTTTGAAATTTTATTCATATGAATTTAAGTTATACAATTTGAACAATTTATAACGAAATGAAGAATTTAATTCACAAATAAGTTTTATACAATAACATATTTCTTATGTACAATTTTAATTGACTACAATTTTTCTAATTTAACATAAGAAGAAAAGCTATTGTTGTTGTTGTTGTTGTTGTTGTTGTTGTTCTTCGGGCGAGTTGGTCCCACTTGTGGAACTAGATAGTGCTTTCCCTTGCTTCCTATCTTCAGCCTCCAGCCAGTCTTCTGTGCAAACGAGCATCTCCAACACCTCAGGCTTCAACCGATTTCTATAATCAGATAGAACCCTGCCACTTGTAGAAAATGCACTTTCAGAAGCAACTGTAGAGACAGGAGGAGTTAGCAAATCTTTAGCCATAACAGACAGAATACTAAAAGTGTGTTCATGTTCTTTCCACCATTGTAAAATATCTAGTGGGGAAAGAGTAGGCTCGGTATCCTGTTGGTTATACCAGTTTAATTCATTTGGTTGATTAGTCCTAGGTTTTTTAGATTGAATTTGTTCAAGTAGACTAAATGTTCTATCACCAATTCTACTTTTACCCTTACCTTTAGAACTACCAGAAGAAGAACCAACTACATAAGTTGTACTACTAGAAGCAAAACATCTATCATAATAATCATACAAGTTATTTAGCGTAGATTCAAACTGAACTAAAAAAGTAGTGCAATCAGTTGTTAATTCTACATTGTTCTCTAAAAAACCAAAAAACATTTCTATCAAATTCTTCGTACCTTCTAATTTGATACGAGGATCCATAACAGTAGCAACATAAATCAACATAGGAGGAGGAAAATAATACTTCAAAATTTTTTGAAATGCAGGTATTACAATGTCACTAATATAGGCATCATTTAACATTTCGTTAAATATTTGCACCATGCTAACTAATTCAATAAAAATGCTACTAGAAGTAGATTCATATGTTTTTGAAAACTTTAAAGTTGCGGTTTTAAAAGGTTCTAAAAATTTCAATAAAGATTCGGCAAAAAACCAATCGGTGGGAGTCATTTCAAAATTTTGCATATTTTTTGCGATACAAAAATCATTTACAACTGCTTTATATTCGGTGACAACATTTAGTAAATCAAAAGTAGAATTCCATCGGTGTCTAACATCCTTTGGAAATTTTCTAAAAGGAACATTTCTAACCCTACACCAAGCTTTCCATTCTTGTAAAATGCTTGGACTTAATGCAATGAAATGTACACAATTTCTAATTTTATGTATGTATAGATCATCTATTTTTAATGCATCTTGAACACATAAATTTATAATATGACATGCACATCTAACATGAAAAATATTATCAGATGGAGGGTTTAATACAGATTTTAAAGTAGTAATTGCTACATTGTTGTTAGATGCATTATCGAAACTAATAGCCATAATTTTATCACGAATATGAAAAACATCACAAATTTCTACAATATGATTTGCTATTTCAGCGCCACTATGGGGATACGGCAACGACGCAAGTGATATGATTCTTTTATGAAGAATCCAATTATTGTCGATCCAATGACAGGTTATTCCAAGCGTTGGAATATTGTTGACACCCGTCCAACAATCCGAAATTAAACTAACCCTACAAGTTAAACTCCATAAAATTGCAATCAAAGCGTCCTTCATTTCCATGTACACTTTAAAACAATCTGATTTGCAAGTATTTCTCGGAATTCTTTTAAAATGAGGGTTTAAGGCCGTTTGATTAAAATTTTCCAAGTTCCTACTCTCGGGATAGGAAAATGGCAACTCTTCCTTAATGACTAATCGGGCCATTTCCCGACGAACAAGTTCGGGATCATAAGGGTGGCTATCTACTTGACCGGTCCTAGGGTTAATTTTTTGTTGGCCTTGTATTTGATCAAGAAGTTCTTTATGATTATGTTGTATGTGCCTACTAATTGTACCGGTGCCGTCACCCCTCTTGAATTTATATGTTTTACTACATGTTTTACACACTTTCAAACCTACACCCGGAATATGTTCGTCCGGGATATACTCATAAAAATTGTGCCAATCGCTAGTTTCTCCTCTATTTTTCCTACTACTACGGGGTTGTGTGGTTTCGGGTTGTTGTTGTTGTTCTTCTTCTTCTAATTGAATGTCACCTACAACATCCATGTTGTGTGTACCCCATTATTCCATAGTAGGATCAATGTAATCTTGGGCAGGCTCACTAATTGGGACAATTAGTGGCCTACATGAAGAGGAGGAGGAATCTTGTCCGCTACGACCGCTACCGCGTGATCTAGACTTAATGTGGTAATGCGCTCAAATATGTAAAAAAAATTCTACAATGTAGGAGCGGACCGAGCGATGAATTATACAAAAAAAATCTAAAAAACAAGAGGGTTGGGATAGAGAAGTTCAAAAAACAAACAATAATTTTAACTACAACGCAAAAAAAAATTTAACAAGAGAGGTAGAGAAATTTTGATACCGTTCACCGTAGAATACGCGTATGTAAAAAAACCCGTGAAAATAAGAAGAAAAGCTAAAAGATGGAGGAGCGCTTTACCGATTCCGCAATTGACGAGTTGAGAAGAGGTTGAAGTAAATTTGACGAGGGTTGAAGAGAGTTGAAGACGTTGAATTTTGTTTCCGATACGACCGAAATTTGATCGTGTATATGCCTCCTTGTACAATTATTTGATGAACACTACAATTGTTCAAAAATTTCTTTAAAATGATGTATAATAGTAGAGAGAGTAAGAGAGTGAGGTGTAATTTTTTTTGAGATTTTTAGGGGATATTTATAGGTGAATTAGTGGGAAAAAACAAAAAAAAAAAAAATAGCCGTTTCACACAGCAACGGCTCTAAGAGCCGTTTGCTGCCCCCAACGGCCACCGACAGCGACAGACCCGGGTTCGAACCGCAGGTTTCGACCCGTTCGACCTGCGGGTCAAACGGTCGGCCCATCACGGGTCGAACGTTCGACCCGTACGGGTCGAACGGGTCGAAACCCGCGGGTCGAACCGCGGGTTAGCGGGTTCAATTCGCGGTTTAAACGGGTTCGTGGGCTGGGTTTCGCGAATTCGATTCGCGTAAATTGCGACCCGGGTCGATCCGGTACTGTTCACCAGGTTCGACCCGAACCCGTGAAGCTCTTAAGCGGGCCGGGTTCGTGGGTCGGGTCGCGGGTGGGTCGCCGGTTGACCTGGCCCAGTTGCCACCCCTACTTGTCTCCCTTCACTTGCACATTTATGCAGAATCTCTTGAGGCAGCTCAGTCCGGATAAGCCATTGCTCGGCTTCCAACGATGACTCAGTACCCAAAAACTTATTCAGGTGCAACCTCATGAAATCTGGTACCGTACCAGGCCTAGGTGGTAGAGGCCCAGGTGCAGGTCCAGTGACATTCCCATTGGCTGTCAAAGTGGCTCTCATCAGCTCATTGTGCTCCTGCTGAAGAGCCATCATCTACTGAATCGTCTGGAGAATAGCAGCGTTGTCCGACTGCTGATCACCCGAGCGAGGAGAAGAATTTCCACGAGCCATAGCCTGAAACACGATCAAAGATCGTCAGTATCTGATTATATGTTGGTTATTATACATGTATTCATGTGATTATCGTGGTGTGCAAATCACTGAGTTAACCCGGCTAGAGCCAAACTCAACTAATATACCAATCAAAGCCAACCATCGTAAAGATAGTCATGTTTGATTGATATATTACTCAACCAAAGGCTCTGGAACCACTAAAAACCCTGTCACGCCCTGCTTCCCAAAATACGGAACACGAGTGCGTAATGTAGGCCCAGCGAATGATGTAAACATCTTCCATAAGCTGTACCAGACTAACTCAGCAATAAGAACATCAAAGCACAACCATGCAAGAAAATATAACCACATGAAACAAAGATAAATTCCAATAAAAAATGAAATAATCCAACAATATAAATATCCAACATCCGGGATCAAAAAAACTACGGGTCATAGAGCCCAAATCAAAGTACAAGTTATAGTAATATTCAAGAAATAAAATATCAACAAGTAAAACTAAGCAACGGAGACTGGATCCATCTTTAGAAACGTTGCTCACCAATTCCTTCAAGAATAGATCCTTCAGTACCTATAAATTCCTGGTCTAAAAAGAAATAAAAGAGTGTTCTTAGAGCAAGTCGTGGGCGGCAAGTAGAGAAAACAAAGGAGGAAGGAAAAGCATGAATATCAAGGAAAAAGAATATGGTCAAAGACAAAGAACAAAGCAAAGAGCAGGCAACATTATCAAAGGTCTACAGTAAATCACACATGCAATGAGTGATGTCAGGATCAAGCACGAAATGCAGTTTATTAAGTATTTTATTAGTCTATCTAGTGCACGTACTACTGCATCCCATTCCATAGATTCGGCGCAACACATAGTGTATGCTTTAGACTGATGGTGAATTCACGGTTCGTGTACTCGGTCCAGTAATCAGTATTTAATGTTTAGTATCAGTTTTTATTGGGTAGTATTTATGGCCATACAGTATGGGTCAGTACAGTAGGGCCCGACCGAGTACAGTCTCCGATTGTTCACTACTAAGTCATCCCATATAATTCCGACTTGTTATCAATTTATTTTCATCCTATGTGAGAATGCAAGAGGGTGTCAATGTTGTTCATTACTATGTGTGACCAATATTAAGCATTATAGACAAAGCATGAGGCAAACACATTATGTAAACACATTTCACAAAATTAGGACAGCATGACCTTGCTGTACCAAAACATGGATTATGGTCACTACAAATTAGCAAATATGAATCCGCCGGAAGATCTGGAATGTAGACTTCCACACTGTTCCAGCGAGTATAATTAAGATATATAAAAGGTATAGGAACTAGGGTGAAAACTCTATTCTATTCAGGATTTAAGTTCAGGCAGCATGCAGTAGGTTGTGTTCAACTAATTGTTTTAGATCAGAGAACTCATTTATAAAATCTATAAAAATTTTGAGCGATACCTATATATGTCTAGGTCCAGCCTAAATTATTTCAAATTTTTCTTGTACTGTTAACAGGATCAAATCAAATACAGAACAGAAGGGTACGCATGAAATTATCAGTCTGAAATAACTAACTCAGTTGTTGTAAAGTGATGATAACTAAAAGAGACAAATTGGAATTTAAATCCAGACTAGGAAAAAATAATCTAGACATCAAGGACTACATTTTATGTTCAGTAAGTTATTTCAAATTATGTCATTTGCATGGTTAAAAATCTGATTTAAGGTGAAACATCCAGCAGTCCAGAAATTGTATTAACATGAATGGGCAAATAGATAAATCATATGATCGCATCTAGCATGCAAATTAATAATCACCGAATCCTAGGTGTCAACATGTAATTTCTAAGGTTTGAAATACAATTATCATGATCATGGTATCACTTCATCAATTAAAATCGATCCAGTACATTCAATTTAACATGTCCAATTTATCAAGCAGTCCTATGAATGAATCTAGTTATTTAAATGTGAATATGCATGAAATAATGGGGACTGGGTCTAAGATTGTAGAGATAGCACGATGTTAAGAGTATGTTGGGTTAGCTCGAATAAACCCTCGATAATCTTAATGGAATTGTCAAAAGCAGTTTTTGATAACAAAATGGACGAATCAACTTGCAGGAGATCAAATAATCTTGAACACAAACAATACAAAGGGTTCAAGAAGAGACTTGCCTGTTATATTGCAGATATAATTTAAATAGGAATAACGGGATCAGAATCCCGGGCGAAATCTCCCAAAAACACGTGCGAAGAACCAACAGCAACAGCAAAAATTCAAGAGCAAATCCCACACCAGATCGGGATAGAACACCGAACAGCAAGACAGGAACTGGTGTGCACAGAACACAGAACACCAAATATGCCCAATGAGAGCTCTTCCTCACACCGGATCCGATCCAAACAGGGGACAGCAAGAGGGGATATGGTGTGGCCGAACATGGGACAGAATCGGCAACCAATCAGCGGTCGTTTTCTTTGGCAAGGAGAGAGAAAGAGATGGCGCGGCATCTTCGACGGCAACTGCGATGGGGCGGGGGTGAAGCGGTGTCGGCACCATGGTTTGGAAGCGACCGCGGCAACAGCAACCACGACGAAACTCCGACGAACACTGTTTTCAATGGAAAATAGAGAAACATTGGCTAACGCATCTCCAAGACTCGACGCTGATGTTAGGGGACTCCGAAAGAGAGGCAAGAGACGATGAGGGCAATGGGGGTGCACGAAGATGGGTTAGGTCGATGGTGAAGAAGTTACGGCAATGGTGAAAGTTCGGTGATGGGTTTAGGTCGGGGATGGCGAGGACGATGGGGACAACGATGGTGAGATGGTGGAGATGTGGGGATGGGGACGACGATGAAGGTGGTGACGGTGGTGAAGGGCAATCAGAGGGGCGATGAGAGTATAGGTTTTGGGCGGTTTGGGTTTCGGTTTAGCGAAAACAGAGAGAGGGAATGGGTACAGGAAGAGAGAAGCGGCGGAGAGAAAGAGAGTTAGATTATTAGGGTTAATTAATAGGGTATTTATAGGGATAAGAAATTAGGGTTTTGGGTTGAGATTATGTGGGTTCTGGGTATCGGTTTTGGCTCCAAAAAGAGACAAACAAATGCAATGAGATGAGACGAACACAAAGGAGAACAAATCAAACTCAGAATAGAAAGAGCAAAATTCGCCAAAGAACAGAATCTAATCAAAAGAATACAGATTGATCAAGAGGGAACAAAAGAACCCAAGAAAAAACAAAATACACCATAACAAATGAATTCAAATACAATAATCAAAAGAATACAAAATACAATAAAATCTGAAAATAGGGCTTTCACCAGTCCCAGCCCATCCAGTCAGGACAGCTCCTTACTCTTCTGCGGTTCCTCAGAGGACTAGTTTTTGCGACTTTTGCCGTCTTGATGGGCATGAGCGCAAGGACTGCAGCCATGCCAATAACCACTGCTTTGGTTATGGTGCTTCTGATCATATGCCGCGGGATTGCCCACGACAGCAGCAGATGGCTCTTCCAGTAAAGGATCCCGTTCAGCAAGTTGCCCCAGCTCGTGGTTCAGTTAGGCCACCCCTTCCTTCGCAATGCAAGATTGTCGGTCAGAGGACCGCTGCTCCCAGGAGAGGTCAGGCTTTCAACCTGACTGCTGCTGATGCTGAGCCAGCTGAGGGTCTGGTTGCAGGTATCTTTTGCTTTATTATTTTTTTTTGTTTTTTTGTTTCTCTTTTGTTTCTTCATTTCCTTTTTGCTTTATTCCTTTCTTGTTATCATTCTGCATTTTGTTTTTTTCTAACCCCTGTTCAACCATTCTTTTTCCTTGTCTCTTTTGATTCTGTCTTAGGTGTCATCCTAGTTTGCTATTTTCCTGCTCATGTTCTTTTTGATTCCGGGGCAACCTATTCTTTTGTCTCCTCTCGATTTGTGGCTTACCATCAATTGGAGTGCAGCAACATGTCAGAGGCTTGGAACATTGTGACAAGTGGTGTAGTTGTCTTTTGTTTCTGGGAGTGCAAGCAGTGTCCCACAATTATTGGTATAACAAATTTCAAAGTCAATTTGATTGTAATTGGGAATTCAGGATTCGACGTTATTCTGGATATGGATTGGTTGGGTGAAACCCATGCCATTATTGATTGCCATGCCAAGAAAGTTGTGTTCCGGATTCTAGATCACGCAGAGTTTGAGTTCCATGCTGGGGAGTCTTCCCTTGGCTGAGCTGTAGTTGATCGGGAGGTTTGTGTGATGGAATTGCATTCAGGCTGTGAGGCTGCACCTCTAGTAGTTCAGGATTTCCTGGATGTATTTCAAGAGGAGTTTCCTGGCTTACCCCCTGATAGGGATGTGGAATTCGATATTGAAGTTCATCCGGGTATGATGCCTATATAGAAGAGTCCCTATAGGATGTTACCGGTTGAGTTAACAGAGCTTAAGGTGCAGATTCAGGAGTTGCTTAATTTGGGGTTCATCAGACCTAGTGTTTTTCCTTGGGGTGCTCCAGTCCTTTTTGTCAACAAGAAGGATGGTAGTCAGCGACTGTGTGTGGATTACCATAAACTAAACAGTCTTACTGTGAAGAACCGGTAACCGTTGCCCAGGATCGATGATTTGTTTGATCAGTTGAGTGGGGCTACTGTTTTCTTGAAGTTGGATCTTCATTTTGGGTATCATCAAGTCAATTTGAAGGCAACTGATGTACAGAAAACTGCTTTCAGGACCAGATATGGCCACTATGAGTATCTTGTGATGCCGTCCGGGGTTACGAACATGCCTGCTGTGTTCATGAGTCTTGTGAACCAGGTTTTTTCTCAGTTCTTGGATAGATTTGTCGTGGTCTTCATTGATGATATTTTGGTGTATTCTCGGAATCGGGAAGATCATGCTGAGCATCTTAGAGTGGTTCTGCAGACTTTGAGAGAGAATCAGCTCTATGGGAAACTCAGCAATTACGAGTTTTGGCTCGACAGGATTTCATTCTTGTGGCACATTATCTCAGGTGATGGTATTTCTATGGATCCAGCCAAGGTTGAGGCTGTGAAGGATTGGCCTGTTCCCAAGTCAGTTTCTGAAGTTAGGAGTTTTCTTGGTTTGGCTGGCTATTACTGAAAATTCGTCCAAGATTTTTCGAAGATAGCAGGACCGTTGACTAAGTTGAGTGGGAAGGATCAAAAGTTCTGTTGGTCTGATGAGTGTGGTGTGGCTTTCGTTGAGTTCAAGAACAGACTGACGTCAGCGCCTGTGTTGACTATTGCAGATGGTTCAAGCGGATTTTTAATTCACTGTGATGCTTCTGGTAAGGGTCTTGGAGCAATTCTGATGCAAAAGGGGCGAGTCGTTGCGTATGCATCGAGACAGTTGAGGCCGCACGAGAAGAACTATCTGACTCATAATTTGGAGTTAACGGCAGTGGTCTATGCTTTGAAGTTGTGGAGACATTATTTACTTAGGAATCGAGTGGAAATCTTTACAAACCACAAAAGTCTCAAGTACATCTTCACCTAAAAGGAGTTAAACATGAGGCAAAGACGATGGTTGAAACTTATGTCCGATTATGACATCAGTTTGCAATACCATCCTGGTAAAGTAAACTTGGTGCCAGATGCTTTGAGCAGGAGACCGGCAGTTATGTTCTTGAATCAACAGAGGGATTTGATTGAACAGATGATGAGGTTGGAGTTGGATGTTTTGTTGTCAAGTTGTGGTCGGAGTTGTTTGACGCTCCAGCTACAGTCATCTCTTGTTGATCAGATTAAAGAGGTGCGGGCTGGTAATGAGCAGTTGCAGGGTTTTCGAGCTGAGGTTGAGTCTGGGTTCAGGGCAGACATGGTTATATATGTTGATGGGTCACTTCGTTTTGGGTCCAGATTATGTGTCTCGGAGGGTGAAGTTCATCAGAGGTTGCTTAAGAAAGCACACCAGTTTTCGTATTCTATCCATCCTGGTGGTACTAAGATGTATCGAGATTTGAAGCTTCATTTCTGGTGGCAGTGTATGAAGAGGGTTATGGCTCGGTTTGTTGCTCAGTGTTTGATCTGCCAGCAAGTTAAGGCAGAGCATCAGAGGACTGCTGTAGTTCTTTAACCGCTTCCTATTCCAGAGTGGAAGTGAGAACATATCACTATGGATTTTGTGACTGCTTTGCCGAAGAGTCCTAAGGGTCATAATTCCATTTGGGTGATTGTCGACCGTTTGACGAAGAGTACTCACTTCATTCCTTTTCGTGTCGGACAGTCTACTAAGAGCCTACCTGAGAGGTACATGCAAGAGATTGTCATACTTCATGGGGTTCCAGTTAGTATTGTATCCGACAGGGATACGAGATTCAGATCTCAGTTCTGGGAGAGTCTTCAGAACAGTTTGGGGAGCAAATTAAAGTACAGTACAACTTTTTATCCCCAGACTGATGGATAGTTAGAGAGGACCATCTAGATTCTTGAGGACATGTTGAGGTCCTGTATGCTTCAGTTTGGTGGATCATAGGAGGACCATTTGCATCTCGTAGAGTTCTCGTACAATAACAGCTTTCAGACCAGTTTTAAAGCTGCTCCGTTCGAGGCACTTTATGGGTGGAAGTGCAGATCACCAGTGTGCTGGGATGACATTGGTGAGAGGAAGTTGTTGGGTCCGAATTTGATCACCAGGACAGTTGATGTGGTAGTTAAGATCAGGAAACATATGCAGGCAGCTCAGGATATGCAGAGGCGGTGGGCTGATGTCCATCGGAGGGCTTTCGAGTTTGAGGTTGGTGACCATGTTTTCCTAAAGGTATCGCCATGGCGGGGTGTCATTCGATTTGGTGGTGGGGGCAAGCTTATCCCTAGATTTATTGGACCGTTTGATATAATGAAGCGAGTAGGCAAGGTGGCCTATCATTTTGCATTGCCGCCAGCTTTATCAGGTGTGAACGATATTTTCCATGTCTCACAAATCTAGAGATATATCCAAGATGAGAGACACCTGATCGAATATTCTGAGTTGAATTTTCTGCCGGATTTGACTTGTGAGATTCCGCCAGTTGCTGTTGTGGATCGGCAGGAGAAAGTGCTTAAGAACAAGGTAATCAAGTTGCTTCGTGTTTCTTGGAATCCTCACTCGCCCGTGAGTCGACTTGGGAGCTGAAGGAGGAGATTCAGCAGAAGTTTTCTCATTTGTTTGAGTAGTTTTTGTTTTGTTCTTTTTGGTTGTTTTGGGGTTACCCTATGTATCTTCTTGTTTGAATTTCGATGACGAAATTCTTCTTGTTAGGTGGGTAGGATTGTAACCCCTGTTTTCCATTTTGTGTATTTTTGAGTGTATTTTTCGTTTTGTTGTATTTTCTCTCTTTGTATTTCCTCTTGTATTTCTCTTGGACCGTATATTGGATTTTAATTTCAATATATTCATTTTAATATTTTCTATCTTCTTTTATTTGGGTTCTTGATTCTTTTTTCCGTCTTTTGTTTCGCTCCATTTGTTCGGGCCATTATTTGGATTCCCTATATTTTATCTTTTTCTTTATTGTTCATGTCCTATTCTTTTATCCCTAATACCCATCATACAAATCCTACTCTATTAAAATACCCACCCCAATTATTTACTCTTGAAACCATTACCTATTTAATCTTTTGTTAAACCTTCTGTTATTTTATCAAAACCAAATTACCAAACCAATCAATACTCTAATCCTATTATCACCCCCTCACACTAACTACCCATTCATTCTTCCAAACCAGACCCGTTACCTATGCCACTCCCCCTTCCTTGTGTGTTTACCCCATGCAGACCCGACCCGCTTCTCCCCTATACCCTGTGCCGACTCCTTTCTCCCTGCCACAAACCCTAAACCATTCCCCTATATATATATCTAAACCATGCACCCATCGTTTTCGATCCCCTTTAGCTGCTCGTGTCCTCTCCTGTCCTTTCAATTCTCCCGACTGCACCTCCCCAACTCCCGAACCCCCTGCACTTCACCCCTACCTCCCGATCACCTCTCATCCCATGCTTACCCAGTCGCCCCGTCCCTACCTCCCTATCTATCTTGTCTCTATTCGGCATGCCCAGTAGCAGCAGCAGCCATCGACGCAGCCAGCGCTGCTGCCACTCTCCCGTGGTCGTCATCTCGTTTCCCCATTCTGTGCTCTTGTCATGTGTGCTCTCGTTTGTTGCCTTGAGTTCTTGATGTCGTTTGGTTAGTGCGTGGGTTCTTGTGGACGCAGTTTTTGGTTGTTCGTTTGTTCGAGTTTCGCTCGTGGTTCATGGGTTAAGCTCGTTTTTTGCTCGTGTGTTCGTTGAGTTCATTGACCAGGAATCCGTTCCCGTTATTCTTGCTTGGAGTCATTTTCATCATCGGTTAAGGTAAATAACTTGTATTAAATTTCTTTGCAAATACAAGTACTAAATACTGCTTGTAGTGTAGTTTGGTTCCAGAGACCATTTGTGTGTGAAAGCGCTTATTGATCTTGTCTCTGTTGTGTTGATTACACCATAGTTGCTTCACAACATACATGACATGAAATAACCTAGGGTTGACCACTTCTTGTTGTATATATATGTGTTGTTCATATGATATCTTGTGCTCGTTCGTGTTATTCGTGATAGACTTGTCTTGGACTTATGAAATACGTATATCATATTGCTTGGACATCTAGTATACTATATTTTCGTGTTTGGTTGTGTTTCGGATGAGTTTTGTGTGACTAGTTGATTTTGTGCATGAGAGATATTTTCAGTTTTACCGGTTTTCTCATTTTGATCAATATTTTATTCCCTATTAAGGTCAGTATTTTAGAATATTTTGTGATCATGATTTATAGAGAATTCTGTCTATTTTCCAACTCTTTTGATGGATCTTAGTTTCGATTTATGGTTTGTGAGTTATGTCTATTTTACTACAGTGGTGCCGAAAGATTTCAAGATTTTGTTTTCTATTAATTCTGAAGAGTAATCTATTTTTATTTTGGTGTTAAAATTATTACTTCTAGACTTGATTGGGGTTTACCCATAGTTTTTGTGGATTTATTTGAAGAGTTTTACAAACCTTTTCATGCTTGCAAATAAAGATTTTATATGCAGAATTTTACTACTGTTCGGTAAAGAACTTGATTTTCGACCAACTTCTACTTGCTATTTCTAAATTATTTCTTAATATGAAAGTTATCCTATTGTATCGATTTTCTTAACCTTTTGGCAGAATTGGATTTCGATTTATGGTTTGTGAGATATTGCTGTTTTCGTAATGCAGTGTTTGTGAGTTCAGATTTACAAAACTACTACATATTGATGTTTTCCGATTTACTTGACTACTCTATATTTGTTGGAAAATTATGAAACTTTATTTTCTTGTATTATACATATAGGGGAATACCCCAGATTTCTTGTGAATTTATTTAAATAGTTTTCATGCTGTTTTCCTGTTCTTGAATCTAATCGTCCGATTTCTGGCTGAACGTGTTTTTTTGGATTCAAATTAGTTTTGAGTTATGTTTTTATGAAATACTATATGACTTATATGTGTTCGCTGGATTCGTCCGGGAGTCTATTTTTTAGAACTTTTAACGGATTCGGATTTGCATTTTTTTAACAACGGGAATCTCAGTTTTACTGCCGTATGGTCTTGCTGTCCTGAACTAGAAATTTGGATATTTTATCCTTTTGTGTCTTATCTTTCACCCTTACAAGTTTATCTTGCAACTTGAACTTGTTACTTGATCATACCATGTTATACCTGCCATGTTCGTGACACAAACATGCTTGTTTGACATTAACAATAAAATAACCATGCCGGGGTTAAAAGGGTAGATGTAATAGTGGAAAATTCAAAACATGTACTCGGGAGAGGATCTATTGATCCGATGCGATACTTGGCTTGATACTTGATACTTTGCTTGATACTTATTACCTGAGGCTTGATATTTCACTACATTAGGCTTGATACTTCACTCGTGAGGCTTGTTATTTGAGACTTGGGACTTGGCTTGTTACTTGATACTTGAGACTTGGCTTGTTGCTTGATACTTGAGGCTTGATAATTGATACTTGATTTCTTGAGGATTGTCCTTGAGTACACTGCCCTATATGATCCACTGTAAAATCTAAAATGAAATTGAGTTGACTGTAGCAATCATGTAGCGTGGGCTGCATGAAGTGCTACCTAGATAGTAATAATACAAGACTTGAACATGATCACTTGACACTTGCTACTTGAAACTTGTACTGGACTACTTGACACTTGTTACTTGTTACTTGATTCGTGATACTTGATACTTGTTTATATGATACTTGTTCACTTGACACCTGATACATGCCACTTGTACTTGTTCATCTTGCCATGCTAGTATTCTATTTTGTTATCATGTAGATTCCATATTATTAGTTAGTTTTTCCCATGTACTTGTATCCTGCATTACAAGTGGCCCGTAACTTGCATTGACGGGAGTTTGTTTTCTTTTTCATCTTCCTGCAATTTATTAAATTTCATATTTTGGAGAACAAGTACCAGATGGTGTTGGTGATATGAGATATTAGTGCTGGAATTTGCTATTATTATTTCTTGTTGCTTGCTTTGAACAATTGTATTTTGATACTTGGATTTATTTGTATTTGGACAATTTGACCGAGGATATTGACTTATTCAGATCTGGATTATTTGAGATTAATATATTTTGGTTTCAAGTATTCTCGTTGGAATTTTCGTCCATATGTGCATGCTTGGTTGATTCTTTTGCTTCCACTCTGATTATTCTTGTGAAATATTGTAAAGATTCTTGAACAGCTTATGGATGATGAAAATTATTCACTGGGTTTAGTCACGTATCTGCATTCCGTATTCTCTTTTGGGAAGTGGGGCGTGACAATCCAGGATATCCGCATAGGGTCGGAGTCGCATGACAACAAGGCGGTCCTGAATTTCAATAGCCAAACCCAACAAGAAACGACGACCTCTATCTTTTTCATTTACCACCACGGAAGTAGCAAAGTAGCTCACTCGGGTAAATTCCGTAATGTACTCGTCTACGATCCGACTCCCTTGGGTTAGCGAGACAAATTGCCATTCCGTTTCATCTTTAGTGACATTTAGAAAGAACTTTGTAAGGAAGCTCTGGTGAAGATGGCCCAGGTGATGGGTTGTCCCAATCGTTCAACCTCTGCTTACCACCAGATGTGAGCGAGATGAATGTGCTGGATGCTCACAACATCCACCCGATCAACATCTGATATCCATGTTGCAGTCAACAGCTGCTCAGTCCAAAATAGCCATTGCTCGGGTTCAAGCGGACCCTCAGTGCCCGAGAATTTTTCCGAATAGAGCCTCATGAAATCTGCCACAATACTAGGTCTTGGTGGCAGCTATCCGGGTGCATGTACAACGGGCACCCTCATCAGTTTATTGTGTTCACACTGCATCTACATCATCTGAGCAACAGTCGGCTCTTCTGATTGATCATCCCCAGTTCGGGAGGACGAAGCACCCTTTCTAGCAAAAGTCTGCAATAAAAAACAAATGGTTAGCATCTAGATTATAAGTTGGTTATCAATTATGCATGTGATTCACGTGTTGTACATATTGTTGAGCCAAATCGGTCAAATCCAAGCATGACTAACACATTAGCCAAAACTGGGCTATTATACCACTAAAAACCTTGTCACGCACAGCTTCCCAAACATATGGAACACAAGCGCATGACATTGGTGCAGTGAATGACTTGCGTCATCCATAAGCTATTACTGATTCGACTCAACAATATAAATAAGAAAGCAATACAACTACGCATGCATATAAGAACAATCACATGAATAACAAAACGAATTGACATAAGAAATGACAATAAGATAACCAAATCCGGAAAAAGTAACAATTCTGGGTCAAATGCCCACAATACAATAAAATAACAATAATCGATGATTTTGGTCTCCATGACATAAACAATAAATAAATAAGCAATGATGCTATCAATTCATTCACTAGTGTTGTTATCCCAATCCATCAGGCAATTCTCCTTGATTACATGTAAGCTGTTCATCTAAAAGAGAGAATAATATGTGTAACCCCCATTCCCGCTAATAAGTATTTTCTGTGTATTTTCTATAATTTGATTATTCGTTTTCATTGTTTATAAGGCAAGTCACCGTTCTCTTGAATTTTTAATTGTATCAAATTCAAGTTTTATTGAAATTCTTGCAAGTAGATCATATTCGTTATCATATCGCTATATTAATTCTCTTCTTGGGTCTATTGATGGTTTACACGAGCTAACTCCAATATTCTTGACATCATGCCACTTTCCACTCCAATGATTGAATCCTTCATAAGTGCATATAGAATTGATAATAGGGTTGTTCATATAATCATCACACAAATAAATTATTGTAGAGACAATTGGTAGGTTGTATGTTGTTTGATTGATTGATGATTGATTTATGATAAATTGGTGTATGAGTGTGTTCTAATTTTTGTTTATCATGTTTTGACACTCATCATACTGACTATATAATTATTGACTAAAGAATCGATATCCATCATGTTTAATTATTTTATTGCCAAGAAAACTACACAAATCCTGTATATTGCTTGCTGACTTGTATATTCACTGCTAATTTTGAACCAGTAAATGATCTTAAAATGAATTACTTTTTGAATTAGAATTGTAGCATCATCTTTCTAGTTTCCAGAACATTTTGAATTTTTGAATTCCGAGTTGTGTAGCAAACGTTATGCCCATTTTACTACAGCTGTATTTTTACTTTCAGATTTCCAGATTCTTCTATCTTGCATATTTTAAGAGTAAAAAGGTTGATCAAATGTTAAAACTTTGCTCTGAAAATTTCCAGATTGTTAGTAATCATGTTTAGGAGTCCACAAAATATTTTTAATGAATTTATTATTGAGTTTTTCTGATGTTAAAATTATAACAACATGATGTCGAAATTCTGCCTGAACATGAAATCTGTAAAAAACATTGTGATTGACCTAGCTACTGTTGTCGGATTTTGAACTATAAATATGCGTTGGAACTGTGTGGGAGTCTAGTTTCTAGAACTTATAACGGATTCACTTTTTGATTTCTGAAACAACGGAAAACTGCATTTTTGTACAAAAAACTCCTGATGTCCAGAATTTTATATTTCAGTTTTTAATTAAGTAATTATTCCTATATCGTACTATTGTATGAATTAATGTATGTATATTATATTGCATGAATTAATGAGTTATTGTCACCAGTCTAATTGTACTATTCCATGTTACCAACCTACTGTTTCCCTATTGATACTATCGTTCATCGAAATGTCCTTTGATCGCATATTGTATTGTTGCATTGATAAAATAATTAACAAGCTGGAGTGGTTGATGATGTAGTGACTGTACTCGGAGGAGGGGCCCGTGTTTCCTTAATTACCGTTCCAGCTATTATTTTATCGTGTGATTGTGGTTACAATGGTAACCCAATCTACCGTGTATTGTATCATTGCCGATGACCGTACCGTACACCGAACGGTGAATATTGATTATCGATGTCGAGTACATAATCTATAGAATCTTGCACTTAAGTCTAAACAAAATTGATTGTATGCATCAAACCTATAGTATGGGATGCAGTAGTACGTGCATTAGTTAGGATTAAAATAATTAATAAATATAAGGATTGAAACAACATCGACACTGCATATTCTTCCTCATTGTTCCTATTGATACCGAATATTGGAAAAGTATTACCGATATTGATCATTGATTATCGTTACCAAATATTGCTTCATTGTTTATAGTCACTGTATCGATTACCGTGATATTGATTAATGATTCTCGTGCCATGTTATTGACTCTTATTGATCCATTGATTCATTGTTATACCGTTATTCCATGTTTCACTGTTTTCTCTACTTGCTGTCCATGACTTGCTCTAAGGAAAAATTTTCATCTTTTTAGATGAAGTGTTTATAGGTGTTGATGGAGAATTGCCTGCTGGAATTGGAGAACAGAGATTTTGAAGATTTAATGCTTTCTAGTTACTTATTGTTTTATTGAACTATTGTTATTTTATTGTATTGGGTTTATGTCCCAGATTTTATTATTGTTTCCAGACGTTGAATTATTATTGTACATATATTGCTTCATTTCAAGTATTATTGTTCATGAGATTAATATTGCCTGCGCATTTGTTCTGTATTGATTATATTTTTGAGTTGATCGGATAAACAGCTTATGGGTAATGTTAGTCATTCGGTGGGCCAATGTCATGTACTCGTATTCCGTATTTTCAGAAAGCAGGGCGTGACAATATATCCTTAAAGCAATTCATGAACGACAAGTAGATGAATGCAGTGAAACAATGGCAACAACGATATAACAATGATTTCAATGAAACAATAGGATCGATAGCAATGAACAGTAGCAAAACAATAACGATGGTCTATAACAAAAACAATAAATGATAACAATAACAGTAAACAATAACGATAATAATGTTCAGTAACGATGACAATAGGCAATGATGATGCAATGACAACCTTAAGTCTATTATTCAATTTAGTCCTAAGCAATGCACGTACTACTGCGTTCCATACCACAGGTTCGATGCATACAAACACTTTTGTTTAGACCTAAGTGGTGTACTCCATAGATCATGTACTCGACAACGATAATCATTATTCACAAATCAAGATTCACTCTTTGATGCACGATAAGATAATTTGGCCACGATACAATACACGATAGATTGGGTTACTACTGTAAGCCACAATCAATCGATAAAACACTAACCGATAACACTACTTAGGGAAATACGGGCCCCTCCTCCGAGTACAGTCTCTACATTGTCCACTACTTAAATCACCCTTAAACCCCAGTTTGATTAACAATTCTTTATTCAATCAATATGCAATAACGGTTGGCAATAATACGATACCAATAGGGAATAGTACGGACCATAATATCAATGGGGAAACAATAAGACGATCAATAGGAAACACTAGAATGATAACAATACAATACTAAGATCATGCAATGCAATTCATAAAATTCAATACATTCCATATAACGATATGTATATAATTTTATTAAGAAAATATGGAAACACAATTCTGGATTGCAGTAGATCACTGTACCAAAATCGGATTTTCTGCTGCTACAGAATAGCAAATCTGGTTCAGTCAGAAGTTTCAGAAAGTAGACTTCCTCCCGGTTCCAATGCATATTTAAAGTCAAAGTTCTGGTTATAGTAGCTAGGTTAATTACAGTGTTACTTACAGATTACTAATTCTGGTATCGATGTCAAATAGTTACAGTTAAAAAATCGGTAAATATTCACTTTAAAAAATAGTAAAAATAATTATCAAGACCCTAAGCATGTTAACTATCAATCTGGAATTTATCATGGCAATATTTGATCATTAGTTCATCTATTTAATCAATTTAACTTGGTGTGATCATGAATTAGGAAATTCTGGGAATAAAATACAGCAGTAGTAAAATCATCATATCTCATGCAATATAAGTCAGAATTCAATAATTTTTAGTGTTCTGAAAACAAGAAAAATAGGGCTATATTTCATTTTCACAAATTTTCTTGGTTCAGTGTCAATAGATGAGTCGGAAGGGTCATACAAATTTTAGACAATAAAAATTCTAGATTTACATATTTCATGGTATAAAAGTGATCTAGGGTTATAGTTATCAATTAAATTAGTCGATTAACATCGTAAGTATGATGGCAAGGAGATCACAGCAAAGAAACACAAATCTGCATAAATCTAATGCTAAACAATACATCAAATCAATGGTTCAATCAATAGCAACCTAAGATACAACTCTACAATAGTTTATCAATGGAATGACATGCATGAATAATTCCCAATATCAAAAAATCTACATGAAATGCATGAAAGACACGATCTTTAGAGTCAAATATCGGCACAAAATAAAGAATAAGGGGATTAGCTCATGTAAATCCTCTACACTCCCAACGAGGAATAAAATAATAATAATATACGATGAATACGATGAGATCTACTTGCGAGAATTTCAATAAACATTCTGGAATACAGAAACAATGAATGATTCAAGAAAGAGACGGTGACTTGCCTTTAGATGATTAACCGGTAGTTAGTAGAATAACGGGATTAGGATCCCTGGGCGACAAAGAAACACATAGCAACACAACAAGAGGGCAAGGCAGCAGCAGCGGGATCGGCCGAACAGCGAACAGCAAGAGGGCTGCAGCTCGACGGCAGTACACGTGGCATCGACAGCGACATTGAGTGGCAGTGGTGCTCTGGTGAACTGCGGCAGCGAAAGGGTGCTGATCAACTGGTGTAATGGAAGAGGTAGCAACTAGCAGGGGGTGGCTTCGGTGGATGGGTTCGGCAATGGCAGTCGAAGGAAGAGGATGAACGGGGGTAGGGTGGCGGTGTACAGTCGATGAGGACGAGGGTAGGGTGCTGGCATCGATGGAGATGGAGGGAGACATGAGGGTGATCAGAGGAAGATGGGAGGACTGGCGGCGACTGGGGTTCTTCGGTGGATGTCGGAGGGTGGCGAGGTCGAGCAGGGGTTCAATGGGTTAGAGAAAGCTCAGAGGGGGAAGAAAGAGGGGGAGTTGAAGGTGACAGCTGGGTTATTAGGTTAGTTGATTAGGGTAGGGATTAAGGTTAAATAAGAGGGTGTATAAATAGGATTAAGTTGGGTTAATGGGTAGTGGGTTTAGGATCCAATAAGAATTGCTTTAGGGTTTCAATCCAAGTTAACAATTGGGTTTGTAATAAAATCAAAGAAAAGGTTAATAATATTAATTGCCAAAAGATGAATATGAACAAAGATAAATATACCCATGGACTAGGAAAAAAAATCATTAATCAATTAAAGAGATAATTATCAACCCAAACCAATGGTTGGATTAAAAGAGAGAAAAATTCGTGGGATTGAAATTTCAAATTGAGAATTAAGATTAGAACAACATCTTGAAATCAAATGATAGTTCATGAATAATGTTACAACTAATATTATTCGATACAATAAATGAACAAAATGAAGTGTTATAGAATTACAAAAGAGATTACAATGAAATCGATAAAAAAGGGAAAAATCGAAAATGGGATTTACAAAAACATAGTATAAGTTACTAGCACATCTCTAACACATGATCAAACATAGTTCAAGAGTTAGATAAACATCATTCTAAGTCAATTTTAAAGCGGTAGTATGATGAAAACATATATTCAATCAAAACAGTGAGCTAACAATTCAACATGTGCTTGTACTGTTTTGGAAGAAATCCTCATTAATCACATACACAATGAAATTCCAAGTTCTTAGATACTTTAGAAAAATCATTAAGTCTACTTCAACTTCTCAATTGAAAACAATCTCGAAATACTTCTTTTTAGAGAAGAAAAATGACCATAACAGATGAGCATGTAAAACATCCAAATTGAATTATCAACCAGTTGCACCAATAAACTCATTTAAAATAATAAATCAACTCAAAAAGTTATAAAATATGGTAGGAAAGTCCCAAACACATACAATCATCATATATCCAAAATTTAGCCTAGAATTTCAAGTATGCAGAAAGATATGATATTTGAAATTGGATTTAAATTACCAGATAACAACAACACCATTTCTTAACAACATCCGCAAGTTGTATTTTACAGAGAGAACAATTCTTTTTTAAAAATTATGAAACTTGGTAGAAAATGTTCTACATTGACTTGGGATACTACTGTAACCGTTTCGAGTTCAAATTTTTTATTATCATAGGGTTATGCCTTTCAGGGTAATAAGTATTCATAATGAAAACAGAGCTGAAACACTTTTATCGCAGTATAGAAAAATGATTTTTTGTTAAATATCATATCATCTTAAAAATTACAAAAATTTGTGGGATTTCTGTAGACACATAAATGGACCATGCATAAAATTTTAGCTCAAGAATCCTTATATTTTGAAATAAATGAATTTCCAAACCGACTACAAAACTTGTTGTGACTGAACCTAAAAGAGTTCAATATATCCTTTACCAAGTAAATGTGTAACATTTTCTAAAAATATCAGAACTCCTTCAAAAATTATGAAAATTTGGGGAACTGATGTATACATGCAAGATGACCTACAGTAAATGTTTCAACTCTAAATTCATAGTAAACATGGAGTTATGATTTTTATAAGTCAAACATGTTAAATTCACACAGAGCAGAAATTTTATTCCATACCATCAAATTGATAGAATTATTTAAAATAAACATAAGAAAAATTTTCATAATTTGGTAGAGTTGTTAGGGGCATAATCAAGTTGCTACTGTAAAAGTTTTAAGTCAAAGTTCCATTATGTCACAAAGTTATGATTTTTCTAATTACTGTTGCTATAACTTCACAAGTTCATACGTTTATCTATCAATTAGTGTTCTTAGCTCAAGTATTCAATTACAATCATATAAGAATTTCCAGTCACATTATCTAGAAATCCAAATCAGTATATTAACATTCATCATATAAAAATTATATAACATGCATAGAGTTAGAAGAAGTCACCCAAAATGTTGATTTTCTCTTTTGATCCTTCCTCCTTGTTGGTTCCACCTCCTAGCTCTTCCTTAGATCCTCCTCCTTAGCTAGATGAAGGGAATTTTGAAGTTGTATAATGGTAATGAATGATAAGAAGGGACTTTGAAACTTTGGGGTTAATTGTTCTTACTAGAAATGAAGTAGGATGAAAATGGCTTCCAAAAAATGACGGAAAAAATGGCTAAAATGTCCTAGGGCTTTTTATAATGGGGGAAGGGGAGTGGTGGGTGGCCGGCAAAAGAGGGGTGAGTGGTGGTGGGGGTGACCATACTCCAACAAAACCATGAACAAACCCATGGTTTCCTAGTTTGGGTTAGGGTTTATTATTGTGTATAGTTCTACAATTACACATAGACATATATTTCATACATATATGTATACACATATACGTATTCATACATAAAAAAGACAATTGCATTCATACTATAATTTGAGAATAGTACTCGCTTGTAAACATAAAAATATTTTTTTATTCAAAAATAAATATTAGTATTTTTCGGGATTCTAATTGGGAAAATTTTATTAATACGTCTGACTCTTAATCGTGCACGGATTAATATACAAAATAGATATATACAATTTGCGGGGTCTTACATTACTCCCTCCTTAGAATAGTTCTGTCTCCAGAATTACACTAGTGAAGAGGAAATAATCACACCTACTGAAAGGTTAAAGGAATACATCCCTCAACAGTCTTCAAATTTCCAAATGACTTCCTTTGTCACCCCATCCGTCTACATGTGGAGAGTTGTGCTGAAGTTAGCTCCAATTCCAAAATCTTCTCGTTGATTCCTACGACGTTGTGAAGTAATCTTGCAATCCTACTGAAGGTTCTCGATGTTGGTACTCCTGAAGCTTCAGAATCTTAAACTATAGTTGCGCTAGATTCATTAGAAACCAAGTAATTCTTGTTCTAGAAACACGCTGGTTTGGTCCATTCCTTTTCAATTGAGTAGTTTATCGCTCGGTCTTCTTAGCAGCTTTATAATGAATTCCATGCTGACGTCCTCCTTCTTCTGCTCTGAGTAGACAACGGCCGCATTAGTCATTAGGCTTCTAGTTCTAATCTACTTGGTCCCTGCAATATCAATATCTACCCAAAAAGTTAGTAATGTTTTGTTTGTTTCTGACCGCCATCAATGGTGTTCCATGCCTCGGTACTTCTTTGGGTCGATGGCCACTCCCTCCTTAGAGTAAGGAACAAAGTTAAGGAATGTCGCTTCATTATTCTTACAGCTTCTCCAACTCCCATGCTAGACGCACGTCATGAACCTCCTCGACTCCTTTGTTGCGACTTTGCCTCCATTGACGACCGACTGCAGGCTTGCGACCATGACATCCGGTTGCAAAGTTGCCTTCTGGACATTCGGTTGAAGATTTTGCCTCCCCGACATCATGTTGCAGGTCTGCCTCCACTGACATCTTGTTGCAGATTCGCCTCCCTTGACATCCGGTTGCACCATAATTGTTTTGTTTATAGTATTCCAACATAAGTCAACATCATAACACACCAATTTTCAAAACACAACATCATAATTTGTTTAAGCATTCAACATCCCGGTACAAAAACAAGATTACATCATTCCACTCACCACCTAAACATAGCAAAACACATATAGTCCAATGAACACATAGCACTGACACTTTATCAACTACTGACAAAACTAACATCATGTTGATCCATGCGACGAGCATCCCTGGCCCTTGCAAATTCTGCTCGCAACTCGGCAAACTCCCTTACTATTGATCTTCTAAATCTACCCTCTGGTGTCCTTCAGCAGTTGTGGGAAATTCTGCTTGATATGCCCCTTCTTCCGACTTTTGAAACAAGTAATTCCCCAGCCTTCATCTTTTGGGCACTGGTTGCTATAATGCCCTTGCTCACCACAAATGAAACATCTCACTAGCTTGCTAGCTCCTGCACTGGCATTGGGTTTCTGGAACTTCTAGTCCGGGCCTTGCTTCTTGAAGTTTGTGTCCTAAACATGCTATTTTTTCGTTGTTCCATTCCTCGGTATTTTCTTGTGGTTGTTGGTTTTGGTTCATGACCATCTTCGTAACAGCTGTCCGATGAACTAATTTGTCAAATCTTTGAATACAAAGTGGCACCATCCTTGACCTCATTGCTGGCCACAAACTGTGCTCAAACCTTTTCACCTTTTTCACCTTATCTTGTACCATCTCTGGAGCATATCAGGACAACTATGTAAATTTCATCCCATACTCTCGAACTAACATACTTTCTTGCCTTAAGTTGGGGAATTCCATAGCCTTCTTTTCTTGAACGTCGAGAGGAAAATAATGTTGCCTAAACTCCTCGAGAAAATTCTCCCATGCTATAGGCCCATCCTATGCTGCGTTTGACGGATTGCCACCAAACACCTACATCTTTCTTCAAAAGGATGGTCGCTAGTTTAACCTTGCTTTCCTCCAGTGTCTCAAGCACTTCGAAGATGATTTCCACCAGTTGTATCTGTTTGTCAGCGTCTATGGGATCTGCTTGGCCTTCAAAGAGTGGTAGCTTCATCCTCTTGAATGATTTCACCATCCTGACTGGGTAGTCATTGCGTTCGCCAAGTTCCCTCCCTGCACACACTGCTGCAGCATGAAATTTCTACTCGCCTCCACAAATGCTCCCATCATTTGATTGACGTGAGCAAACTTTGTTTCGACATTGAGGTCATTACCATTGGCCCCACTGCCCTCGCCTTCAGTCATTCCACTGTGGCCACTTCTTGTTCTTCCCGACATCCTTCAAAAAGAAAGAAAACACACACAGGGTTAGTTTTGGATGTAGGGAATCATAAAAAAAAGCTGGAAGTACAATAATATGATTCATGACCATCCTACTATCCAAACTAAACCCGACTCTAACTGGGTATCCAAGTCTAATTTCCTACTGTGTCAGACTACAATTTGAAGTCAGCTATAATACCACTATGTAGTGCCCCGATTTCCGTGAACAAGAAGCTCGAGACACAAGTTAGGATCTTTTCTTCAAATGAGTCCAAACACAAAAAAATAACAAGAAATTAAAAACTTGATATAGCCACAATGTTATTACAAGTACAATTTGTTCATCATAGAATTACATCATGAATTCACATAGGTAATTTATATCATAGATTACATTGCATAATAATCAGGAATCTTTACATCAAAATGGACATCTTTCCGCTAATTGCTTCTCGCAACTCGAGTCCCCTGCATCACGATCAGCAATCTTGCAACTAATCATACTGTAGGCACGTGCAACTAACGCAATGCTGATAAAACTAGTGACTATTCGAAACTCAACAACCAATATTTAATGCAGAGGAAAATATGTAGTCAAATAACAAGTGTCAGTGTATGCCATGAACTCGAATCTAATGCACACTCCTTAATGCACACGGTGCTCCTATTCTAATGCACACTTATTTTGGAAATGTATGCATCTCATTCTACATACTTTCCAAATCAAGCTCTCCTTCTCCGGATTGTAGGGTTCGATCCCTCGCCATGCATCATACTCTTGTATTATTTCCCATTCCTGTCATTCATCTGCTCGTCTTCATCCTGTTCGCGATCATGTGTTCATGATTGGTTCGTGATCCGTTCGTTGTATTTGTGTTCGTACCCGGGATCCATTTCCAGTATTCTTGTTCTTGCTCCGTTCTTATCGTCGTCTCTCAGGCAAGTAACTTGTATGATACAAGTCATAAATACCGCGTGTAGTGTAGTTGGGTTCTAGAGACAACTCGTGTGTGTGATGTATGTTTGGTGAGTATTGTCTTTTTTTTGATGAACTGTTTGGTGAGTATTGTCTCTATAGAGTTTTGACCATAGATTCCGCACGACATAAAAATTTGACATGAAACAACCTAGGTTTTTCCAGTTCTTGATATCATGTTTATATGAAACAATTATGAGAATTCGTGTGCTTGTGAGACCCATGTGATATACTCGTTGCGGACATGTTGTATACTCTATTTCATGTTGTTTGGACAGTTTGTAGACTCGTTTTCAAGTTTGGCTGTGTGTGGATCAAGTTTCGTTGGATCTATGTTGATTTTGGTGTTTGAGGAAATTCTGTGTTTTGTCGATGATCTGTCTTGATCAGTAATTTAGACCATATTACGGTCCGAATCTTAATTTCAGTATAAAATATGAATTGTAGAGAAATTCGTCTGCTTTCCAACCCCACTAACCTTGCTTGATTTCATTTTCGTATGTGTGAGATATGACTGTTTTGCTACAGAGGTGTAGATAAATTTTAGATTTTGTTTCTTGATGATTTTGATTACTAAACTATTTTGATACTTATTCTATACATATTATTTTGATCTAAAACTTTGGTCAGCATTTCTATATCTATCTAGGGATTACCCAGAATTTTGGTGGATTTTATTGATGAGTTTTATACCCCATTTCATGCTTGTTTATGAAAGCTATACTTGCTATATTTTGCTCACTGTTCTGTAAAGAATCGTATTTTCACCCTAATTTCTTTTACTGTATGAAAAATGTTTATAAAATATTAAAGTTAGCTTATCTTGTCTATTTTCATCTCCCATTGGCGAATTTGGATTTTGTTTCACGGTTTGCGAGATATTTTAGTTTTCGTACAGCAGTGTTGGGAATTTCAGATTTGCCAAACTATCATTTTTTGAGGTTTTCGGATTTTTGTTGACTGAACAAATTTTACTGGAATATTATGAAACTTTATATTTTGATACCAGACATGTAGGGGTTACCCCAGATTTTTCCTGGATTTATTTGAGGAGTTTTATTGCTGTTTCTCTGACTGAGAATTCGTTTTACTGATTTCTAACTGAACATATTTTCTGGATTCAAATCCGTTTTGAGTTATGATTTTGTGAAATACTATATGGCTTATTTATAATCGGAGGATTCGTGTGGAAGTTTATTTTCCAGATTCTTTGACAGATCTAGATTTGCATTTCTGTAGCAACGGGATTCACTGTTTTAGTACAGTAGTGTCTTGCTGTCCTGAATTAACATTTGCATGATTCTATTCCTTTATGAACTATATATCATCTGTACCTGTTTATCTGTCACTCTGAACCTGTTACATGTTTATACCATGCTATTATCACTTTGTTTTCTGTACATACACGTCTGTTTGCTAATAATAACAAAATGACCAAGCCAGGGTTAAGGGAAGGATCTAGTAGTGGGAAAGCATATAAATGTATACTTAGAAGGGGGCTGGTGTTTTTCATATGATTATCTATTATCTGTTATCTGACCCTATCTACATTACTTTCTATAGGAAGGTGTAGGAAAGAAGAGAACCACTAGGTTCTATCTGTCTGTCTGGATCTGTTATCTGACCCTGTCTACATTACTTCTTATAGGAAGGTGTAGAGAAGAAGAGAGCTACTAGGTTCTATTTGTCTAATCTTATCTGATATCTGTTTGAACCCTAAGTACACGGCCATATATGATCCCCTACGAAATCTACAAGCGTAACTGTTTTGAATGCAGTAACCATGTGATAAAAGGATGGCACATGAAATGCTACCTAGTTAGTAATTAATACAAGACTTATAAAAATCTGAATCTGACATCTGTATCTGAATCTGAATCTGAATCTGTTATCTGTATCTACTATCTGGCTATCTCTTATCTAATTATCTGATTACCTGTTATCTGTCTGAGAGTATCACTTGACATCATTATTTGATACTATCTGTGTATCTGTCTGCATGCAATTTGACTTTGACACTTGACACATGTTAGTATACAATGCCAGTTGATTCCGTTATATACCATGCAATGTTTTGTTTATGCTATTATTTAGATTTGTTTAGTTTTCTATGTACTTGTATCCTACATTATATGTGGCCCCTAACTTGCAATTGACGGGTACTTGTTTTCTCTTTCCTTCTCCAGCAATTATTAATTACAAATTTGGTGATCAGCTGCCCGATGGAGTATGTGATGTAAAGTTCTAGTTGACTGGAGCATTTGCTATCTTCATTTATTTTCTGTTGCTCATTTTGAACAGTATATCTGTTGGATTCTTTGTGTTTGGGCAGTATGACCCAGGATATTTGACTTGTCCAAATTCTGATTTATTTGAGAATATTATATTTTGCTTCAAAAAAATTCTGTTAGTTTATTGCTTCAGTTATGCATGTGTGGTTGATTCTCCTGCTTCCGACTCTGATTATTTTGTGAGATGTTGTAAGGATTCCTGAACAGCTTATGAATGATGAAAATTATTTGCTGGGCCAATGTTACGTGGTAGTATTTCGTATTTTTGGGAATCGGGACGTGACAGTATAACATGCTGTATTGACAGCCTCTGTCCAAAATGATTTAGGTAAATCTTTTTCACTAAGCATTGTTTAGGCCATTTCTTGAAGAGATCGATTCTTCCTTTCAACAACCCCATTTTGTTGGAGAGTGCAAGGACAAGCGAACTCATCTTTTATTCCTTTTTTGTCACAAAATGATGTGAAGAGTTTATTTTGAAATTCACCACCATGATCACTACGAATGGTAACAATGGTGAGGCTTTTCTCATTTTCCACTAAACGATAGAATTTTTGAAATACATACAATGTTTCATCTTTTGTGATAAGAAGGCAACCCAAGTAAATCTACTATAGTCATCAACAATTACAAAGTCATATCATGCACCTCTATTACTACGTGTTCGTGATGGTCCAAATAGATCCATGTGCAAAAGTTCAATGGGTCTAGAAGTTGATACCATTTTCTTGGGTTTCTGAGAACTTTTAGTTTGCTTACCGAACTGGCACGAATCACATGGTTTTTCTTTCTCAAATTTGATTTTAGGGATCCCCCTTACAAGCTCCATGGTTACAAGTTTTTTGAGATTATCCATGGCCATGTGTCCAAGTCTTCGATGCCATAACCAGCCATCCTCATTTCTAGCAACAAAGCATCTCATATTTTCTTGTGCTAATTCATTAGAATTTATAATATATACATTGTTGCATCTGTTAGAGAGAAGTAAACAAGATTTATTGCTATCTAGTACAGTGCACGTATTTTTATCAAAAGTAACGGTGTAACCTTTATCACATAATTGACTGACACTAATTAAATTATGTTTTAAACCTCTTACCAAAAGAACATCCTCAATGGAGTATGAGGAACCAAAGTTTATTTATCTTTACCAATGGTTTGACAAGTGCGATTATCTCTAAAGATGATATCCTTCCCTCTTTCCCTTCATAGTGATGTAAAGTATCTGCTCTCACCTGTCATATGATTTGAGCATCCACTATCAAGGTACCACCGATCTTTAGTATTGATATGCTGAGGTACCGACATCAAGATTAGTAGGTATAATTTTGTGTGCCCAAGTTTGTTTTGAACCTGCATTTACATCCTTTCTTATCCACACAAAATTAGTATTCTTTTTTAATGGACAGTTATAAGAAATATGCCATAGTCTATAGTAGTAATGACATGTGATGCGACTATGTTTTAGGTCAAGTACACTTGCATAGTTTTGAGTTGGCTTGTGATTAAGTTGGTGATTTTGCAAGTGTATATGACCTGATGATTTAGATATTTGATGGCATATTGGCTCTTTGTAACCAAGCCCTCGATTATCATGATAGGATTTTGAATTTTTTGTAATAAGGTAACTGGGCTATTCATATTTTTTCACAATTTATTCAAGGTCAATTACTCTTTTACAAAGTCATTTTCTAGTCACCTCATCATCTTTTGTGTTCCAACGAAGAGTGTCTAGTGTAGCATCAAGTATTCTATTTTGTTCAAAGGCTTCATTACAACCTTCTACTACCTCATCAAATTTTCTTTTGTATTCTTTTAAATCATCAGTGAGTTTAGCAATATAAACAGATTTCTGATGAATTTCTTTTAAGTGTTCATCATGTGTTGCTAAGGATTCTTGAATTTGTTGTTTTAAAAGTTCATTTTTTCTCTAGCAATACATCATGATCTTTTCTAAAGGACTCGAATTTTTCCATGATCAAAGCATTTTTATTTTTCAGTTTTTGATTTTTAGCAATACAAGAGTCATGTGCTTCATTAGGAATTTGTTTATATTTCCTTAGTTCACAACTCAATTTCTTAGCATAGTCTTTTAATCCATTACACATGTCAACTAGCTCATCATAAGTAGGTTCTTCGATTACCTCTTCTTGAGATGGTGATTGCACCTGACCATTCCCAAGAGCCATGAAGCCGATATCGTTGTAACCTTGCTCATCCTCACTTGTATTTGAGTCTAGCCAGGTTGCCTTCAACGCGTTCTTTTTCAGACTTGGGTTTGAGCTGTAGTAGTCCCTATTTCTATCCTGTGAGACAGGACAGTTTGCACGGATGTGTCCCTGGCTTCTTGCACTTATAGCATACGTCATCTTTATCCTTCTCTTTTTCTCCTTGGTAACTGCCATATTTTTATGTTTGAGATACTTATGAAATTGCTTAGTCAATAGGGCGATGTCTTCGTCTGACTCCTCATGGCCTGAATCTGCTTTTGATGGTCGGGATTTTTCTGTCTTCAAGGCGATGGTTCTCTCTTCGATTTTTGGTTCAATCCCGATGTTCTGTCTGTATCTTTTGGTTTTTGTTATCTCCATCTCGTATGTCTTTAGATTTTCTTGGAAGGTGTAGTATCGAATCCCTTTTCCTCAAAGGTCTCCCTCATTGCAGCAGCTTTTACATCCCACTCGGGCGTGAGACAGCTTATGAGTTTTCCAACATTTCGGTCATCATCTAAGCTTTCAAGCTCGTGTGCAATGATATCAAAGCGGGCAAGCATTTGATCTAGATTTTCTCCTGGCAACATACGAAAAATATCAAACTTATAAAAACATAGATTTACTTTAGCTTTTACCTTAGAGTCGGTTCCTCATGTCGTTTCAGCATGTTGTTCCAGATCTCGTATGTTGTCTCGCAGTTCCGCCAGGATCGCATTAATTCTTTATTATTCAACCATGCATAGAGAGCCGTCATAGCTTTGGAATTTACGGTATTGAGTGCTACCTCTGCTTTTGTGAAGGCCGTCCTTCGTCGCTGACCGAAATATCTGTTTTATTAATGCATACATTCCACACTTCTTCTCCAAGCATCTGTAGAAAATGAGACATACGAACTTTCCAAACATCATAGCATTTTCGATCAAAATATGGTGAGCATGTAAGACTTGTTCCATTGGAGACGAAAGGCTCCGATGAGTACAAGTTTTCGGGAGGAGGAATTTCGGCTGTCACGCCCTGCTTCCCAAAAAGAATACGGAATACGGATACGTGACTCAACCCAGCGAATGATTTGCATCATCCATAAGCTGTTTAGAATCTTACAAAAATTCTCAGAATAATCAGAGTCGGAAGCCAAAAGAATCATCCTCACACAGACATATATATCTCAAAACAAAACAAAGTGTCAACAGAAATTAATTGAAAACCAATAATAAAATAGTCTCAAATAAATGAATCCGAACAAGTTAATATCCTAGGTCACATCGCCCAGATACAAATAAAATTTATATACTCAAATACATTGTTCAAAAGCAACAGATAATAATAACTGCAAAAGAAGTCCAGCACTAATATTTCATTTCTCCAATACGATCGGGCAAATGACCATCCTGATCTGCAATCAATAAATTGCAGGAGAAGAAAAAAGAAAACAAGTACCCGTCAATGCAAGTTACGGGTCGCTTGTAATGCAGGATACAAATACATGAAAAACTAACAAATCTAAATAATAGCACAAACGGATATAGCATGGTATAGCGGAATCAACTAGCATGGTATACTAACATGTGTCAAGTGTAAAAAGTCAAATAGCATGCAGACAGATATACGGATAGTATCAAATAATAGTGTCAAATGATAGTATCAAACAGATAACAGATAATCAGATAAACAGATAGCCAGATAGCAGATACAGATAACAGATTCAGATTCAGATTCTGATACAGATATCAGATATCAGATATCAGATACAGATTCTTATAAGTCTTGTATTAATTACTAACTAGGTAGCACTTCACGAAGGTTCAGATAGACAGATATCAGATGCAGAATCCAGACAGACAGATAGAACCTAGTGGTTCTCTTCTTTCCTATACCTTCCTATAGGAAGTAATGTAGACAGGGTACAGAATAACAAATAATAGATAATCATATGGGAAACACAGGGCCCCCTTCTAAGTACACATTTCTATGCCTTCCCACTACTAGATCTTTCCCATAAACCCCGGCTTGATCATTTTATAATTATTATCAGAGAGATGTGCATGTGCATGAAACAGAGTGAATCTAGAATAATATAACGACCCACAAGTTCAGAATAACAGATAAGTATGTACAGATGGTAAATAGTCACATAACATAACAAAATAGAGTACTTTCTAATTCAGGACAGCGCGACAGTACAGTACTAAAATAGCGATTCTCGTTTCCACAAATATCAAAACCTGAATCCGTCGGAGAATCTGGAAAATAGACTTCCTACCGAATCCAGCGGATACATATAAGTCATATAGTGTTTTAGAAAAACATAACTCAAAACTGATTTGAATGTATAAAATACGTTCAGCCAAAAATCAGTAAATCGAATTCAAAGTCAGAAAAACAGCATCAAAAGACCTCAAATAAATCCAAAAAAAAATTTGGGGTATTCCCGTATATTTCTAGTATCAGAATATAAAGTTTCATAATTTTCCAGTAAGATTAGTTTAGCCAACAAAAATCAGAAACATCAAGAAATGATAGTTTGGCAAATCTGGAATTCCCAACACTGCTGTACGAAAACTATAATATCTCGCAAACCATGAAATAAAATCCAAATCTACCAAATGGAGATGAAAATAGACAAAATAAGATAACTTTCATATTTCATAAATATTTTTCATACAGGAAAAGGAACTAGGGTGAAAATACAAATCTTTACATAACAGCGAGCAAAATCCAGCAAGTATAGTTTTTATAAACAAGTATCAAACGGTATATAAAACTCATCAATATTCTGGGTAATCCCTAAATAGATATAGAAATACTGTGCAAAATTTCAGATCAAAATAATATGCTTAGCACTAGTATCAAAATAGTTTAGTCATCGAAATCATCAAGAATGAAATCTGAAAATAAAAGACACCTCTGTAGTAAAACAATCATATCTCACACATACGAAAACGAAATCGATCAATGTCAGAGAGTTTGGAAAAAGACGAATTTCTCTAAAAATCGTGTTTAATACTGAAGTTAAGATACTGACCTTAATATGGTCTAAAATAGCAATCAAAACTGATCATCGACAAAGTACAGATTTTTCTCTTAACAACAAATCAACATACAACATACGAAACTTGTCCCAACCACAACCAAACACGTTATAGAGTCTACTAGGTGTCCAAACATCATAAAATAGGCTATATAACATGTCCAAAATAAGTATATCATATGGATCCAAATAAACACCCGATTTCTCATAATTATCCCACAAACATAATCACATCAAGAATGGTCAAACATAAGTTGCTTCATGTCAAATTTGTGTCGTGAGGCAACTATGGTCATTAGCACTATAGAGACAATACTCATCAAAATACATCATACACGAGTTGTCTGTAGAACCCAACTACACTACAAGCGGAATTTATGACTTGTATCATACAAAAGAATTGAGTACAAGTTACTTGCCTTAAGCGAAGACAAAACGAACACCAAGAATAATGGGAACGGATTCTGGCAATGAACAAAAACCACGAACAAAGATCACGAACCAAAGCAATCAACAACCACACGTGCAACCCACGTGCACGTGCAAACCAAGAGAGGGAGAAAGAGATCGGGAACGGCCAGGAGTGGCGGTGTCACGCCCCGCTTCCCAAAATACGGAACTCGAGTACGTAACGTAGGCCCAGCGAATGATTTAAACACCATTCATAAGCTGTACCAGACTAACTCAACAATAAGAATAACAATGTACAACCACGCAGGAAAAATAACCACATGAATCAAAGATAAAGTTCCAATAATAATGAAATAATCCAATAGTATAAATATCCAACATTTGGGATCAAAACAAATTATGGGTCATAAAGCCCAAAACAGAGTACAAATCATGATAATATTCAAGAAATCAAATTTGCAACAAATAAAACTAAGTAGCGGAGACTAGATCCATCTTTAGAAACATTGCTCACCAATTCCTTCAGGAATAGATCCTTCAGTACCAGTAAATTCCTAGTCTAAAAAAAAATAAAAGAGTGCACTTAGAGTAATTCGTGGGCGGCAAGTAGAGAAAACAAAGGATGAAGAAAAGTATGAATATCAAGGAATAAGGACATGGTCAAGACAAAGAACAAAGCAAAAAACAGGCAATATTATTAAAGGTCTACAGTAAATCACGCATGTAATGAGTGATGTCAGGATCAAGTGGGAAATATAGGTTATTAAGTATTTTATAAATCTATCTAGTGCACGTACTACTGCGTCCCATTCCACAGGTTCGGCGCAAACACACAGTGTATGCTTTAGACTAATGGTGAGCCCTCGGTCCGTATACTCGGCCTAGTAATCAGTATTTAATGTTCAGGGACAGTAATTGTCGAGAAGTGCTTTATGGCCATCTGTACGGGTCGGTACAGATCAGGCAGTAGGGCCCGACCGAGTACAGTTTCCGATCGTTCACTACCAAGTCTACTCATGATACCCCGACTTTTTATTAATTTATTTTCATCCTATGTGAGCATGCAAGAGGGTGTCAATATTGTATATTACTATGTGTGACTAATTCTAAGCATTACAGTCAAAGCATAAGGCAAACTCCACATATAAACACATTTCACAAAATCAGGACAACATGACCTTGCTGTACTAAAATACATATTACATCCACTACAAAATAGCAAATCTGAATCCGCCGAAAGGCCTAGAAAGTAGAATTCCACATGGTGCCAACGAGAATAGTTTAGGCATATAAAAGATATAGGAACTAGGGTGAAAACTCTATTCTATTTAGGTTTTATGTTCAGGCAGCATGCAGTAGGTTGTGTTCAACTAATTATTTCAGACTAGAGAACTCATTAATAAAATCAATAAAAATTCTGGGTGATACCTATGCATGTCTAGGTCCTGCCTAATTTATTTCAGATTTTTCTTCCACTTTTAACATGGTTAAATAAAATATAGAAAAGCAGGGTACGCATGAAATTCTGAGTCTAAAATTTCTAACACAGTTATAATAAAAAGCTTATATCTAGCAGATGACAAATTGGAATTTAAATCCAAACCAGGGAAAAATGATCTAGACATCTAGGCCTACATTTTATGTTCAGCAAGTTATTTCAATTTATATCATTAGCATGGTTAAAAATCTGATTCAAAGTGACCCATCTAGCAGACCATAGATTAACTTAACATAAAAAGGTAACAAATAAATCATACGATCACGTATAGCATGCAAATTGGTAATCAAAGTGATCCTAGGTGTCAACATGCAAATTTCTAAGGTTTAAGATACAATTATCACAGTCATGGCATCAATTTATCGAGCAACTTCAATTTAGCACATACAATTTTATTGTACTATTTATCAAGCAATCCTATGCATGAATCTAGTTATTTAAATGTACATATGCATGAAACAATGGGGAATAGGTTTTAGATCAAAGAGATAGCAGGATGTTAAGAGTATGTCGGGTTAGCTTGTGTAAACTCTCGATAATCTTAACGGAATTGTCAAAGGTAGTTTGATAACAAAATGGACGGATCTACTTGCAGGAGATCAAATAAACTTGAACAAAAGAATAAATTAGTTCAAGAGGAGACTTGCCTATTACATATACAATTAATAAGAATAATGGGATCAGAATCCTAGCGAACTCCCAAAGAAGCACGTGCGAAAGACCATGTAAAGAACTCCAAGCAAACAAAGCAACAACAGCAACTCAGCACTTGAACTCCACACTGGATCTGATTCAAACACACAACAGCGAATCCGATCCAAAGTGCCCAGAACGCGGAACACCAAATCCCACCAATAGGATTTCTTCTTCAACCTTCGGATCGGAGAGAGAGAGAATGGCATGGCGAAGCAGCGCGACGACTGCAACGGCTGGCGGCACGACGACGCGACCACGACAAAGGCGACGGCACCACGGTCGGGTAGCGACGGTGGCAACGACAACTCCAACGAGCGAAAAGCTCTGTTTTGCAGTTGAAAACAGAGGACGACGGTACGCGACAATCTCGGGGACTCGACGGCGACGCTGGGGGTCTCGGTGGAGCAACGACGGACGACGGGGGCAATGGGGGGTGCACGGAGATGGGTTAGGGCAACGGTGAGAGGTTACGGCAATGGTGAAGGCTTCGGTGGATGGGTTTCGATCAGTGATGGCAAGGATAATAGGGAACGACGACGGTGGAGACGGTGAAAGTCGATCGGTGAAGTAACGGGGGTATAGGGTTTAAGGTTGCGGTTTAGGGTTTGTGAAGAAACAGAGAAGAAAGAAAGTAGGGTGTGGGGAGAGTGAAACGGCGGAAGAGAGAGAAAAAAAAGGTTATTTAATTAGGGTATTTATAGGGATTAGGAATTAGGATTTAGGTTAAGATTTTGTGGGTTCTGGGTTTCGGATTTGGCTCCAAAAAGAGAAAAAATTGCAAAGAGAATAGGATCCAACCAAAACAACATAGATCGACCAAGAGAGAAATAATAGAACCAAACAAGCCAAAATATAATATAATAAAGGAATCCAATTACAATAATCAAAATAAACAAAGTTCAGAAAATCCAGAATTAGGAGTTACAGGCGGCACTGGCCTTGCTGGCACTGCTACTCCGGTTGCTGCTGTCGATGACGCCGTCGGACAAAGAATGGAGGGAGAGAGATGGAGAGGTGGGAAAATGCTCGGGAGATGGTGGTTGGCTAGGGGGATCGGGATGGCGACTAGGGTATGGTAGTCGGGAGAGGGAGGTGCAGGTCGTGGGGTGTTCGGGCTGGGGGTGACGGCGCAAAGGACAGAGAGAGGGAGGAGGCCGGGGGTAGTAGGGTTAGGGTTTTGGTAGGAGGTGAGGGTATATATATATTGGAGTTTAGGGTTGTGGGTATTTGGGTTAATGGGTAGTTTAGGAGTAGTAGTAGGAGATTGGGTTTAATAGGATTTGTATAGGATTTAAAATAGGATTTAGGCTAATTTGGCTTTGGTAGTTAATTAGGGATCAAAACCAATAGGATTAGCAACCAAAACACCACAAGCACCCAAGAACAAAATAAAGAGAACAAGAACCAAAGAAAAGCGAAAAGAATAATAACGATCAAGAACAAATCAAGGGACAGAAAAATAAATCATAAGAAAATCAAAAATGAACAAAAATGAATATATATTGAAAATAACTCTAATATACGATCCAAAATACTAAGAGAGTAAAAATACTCCAGAAATGCGAAAAATACACCAAGAATACGAAAAAAAAGGGGTTACATCGGCCATTGAACATTTTGCTTAAGCTTTTAAGCTTTTGATAAGAACCTCACTCTGATACCCCTGTAAATCACCCTTGGGGGTGGATAAGGTGATTATGCGAAATTAAAAATTAAAATGAATAGCAAAGTAAATAAGAAGAGATAAGAAATCAAATACAGATAGCACAAGTGACGCAGCGATATAATGTGGTTCGACCCCCAGGTCTATGTCCACACCACCTACTTGTAGGAATTCTCCGTCACAAGCGTTCCACTATACTCAAACCTTTATACAGTGATTCTCAGATTCAGGTCGAGAGACCAATTACACCCACAAGACTTCTAACACAAGTCCCTTCATTCAAACAAGATTTGATCTAGTCCTACCAAAGTATCAAGGCTATCCCACTCCAAGATTAAAGGTTAAGGTTGAAAATTAAGATTTGTTTTATCGACCGACTACTTGAACCATCACTCTAGCCAACTCTAATCCTTTTAGTTAGGCAATCTATCTACCATTTCCAAATTCCTAACTCGATAATCAACTTGCTTGTCAAGATCAACTAGTTCAATTCCATTAGTAGACTCTCCCTAGTTAGTCACCTTTATCAAAATAAGCCTCAACCTATTTCACATTAGGACTCAACTAGCCCTCTAGTCCGGCCCAAGAGTTGACCCGTCTCGGCCCACACTTGGCACGAAACCTTGGCGAATCGTCCCCAATGATTGCCGCAACCACATCGACGCTTGGAGTTTGATTGCAACCTCGGCGCGACCAACAAATAGCTTCCTGCTAAACTTAATTCTCCACGGTCCTTGACAGGTGGTAGCTCCAAACACAACCCATGGAATCCATCCATGTACGGCAAGTACGTCGGTGCACGAGTCATCTCCTCCAATGCATTCGATGTACATTCTACCCGTCTAGATTTGTCAACAAGACTAAATCTTAGGGTCTCAACATAACCAATGTATCCCAATAAGGTACACTACACTAGGAATAAGTCCTAACCCTTGAACACCCAAAAAGGGCTTCTAAGAGTCCTAAAAACAACAATTTAAGTTTCCAAACAGCAAGAACACACTTGGCGTTCAAGCCAAAACAGAGTTGTTCCTGGTCCCGTTCCCTTGAGGAATCGCGATCGGTCGCTCCCCATGCTTCTACTCAAAGTAGATAGCAAGTACAAGCACATGATGAGCATGAATCTCATCCCAAAGTGGTCTACAATAATACTCCAATGCCCAATGCAATTACCACTTCAAAAATTGAACACCGTTGTCTATATTGGGGTCTACAAGCAACTATGGCTACTCTTAGCAAGAAACTTTAGATCACTTAATTACTAACTCATACTCACATCCATGACATATTTCTTGACCTCAAACAACAACTCTAAGTTAGTGAAGTACAAGTTCAAACCCATTTCTATGAACATGGTATAAACCAGTGAGCTCTACGTTTCACTGTGTTTCTGTCATCACTTGCAAAAATCATATAAATTAGCACACTTGCCCAATTTATGATTTCTCTGTCAATCCAGAAATATCTATGTGTCTACTAAAACATCCTAGTTTCAAATTTCTTCATAAAAGGTCGTTTACAAGGTCTTATGGTCTCATCTTTAACAAGTATACAGACTAAAAGAACAGCAGATCAGATCAACACAGTCATGGGATAAAATCCATTTAAAATAGCATATGGTGACAGATCATTATGAGATTTTAGAATCTAGTTCCTGACACATGATGTTACCACACTCTCAAAAATAAGCTTATTCTACCAAGTAGATTTCCAATTATGTCCTTTTGAATGTCATCCAAAAACAGGGCAGTAACAATAGCAGTTTTGTTTACTAAAATATTTAGTTCAGTTTACATGATTTTATTGACATGGCTACAGCGGTCCAAATCTCATGAAATTTGAAACGTAGGGCTTAGATACATACAACAATGACATACTAAAATTTCAGTTCATTCCCATAAGCAAGCAGTGAGATAAAAGTCATTCTTTCCACAACAGTAACAATAAAAACTGCTTCTTCTATTCTGAACAGCATGCAAGTTCGTAATTTATTTTAATAGCAGAAAAAATCACAAAAAACTGTAAAAAATACTAAAGGTGTACGACACCTATATGATCATCCTCTAAAAATTTTAGATAAAAAATACCAAGTAGTGTTCATGCAATGAGCTACAGACTGACAACGATAATTCAGTCTTTTAACAGGATTTTCTTGTTTGGACTACTTAGCACAAAATGAGTTGTTAAAGTTCATTCATAGGAATGCATGTCATTTTCCAGTCATCACAAACACCATTCAATCACAAAAAACAAACATAAGGTTAGAAGCACCCACCTTTGCTTGTAGTTTAATCTCCTTCTAGCTCCTTTCTTGTTGGTCTTTCTCCTTGACTCCAACTTGAGCTCCTTGCTTCTCTCCTTGCTTTGGTCTCCTCTTCACTTCTCTTTGGATTCTCCTCCAAATTAGTAACTAGGTCCTTCTAGTTAGTGTATAAGTGTAATAGAAAATGGTTTGGGAGTAGAAATTAAGAAAAATGAAGTTAGGATGAGATGGGTGATTAAATAGAGTGAGAGGGGGTTGAATTTGGTTGGTTTCTTGTGCAAAGGGGGAGTGAGAAGAGGTTGAGGGCTGTATTGGGCATGGGGGAGGTGAGATGGAGTGTAAGAGTGTACAAACCTCTTGAGGTTTCTCAACTCATGATGGAGAATCTCTTAGAATTTCAAACAAAACTCCAAACCCTAATCTTTTCCCTCTCTTTCTCATGTAATCTTTGGGCTTCATTTCATCTTCTTTTTTTTTGTACAAGACATGTCACACTACAAGTGTGTGTTCATGGCTCATAGGCCAAAAGAACATGGTTTGAGTCCATGTCTGGCTCATGGTGAGTCTAGTTGAAGCTCATAAAATAATTTCATGCTAATAGTTTCAAAAAGAAAAAAAAATAAATATAGCATTTTAGTGCTTAACAAATCATACGTATATCCATATGAAAATCCGGTTTGTTACACCACTCCCTCCTTAGAATAGTTGTGTCCTCAGAACTACACTTACTGGTAAAACAAACAAGAGTTAATTAAATAACTCGAGAAACACATTTTCTCATACGGGGTTTACAATCCCCTTGCTACACAAGCCAACGTCACGATAGCTACTAAGAGTTGATCATCCTACGAGTACCGACTCTCATCTCGAGAAAGTCAACCTCACTTCGAGGATCGTCCTGGGGCGATCGCAACATTTTCATCCCTTTCTCTGTCTGTCGTATCCCACAAAGATACATCTAACAGCTTTCTTGTCAAACTTGCTTCATAAATGATCAGGAACAAATATATAACATACACAGACAAATACTCGAAAGTTGCTAACTGTTAGTTTCATGTTCCACAGTTTCTCAAAAGGTGAAATAAACCCTAACCTCGGTTGAGGAAGTTTGTTGATCACTAAGGCTGCAGCCCTCATTGCTTCAGCCAAAAACCTTCCAGGTAAGCAGCATACTCCGGCAAATTTCTGCAGGATGTTGGTTCTTTCTCTCTGCTACACCATTCTGTTGTAGCGTGTTGGCACAAGTGTGCTGATGACGTATTCGACATTCGCTTAGGTATAAAGAGATCTCGGTCGAGCTATATTCTCCCTCATTGTCTGTGCGCAAGCAATGGATCTTCTTTTCCACTTCTCCTTCAGCTAACTCTATGAACTCTTTAAACATTGAGAATGTGTCAGATTTTTCTTTCATAAAGAAAACCCACACATACCTTGAGAAGTCATAAGTGAATATCACCATGTACTGCATAGCTAATTGATGGTTGCTTAACGGGACCGAATACATCAGAGTGAACTAACTCTAATGGTTCCTTCGCTTTAAACTTTGATTCCTCGTATGGAAATTGGTGTGCTTTACCATACTGGCATCCCGTATAGACTGTGTTTGTTCACACGTCTAGTTAAGGAAGCCCCTTAAGCATCGAATTCTTCACCATCACACTTAACTTGGAATAGCAAACGTGACCTAACTGCATGTGCCATAGATCTACTGTCTCATTTTTTCTTGTTCTGTCTACATATGCAGATTTTGCTGACATCACGTAGACTGACTCCAATCGTCGCCTCTCCATTGTCAGTGTTTCCAAGATTTTGAGGTCACGTACACCTTCACATCGTGGGAACCGAACATGACATAGTGGCCTGATGATGTCAATTAAGCCACAGATAGCAATTTTTTTTTCATCCTATGACATGGTAAACATCTTGAAGTGGCACTTGGTTAGAATTATACCAGGGCGTAACTATAGTCTTACTGATGTAAGCTATCGGTAAACTTGAGTTGTCGACTGTCACCACCAAACGACCTCCTTTGTACTCAGACAGGTTTTGCAGCTTCTGTTTATCACCTGTCATATGATTTGAGCAGCCCGAATCTATGATCCAGTCATTCTTGTAGTCAATCTGTTCTGGTGTTGTTACCGTGAGAGCTAATTCTTCTTCCTCCCTAGCAAATAAAGCTTTGGCATCCCAACCATCTTCGCTATTCTCCTTAGAATCGGAAGTAGCAGTATTACTTTCAATAGGGTTTTTCTTGTTCCGACAATCTTTTGCCATGTGTGATGTGATTTATTTGCAAGTGTACAAAATCGCAATAAGCATAGTTAAAGTGAAAAGATTGTCGAACCCACAAGAACAAATTATTTTATTGAGTACCAAAATTGACTAGATCAACTACTATGTGGAAGATCGAAAAGATGATATAAAAAATCGCAACTAAATTAAATTAATCTAAATGATGAAATAAACTAATTAAAAGGAACGGAATCCGAAATTTGGTTGTTTGTTATTAGCAAAATTAATTCTTAGGCTTTTGATTTCACCTAATTAATCCCACACAATTTATAACTCCATGTGAATAAAAATATTATATTTCCAAGTTGTAGACTAAAATCTCCATATTATTCAATATTCTCTCTCAAGCAATACCAAAATATTCTCAACTGATTATTTGTCATAGTTCATGCACAAATTACTAATTGAAAATTTATTAATATCTATGTATTTCTTGACGGTCACATTAACAGCGGTTCGCTCTTGTAATGGTGTTCAATTTTATTAATTCGAAATCACAAATTACCAGTTCGGTCTCTCCATGATTTAATAAATCATACAAAAGTTGGCCAAACAATTGTAAGTATTAAGAACCAAAATCAAATACACAACCATGGAAAAACAGAAAAATAATATGAAATTAAAATTGTGTTCTCAAAACTAGGCTACATCAAAGACCCCCAAAAAAAAAAAAAAATTGGTTCATAATAAATTTGCAACTAACAAATATGTTTTTTGATTCCATAATAAAAATTAAAAGAGATGAAAAAAGAACTCTGTTGTTGTTGGAGACCGAAGTTGCGGTGATCCGTGCTATTCTTTGTCCTTCCCTCCTCTCCTCGAACTTCGAGCCGCCAACTTTTTTTCTGCTTCTTCTCTTTATTCTATCTCTCTCTTCTATTGATTTCCGCGCCGCAATAGATCTTGCCCTCTCTCACTCTCTTCCTTTTTTTTCTCTCGTGTTGCGCCCCGCCCAAGCCAGCACACACCTCACTTTCGTCCTCTTCTGTGCTACATATATATACGAGTAGAATAATTAGGGTTAGTTTAGTTTTAAAATTTGGTTTAGTTAATTATTATTAGCTAATTAATTAGAATCTTCAGATTAAGATTAATCTTAAACTAATAATCAATTAATAAAAACCTTACAGTGCATTTTTCCTTTTTTATTTATTATTTTATTACAAAATTTTATTCTAACCCCTAATTGATAATAATATTTCTCTTTTACTTTTCACATGGCCAAATTGTAAAATTCAAAATTCAACAAATTAATAAGAATTTAACAATCATTCTCCTTGTTTTCTTTGTTGAATTTTACTGAAAATCTTCACCCTTTGCATATAAAAAAAACTTATTCCTTCGAAAATAATTAACTAACTGTAATTTATGGAAATAAGATAAATTATTAACAGGATAGACAAATACAAGCAATTTTTATGGGTAAATGAGTACAAATATTTATATAAAAATTAGAAACATCAAATAACCCCAAACTTAATATTTTGCTTGTCCTCGAGCAAAAAGTGAAACCAAGAATAAAGGAAAAGTAATCATTATTAGGCTCAACTCATCTCACCAAGATATCTTATCATGCAAGCATCAAAATTTCAACTAAATAAATAAACAACAGCAAATACAGAAAAAACCAAGCATACTCACTTTCACCAGTGTAATTATTCATACATAATTTTCAACCCAGTCATATTTGTAATATTCCGGTCGGATATTATATTTGTATTATTATTATTTTTAAAATTAAAATATTTTTATGGAAATTTCTTGGTTTTACTAGTAAAAACTTATCTGTGTAAATATACTAGTCACAATATATATGTATTGTATCGATTTTGTGCACTTGTACCAAATTCTGTAAAATGCATTTTTGAGAAAATGTCTATAAAATCCCGGGCTGCTATTAAAAATTATTATTTTATTATTATTTTAGAATTGAAATATTTTTGGTGTATATTACCCAGTTTCACTAATAAACATTATCTATATATATACCAGTCTGTATACATCTGTATTGTATCAAATTAGTACTGAAATCTTCCAAGACGGTAAAAAAATTATTTTTATTATTATTCTGAATTAAAATATTTTTGGTAGAGATTATTCGTTTTAACTAATAAAAATTATCTGTATAGACATATATATGTACGTATATACTATATCGATTTCGTACGTTTGTACGAAATCATGTAGTATGTGATTTTGGGTAAATGTCTCTTATTTTTTATCAATCATGATCATATGAAGGGTTAGAATTGGATCAGGGTTTGATTGCAATATTTATTTGCAAATATATCTCAAAATTGTTGAACCATGAGAATGAGAACAAGTGTTCTCTTCTCAACCACAAACCCAACTCTCCCACTCCTATAAAAGAGGGGTTAGGGTTTCATGTGTTTCATTTCTTGAGGTTGTTATTGAAGATGAGCAAGAACAAGGAGCAAGGAGGAGAAGAACTAGCAAGTCCTTCCTACACTTTTGGGTGGGGGTTTCTTGACTCGTTTGTTATTGCTTTATTGTTTTATTTGCTTATCATATGAATATTTTGGACTAATTACTTGTGCATATGATCATCATGGACTATAATAAACTTGCATACAAGATGGAAGTGGTAGAACACAAAAATAAAGCATAAAGATTCAATCTTTGTAGTTTTAGGGTTAGAATTAATTACCTATGCTAAAGGTGAAATATTGAGCCCAAATTAATTATAGAGGCTCTCCTATGTGTTGTTACCATGCTCTAATTTTTATAGAATTTTCTGGATTAATTTACTAGATTAAATAGACATTTCCCCCAAATCAGGGTATGTAGCGCCCCGAATTTCCAATATGATATCTTACAAATACGTGGCACAATTCCCATCATCAACTTTAATTGCAATAGTAAACACAGTCCAAAAATATAGATAATTTTTATTTCAACTTTTTATTACAACAATTGTTTACAAAACACCTTGAATTACAAACTTTTTCTTTTACAACACTTTCTATTACAAATTACAAAAGCTCTATTATCTTTCTAGCACAAGTATCCAAATTCCAAGCTACATGCACCAACATGAGGCTAGAATAACCCTAACCCCCAAAACTACAGCAGTCAGCCACAACGGTATGAGTGACATAAAAACAAAACAACAAAAGTAAAACATGAAACATGGAATCATAAAGAACATGTAATAAGGACGAGAGTCAATGAAATGAGAAATAACAATAAGTAAAACATGAAAACATCAAGGAATACAAGATAGTAAATAGTAATACACGAAAACATCAAGTGAATCTAGACTAAGTGTCAAGTGTAGGAAAAATAGGAAAACACAAGCATAAAACCAAGTCAAGAAAACACAATCTCTGTATGCTGACTCTCTAACACATACTTGTCAGATTCTATGCATTCTATCGTACATAGATCTGGTGCAAGCCCTTAACGATCTCCACTTTATAAGGTTAAACTTCTCGTTATGCAACTAATCCTACTACGGTGATGGAAAACAAGATCCAGAATACTCCGCTAAATAGGCACCACAGCCCTCGATGCGCAAGCATCATGCAAGATAGCTCAAAAATCAGAGAATCATCTTCCTGCCGTGTACCCCACGAATAGGCTTGCAAGGCACTCGACGTGCAGATACACCAGGTACATTCCGTGAATAGGCCTGCCGACCCTCGACACGTGATTGTATCCTGCATGCTCCGTGAATAGGCCTACAGAACCTCGACACGCGAACATACAAATATCCTCTCAAGACAGAACACAACAAACAGTCCTGGAACGCATCCGTTCGACTAACAAAACCATGAGCCTATACTTACGTTTCTCATGTTCCATCACATCTCCACTAGTACCTGTCCTTAAGTTGGTTATTATTAAAACACAAAAATTTTCTCCTCTCTAGAGTTAGTGTATCCTGCCGGACTTAATTTCCACAACAACAACCCCAAGACCCAACTGGTCTAAAACAACAAAATCTCATCTGTCGGTTCACAGGATTCTCACTCAACTCCTAGAGATTCATAATTCAACCATCAACAGAAAATAAATCTTTCTTTATAATCTCTTCTTTTCATTTCATTTTAGTCACTTCATATTAGTGTTAACTTACTCACAGAAATTCATGCATAATGTTTGTATATGAGTATATATATATATATAAGGAGATCCTCTTTACTGAAATGCAGTGATCACAATGTGTATATAAATCCCTTTCTTGTAGGCAGCTCTTGATTATATGGATATATTAAAGATATATAAAACCTTTTACTGTGATGAAGCATATGTATATGTATATAATATATAGAAACAACCTTTTCACTGATTGAAACATGTGCGTATATATATGATATATAGAAAACCCCTTTTTCTGAGTTGAAGTATATGATATATATATATATATATATATATATATATATATATATATATATATATATATATATATAGAAAACTTACTGAAGTGAAACATACACAGATTAAAATGGAGTAGATGCCGAAACATAGAAGATTTAGAAAAATTTCTTTTACTGATATAAAGCATATATATATGTATCTGATACAAAGAAACAATTACTGATATAAAGTATATATGCAGAAATTGAAGAAGCCCTCTTATTAAAATGGAGCATATGCAGGTATAGGAGTTGAACTATATGCAGGGGATCTAGGAGTGAAGCATACAGACTAACATATACCCAACCATACCAAAAAAACACAACCTGCAGATCAGGAATGCAATAAAATGCACACCCAAAAAAATCAATATAGAGTAAGCACCTATATAAAGTGTCATAGGCTATGCTATCCAAAATCTAGTTTAAAACATCACCATCTGAAATGGACACAGATGAACTGTTATTACTATCGTGGCTGATTGTTACCTTCCTTAGAATCAAAGTGTTCACTATCTTGCCTCTTTTCATGTCGGTCTCTGTTTTTTTTTCTTTTTCTAATCCGAAGTGATGAACATGATGAACGCTTTTGCTAATGCCTTAATAAGTCACTTTTAGTTCTTCTTATTCATTGTTGAGGGCCTAAGCATATCCAAATTCTTCTTCTTGTAGATTTCAAACAAACACTAGCCTTATATGATTTTATATCAAAAAGGTAAAAAAAATACTCCAATTTGAAAGAATGTCATAAAGGAACCAAACATGTACAACAAGCAGGTCAGAGAGTAAAAGGGAATGGCATTTCTACTACACTTCAAGTATTATTATGACTCTAGTCCCAAATAACCAAATACTACATTATTTTCACAAGCCAATTGCACTGTACTAGTGCAGCCGATCTGCACTTGGTGCAGATGCTCACAAGTGCAACTAAGTTTGCACTGAACTAGTGCAACCTGATCTGCACTTGGTGCAGATGCACACAAGTGCAACTCAATTTGCACTGTACTAGTGCATCCTGATCACTTGGTGCAGGTTGCACACTAGTGCACAACCGAAACTCAAAGTGTAGGAATTCAAAGACTAAAAGCACTAGTTATCATTTATAGGAAAGTACTAGTTATCACTAGATGCACAAACCATACAAGACCCCCCCCCCCCCCCCCCCCCTTTTTTGCTTTAAAACTTAATCTTTTCGATCCAATAACTCCCTTTGCAATTCACAAACCACGTATACAACCACTCACAATAGTCTACCCATGAATAAATGTAATACCACAAGTAAATAATCAAGCTTTACTTCATCAAAATCTAAAACAGAGCATATGCATATATATACACAACAAAGGTCTACTTTTAATCAATTTTATGCAATTCACATCATACAATCCTTTGTACATGTTCAAATTGGTCAGTGTGTGAAAGAAAACATCCTACTAATGATTTCCATTAGGTTCTTTAACAATCTCAAGTCATCAAAATTAGGGTTTTAATCCTCAAGCATAGGTTTCATGAATGAATCAATTTTTAAGTCATCAACATATCAAAATTTATCATGTCAACATACAATCCCTTAACATACTTTCTAATCAGCAAATCATCAAATACAACATGCGTAGAACAAAAAAAAATAAAACATGTCACTCACCTTGTTGAAGAGACCGAACGATTACAAATAGAAAATAGAGAAAAAGTCTCTCCTTCGCAAGAAATCCAAGATCTTCTCTTTAAATATCCAAGAAATAATAATAATAAAATCCTTTGTGTTGTGCAGCAAAAGACGACTACACTTCACCTTTTGAGTAGGCCGGAATATAGGTTTTTAGGGTTTGTAAACAAATTTGTAAAATACCTCTTTTAAATATATCTTTACATATATAGATCCCTATACTTGAAAACTTGATAAAACCAATTTAATTGAGTTTTAAACACAAAAATAACCATCCTAAGTCAGCCGGCACAGTAGGAAAAATCTAGAAAAATGAATTTGCATTTTTACCCCTCAAAATGCCAATTTTGCAAAAAGATCTTTTTTTATCAAAACTTGTAAAATAAACTAAATTCAAAAAAATAAAAAGTAAACTCTTTAACCCTGAGTTGACTAGGCATCATACCCAATCCAAAAATCGGAAAATCTGGATTTTTCACTCCAATTGGTAATTTTGCACAAAAGTCCTTCTTTTTGTAATATTTGCAAATAAGTCCAATAAATATCAGAAAAACCCTTAAAAATCAAAAATAATCTCAAATAATAAATAATGATTTTTCATAAAATAATTTTGGCTTTTGAACTTTCCAAGAAAATATTTGCACGTGTTTTGCATGTGTAAAAAGATAAATCTCCAGAAAAATATTTATGAAATCTCCAAAAATCATTTTAATTTATTTATAAATATTTAAAATAATATTTAAAAATACGGGGTATTACATCACTCCCTCCTTAGAATAGTTCTGTCCTCAGAACTACTACTAATAGGGTCTAGACAAAAAAATAAGCAAAGAAATTGAAATCTCATAAATGAAAACATAGTTTAAGAAATACAATCACACAAAAGAATGCATTCCAAAGAAATATAAACATACAAGAGAATGTAATCTAACAAAAGAAATGCAATTCAGCTCAAAGAGCACAATCATACAAAATTTTAGGAAAAACCTTCCGCTGCGCAACTCTGATAACTTGCCATCGGGAACCTGCTGCAACAACCTCTGAACTCCTGCATCCAACTCTGACCTTCCACAATCTGCTTCAACCTTCCGAGGAGAGTGGCCACTCCCTCCTTAGAAAGGACATGACCAAGGAAAGCTACCTCAAACTTGCAGCTCAAAAGATATCAATACCAAAAGATCTCCCACCACTCTCGACATCACATTCTTCGTAATATCTATCAGCAATCATTTCTTCCCTTGATGGTGTTTCCACCGTCAAGTCTCTGCCTGGAAACACCTCAAGCTCCACACTTAAGACTAGCGAAAATTGGGCGACACAAATGTGTGAAAGAAAACAGTATCAAATAAAAATTTTGTTTTTATTCCTTTAACCCAAAACAAATTCTGTTACATGCAGAACGATACTCAAATCTCCAATTTATTCTCAAACAAAGTTTTACTTAATACATAAATGAATGAATTCAAAATTCTTACACACCCCGGATCACATCCCAGAGTTACTCGCCTCCTCCTCAGTCAATGTGAACACTCGCCCCTGCCTCTGAACCTTGCCTCCACCTGCACCATCTTTCTTCAGCTGCAGACAGTTTGGTCAGATATGCCCTTCACGACCACACTGATAACAAACCTGTGCCCTCCAAGGCTTGGTGCATGCTGCCTGATAATGACCTGTCTCTCCACAATTGAAACAAGTCACGCCTTGAACTGCGAGTACCTTCTGCACTGGCCCACTGAACTTGCCCTGCTTCACTGGGAACTCCTTCCCACTCTGACTATCTGCTGGCCTCTTGTTCTTGCTCCAGGTCTCCTGCTTCTTCTGCAATTGGTCCATGTCTTCTTCTGTCATAGCTGCTCTCCTGACCAGCTTATCCAACCTCCTGATGCCCAAAGGAATCATCTTCGACCTCAAATTCGGCCTCAAGCCCTGCTCAAATTTCCTGGCCTTCTTCGCTTCATCCAAAATCAGCTCCGGTGCATACCTTGACAGTTGAGAGAACTTAGTCTAATATTCACGCACTGTTATGTTGCCCTGCTACAGATTCAAAAATTTCGTTGCCTTCCTCTCTTGAATATCCAAAGGAAAGAAATGATCCCTAAACTCATCCAGAAAAGCCTCCCAAGTCACTTGCTCATCGCCGAACGTCCTCTTCACTGACTGCCACCAAACGCCAGCATCCTTCTCTAACTGCATCACAGCCAACTTCACCTTATTGACTGCTGGAGTCTCCAAGACTTCGAATACCATCTCCATCTGTCTAATCCAATCATCAGCCCTATCTGGATCAGACTGTCCCTCAAACACAAGCGGCTTCATCCGTTTGAAGGACTCAACCTGCTTGATCGGAGCAGCATTAACAAGCACTGGTCCATCCCCCTGATTCTAATTCTGATTCTGCACCATAGATGCTGCCATGAATGTGTTCAAGGTCTGATACACCCTGGCAATCTCAGTCTCAAAATCAAGTCCTGCTCTATGGGAACTACCAGCCCCATCACCATTACCACCATTTATGGTTCTAAGTCCTGCCATTCTACTAAATATTACAAAATGAGGGTAAAGTTAGAACATCACAGCACAATTCACATCCATATTCATACCCTATGGCAAAACCTCAACCACACCTCAAACCAAAACATCATGTTCTAACTTTATGTGATACTCACACTCTAATGTCCACACCTAAGTACTCACGCTCTACTGTCCACACCTAGGTTGGTTTTCATACTATATCTATTATTACTATTGAAGCATGCTCTGATATCAATCTCTGTAGCGCCCCGAATTTCCAATATGATATCTTAGAAATACGTGGCACAATTCCCAGCATTAACTTCAATTGCAATAGTAAACACAGTCCAAAAATACAGATAATTTTTATTTTAACTTTTTACTACAACAATTGTTTACAAAACACATCGGAATACAAAACACCTTGAATTACAAACTTTTTCCTTTACAACACTTTCTATTACAAATTACACAAGCACTATTATCTTCCTAGCACAAGCATCCAAATTCCAAGCTACAAGCACCTACCTGTAAAACATGAGGCTAGAGATAACCCTAACCCCCAAAACTACAGGGATCAACCATAATGGTGTGAGTGACATAAAAACAAAACAACAAAAGTAAAACATGAAACATAGAATCATAAACAAAATGTAATAAGGACGAGAGTAAATGAAATGAGAAATAACAATAAGTAGAATATGAACATCAAGGAATACAAGATAGTAAATACTAATACATGAAAACATCAAGTGAATCTAGACTAAGTGTCAAGTGTAGGAAAAATAGGAAAATACAAGCATAAAACCAAGTCAAGAAAACACAATCTCTGTATGCTGACTTTCTAATGCATACATGCTGAATTCTATGCATTCCAGAGTACATAGATCCGGTACAAGCCCTTAACGATCTTTACTTTATACGGGTTAAACCTCTCGTTATGCAACTAATTCTACTACGATGATGGAAAACAAGATCCAGAATACTCCGCGAATAGGCACCACAGCCCTCGATGCGCAAGCATCATGCAAGATAGCTCAAAAATCAGAGAATCATCTCCCTGCCGTGCACCCCACGAATAGGCTTGCAAGGCCTTCGACGTGTAGATACACCAGGTACATTCCGTGAATAGGCCTGTCGATTCTCGACACGCGAATGCACCCTGCATGCTATGTGAATAGGCTTGCAGACCCTCGACACGTGAACATACAAATGTCCTCTCGAGACAGAACACAACAAACAGTCCTGGAACGCATCCGTTGGACTAACAAAACCATGAGCCTATACTTACGTTTTCCAAGGTCCATCACATCTCCACTAGTGTCTGTCCTTAAGTTGGTTATTATTAAAACAAAAGAATTTCCTCTTCTCTAGAGTTAGTGTATCCTGTAAGACTTAATTTCCACAATAACAACTCCAAGACCCAACTGGTCTAAAACAACAAAATCTCATCTGTCGGTTCACAGGATTCCCACTCAACTCCTAGAGATTCATAATTCAACCATCAACAGAAAATAAATCTTTCTTTATAATCTCTTCTTTTCATTTCATTTTAGTCACTTCATATTAGTGTTAACTTACTCACAGAAATTCATGCATAATGTTTGTATATGAGTATATATATATAAGGAGATCCTCTTTATTGAAATGAAGTGATCACAATGTGTATAAACCCCTTTCTTGTATGCAGCTCTTGATTATATGCATATATAAAAGATACATAAAACCTTTTACTGTGATGAAGCATATGTATATGTATATAATATATAGAAACCCCCTTTTCACTGATTGAAACATGTGCGTATATATATGATATATAGAAAACCCCTTTTTCTGAGTTGAAGTATATGGATATATAGTTTAAGTATATGGATATATATATATGTATATATATATATATATATATATATATATATATATATATATATATATATATATATGTATATATATATATATATATATAATATAAAACTTACTGAAGTGAAACATACACAGGTTAAAACGGAGTAGATGCCGAAACATAGAAGATATAGAAAAATTCCTTTTACTGATATAAAGCATATATATATGTATCAGATACATAGAAAGAATTACTGATAAAAAAGTATATATGCAAAAATTGAAGAAGCCCACTTATTAAAATGGAGCATATGCAGGTATAGGAGTTGAACTATATGCAGGGGATCTAGGAGTGAAGCATACAGACATATACCCAACCATACTAAAAAAACACAACCTGCATATTAGGAATGCAATAAAATGCACACCCAAAAAAATCAATATAGAATAAGCACCTATATAAAGTGTCATAGGCTATGCTATCCAAAATCTAGTTTAAAACATCACCATTTGAAATGGACACAGATGAACTGTTATTGCTATCGTGGCTGAATGTTACTGATATGGGTCAGAAATAGCATGGCCCATCCTGGACCACTGGATCCCCTCAGAGATGCGCGCACCATCTGATCCTTCTGATCTGCCACGTCAGCACCGGAAAACCGCCCGAAGCTCTTCCACGTCAGCCCGGAAAACCGCTCCGGCGTCTGCCACGTCAGCCCTATACCGCCCGGCTTTTCCACCGCTTCAGCCATTCGGGTAATCGGGTCCGGCCCAGCCCCAAATGGGTCTGGACCCGATTGGCTTCCTCTATAAATACCAGACCCTCCCCCCTGTTTACAGGTAATCAATCTTTTCTCCACAAAACCCTAGTTACTGTTGCTATATCTTAAGTGACTGACTAGATCGTCGGTGGGTCTGCCACCGGAACCAACCCCGGTGTTTCTAGACCGTCTGCAGGTACACAAGACCTCGGATCCGAGCCCAGCATCCACCTCACTCCCAGCCTGTCGCAGGTACCGCTCGGCCAGCCGAGGGTCGTCTGACTAGTAGCTTTCTCCTTCAAATACAAATCGAGTAAGAACTCACACCTGGTGCATCCACACGTCTCCCAGAAACAAAACGCATCAGGTTGGCGCTGTCTATGGGAAAGCTACTTCAGAAGCCGACCCGAGTCCAACCGCTAAGGTACCTCAACAGCCGAGCTCTCATGGCCCCCAAAGCCAAGAATGCTGCTACCTCTGCACCCCAGCGGGACTTGCCCCCGCTGTTTGCCATCGTCGAGCCACGCGCATCTAAGCAAGGTGCTCCCCGCCAGGGACCCCAGAAGAGCGCCACCCGTACAGTCCAGCCCGACCTACGAAGGGTAATCATCAACCGGCAGGTTAGTTGTAGCGGGGGAAGGGCCGCTTCCAACTCGGCCCCGAACCATCCACTACCACAGCCCGAAGGACGGAGGCCAGCACTCAGCTGCGTCGGAAGGCAACCTCCGGTCCAACCCGCCCGAAACGAGGGAGCCCCAGTCATTCACCAGGAGTTCCAGGACTTCCGAAGAGAAATTCTTGGGGCTCTCCAACGGGCCCCCAGGGAAGAAGCCCGCCATTCCCGAACCAGGTCGGACGCCGAGGCAAGCGTGTCCAGCCCATCAACAATCCCGGCAGAGGACGACGGCACACTCCTAAGGAGCCTCCAAGAAATGGAGGATCGCCTCGATCACATAGGCGACGGCGGCGTCGGAGCCGCTCAGGGGTACAGACCTGTCCGGCCCCCTTTCTCCGCCCTTATCCTCCAAGCGGAAATTCCTCGAAATTTCCGACCACCGCAGTTCGAGACCTATGACGGCGAGGGGGATCCTGCTGATCACATGGAGGGTTTCAGAACCCTGATGATGATTCACAGCGCTTCGAATCCCCTGCTATGCCGAGCCTTCCCTGCCACACTCCGGGGTCTGGCACGTGAATGGTTCTCTAAACTGGCCCCTGGCTCCATTTACTCCTTCGACCAACTAGAGGGCAATTTCCTTGCCCACTTCGTCACCAGCCGAAAGGCCGAGAGGATGAGCGCCTCTTTACTCGGACTCCGGCAGATGGAGGGGGAGTCACTCAGAGTGTTCGTCCGAAGGTTCACCACAGAGGTGAGGTCGGTATCCTCCCTCGATCTCGGCGTCGCTTCCGCAGCATTTCGGCACAACGTCTGTCATGGACAGCTGAAGGCCTCCCTGGCGAAGAAACTCCCCATAGATTTTTCCGACCTCCTCAACAGGGTCGAAAAGTACATCAGGGCAGAAGAGGCCCTTCACCCCGAAGATTCTAGGGAGGCCCCCGGGAAGGGGAAGCGGAAGGCCGAAGAAGTCGAGCCATCAAAAAAGGCTCCAAGGGACGCGGGTGGCATAAAGAAGGTCCCGCCGGTCCCTCGCTTCGAGAGGTATACCCCACTAACTCAAAATGTGTCCTCCATACTCTTGGCAATCGAGGACAGGGACCTCGTCCAGTACCCCCCTCGTCCGTCCAACAACACTAGCAAGAAAAGGGATCAGCGGTTCTACTGCCGCTTCCACCGGGACAACGGGCACGACACGGATCACTGCCGTGCCCTGAAAGATGAGATCGAGGCCCTCATTCAACGAGGGTACCTTCGGGAATACAAGCGAGATGAAGCTCGAGGGCAGAGGGACACGAGGAACAGGAGAACCCCACCTCCTCCTCGAGCTCCCCTGCAGCTCCTCGAACGAGAGCATGAGCTCGATGAGCCAGACAGCCAGGCCATATTACACTGCATCCACGGGGGACCCATGGGAGGGGAGTCCAACACTTCCCGCAAGGCATTCATCCGGGATGTTAACGCCGTCCAAGGTCCTCTCCCCCCTCAGATTCAACAACTCCCTGTCTCCTTCTCGGGGGGAGACCTGGAAGGGGTGCGGCTCCCGCATTGCGACGCCCTCGTCATCAACCTCAGCATGGCAAATTTTGACGCTCGGCGTATCCTTGTGGACAACGGGAGCTCGGTCAACATTTTGTTTCTCGAAGCCTTCGAGAACCTGAAGCTCTCCCGCGACAAGCTGAAGCCGGCAGGGTACACCTTGCATAGGTTCTCGGGCGTCCCTATAACAATTGAAGGGATCGTCACACTGGATGTCACGACAGGTACGACCCCTAACCGGAGAACCAAGTCCATGGATTTTATGGTGGTAAACGTCAAGGCGGCCTACAATGCTATACTCGGTCGCCCGGGCCTCTGCTCCCTCCAGGCTGTCCCCTCGGCCTATCACCAGAAAGTGAAGTTCCCCACCAAGACCGGAGTGGGAGTGGTCCGGGGGAACCAGGAAGCTGCTAGCTCATGCTACATGACAGCAATCGGGAGAGGCGTGTTTCCCCTCGACGCCGTCGAGATGCGGCCACAGAGGACCCAGCCAGAGCCGGAGTCGGCAGACGAGCTGGAAGACGTCTCGTTCGAGTCAGGGGATCCATCGAAGCAATTTCGAGTAAGTCGCTCCCTCACCTCTCACCTTAAGTCCGACCTCATTGCCTACATTCGCCGCAATGTCGACCTCTTCGCCTGGAAGCCTTCTGACATGCCCGGCATCTCCGAGGATCTCATCATGCACAAACTCAGCGTGATCCCCGGGTCAAAGCCGGTTGTCCAAAAGCGACGTAAGTTCGCTCCGGAGCGACAGCAGGCGGTGAATGCGGAAGTCGACAAGCTCCTGGCCGCACGCTTCATCCAAGAAGTCAGCTATCCCGAATGGCTGGCGAACGTCATCATGGTCAAGAAGGCGAGCGGGAGCTAGAGGATCTGACCTCAACAAGGCGTGCCCGAAGGATCCATTCCTCCTCCCCAGAATCGACGCTCTTATCGATGCAACCTCGGGTGATGAGCTCCTGTCCTTCATGGATGCATTTTTGGGCTACAACCAGATCCGCATGTTCCCTTCCGACATTGCCAAGACATCCTTCGTTACAGACCAGGGGCTGTACTGTTACAGGATCATGCCCTTCGAGCTGAAGAACGCAGGCGCCACCAATCAGAGACTCGTCAACCGGGTCTTCAAGGAGCAAATCAGGCACAATATGGAGGTGTATGTGGACGACATGCTCGTCAAAAGCCAGCGGAGGGAGGATCACGTCGCCGATCTGGAGGAGGCCTTTGGGTACTTCGGACCCATAATATGAGACTCAATCCGACCAAATGCGCCTTCGGCGTCTCCGCGGGAAAATTCCTTGGCTTTATTGTCAGCCAGCGAGGCATCGAGGCGAACCCCAAGAAAGTCCAGGCCATTTTAGACATGGCTCCTCCCAGGAACATCAAAGAGGTCCAGCGGCTGACGGGGAGACTGGCGGCCATCGGCCGTTTCCTCTCCAAGTCTGGAAAGAAGTCTCTTCCGTTCTTCAAAGCCCTGCGCGGCACCGGAGGGTTCGAGTGGGGTACCCAACAGCAAGAGGCCTTCGCCCAATTGAAGGAGTACCTCGCAAACCCTCCCCTCCTCAGCAAGCCTGAACCAGGAGAGCCACTCTGGCTCTACCTTTCAGCCTCGGAGAAGGTGCTCAGCGTCGTTCTCATTCGGGAGGAAGAGGGATCACAGAAGCCTTTGTACTATGTCAGCAAGGTCCTGCTCGACGCCGAGACCAGATACTCTCGGATGGAGAAGGTAGCGTACGCCCTGGTCATGGCCTCGCGAAAACTCCATCCATATTTTCAATCTCATTCGGTCCAGGTACTGACCGACCAACCCCTGAAGGCCGTGCTCTACAAGCCGGAGAGCTCCGGTCGACTCGTCAAATGGTCGATCGAACTCAGCCAATATGACATCGGCTATCAGCCCAGAACAGCCATCAAGGGACAGGCGCTCGCAGAATTCATTACGGAATGCACCATCTCAGAGCATCCCGCGAGCAAGGAGGCCGGTCAGACGTGGGAAGTTTACATCGATGGCTCCTCCTGCAAGGCGGGTAGCGGAGCTGGCATTATTCTGCAAGGCCCAGATGGTTTTCTTCTCCAATACTGCCTCCGCCTCAACTTCCCGGCCTCCAACAACGAGGCCGAACACAAGGCCATGATCGCCGGCTCACCCTGGCCCATCGGGCTGGTGCCAGACAGATCAGGGCTTTTAGCGACTCCCAGCTCGTGGTTAACCAGATCACCAGAGAGTACGAGGCCCGCGACGATCGAATGGTCCGGTACCGAGCGGTCGTTCAACGCCTACTAACGTCCTTCGACGAGTCGGCCGTTGTAAGGATCCCCCGGGAACAGAATGTCCAGGCTGACGCCCTATCAAAACTGGCTTCCTCATCCTTCGAAGGTCTCGACCGCACGGTCCTGATCGAAGTCATGTTGAAACCAAGCATCGACATCCCGGAGGTCCTATGCATTGAAGACGGAGCTCCCCCCGACGACTGGACCACTCTTATTAGGCAATTTCTCATCAAGGGAGAGCTCCCCGAAGACCGAGCTGAGGCAAGACGGGTTAGGGCCCGAGCAGAAAGATTCACCATGATCGACTCAACACTCTTCAAAAGGTCTTATACGACCTCGGACGACCGACCCTATCTGCGCTACCTCACTCCAGATGAAGCCAAATATGCTCTCAAGGAGCTACACGAGGGGATCGGCGAATGCCACATGGGAAGTCGCTCGCTCACGCGGAAGGCTTTGAACCACGGGTACTACTGGCCCACCATGTTGCAGGACGCTCTAACCCTTGTAAAGAAATGTGGACCATGTCAAAGGTTCTCACCCGTCAAAAGGGCCCCGCAAGCAAACCTCCGCTCAATGGCCAGTCCGACCCCCTTTGCCATGTGGGGGATGGATCTAGTAGGCCCCTTTCCAAAGGCAACAGGGCAGCGAAAATTTCTTATAGTAGCCATCGACTACTTTACCAAATGGATCGAGGCGGAGCCGTTAGCAACGATCACCGAGCAACAGACGCAGCAATTCTTCTGGAAGCACATCATCTGTCGGTTCGGGATCCCTCAAGTGCTCGTCACAGATAACGGGACCCAATTCACGGGCAAGAATTTCCGCACGTTCTGCGAAGATCTCTGTATCCAGCAGCGCTTCTCCTCGGTATGTCATCCCCAGTCCAACGGGCAGGCGGAGAATGCAAACCGTCAGATCCTCGACGAACTCAAGAAGCGACTCGATAATTCCTCCAAGGGATTATGGGTCGACGAGCTGACAAGTGTTCTCTGGGCACACCGAACGACGAAGAGAATCCCGACAGGGGAGTCGCCCTTCAATCTGACGTACGGTACCGAGGCCGTCATTCCCCTGGAGATAGGGATCCCCTCTCCCCGGATCATGGCCTTCGATGAGGCGAGTAACTCATTACAGCTACGAGCCGACCTGGACCTCATTGATGAGGTCAGGGAGAAATCGGCCATTAGAAGGAACATCTACCAACAAAGGATTGAGAGGTTCTACAACAAGAAGGTGCGCCCAACCGACATTAAACTCGGAGATCTTGTCCTCCGGAAGCTGGCGGTATCCAACCCCGGCCAGAAAAGAAAGTTAGCACCGAACTGGGAGGGCCCTTACAAGGTGTCAGAAGTCGTGCGACTGGGCACCTATCGCCTGATCGACGCCGACGGCAAGCCCATCAAGAGGCCCTGGAATGCGGAGCACTTGATTAAGTTCTTAGGAGAGTAACTTCCATATAAAATGTAATGATTGTAATCGGCACGTCGTGCCTAGTGTTTTGTAAAGTCCTGTAAACGGCACGTCGTGCCTAGACTTCCTTATAAATCTCATATATTGTAAACATGTCAGCTTTCTTAAAACAAGCTCATAACCCAAATCTTGTAAACAGATAAAGGACACCTTGGGGTTCGGTGCCTGGATAAAAGCGCGAACCCAACAGGCTTATCTTACAAACCTAGTACTCGTTGCCCGGATAAAAGCGCGAGCCCAACAGGCCTATCTTACAAGCCTAGTACTCGGTGCCCGGATAACATCGCGAGCCCAACAAGCTTATCTTACAAGCTTAGGGTTCGGTGCCCGGATAACATCACGAGCGCCAACAGGCTTATCTTACAAGCCTAAAACTCGGCGCCCGGATAACAGCGCGAGCCCAATAGGCTTATCTTACAAGCTTAGGGTCTCGGCGCTCGGATAACAACGCGAGCGCCAACAGGCTTATCTTACAAGCCTAAAACTCGGTGCCCGGATAAAAGCGCGAGCCCTACAGGCTTATCTTACAAACCTAGGGTTCGACGCTCGAATCACAAAAGGCCTATCCCGAGAACATGTGCAGGAGCTCGGCGTCGACCCCGGGCAAGGCGGGTGCCTTCTCCAAGGCACCGCGACCTTGACGCTCGGCGGCGACCCTCCGCTACGCCTGCAATTGCCTTTCCCACCGGTATGGGGGCTCGGCATCCATCACTCGCTCGGTTTGGCCTCCTCGGAGCCCATCAACCGAGGCACGAGGCGACATCCACCAGCCACGCCCGCACCGTCTCCCCGAGAACATGTGCAGGAGCTCGGCATCGACCCCGAGCAAGGCGGGTGCCCTCTCCAAGGGCACCGCGACCTCAACGCTCGAGGGCGACCCTCAAATGCCCCCGCAACTGGTTCCCTCACCATGTGTTGAAAATTTTTTTATTAAGGTTTAGAGCGTCCGCCTTCGGCAGACGCCCCGAGCCTCGAGTCGAATTATTGACCACCCTCTCACCCGCGAACAACTCGGGGTTTACGACTTTTACAAACCTAAACCCCGAACTGTTCGAGGATGGCAGGGGGCCACCGACCCGCTGCTATCTCCGTTCCGGAACAAGCGCCCCAGGCATTCGAGCTGGTCAGCCGACCCTCCTCTCGCCCCAGAACAACTCGGGGCTTACGGCTTTTATGAGCCCAAAACCTCGAATTGTTCCCGGACGGCAGAAGAGCCACCAAGCTTCGGCTCTCCCGACCCCCCAAACGATCGGTCGGCCCACCGCTCACCAACGAACAACCCGGGGTCTCTCTCGGCCATGACGGCCTGAACCCCGAATAGTTCGAGGGTGATCGGTGTGCCTCTGATCCGGGATGCTCGGAAATAGTATATTTTCTGGGCGCCCGCCTTTGGCAGGCACCCGAGTCAGACAACTCACTGCATGACAATTAACAAGGGGATGGGTGATTATATAGCCCACTGAGACCCTCATTCATTACGCTTGGGAACGTGAAACGGCGGAAGGCGAAACGTCGCCATAAATATTCATCGGAATGCGAAACGTCACAATTAATGGCGCAGTCGCGTCAGTTGTGACCCTTCGTAGATTTCACAACTGGGCACCCTCGGCACCCGAGGCAAACAAGGATCCGAGAAACAAATGTTCTTATTGATTACTCATTGATTGCTCACTGCTTACAACTCGATGAACGTCAATACAAATACAATGAAAAAACTCAACTCACTCGCACTCGGCAGGGAACTCAAATTCATGGCTCTTATTACATTCGGTTGGGCCGATCATTGAAGACGCTCCCACCACCGTGCTCCCAGCATCATCCGGCTGGGCCTCAACCAGCGAGAACGGCAACGACCGCCCTGGGGTGGAGTTGCTCGCCTCTTCAACTAGGCCCGCACCCAAAATGAGCTTCAGCCGACGAACCTCCAATTCTTTCTCCACGACAGCCTCGCGAAGAAAAGACTCCGAAGCGAGCGCCCACTAGAGGTGTTCGAGGCTGACCAGTCCGTCTCGATGACCCACCAGTCCCGGTCGGCAACGATTTTTCTCAAATGAGCCACCTCTAGGCCGAGCTCTCTTGACTTGTTCAGAAAATAATTCTTGGCGGCCTCTAGGTCCCGAGCCAACTTTTGTTGACGAGCCAAAGTCTACCAAAAGAAAAACAAACATCACAAAAATGCAAGTGTCGAAGGGTCGGAACAAAAAGTCTATTTCATTTCATCTCAAAAATTTGGTACAAAAAGTTGCGGGGGCCAGTCCGCCGAAGGCGTTTACATCAAAAAAAAGAATAAATACAAAAACATATAGTCTTGGGGGTCGAGTTGCACCTCTTCATCGCCTTGGCCTTCTTCGCCACCATCACCACCAGGGGTCGGGGGCAGGTCCAGTTTCCATCCAAAGCTGAGGTGGTCGACGCTGCACTCGGGGTAGATGTACTTAAAGTGGGACTTGGCCTGCTCATACGCCTCGTCCTGTGCCGCCACCAAGATCTCCCCTAAGAAACTTTCCAAATCTGCCACGGCCTTCTTCGCTTTGTCCTTCTCAGCCGCCTCGGCCGCGATCTTCTTCAACAGGTCCTCCCGGTCCTGCTTATGGATCTTAACAAGAGACTCTAACTGAGCCTCGTGAACGGTCACTTGGTCCCGGGCCTCCTTCAGATCGTCCGTCGCCTTATTTAGCTCCCGAAGGAACTTCTCCGCCTGCTTCTGCTCGTAGAGAATTTCCTTCTCCAGGCACTTATGGACGTGCTGGCCGTGGAGCATCGCCTATTTCAAAGAGATCAATATTAGCGATAATTACAAGCCAAGTCAATAGACAGATTTCGACCGACTTACCGAGAGGTTGGCTTGGGCCCATCGCATATAGGCCTGATCGGCCGTCTGCGCCGCCAGGGCCATCCCATCACGATCGGTGATGGCCTTCGAGACGAACTCCATCGAAACGGGTCCGTCGAGGATAGTGTCCCCCTTCAAAATTGACCAGTCGGGGACGAAAGGTATCGTCGCCATCCTCCCCACCAGCTCCGCGGCGCTCGGTCGAACCGGGGGAAGCTGTTGCGACGGCGCTTCCACTGTCTTCCCCGAGCCGCCCGCCGCGTCTCGAGCCGATCTCGTCGAGCGGGACTGGTGCTGGTGCTGCTTCTTCTGCTTCTTGGCAGGCGATTGCCCAACGGGCGCTGGAGGGGGCACCTGCGAGGTCCCTCCGGCTTGCGGAGCCTGGGCAGCCAACTTCTTCCTCTCGGCTGCCAAGAGATCCTGCTCCTCCTTCTTCTTCTTCTCCAGCCTCGTCTTCTCGGCTGCAGCGAGCAAGATCTTCTTGGCTTGGGCCTGTTGTGCCGACATCCCTACAACAAGATAAGAAAAGAAAGGCTAAACGTTAACACGAAGGCAGAAAGATGAAAAATATGGAAAGAAACACACTAGGGTCGGCGGGACTCAGTCCGGCCCTTGCTAGGTGAATCTTGGTCACACGAGGCCATGAAATGCTGTGACCCCCAACTATCGCCTCAACCGCCTCCCACTCCTTGGTAGATAATTCGCTCTTCTTCGGAGGCTTGCGCGTCGGCTTCACGAAGTTCCACTGGGTCGGAATCCCCCACGACCCTTCTGTCTTAACAACAAAGTACTTATCTCTCCAATTCTTAATCGAATCCGGATGGCCGTGCACCACCTTCTTGTACGGCCTCGGTGAGAAGTAGAATACCCCCTCAATGTCTCCGAGCGAACCAATTCCGAAGATGGCTCGGAAGTACGACAGTCTCGGCTTCACCCGCTTCTCTTGGCATTTCAGAATGAAACAAATCAGATGCTTCCAAGAGTTCGGGCCGTACTGCATGGGGCACAGTTCCGCCCAGTTCAAGACCCTTTTCACAAAAGGGTGCAGGGGCAGCCTCAGTCCCGAGAGGAAGGCATCCTCTGGGAAAATGCAATAGCCCGGGGCCAGAACAGTGGTAGGGCGGATACCTGGGCTCGGAAGGAGGAGTTCATACTCCCGTGGAATATAGTAAGCAGCCCTGAAGATGTTAAGGTACTCCGGTCTCAGGTTGCTCGGGGTGCTATCCGCACGAATCTTGATGAACTCAAGAATATTCACATTTAGGAGCAATAATCTTATTGCAAATGTACATCTAAAAGCTCTATATGTGGTATTTTACACTTCTTTTCTCTTTTTCATAGGAAACAACCAAAAGCAGCAAAACGAAGCAGATTCCAGACTAATACAGACTGAGAAATGATATACAAGGAACTGCAGTGCAACAGTCGACTTGCTCTTCATCAGTCGACTGGACAGAGAGTTTGCTGGGGCTCGGAACAGTCGTCTGCCCCAACATCAGTCGACTTGACTGAGGAATCATGAAGCCACAAAAGTCTCAGTATCAGTCGATTCACACCCAACATAAGTCGACTAGTATGCGGCAGAGTGAAAAGATAAGATGCAACCGCATCTAGATCCAAATCTATCCAAACCCATGCTATATGCGAATAACAACTTCTCCAACAAATCAAAGCTAGATACAGGGGATTGCCAAGAGCACGTGGTTAGCAGATAAGGAAGAAAAGCAGAAAAGAGAAAGAAATAAATCGTCGATCAAATAAAGAAGGAAAGAGGAGGACTTTCCTGAAAAAAAAGTGGTAAACCCTAATTCTTGTGCCGTGCTCTATAAATATCAATCAAGAGGCATCATTTTGGGGTCATCCGCACCCTCTCCCAACTCCAAAATCACGAAATCACAAGAGTTTCTGAATCGTCAAGTCATCAACAAAGAGCAGTACTTTATCCGCATCAAAGAAGGAGAAAGGAGATCAAGTACTAAGAAGAGAACGGCCGATCGACTGTGTGACAGCCAGCCGACTCATCTGGCCGAACTACATCAGTTTATTCCTTCTCTTTCTAATTCTTTTATGTTAATCATGTATTCGAACTTGTTGATCAATAAAAGTTTTATTATGTGGAACTAACTTTCATAGTTGGGAAGATTGAAACCGTAGTTATGTAATGCTTATATTCTTCTGAATACTACTCTATTACTTATTTATTAAATCTGATTGAATTGGTATAGATTTATGATAATCAAACTTGATCAGAGCCCTAAGTGCAGTCGACTGAGGTGACAGCAAGTCGACTGGTCCGAATTTGAGATTATTAAGTTTGTGTAGTGTAGATCTGAATCTGTTATATGAGCATATTGAGACGACCCGTATCTCATGTTCATATCTTGTAACAAGGGAATCTTTAGGGGTTCTTGGTTTAATCAACTTGAAGGATCTAGATCTGATACCAATTTCTAGCACTTCAAGTGTTTGTTCGTTTCCATTGTTCCTATGTTTTCTTTAAGTGCAACTTAGTAGATACCATGCTAAATACTTAATGAAAGAAACGAATTAGAGTAGATACCATGCCTAATTCTTGGCTTAAGGAAACATTAACTTTAAGGAGTAGATACCATGCCCTTGAAGAGAACAAACATGAGTAATAAGAAGAAGTACAGAAGGTGATTTAGCATTATTGACTATTGGTGGAGATCAAAACCCAACTACTTAACAGATATTTGTGATTTAGCACTTCTTGATTTAGTTTTAATCTTTTCATTTCTTTTAGACTTTTAGAACAACTCTTTATGGTTCTTATTCTTTTTATTGATTAGTAAGTTAATTTCTACAATCTCTGTGGGATCGACCCTTGCTATTGCTACGCTTCTATAAACGATTCGTACACTTGCGAGGTTTTAATTTGTGTCTAGTTTATCTATTTATTTAGATCATCTAGATTGCACAACAAGTTTTTGGCGCCGTTGCCGGGGATTGTTAGCATTTTAACTTACAAATCAGTAAATCTTTTATTTTATTTTCTTTTCTTTTATTAATAAATATTTTCTTCTAGGTTACTGGATTTTGGTGGATGCACGGAAGGAGATCACTTCGTCCAGAGCTACTACCTATTGATGCGGAAACAGAACGTACTTTGCACAGACTAGGTCGGCTGTCTGCGACCAACCAGTCGACTGCTACACGGAATCAGTCGACTGCACAGAGACCCAATTCACGAGCAACAATGGCTGAGGAAGTACCAAATCGAGTACCAATGCAGGACAAATTCACGCCTAAGAATATTGAGCAACCTTCCTGCATTGCTTATCAACCTAATGTCACAGGGAATATGCATCTCTCTCCCCAATTACTTAGCATGGTTCCCCACTTTAGTGGCAGACCAGACAAAGAGCCTCACCTCCATCTGCAAGACTTCTTTGATCTTTGCAGAACACAAAGTGTCCAAGGGCTTACCCCTGAACAAATCAGGTTAATCTTGTTTCCATTCTCTTTAAAACTTAATGCTAAATTGTGGTATAATTCTTTGGAACCAGGATCAATTAATTCATGGGAGCAATTGGCAACAAAATTCTTGAAAGAATTCTTTCCAGCCCAGAAGATCAAACAACTAAAAAGGGAGATTCAACTCTTCCGACAAAAAGATGGAGATTTATTCTTCGAAGCATGGAAGGATTTCAAGAACATGCTTCTCAAGTGTCCTACACACAACATGCCTAAAGATGATCAGGTACAAGCTTTTTATGAGGGTTTGAATGATACTAACAAGGCAATTGTGGATTCAGCTTGCAACGAGATCTTGATGAGGAAAAGTGGTGAGGAGGCCATCGAATTTTTTGAAGAACTTAGCGAGAACTCACAGCAATTCTCAACAAGGGGAAGAGGCATTTCTAAAAAACAGGGAGTTTATGAAATTTCTGGTAGTAATAACATACAATTGGAAATGGCAAACATGAACAAAAAAATTGATATGCTTGTTAATGCAATGACAACAATGGGCAGTGTAAAAAATCTAACAAAAGAAATTTGTGCAATTTGTTCTCATTTTGATCATACAAATGACACATGTCCTATGTCTTCTTTTACAGATCAAGAGCATGCAAACTATGTGGGACAAGGAGTGTTTCCACCAAAGAACAACCCATTCTTGAACACATACAACCTAGGGTGGAGGAACCATCCAAATTTCTCATGGAGCAACAATCAAGGCACCCAATCTTCGCAAGGACATGCACGGAACTTCCAAATGGGAAGTGGGTTTGATAGGCCAGTTCAAGAACAGAAGAAGTTGGATTTTGAATCCACCGTTCTTCAATTGCTCCAACAACAACATCAAACAAGCAACCAATAAGGGCAAGCAATTCAGAAGTTGGAAACTCAAATCGGGCAGATTGCGAAGGAGTTGAGCGAACGAAAGACAGGAGAACTCCCTTCACAAACCATACCAAACCCTAGAGGCCAAGAACAGCTCAAATCAGTAACAATTCTGAGAAGTGGTAAGACAATTGAAAACAAGGTTGGAACACACACAGAAGAAGCAGAAACACAACCATCAAAAGTTTTGGGTTCCAACAAGGTAAGTGAAAAAGAAAGAACAGTTTCGCCACCATTCCCTCAAAGGTTAGTCAATAAAAAGAAAGAACAACATTTATCTGACATCTTTGAAACTCTCAAAAAGGTAGAAATTAATATCCCCCTACTTGATGCTATTAAACAAATTCCTTCTTATGCCAAATTTTTGAAAGATTGTTGTACTCACAAAAGAACATTTCAGGTTAGGAAGGATGTGGCTTTGACAGAGGAAGTGAGCGCTGTATTATTAAGAAAATTACCTCCTAAACTGAAGGATCCAGGTAGTTTTACCATTCCTTGCAGGGTGGGTGAGCACTTCTTTGAAAAGGCACAGCTAGACTTGGGGGCAAGCATCAATCTTCTTCCTTACTCTGTTTACGAAAAATTAGGATTGGGAGAACTCAAACCAACATCCATCACTTTGCAGTTGGCTGATCGCAGCATCAAAAGACCTAGAGGTATTTTGGAAGATGTTCTAGTTCAGGTAAACAATTTTATTTTGCCTGCTGATTTTGTTGTGTTAGATATGGAGGAATCTTCAATGCCATCGTCTCTACCGATCATCCTAGGTAGGCCCTTTATGAGTACGGCTGATATAATAATTTGTGTTAAAAAAGGTATTATAAGCATGAAAATAAATGGAGAAAATGTTGAATTTAAAATGTTTGATACACTAAAATTACCACACGAGGATCATGAATGCTATAATATTGATGTGGTACAGGAGATTGTTGATCAAACATTTCAGGTACATAGCGTTGAACCACTACAAGCCGCAATTACACAATCTCTAACTTTATCTCATGTTGAACAGGAATACGATGACTGGAGGATTGCAGAGACAGTACATCACCTTGAAACTCCAAAGTCATATTCAGCTAAGCTTGCACCTGTATTTGAAAAGTTGGTGTCTGATAATATTTGTGTTTCCTCGGATCAGGCGACTGGTAAACAGAACGAGTCGACTGCTACCAAGAACCAGTCGACTGTGCCGAGACTTCCAGACATAGAGCTTAAGCAGCTGCCCGACCATTTGAAGCATGCATATTTGGGCGAGAACCAGACCCTACCAGTGATAATTGTTGCAAACTTAAATGCACAGGAAGAGCAGAAGTTGCTGAGGGTACTGCGAGAACACAAAGGTGCAATAGGATGGACCATTGCAGATATCAAGGGAATAAGTCCATCCAAATGCATGCATAGAATACTTCTTGAAGACAACGCAAAACCAAGAAGGGAAACACAGAGAAGGCTTAACCCACACATGAAGGAAGTGGTAAGAACAGAGGTCTTGAAGCTATTAGATGTGGGCATCATCTACCCTATCTCAGATAGCAAGTGGGTGAGCCCTATACATGTAGTGCCTAAGAAAAGTGGAGTTACAGTGGTGAAGAATGAAGAGAATGAGCTTATCCCTACTAGAGTGACTACAGGATGGAGGGTATGCATTGACTACAGGAAATTGAATAACGAAACTAGGAAAGATCACTTCCCTCTTCCTTTTATTGATCAAGTGTTAGAAGGATTAGCAGGATATAGTCATTATTGTTTTTTAGATGGTTATAGTGGCTATAATCAAATTGCTATTGCTCAAGAAGATCAAGAAAAAACCACTTTTACATGTCCTTTTGGTACTTTTGCATACAGGAGGATGCCCTTTGGATTGTGCAATGCACCAGCTACATTTCAGAGATGCATGATGAGTATATTTTCAGACATGGTGGAAAGGTTCATCGAGGTATTTATGGATGATTTTAGTGTTTTTGGATCTTGTTTTGATGAGTGCCTTAACCATTTGCAGCTTGTACTTAAGAGATGTGAAGAATGCAATTTAGTGCTGAATTGGGAAAAGTGCCATTTTATGGTACAACAAGGTATTGTGTTGGGACATGTGGTGTCAGAAAAAGGCATAGAGGTGGACAAGGCAAAAATTGACATCATATCAAAGCTACCCCCTCCCACTACAGTCAAGGGTGTTAGGAGTTTTCTTGGACATGCAGGGTTCTATAGAAGATTTATAAAAGATTTCTCAAAAATCTCCAAACCCCTTTGTGAATTGTTGGCTAAGGATGTTGAGTTTGCATGGACAGAAGAGTGCACAAATGCTTTTATTACATTGAAAAATCTTCTCATTTCTGCACCTATTGTCATGGCACCAGATTGGAGCCATCCTTTCGAGCTTATGTGTGATGCAAGTGATTATGCTTTAGGAGCTGTTTTAGGTCAGAGAATCAATAAGGTACCCCATGTTATCTACTATGCTTCTCGAACTTTAAATGATGCACAGCTTAATTATTCCACTACTGAAAAAGAAATGTTAGCTGTTATTTTTGCTGTAGAGAAGTTTAGATCATATTTAATTGGTTCTAAAGTTATTGTTTTCACTGACCATGCTGCTTTGAGATATTTGTTTGCTAAAAAGGATGCTAAGCCTAGGTTGATCAGATGGGTGCTGTTGCTTCAAGAATTCGATCTTGAGATTAGGGACAAGAAAGGAAGTGACAATGTTGTGGCAGATCACATGTCCAGATTACTGCATGAGGAAGAAAGAATTGTCCCACTTAATGAAAATTTCCCAGATGAACATTTATTTGAAATAAACATACAACGGGGGTAGTCGACTGGTAATAGAACCAGTCGACTGGTATCTCACTGCTCATATTTTCCATAGTTTGCAGATATTGTAAATTATCTCACTGCTCATGTTTTCCCTCCAGGTATGACAAGTCAGGAAAGAAAGAGACTGGTGGCCATGTGCAAGCACTATTATTGGGATGATCCTTATTTGTTCAAATTTTGTCCTGATCAAATTATAAGAAGATGTGTGGCAGAAGAAAAGCAAATGAGTATTCTACAACATTGCCACCAATATGCATGTGGAGGACATTTTGGACCAAAAAGAATAGCACTTAAGGTATTACAATCTGGTTTTTATTGGCCTAATGTATTCAAAGATGCTTTCGCTTTTTGCAGGACTTGTGATAAATGCAAAAGGACAGGCAATATCTCTTCTAGAAATCAAATGCCACTGCAAAACATCCAAGTAATCGAGCTTTTTGATGTTTGGGGAATCGACTTCATGGGTCCCTTTCCTAACTCATTTGGTTATTTATATATTCTTGTGGGTGTGGATTATGTGTCTAAATGGGTCGAGGCTGTCCCCTCAAAAACTAATGATCACAAAGTTGTTGTCAAGTTTTTGCAGGAAAACATTTTCACTAGGTTTGGTACACCACGGGCAATAATTAGTGATGGAGGGAGCCACTTCAATAACTTTCCATTTGCTTCTTTGATGAAGAAATATGGTATTACACATAGAGTGGGCACTCCATATCATCCGCAAACTAGTGGGCAGGTGGAGATTAGCAACAGAGAAATCAAGAGCATTTTGGAAAAGACAGTAAATACAAGGAGGAAGGATTGGTCGCTGCGCTTGAACGATGCATTATGGGCCTACCGAACAGCATACAAAACACCCATCGGCATGTCACCATATCGTTTGGTTTTTGGAAAAGCCTGTCATCTGCCAGTGGAGTTGGAACACAAAGCCTATTGGGCCATTAAAAGGTTCAATTTTGATATGAAACAAGCAGGCGACAAAAGAAGATTGCAACTGAACGAGCTTGAAGAGTTGAGGCATGACGCTTATGAAAATGCAAAATTGTACAAGGAAAGGACCAAGTTTTACCATGATAAACAGTTAGCAAGGAAGGAGTTTTATGAAGGACAGAAGGTATTGATATACAACTCAAGATTAAGACTTTTTCCAGGCAAGCTTATGTCACGATGGTATGGCCTATACATTGTTACAAAAGTCTTTCCACATGGTGCATTGGAGGTTCACAGCAAAGAGAAAAATCAAACATTCAAGGTGAACGGGCATAGGGCGAAGCCGTACATGGAGATGAGTCTAGAACCGCACGAGGAAGATGTGAATCTTCAAACCATTCAATACATTGCATGAACTCATCAAGTCTAGCTGAAGACAGAAAATACAACGCTTATTGGGAGGCAACCCAATTTTTCAGGGTAGTACTTACACTCTCTATTTATTTATTTCTTTATTTCTTTACTTTATTTTCTTTCCTTCAAACTAGTTGGTAACACATGCCTATATTTTAAGTTTTGTGCGAACATTGAGGACAATGTTCCATCTAAGTTTGGGGGTATTAGTTAGTTACATTTGAAGTCTTTTGATTTTTTCTAGGATAATCAATTTCTTATAAAGAGGAAGGATACTTATTTACTTTAGGATTGTTGAGTTTCATAATGCCTTACAAAATTATATGAGTCATGCGATTATACATAAAAAAACAATTGTGATGCTTTTTCTAGAGATTATTCCCTTTGATCTAGTCCTAAACAGAGTTTAAGTAAATAGAGTAAAAATAAAAAGAATATATATATGAATAAAGTCTATCTACTCCAATATTTTGAGTGCTTAGTAACTAGGGGTATTCATCACCAATGTTTACCTTTACGTCAAACGGCAACTTGAAATATGAGTATGCAAAGCACTTAAAGTTTGTGACTTGTTGAGTAACTGGGTGGATTCATCACAAATTTCTTGCACTCGCGTCAAAAGGCAAGTGACGACTTAAAGAAGAGACTAAAAAAAAAAAAAAAAAAAATCTAGTTTGCTACTCGGTTTGTAGTAGAGAAAAGGGATAATCACAGATTGGGTAGTTACATACTATAACTATAATTAATTGCATGACAAGTATGGTTAAGTTTGGAGTTATGAATAGACAATTGCACTAGAGAAAGTGGGTATGCTTGTTTTTACTTTATTTACAAATTGTTTATAGTTTTGATGACAACAAGTTGAGGCTTGCATAATGAGACATTTTCTTGGTATAATGTGTTGAGACTATTATTTTTTCCCTTGTTCATAAATTCACTTTTTGCTTGAGGACAAGCAAAAGCTAAGTTTGGGGGTATTTGATTAACTCAAGAATATTCACATTTAGGAGCAATAATCTTATTGCAAATGTACATCTAAAAGCTCTATATGTGGTATTTTACTCTTCTTTTCTCTTTTTCAAAGGAAACAACCAAAAGCAGCAAAACGAAGCAGATTCCAGACTAATATAGACTGAGAAATGATATACAAGGAACTGCAGTGCAACAGTCGACTTGCTCTTCATCAGTCGACTGGACAGAGAGTTTGCTAGGGCTCGGAACAGTCGTCTGCCCCAACATCAGTCGACTTGACTGAGGAATCATGAAGCCACAAAAGTCTCAGTATCAGTCGACTCACACCCAACATAAGTCGACTGGTATGCGGCAGAGTGAAAAGATAAGATGCAACCGCATCTAGATCCAAATCTATCCAAACCCAGGCTATATGCGAATAACAACTTCTCCAACAAATCAAAGCTAGATACAGGGGATTGCCAAGAGCACGTGGTTAGCAGATAAGGAAGAAAAGCAGAAAAGAGAAAGAAATAAATCGTCGATCAAATAAAGAAGGAAAGAGGAGGACTTTCCTGAAAAAAAAAGTGGTAAACCCTAATTCTTGTGCTGTGCTCTATAAATATCAATCAAGAGGCATCATTTTGGGGTCATCCGCACCCTCTCCCAACCCCAAAATCATGAAATCACAAGAATTTCTAAATCGTCAAGTCATCAACAAAGAGCAGTACTTTATCAGCATCGAAGAAGGAGAAAGGAGATCAAGTACTAAGAAGAGAACGGCCGGTCGACTGTGTGACAGCCAGCCGACTCATCTGGCCGAACTACATCAGTTTATTCCTTCTCTTTCTAATTCTTTTATGTTAATCATGTATTCGAACTTGTTGATCAATAAAAGTTTTATTATGTGGAACTAACTTTCATAGTTGGGAAGATTGAAACCGTAGTTATGTAATGCTTATATTCTTCTGAATACTACTCTATTACTTATTGATTAAATCTGATTGAATTGGTATAGATTTATAATAATCAAACTTGATCAGAGCCCTAAGGGCAGTCGACTGAGGTGACAGCAAGTCGACTGGTCCGAATATGAGATTATTAAGTTTGTGTAGTGTAGATCTGAATCTGTTATATGAGCATATTGAGACGACCCGTATCTCATGTTCATATCTTGTAACAAGGGAATCTTTAGGGGTTCTTGGTTTAATCAACTTGAAGGATCTAGATCTGATACCAATTTCTAGCACTTCAAGTGTTTGTTCGTTTCCATTGTTCCTATGTTTTCTTTAAGTGCAACTTAGTAGATACCATGCTAAATACTTAATGAAAGAAACGAATTAGAGTAGATACCATGCCTAATTCTTGGCTTAAGGAAACATTAACTTTAAGGAGTAGATACCATGCCCTTGAAGAGAACAAACATGAGTAATAAGAAGAAGTACAGAAGGTGACTTAGCATTATTGACTATTGGTGGAGATCAAAACCCAACTACTTAACAGATATTTGTGATTTAGCACTTCTTGATTTAGTTTTAATCTTTTCATTTCTTTTAGACTTTTAGAACAACTCTTTATGGTTCTTATTCTTTTTATTGATTAGTAAGTTAATTTCTACAATCTCTGTGGGATCGACCCTTGCTATTGCTACGCTTCTATAAACGATTCGTACACTTGCGAGGTTTTAATTTGTGTCTAGTTTATTTATTTATTTAGATCATTTAGATTGCACAACAAATCTTCGTCCTAGTGTTCTCGCCCGGCACAGGAGGGATCGGTTGGATGTCCTTGATATCATCAGGATACATGCGTATCGACACGGGATTTCGGAAGATGACGGGGGGAACATCGAGACCCTGCCTCGGTGCGTCCTCGTCTTGCGAAGAGGGACTTTGGGTAATAATCATGACTTTCTTCTTCCGACGTGGTCGAGGCTTGCGCTCGGGGGAAGGCGTCGACAAAGGTGGTAAAGGAGGAAGATCCTCTCCGGCCCCCGCTGCCCCCTCGGGCATGCTCTGACCGGTCTCCTGCTCACCAACTTCCTCTTCTCCCTCGCCTTCCGCCTCACCCTGCTCGTCTTCATCCCCCTCCTCATCGTCATCACCCACCTCCTCATCATCATCACCCGTCTCCTTATCCGTTTCCTCCTCGTCCTCATCCTCGCTGTCCCCCACGTCCTCCTCGCCACCCTCTTCCATGGGCTCCTTTCCCGGCCTCCTCGACCTCAACGGTTGCACCACAAAGACTACATCATCACCACCGTCTGAGCCAGGGTCGGAAAGAACCTCCTCTTTCACCTGGTACTTGCCCAGGAATGAGGACGTTTCCAACTCCGACTCCTGCCCAGACCGACCGGACGAGCTAGCCTCGGATCCAGACTGAGTTCGCGACATGGCTAAAAGAAAATTACTAACCTGATGCGTGGAAAGTTACTTTCACGAGAAAATCCGCCGACAGCGATTAAAACTCCTGCTCTTTGTTAAAAATTGAAAAGTGAGTAGTGAAGACGTAAATAAGAAAATGAGAAGGGGGTGGGGGTTTTTAAAGTGGAAAACGACTCCTCGATTTTCGCAAATGAGGATCTAGCCGTTAGATCTTATCTGACAAGATCTAACGGCCACCAAGATCTAAACAAGCGTTGATCCTTGTGCCATGACGTCAGCAAAAAAGTGTGAAATTACCCCACTACCACTTCCTATTTGCTAGTCAGAAAAAATTTCACCAAGTTAGAGGGCTCGGATAGAAGCGTGAGCCAATTCCCCTTATCTTCATAACAGAGGGGTCGACGCTCGGATCGAAGCTCGAGCCAGGCCACTTCTCCTTTCTCAGTGGGGGCTCGACGCTCGGATGGAAACTCGAGCCAGGCCACCTTCTCCTTTCGCAGTGGACGCTCAGAGCTCGGATCACAGCGCGAGCCAAATCTCCTCCTCTTCATTACAGAGGGGTCGACGCTCGGATAGAAGCTCGAGCCAGGCCACCTTCTCCTTTCTCAGTGGATGCTCGGAGCTCGGATCGCAGCGCGAGCCAATTCCCCTTCTCTTCATTACAGATGGGTCGACGCTCGGATAGAAGCTCGATCCAGGCCACTTCTCCTTTCTCAGTGGGGGCTCGACGCTCGGATGGAAGCTCGAGCCAGGCCACTTCTCCTTTCTCAGTAGGGGCTCGACGCTCGGATGGAAACTCGAGCCAGGCCACCTTCTCCTTTCTCAGTGGACGCTCGGAGCTCGGATCGCAGCGCGAGCCAAATCCCCTTCTCTTCATTACACAGGGGTCGACGCTCGGATAGAAGCTCGAGCCAGGCCACTTCTCCTTTCTCAGTGGGGGTTCGACGCTCGGATGGAAGCTCGAGCCAGGCCACCTTCTCCTCTCTCAGTGGGCGCTCGAAGCTTGGATCACAGCGCGAGCCAATTCCCTTTTTTTTCATTACAGAAGGGTCGACGCTCGGATAGAAGCTCGAGCCAGGCCACTTCTCCTTTCTCAGTGGGGGCTCGACGCTCGGATGGAAACTCGAGCCAGGCCACCTTCTCCTACTCAGTGGGCGCTCAGAGCTCGGATCGCAGCGCGAGCCAGTTCCCCTTCTCTTCATTACAGAGGGGTCGACACTCGGATAGAAGCTCGAGCCAGGCCACTTCTGCTTTAACAGGTGGGGCTCAGAGGTCGGATCGAAACTCGAGCCAGGCCACCTTCTCCTTTCTCAGTGGACGCTCGGAGCTCGGATCGCAGCGCGAGCCAATTCCCCTTCTCTTCATTACAGAGGGGTCGACGCTCGGATAGAAGCTCGAGCCAGGCCACTTCTCCTTTCTCAGTGGGGGCTCGACGCTCGGATCTAAACTCGAGCCTGGCCACCTTCTCCTTTCTCAGTGGACGCTCGGAGATCGGATCGCAGCGCGAGCCAATTTCCCTTCTCTTCATTACGGAGGGGTCGATGCTCGGATAGAAGCTCGAACCATGCCATCTTCTCCTTTCACATGTGGTGCTCGGAGCTCGGATCGAAGCTCGAGCCATACCACCTTCTCCTTTCTCAGGTGGGGCTCGGAGCTCGGATCGAAACTCGAGTCAGGCCACCTTCTCCTTTCTCAGTAGGGGCTCGACGCTCGGATAGAAGATCGAGACATGCCGCCTTCATCCTTCTCGGAGGTGGCTCGATGCTCGGATGGAAGATCGAGCCATGCCACCTTCATCCTTCTCGGATATGGCTCGGAGCTCGGATGGAGTCTCGAGCCACACCACCTTCATCTTTCTTGGAGGTGGCTCGGAGCTCGGATGGAGTCTCGAGCCATACCCCCTTCATCCATCTCGAAGGTGGCTCGGAGCTCGGATGGGAGATCGAGCCATACCAACCTCATCCATCACAATGGGGCTCGGAGCTCGGATAGAAGCGCGAGCCACACCACCTTCGCCTTTCTTGGTGGGGCTCGAAACTCGATGCTCGGATAGAATCCCGAATACCAGACGCTCCCCTCGCTCTTCCAACTAGCGAGGGGATCGCCCCCAGGACCCAAGGAGGCCGCCCTGCCGACCCAAAGAGTCTCGACTACCAACCTCTAACGCTAGGTAAACGAGCCCCGAAGGAAGGCCTCGACGTCGCCTCGCTCTTCCAAACTAGCGAGATGGTCGTCTACCGACCCTTTGGCTTGCCTGTCGACCCTTCGTCTCGTCTGCCGACGTTTGGCTCGTCTTCGGACCTTTGGGCTCGTCCGCCGACCCTTGGGCTCGTCTGCCGATCCCTAAAGCTTGACTCAGGCGTTCCTGGCTCTCTTACCCTTTTACACCCCCTTCTGCATGAAACTCCGAACGAGGGATCCATTACTCCTGACCCCTGGCCTCTTTAAGGGAAAGCACAGATCCTACCTTCTCACCCCGACATCTGCTCTCCCCCCCAGAGGCAAAGAGTCGCTCCTACACGACTGGATCACCCAGCCCTACAGGAGCGTGGGGCTTGTGATATGGGTCAGAATTAGCATGGCCCATCCTGGACCACTGGATCCCCTCAGAGATGCGCGCACCATCTGATCCTTCTGATCTGCCACATCAGCAGCGGAAAACCGCCCGGAGTTCTGCCACGTCAGCCCGAAAACCGCTCCGGCATCTGCCACGTCAGCCCTATACCGCCCGGCTTTTCCACCGCTTCAGCCATTCGGGTAACGGGGTCCGGCCCAGCCCCAAACGGGTTTGGACCCGATTGGCTTCCTCTATAAATACCAGACCCTCCCCCTTGTTTACAGGTAATCAATCTTTTCTCCACAAACCCCTAGTTACTGTTGCTATATCTTAAGTGACTGACTAGATCGTCGGAGGGTCTGCCACCGGAACCAATCCCGGTGTTTCTAGACCGTCTGCAGGTACACAAGACCTCGGATTCGAGCCCTCTGATCCGAGCCCAGCATCCACCTCACTCCCAGCCTGTCGCAGGTACTGCTCGGCCAGCCGAGGGTCGTCTGACTAGTAGCTTTCTCCTTCAAATACAAATCGAGTAAGAACTCACACCTGGTGCATCCACACGTCTCCCAGAAACAAACCGCACCAGTTACCTTCCTTAGAATCAAAGTGTTCACTATCTTGCTTCTTTTCATGCCAGTCTCTGTTTTTTTTTATTTTTCTAATCCAAAGTGATGAACATGATGAACGCTTTTGCTACTGCCTTAATAAGTCACTTTTAGTTCTTCTTATTCATTGTTAAGGGCCTAAGCATATCCAAATTCATCTTCTTGTAGATTTCAAACAAACACTAGCCTTATATGATTTTATATCAAAAAGGGTAAAAAAAATACTCCAATTTGAAAGAATGTCATAAAAGAACCAAACATGTACAACAAGCAAGTCAGAGAGTAAAAGGCAATGGCATTTCTACTACACTTCAAGTATTATTATGACACTAGTTCCAAATAACCAAATACTACATTATTTTCACAAGCCAATTGCACTGTACTAGTGCAGCCGATCTGCACTTGGTGCAGATGCTCACAAGTGCAACTCAGTTTGCACTGAACTAGTGCAACCTGATCTGCACTTGGTGCAGATGCACACAAGTGCAACTCAATTTGCACTGTACTAGTGCATCCTGATCACTTGGTGCAGGTTGCACACTTGTGCACAACCGAAACTTAAAGTGCAAGAATTCAAAGGCTAAAAGCACTAGTTATCATTTATATGAATGTTACCGCTAAATCTGGTGTGGTGGCAAACAGAAAGTATTTGTGGATTCTTGGGAAAACTGAATAGTCGAACCTTAACTTCTTCCGCTGGAGTTTGACAGCTGACTCCCGCCGTTCACCTGCAAAAAGTGCGAAACACCGGGGTTGATCCCAGCGACGCACCCTCTGACGCTCAAGTCAGTAATCAGGAGAGATTATGAGAGAGCGTAAATTGGCAAAAGATTGATTACCTCTTAATGGTGGTGGATGGGGGGTATTTATAGTCGCTGTTGGGATCAGATTAGGAATGTAATCACTAGGATCAAATTTAGGAATGTAATTCCTAATTCCCAATGAAAGGATAGATATGAATCAAGGCCGTTGATTAGGATTAATCAGAAACCCTAATTCTATCCTGCTGGACCGGGTTTGCTGCGGGTTGGAACCCGCACCCAATTGAGGTGGATCCATTTGCGGGTTATTGGGTCTTAGGAGGGAAGACCCAGTATCCGTCTTAGACCTATTTGTAAGTGAAATTACCATTCTACCCCCAAGCTCTGAGATTCAAGCCTGATTTGATGGTTTCGATTTAACCCTATTTTTAGCCATATCACGAGCCCCCCACTCTTGAAGACTAAGTTTGATCAGCCTTTAAGGAGTAGTTTTACTGTTTCAATGGCTTGCGAAGTGGTATCGGAGTCCCAATAGGAGGCGTCGAATCCTTGTGTGGGGGATTATGGTAATTGTTGAATTAGTTACATGCCCTAGGTTGCTCTTGAGCTTCTCTGGATTTTTGGCAATTTTTCTTAATTTTTATCTAATTTTCGGATCATTTACTTAATTTCGTGAAGCGTTGATTCGTTGTTCGGGGGTCTTAATTGACTCTTCTAAGCAATAATTATTTACCCGGAGGCCCATAAATATTTCCCCGAGTTTATAATTATTTTTTAGAATTTTTAAATAATTTTTCCAAATTTTTAATCATTTTTTCGCGATTTTTAAATAAATGACCCGATTTTAATAAATAAAAACTAATTTTTAATTTTGAATTATGACGTGGTGAGATCTGGGCCGCCCATCTCGTGTTGGCACGAATTTCTGGAAGATCAGTCGGCCAAGGTTGCTCGGCACCATTTTCCCCATACGAGCAGCTCGGATGGATAGTTGCTCGGATTCCGAGCGATGTAGTTCGGCGTCATTTTCTCCGTATGAGCAGCTCGGATCACCAGTCACTTGGATTCCAATTTCCGAGGGACGTGGAGCGATTTAAACTATCCATCAGGTCAGAATGCGAATCTTGAGAAGATCCAATGGCTTTTATTGCTCGGCTTACTTTTCTCCGTGCGATAAGCTCGGATCACCAGTTGCTCGGATTCCGAGTTACTTTCTCGTGTGAGCAGCTCGGATTGCTTGTTGCTCGGATTTGAGTTTCAAGGGACGTGGAGCGATCAGAGTCGTTGGATCACGACACGGATCTCAAGGCAGGCACGGTTCTTGAGAAAACACTATCTTGTCGTTTTGTGGGCATGGCACGATCTGAGCCGTTCATCATTTTTGGCGTGATTTTCAAAACAATCCGACGATTCGGATTGCTCAGTTACATTTTTCTTCAAATGTGCAGCTTGGATTGCCATTTGCTCGGATTCCGAGCGACGTGACTTCATTCTCTTCGGTATTGCGAGTAGCTCGGAATTCTAGCCGGTCGGATTGGGATCCCGAGTTACTTTCTCAGCTCTGATCGCTTGTCGCTCGGGCTTTGGTTTCGAGGGACCTGGAGCGATCTAGACCATTGGATCATGGTGCGGATCTTGAGGTAGGCTCAGTTCTCGAGAAAACACTATATTGTCGTTTGGTGGAGGTGGCATGATCTGAGCCGTCTGATCGAGATCTTGCACGAATTTTGGGGAGAAAGTCGTTTTTTCTCCAATTGGCAGCTCGGATTTGCAATTGCTCGGTTTTCGAGGAAGCGTGGTACGATCTGAGTGCTTTTTCGTTGCTAAGTAGGGTGCTTCGGCGACTTATGGCTTGAGGTGCAGCCGAGCAGAGCAGCTCATACCGAACTGTCGTTACTTCTCGTGAACGGTTGCCGCTCTTCGCTACTTAGTCGTTTGGGCATTTATAACGCCTTGAGGGGAGGCCCAAAAGTTGCGTCTTTGCGTTACAAAGCCCAAGAGTCGTTTCTTTTACAATAAGTCTTCACCCCCCTCACAGTTTTTCTCATTCTTCACTTTTCATTTCTTACTTTCACTTTTTCTTTCTACTAGCGGAGTTTTCGCCATGAGGTGGCACTACTAGCTGTCGCGGCAAGGCGCTTTCAGATTCCGGTGATCTTTTCTGGCAATTCACGTCACTTCAAGGTTAGTGTCTCGCCTTATCCTTAGAAAATGGTTAAGTTTTCTTCTGAGGATGAGACCCCCACCTCAGACCAAGACATCAGCCGAGCGGTGATGGTTAGGTCAAACAAGGGGAAGGAGATCGCCAAGCCGATCGAGGTGACAATGGTTAGGCCGAGCAAGGGGAAGGAGGTTGCCGAGCCGATCGGGGTGACGACGATAGTCGAACATCCGAAGACGGCGGGTGAATTGGGTCGGCACCCGTCTGCCTTATCTAGCGTTGGGGGTGTGCAGAGTTACCCCGAAGACTTGTTGGAGAAGGTGAATTGGGTCGGCTCCGTCATACGAGGAGAATGATCCGAGGGACCCTTCCGAGGTGGATTAGATCTCCTCAATTTTGACCGAGTCGGACCTGCATCGGATTAGGAGTGGGTTCTGGATCCCCAAAGAATATGTTCTTCTACTCCCCGGCCCCGGTGTCCGGGCGTGCACATCTACTTCGGCCGATACTTGCATCTTCCCGTATGATGCACTAAATGCTGGACTTCGGCTGCCACTGCACCCTTTCGTAAACGAGGTGCTGCGGTGGTTCGGCCTGAGTCCCGCTCAGTTTATGCCAAACATATGGCGACATGTGATCGCCTTTGTCCTTCAGTGTCAAGAGATTGGTGTGCAGCCGGAGATGGTCATACTTCGGAGCCTCTACCGCATCTGCCAGATGAGCAAGATGGAGGAGAGGTACTATCTGTCATCGAGGAAGGGTGTGAAACTGATCGAGAATCCGGACTCGATCAAGCACTGGAAAGAGAAGTACTTCCTCATCCGTGCTCTCGAGCCGTGGGTCTTTCCGACGCAGTGGAAGATCGAAGTTCCGAAGCGGGAGAAGAAGGAGCCCGTGCTCTCTAAAGAAGAGGAAGAGGTGGTGGAGAAGCTCCTCGGTCTTCTGACCCTTAGTTGGAAGGACATCACCGAGGAGGTCTTGTTTCGTGGGGGTCTCAGTCCGATCAACCCTAGTATGCTTTTCTCTTCTTTTCTTGCTTCAGCTTTATCTTTTGGATAAAATTTTCTAACTCCTTTCGCTTGGTTTTTTCAGATACCCCTGGTATGGATTACAAAGGACTAATGGCCAAGGCTCGTGCGGCGAAGGAGCAGGAGTCGAGAAAGAGGAAGAGGACTGTGGCCGGGCCTCGGGGGGGTCGAGCCACGAAGGTCCCCTCGGCACCACCGACCGTCGTGGAGCTGGTGGCCGAGGCACCTTCGGATGTGCCTGACCTCACTCCCTCGGAGACGCCCGCCAAAGCTCCACCGAAGGCACCGGCTCAAGTCGATCAGGTTGACGTGCCCAGGTCGTCGAGCGGAGCGTTCAACGTGAGCGCGGCCTTGGCTCTAGAGGTCCCCCCTCTCACCTCCGAGGCCGAGAAGATCCTTACCGAGGAGCACAAGTGCCTCTTCATCCCCGACTGGCGGGTGATGAAGGTGGACGGGTTCCTCAGATACGGGGGCATCTGCATGCAGGCGGTGAAACACCTGCCGACCCCCAAAGACCGAGCCGCGCTGAAGGCGGGTACCATTGGCGACGACGCTATGCAGATTGCTCGGAACACTATGTCGGTGAGTACCAAAAACTTCTAAAAAAAATTTCCAAGTTTTTTTGCTCAGGCCTAACAGTTTCTTGTGTCGCTTGCAAACCCTATGCCATTTCAACCACTTGCTCGAAGAGTTTGCGAGCAAGGAGAAGGATATGACCGTGCTGAACGATCGGAAGTGGTTAGAGCGTGCCAAGGCGGTCAAACTACTTGAGGTCGAGCAGTTGCTTTCCGCTTCGCGCGCAGCAGAGGTGGTCGGTCTTGAGGTGAAGCTCGCCGAGGCGCTGAAGCACTCGACTGCCGAGGCTGCCAAGGTCGAAGCTTTGGAAAAGGAGATGGCTTGTCTCGAGGAGGAGTTGTCCAAGGCATTGAGGGCATCGGAGGAGGCTCTGAGCAGCCAGGCATCGAGGGTGGCGGCTGCGCAACAGGCGGTTCAGGACGAGGCCGAGGCCCACATGTTGACAAACATGGAGGAGGCGTACGCCCTAGCACTGAAGCATGTAGCCGCTCACATCCCCAGGTTCGATGGCTCCTCCTAATACTTCTACGACCCCGTGGAGGGGGAGGAAGAACTGCCTCTGGCCGAGCTCGCCCCCGGGCAGGAGGGCAAAGATGCCGAGGACGAGGTGGGCGTCGAGGGCGCGATAGTCACCGTGCCGAGCGATGGCACTTCGGAACGACATTATGAGGTCGACCCCTGACTTAGTCGCCTCTTCTCATTTTTTTATTTTTTATTTTGTAACGCTTAACTGCGGACTGGCCACCGCTTTTGTGTAAATTTTGGATTTCAATGAAATGACTTCCCTTTTGAACACTTTTTGCTCGTGTTGAGAACTCAAGTGTTGTGAACACATTGAAATTTTGCCAAGTGTTGAAGACTTCTTTTGATATTCTTTCACTTTTCAGGTCGAGTCGAATTCAGCGGCTGAGGTTTCTCGCCTTCGTACTAAATTGAAAGCGACGAAGTGGGCCCTCTCTCGCAGTCGAGAGTGCCTCTTCAAAATCGAGTTAGATCTATCGGAGGTCAAGGCAATGGCGAGAGGCTATTTTTCCGAGCTAAAACAACTACGGAAGCGATCTCGCGAGGTTCGTCTTGAAGGCGAGGTGGAGTTGCTCCGAAACGCGCTGTTCGACGTTACTCGAGCGGAAGGTGACCTTGTGGCAGAAGTTCAGGATTTGAAGATAGCTGAGGAAGAACTTTTGGCAGAGGAAGACGAGTTAACTTTGGTAGTGGGTAAGTTGATGGCCGAGTGCGACGAGTTAACGGCGAAGGTCGACGAGTTGAGGAGGGTTACGGTCGACAGAAGTATCGAAGTGACCCACCTTCGTCGAATCATAGCCGATAGATCTGGTGCTGAAGGCTCAGCTCGGCTTCCTCGCTTTAAGATATCTGTAAAGGACGACTCTTTGAAGGATCGGATTATCGAGCTCGAAGAGGAAGTCGCTCGACTCAAGTCTCAGCCAGCAATAATCAACATTCGGAGCACGTCGTGTATGCGCGAAGAGAGTGAGAGGGGAATCTCTTTTTACGAGCTTGCAACTCGTTCGCCTGTTTTTAGGCGGAGCCCGGTCGATGCTCAAAGCGGGGTGGCTGCCTCGTCTAGTGGCGCTTCGGTTGGGGCTACAGTCAGAGGCAGCGCCGAAGAGGCGTCTCGGTCCGTTGGTCTACAGACGAGCTCCGAAGTCAGAAGACGCCGTTCCCGAGTGTCTTTGAACCAAAACATCCCCATTTCAAAGAAGCATTGAATAAGTTGTAATTATTCTTCTTTGAGTTTTTGTAGTGCCCCATCTCGGTCTTGTAATTTGGGTTCCTTGGCCGTACTTTTTAATGAAATAAAAGCTCGTTTTCGTTCTGATGCTTATGTGTTGGATGTGCAAGTTCTATTCTCACATATCTAGTCTAGTCGTGGACATTTCGCGTGCGTCGATGGTCGTGGGAGCAATTCCAACTGGCAGACCACTTCTAGCTCGCTTAAGAGCGAGATTCCGAAGCGGAGTCCAGCCAAGTGTTGGGCTCCGAACTCGTCGTTTGAGTATATTTCAACGGTTGTGGGAGCAATTCCGAATGGTGACCTGCTTCTAGCTTGCTAAAGAGCGAGCTTGCAAAGCGGAGTTGAGCCAAGTGTTGGGCTCCGAACTCGTCGTTTGAGTGTGTTTCAATGGTTGTGGGAGCAATTCCGAATGGCGACCCGCTTCTAGCTTGCTTAAGAGCGAGCTTGCGAAGCGGAGTCGAGCCAAGTGTTGGACTCTGAACTCGTCGTTTGAGTTTGTTTCAACGATTGTGGGAGCAATTCTGAATGGAAACCTGGTTCTAGCTTGCTTAAGAGCGAGCTTGTGAAGCGGAGTCGAGTCAAGTGTTGGACTTCGAACTCGTCGTTTGAGTGTGTTTCAACGGTTGTAGGAGCAATTTCGAATGGCAACCTGCTTCTAGCTTGCTTAAGAGCGAGCTTGCGAAGCGGAGTCGAGCCAAGTGTTGGACTCCGAACTTGTCGTTTGAGTATATTTCAATGGTTGTGGGAGCAATTCCGAATGGCGACCTGCTTCTAGCTTGCTTAAGAGTGAGCTTGCGAAGCGGAGTCGAGCCAAGTGTTGGACTCTGAACTCGTCATTTGAGTATAAAGAAGGTAAAAGCAGAGAGATGCAAGAAATTTCACAAGTAAGATATGAAGAAAAATGTTCTTTATTGAAAACTAATAGTCGGCTGCTTCTGATTTGCGAGCCGTTATCACATTGGAGAAATAAAGAAGCAAAAGTAAAATTACAAGTGGAGGGAGAGGAACGGTTCAACAGCTGACGGTACTCAGAGAGGCGTTCATGCGCTCTTTTGATACTTCAAGAGATGGTCGGCATTCCAAGTCCTGGGAATCTCTCTTCCATCGAGGTCTTCTAGACGGTAAGTTCTGTGATGGACCACCTTGGTGATCTTGTAAGGTCCCTCCCAATTCGGAGCTAGTTTGCTCTTTTGACTGGGGAATGAGATAGCTAACTTTCTGAGGACCAAGTCCCCTTCTTTGAGGTCGGTGGGACGGACTTTCTTATTGTAGGCCAGCTCTATCCTCCTTCGGTAGCTTTGCTGGCGGATCGAAGCTCTTTCACGGAGCTCATCAATCAGATCCAAATTCGCTCGAAGCTCCCTGGCATTCTGCTCTTCTTCATAGGCAATTAGGCGAGGAGAGGGTACACCGACTTCCAGGGGGATCATAGCTTCGGACCCATAGGTGAGATTGAACGGCGACTCTCCTGTGGGGGTCCGTTTCGTAGTGCGGTAATTCCACAGTACGTTAGGGAGCTGATCCACCCATAAGCCCTTAGTGGACTTATCTAGCCTCTTCTTAATACCGGAGAGGATTTGTCGGTTGGCATTTTCTACTTGACCATTCGACTGTGGGTGGGAGACGGAGGAGAAGCGTTGTTGGATTACGAGGTCTTCACATAGAGCTCGGAATGCGGTCCCTGTAAATTGTGTTCCATTATCATTTATGAGGACCCGAGGGACACCAAATCTGTAGATGACGCTCTTTCAGAAAAACTGAAGGACTTTGTTCTCGATGATTGTGGCCAAGGGCTCGGCCTCTATCAACTTCGAAAAGTAGTCGATTGCCATGACTAAAAATTTGAGTTGGCCGGGAGCTGGTGGAAATGGCCCCAGTAAATTCATCTCCCACATTGCGAAAGGGATCAGACTTGATAGAGAAGCGAGGTGAGCTTGGGGTAGGCGACGAATGTTGGAGTACTTTTGATAAGAGCTGCATTGCCGAACATTTCGCTCGGCATCTTGTAGGAGGGTAGGCCAGAAATATCCATAATTCAACACCTTCCAGGCAAGGGATCTGGACCCTGAATGTGCTCAGCCTATGCCTTCGTGAAGCTCTTACAAGGCATATGTGGCTTGTTCGGGGGAGAGGCACCTCAGATATGGTCTACCATCAACTTGTGTGAAGGAGCATTTGTACAAGATCCCCTTAACAAGGGTATACTGCTCCGCTCTGGTTCTGACAAGACGAACTTCCTTAGGATCTTCGGGGAGGAGCTCATCCCTTAGAAATTCTACCGAGGGTTTCATCCAATCATCTTGAAGTTGAACCGGTACTGACTCCATCGAATTGGAGGACTCTTCTTCTATGCTCGGCCTCAGGAGCACTTCAATCAGGACGGTCTGCTCGAGACCTTGGAGTGAGGAAGAGGCTAACTTGGAGAGAGCATCTGCTTGGGCATTTTCCTCTCTGGGGATTCGCCGAATAAGTGCCTCTTCGAATAGAGAAATGAGATTTCGGACCTTGGCTAGATACTTAGCCATTCGGTCATCTCGCGCTTCGTACTCGCCCAAGACTTGGTTCACGACCAGCTGAGAGTCACTAAATATACGGAGGCATTGTGCCCCTACTTTGCGGGCCATTCCGAGACCGGCTATAAGGGCTTCATACTCCGCTTCATTGTTGGAGGCCTTGAAGTAGATGCGGAGGGAGTATTGAAGAACGAAGTCATCGGGCTAGCCAGAATGACCGCGGCTCCACTCCCTTCGGTGCAAGAGGATCCATCTACATATACCATCCAAATGGGAGGTCCGTTTGCTGCTTGACTGACTTCGGAAATGGTGCTCTCAACTATGAATTCGGCTAAGGCCTGAGCTTTGATTGCGGTCCGAGGCTGGTATGATATATCATGCTGGCTCAGTTCGATCGACCACTTCATGAGACGACCAGAGGTCTCTGGCTTGTGAAGAACTTGCTTCAGCAGTTGGTCGGTAAGAACAAGCACCGAGTGAGACTGGAAATATGGGCGAAGCTTCCTAGCTGCCATTACCAAGGCGTATGCCATCTTCTCTAGCCTTGGATAACGAAGCTCGGCATCCCGAAGTACCTTGCTTACGTAATAGATGGGCTTCTGAGCCTTGTCTTCTTCCCTCACCAAGACAGCGCTGAGGGTTTGTTCGGAGGCAGCTAAGTAGAGGTAGAGTGTTTCCCCAGGGATAGGCTTGCTGAGGAGAAAGGGGTTTACTAGATAGGCTTTAAGCTGATCGAACGACTCCTGCTGTTGTTGTCCCCATAAGAAGCCCTTCGTCCCTCTGAGAGCCTTGAAGAAGGGAAGACACTTCTCCCCTGACTTGGAAAGGAAGCGCCCTATAGCTGCGAGGCGTCCGGTTAGCTTCTGAACTTCTTTCACATTTTTGGGAGGAGCCATATCCAGTATGGCTTTGATCTTTTCGGGGTGGGCTTCGATTTCTCTTTTGCTGACCATGAAGCCTAGAATTTTCCCCGACGAGACTTCGAATGCACACTTGTTCGGATTGAGCCTCATATCATGTTTCCTTAATACATCGAATGCCTCTTGCAGATCGGTGATGTGGTTGGCCCCACAGATGCTTTTCACAAGCATATCATCAACATACACCTCCATGTTGTGGCCGATCTGATTTTGGAAGACTTTGTTAACGAGGCGTTGATAGGTGGCGCCGACATTCTTCAACCCGAAAGGCATCACCCGATAGCAGTAGAGGCCCTGATCGGTAACAAAGGAGGTCTTCGGGATATTCGGGGGGAACATGCATATTTGATTGTATCCGGAGAAAGCGTCCATGAAGCTGAGAAGCTCATGGCCCGAAGTGGCGTCAATCAGGGTGTCGATGCTTGCAAGAGGGAATGGATCTTTGGGGCATACTTTATTCAGGTCGGTAAAATCGATGCAGATTCTCTAACTCCCGTTGGCCTTCTTTACCATCACAACATTTGAGAGCCATTCGGGATAATTGACCTCCTATATGAACCGAGATGTAAGGAGCTTGTCCACCTCTTCTTTTATAGCTTGTTGGCGCTCGGGAGCAAATTTGTGCCTCTTCTGTTGAATCGGTTTGGACCCTGGTGCAACACTCAGGTGGTGGACGAGGAGCTCTTCGGAGATTCCTGGCATGTCGGCAGCTGACCAAGCGAAGTGGTCACGGTTTTTTCTAATACATTGGACTATGTTCGAGCTTAGGGCAGATGGGAAGGTCTTGCTGATAAAAAACTTGCGGTTCGGATCTTGCTTAGAGAAGAGCATTTCCTCCAATTCATCCACCGGTTTGGATGTTGGTCGGACACCGTCTTGGGGGATTTCAAGAGTTTCGAGGGAGAGGACTAGACCCCCAGTAGAGGTCATGTAGCATTTGCGGGCCATTTCCTGACTGCCTTTGACTTCCCCTACTCCTACCCCAGTAGGGAACTTCATCTTGAGGTGATAAGCGAAAGGGACGGCTTCGAGAGCAGCTAGGCCGGGCCGATCCAGGATGACATTATAAGCTGCGGGGACATCAACGACCATAAAGTCCATTGGCTCCGTTTGAGTAGTAGGAATTTTTCCAGCGGTTACGTCGAGGGTGATCACCCATTCGATAGTCACTGGCACTCCCATGAACCCATGGAGCGTGTAGCCGGCAGGCTTAAGCATGTCCCGGGGTAGCTTGAGTCCTTTGAAAGCATCGAGGAAGCGGATGTTAACGGAGCTGCCATTGTCCACCAGTATCCTTTCCTCCTTAAAATTCGCCATATGGAGGTTGATCACAAGTGCGTCGCAGTGGGGGGTTCGGACGCTCACCAGGTCTTCATCTGAGAATGTGACGGGTACTCTGAGGCCTTTAGGGGGAGGTGTGTCGTGAACTGAATTAATTTCTCTAATGAACGCCTTTCGAGAGGAGTTGGAGGAGCCCCCCATTGGGCCCCCATGAATGAGGTGAAGGACACGTTCCTCTTCGAATTCAGGTGTCTCATCGCGTCGTTCAGGACGCTTGTTAGCCCCCCGAGGAGGAGGAGGAGGAAGGTCGGTTCGGTCTTTTCTCATGAATTTGGCCAACTGCCCCCTCTGAATGAGGGCCTCAATCTCATTCTTCAAGGCCTTGCAGTCATTGGTGTCGTGGCCATGGTCTCGGTGATAGCGGCACTACTTCTCTTTGTCCCTCTTCTTGCCAGGGGTGTTCATCTTCGGGACAGGAGGTATCACCCCTTCCTTCTCAACTTCCATGAGAATAGTGGAAATGTTGGCGTTAAGAGGAGTGAATTTTTCGAATCTTGGGGGAGGGCGGTGCTGACCGCCATTGTCCTTCTGGAGCTTCTTGGCTCCCCCTTCTTCACCTGCCTTTCTCTTGGACCCGGAGGAAGGCCCCTCAAAGGTGGGTCGATGCTCAGCTTCCTCAGCCCGGATATACTTCTCGCTTCGGAGAAGGAGGTCGGAGAAGTTCTGCGGGGGTTTCTTGGCGAGGGAGGAACGAAGGCTGGAGTTAAGGACATTCGACTGGAATGCTTCTGCAGCGACCGACTGGTCGAGGGAAGCGATGGACCTGGCTTCCGCGGTGAATCTTTTCACATAGTCTCTTAGCTTCTCACCCTTCTTCTGGTTGAAGTAGAGTAGAGAGATGCTGGTCTTCTCAGTTCGGCGGCTACTCACGAAGTGGGTGACGAAGAGGGTCTCAAATTGCTCGAAGGAGAATATTGAGGATGAGGCGATGCGAGAGTACCATTCCCGGGCCGGACCCTTGAGAGTAGCGGGGAAGGTCTTGCACAGCAGAGCATCGGAAGCTTGATGGATTAGCATGAGGGTCTTAAAGCTTTCGATGTGGTCCACGGGGTCGGACTCCTCGGAATAAGTCTCGAATTGTGGAGGCTTGAAGCCCATTGGAACGGGTGCCTCCATGATAGTTCGAGAGAAAGGAGGTCGGCTCGGGCGGAGGGTCCTTCCTCTAAGCTCTTCTTCTCTGTCTAGCTGACCCAAGCGCCTCTCCATTTTGTGGAGACGACGGTAGACAGTGTCATCCCTTCGTTGATATTCAAATGAGCCTCTAGACTCGTCTTCGTACGAGGGAGAGCGGGGGCTACGACGACGGTATCCCCGAGAGTGGCGAGGACTAGGAATGTGTTGAGGGTTGCTAGGAGCTGGGGGAGGAGTTAGGGACCGTCGGCAAGGACTTTGGATCGGAGGAGGAGTGGGGACCCTCCGAGCATTATTATTGTTGGGTCGGTGATGGAGGGCTTGCAAGATGGTTGCCTGGAATTACTGGAATTCGGCACGGGTGCTAGGGGCATTATCATCCCTCGGTGAGCAAGGCCTTCTTCTATATTGCTCGGGGGACTCTCTCCGTCTTTGGTGAGGTGGAGACCTCCTATGTTCTCAGCGATGAGGAGATCGTTCATTTGGACATTGTTGGCGGGAGACTCCCTCTCGGGCCCGCCTTTCATCCAAACGGCAGTGAAGATCCTTTTCTTTATGTCGATTGTTAAGGGTGTTGCGAAGGTCATCGGAGGCCCGGGGATTGTGAGATTCCATGGATTGGTAGAGGGGTTGTGCACGAAGACGTGGTCATGTTGAAGAGGTTGTTTCGGAGGATTGGGACGGGAGCCCCCCGCACCAGCATTCGGAGGCCCGGTCAGACCTCGAGGGGGTTGGAGGTCCTGATGAGGTTGGTCCTACTGCGGGGCCTAATCAGGTTGAGGAGGAAGCCCCGCCGGCTGGACGGTCTGGAGGGGGATCTCCTGTTGTGGTTGAGTAGGGGTGGGTCCACGGTTGGACCCTCTGGATCTTAGGTTTCGGGGAGGCATGGCTTGGTAGATCTGACTAACAGGAAGAGGCAGGGCTGCTATTTGTTGTTTCCCACAGACGACGCCAATCTGTTACTGCTGAATCTGGTGTGGGGGCAAACAGATAGTATTTGTGGATTCTTGGGGAAACAGAATAGTCAAACCTTAACTTCTTCTGCCGGAGTTTGACCGCTGACTCCCGTCGTTCACCTGCAAAAAGTGCAAAACACCGGGGTTGATCCCGGCGACGCACCCTTCGACGCTCAAGTCAGTAATCAGGAGAGATTATGAGAGAGCATAAATTGGCAAAAGATTGATTACCTCTTAATGGTGGTGGATGGGGGGTATTTATAGTCGCCGTTGGGATCAGATTAGGAATGTAATCCCTAGGATCAAATTTAGGAATGTAATCTCTAATTTCCAGTGAAAGGATAGATATGAATCAAGGCCGTTGATTAGGATTAATCAGAAATCCAAATTCTATCTTGCTGGACCGGGTTTGCTGCGGGTTTGAAACTGCACCCAATTGAGGTGGATCCATTTGCGGGTTATTGGGTCTTAGGAGGGAAGACCCAGTACCCGTCTTTGACCCATTTGTAAGTGAAATTACCATTCCACCCCCAAGCTTTGACATTCGCGCCTGATTTGGATGGTTCCGATTTAATCCCATTTTTAGCCATATCAAGGAATGTACTAGTTATCACTAGATGCACAAACCATACCCGAACCCCCCCCCCCCCCCATCTCTTTGCTTGAAAACCTAATCTTTTTGATCAAATAACTACCCTTGCAATTCAGTAACCACGTATACAACCACTCACAATAGTCTACTCATGAATAAATGTAATACAGCAAGTAAATAATCAAGCTTTACTTCATCAAAATCTAAAACAGAGCATATGCATATATATACACAACAAAGGTCTACTTTTAATCAATTTTATGCAATTTACCTCATACAATCCTTTGTACATGTTCAAATCAGCCAGTGTGTGAAAGAAAACATCCTACTAATGATTTCCATTAGGTTTTTTAACAATCTTAAGTCAACAAAATTAGGGTTTTAATCCTCAAGTATAGGTTTCATGAAAGAATTAATTTGTAAGTAATCTACATATCAAAATTCATCATGTCAACATATAACCCCTTAACATACTTTCTAATCAGCAAATCATCACATACAACATGCTTAGAACAAAAGAAAATAAAACATGTCACTCACCTTGTTGAAGAGATCGAACGAATACAAATAGAAAATAGGGGGAAATCCTCTCCTTCGCAAGAAATCCAAGATCTTCTCTTTAAATCTCCAAGAAATAATAATAATAAAATCCTTTGTGTTGTGCAGCAAAATACGGCTACACTTCACCTTTTAAATAGGTCAGAATATAGGTTTTTAGGGTTTGTAAACAAATTTGTAAAACACCTGTATTAAATATATCTTTACATATATAGATCCCTATACTTGGAAACTTGATAAAATCAATTTAATTGAGTTTTAAACACAAAAATAACCATCCTAAGTCAGCCGACACTGTATGGAAAATCTAGAAAAACAAATTTGCATTTTTACCCCTTAAAATGCCAATTTTGCAAAAAGATCCTTTATTATCAAAACTTGTAAAATAAACCAAATTCAAAAAAAAATAAAATGTAAACTCTTTAACCCTGAGTTGAATAGGCATCATACCCAGTACAAAATTCTGAAAATCTGGAGTTTTCACTCCAATTGGTAATTTTGCACAAAAGTCCTTTTTGTAATATTTGCAAATAAGTCCAATAAATATCAGAAAATCCCAAAAAAATCACAAATAATCTCAAATAATAAATAATGATTTTCCACAAAATAATTTTGGCTTTTGAACATTCCAAGAAAATATTTGCACGTGTTTTGTATGTGTAAAAAGATAAATCTCTAGAAAAATATTTATTAAATCTCCAAAAATCATTTTAATTCATTTATAAATATTTAAAATAATATTTAAAAATACGGGGTAATACAGGGAGTTTCAAAGCAAAAACAGCAAACTGCTGTTTCGGGGTTAACATCGACATGTGTTCAAGGGGCTATATTTTGATTTCTATAAGAAATATGAAAAAGTAATCAACTAGAGAGTTGTAGAAGATGTTCCCACATTTCCAAATTTTCCTATTTGGTTAGATTCTGATAAACGGAGTAGGAGTTATGGCTTTTACAAATCACAGTAGCCAGCTTTTGGCTGAAAGCTTGCTGTTTAGATTGTTTGATATTTGTGTACCTTTTAATTACTGAATTTGGAAAAGTGGTCAACTAAAGAATTGTAGTAAAGATTCTCACCTTACCAAAATTTTCTATTTGGTTATATTCAAATAAGTGGAGTAGGAGTTATGGCTTTTACAAGTCACAGCAGCCAGCTTTTGGCTGAAAGCTCGCTGTTTAGATTGTTTGATGTTTTTATACCTCTTACTTACTGAATTTGGAAAAATGATCAACTAGAGAGTTGTAGTAGAGATTCTCAAATATCCAAAATGTCCTATTTGGTTCGATTCCAATAAGTGAAGTAGGAGTTATGGCTTTTACAAATCACAACAGCCAGCTTTTGGCTGAAACCTCGCTGTTTAGATTGTTTGATGTTTTTGTACCTCTTACTTACTAAATTTGGGAAAGTGGTCAAATAGAGAGTTGTAGTAGATGTTACCACCTTTTCAAAATGTCTAGTTTCGTTATATTCTGACAAGTAGAACAAAAGTTATAAGCTTTCAAAGTTTCAGCTTTTCTGTTAAGAAATCTGCTGTTGGTTAATTTTTGTGTGTGTTCAAGTGACTGAATTTTGAGTTCCTTACGAAATCAGAGAAAGTGATCAACTAGGAAGTTGTAGTAGATGTTCTCACCTTTTCAAAATGTTCAGTTTTGTCAGATTCCGATAAGTAGAGCAAACGCTACAAGTTTTAGAAGTTTCAGTTTTTCTGTTGAAAATTTGCAATGGTTAATTTTTGCGCGTGTTCAAGTGACCGAATTTTGATTTCTTTGCGGAATCTGAAAAAGTGTTCAACTAGAGAGTTGTAGTAGATGTTCTCCCCTTTTCAAAATGTCTATCTTTGTTAGATTCCGATAAGTAGAGCAAAAGTTACAAGCTCTAGAAGTTTCAGCTTTTCTGTAACTTTAAGCTGTCTTTTTTTGTTTTGTATTGTGTTCAAAGGACCAAATTTTGAGTTCCTTACGGAATTTTAAAAAGTGATCAACTAGGAAGTTGTATTAGATGTTCTCACCTTTTCAAAATATCCTATTTCATTAAATTCCGACAAGTATAGCAAAAGTTATGAGCTTGGAAAAGTTCAGCTTTTGGTTGTACTGTTATTGTTTGAAATGGTGTTTAACGAACCGGATTTTGAGTTCCTTACCGAATTTGAAAAAGTGTTCAACTAGAGAGTTGTAGTAGATGTTCTCACCTTTTTAAAAAGTCTAATTTTGTCAAATTCCGATAAGTGCAGTATTGTTTGCTTCTAGGTTGTTAGAAGGCTTTTTAAGTCGCTTTTGTGTACTCATTAGTAGTATGCTTATATTAGGTTGTTAGAAGATTCTTATGTTGCTTCTAATTATAAAAGATCAAGTTTTACTAGTGAGCATGTTATTTTGCTTCTAGGTTGTTAGAAGACTTTATGTTGCATCTATGTGATTCATCTGTCTCATATGTAGCTTATTTGGCTCGTAGATATGTGGTTGTCTCGTACATAGCTCACCTGGCTCGTACGTAGTTGTTGGTTTTACATGTAGCTCGTTTAACTCGTATGTGTTTTGTTTACTCGTATATAGCTTATTAGCTAGTACGCAGTTTGTTGTGCTCGTTGAGGGTGATGTCATTCCCCTAGGGGCCATCGACCATCAAGACGTGTATTTATTTTATTCCTAAGGGACTGTCAATGATTCATTCCTCGTGTACCGTCAGATCTTAACCGGTGTAGGTTGATCGCGGACTGCAGCATAGACGAAATCCAAGTTCGGGATAGTAGCATGCAAATACGTTCGTATTACCGGGGTCTTGGATCGATAGGCTATGAACAGGATCCCTAGAGATTTTGGTAAGTCTAGGTTGAGCACCTAGTAGAGTTATCTTGCGAAGTCTGACTTAAGACCTAGCATGTTGTGTTATTACTGTAGTACTGTTGTCATCCCTCGGATTGTTTAGGGTTAGTGACATTGTTAGGATAGTAACTTATGACTATTACTACTTAACCTTTATTTATTATCATTTTCGCCGAAGGAAAATAGTTGTTATTAAGGGTGATACCTTATGATCCGACCTATTCTATAGGCTAACACTAGGTGGTGTTATTGGTTGTACTCTTCCTGTTAAAGGGATACGGTCTGTGCCTTCTCACGAGTTGGGAGCACGGGATCCGTATGTCATCTGTTAATTTCTGAAGTGCCATGATAAGGGCGGGAGAGATTCCTGTCGGAGCTAAGGGATGGACCCCCGGAACTCCGTCATGCTCTATATCAAGGAAGGTGAAACATAGACTACGGTCTATCTACTAAGGGGGCCACACGGGATGCTTTGAGCTAACCTATGTTGCGAATACCTACCCTGGGTTCGTCAAATTTTTGAGTGAGGTCCGGTACGCCTGGCAATAGTGGCAAATGGAGACACCACTATATGACTGCGAATGGCGGGATTCGAAGTTTTCAGAGCAACCTCATCAGTCACGCTGTATCTTCAGAAACAGGTTGAGTACAAGAGTAGAATTCATGGCGCGGGTTCAAATCCCTATATATGAAGAAACAGCTTGTTATGGGCATAAGGGGTATGGTACGCATACTGTTCCGGAGACTTGCTTGCATTAGAATAAGAGCATCCTTGCATTAGTTAATTTTGCATTAGAGTCTAAGTCATAGCATACACTGACACATCAATTATATATATATACACGTTTCTCTTTGCATCAATCTGTTTGCTTAAAGTTGAGAATCGCTGCTAGTCATTAGCCTTAAAGCGTCAGTATATGTACTGACATCCCTATTTCAATAGGTACTGAATTGCAAAACTACAGGTATAGAATTCAGGATGCCTCAAGGCAAGAGAAGCGAAGTGTTGATTTCAATTGTAATATATGTTGGGTATCATTGTAACATCTGTTGTAAATTTATCTATGTAGAAAAGCATCCAAGTGTTATATATTATTTATTGTACTCTGATGTAATTTTTATTGAAAGTTGTAACAGTTGGGCTTGTACGGCATTATTGTAACACTAATGTAATGTATTGCAGTTTTATAACATTCGGACTTGTAATACATTTGTGTTGAATAAAAGTTTTAAATTTTTTCGTTTTCTATGAATTGTAGCTAATTGAAGAAAAAGATTCTGGCTTATGTCACGATTTTCTTGCATAGAAAATCGGGGCATTACAATATTTGTCATGCAGTTAATGTAATTATATCATGTAACAACTCCATCTGTGATCACCCCTTCTCACTACTACAAACCGTGTAGCAAACTAGAGTTTTTTTTTTCTCTCTGTCTCTCTCTCTAAGTAGTCACTTGCCTTTTGACGCGAATGCAAATATTTGTGATGAATTCACCCAGTTACCCAACAAGTCACAAACTTGAGTGTTTTTGCATACTCATATTTCAAGTTGTCGTTTGACGTAAAAGTAAACATTGGTGATGAATACCCCTAGTTACTAAGCAACTCAAAATATTGGAGTAGATAGAACTTTATTCATTCAATTATTTAATCATCATCACTCTATTTAGTTAAACCATGTTTAGGACCAGATCAAAGGGATAATCACAAGAAAAAGCATCACAATTTTCTTTAATGTATAATCACATGACTCACAATTTTGTGAGGAATTTTGAAATTTAATAATCCTAAAGTAAATAAGTATGCTTGATCTTTCTTTATAAGATATTTTCTATTCTAAAAAAAAAATATTTTAATGCTTTAGCACAAAAAAGAACTCAAAAGTGTAATGGTGAGTCTAAATGAAATCTCTTTTGTTTGGTTTTTTTTTCTTTTCAAATATATAATAAAAAATTGTAACCCTTCCCCCAAACTTGAATATCACATTGTCCTTAATGGGAAAGGAAAAATAAAAATAAAAGGAATGCGAAAAGTTTAGAATTCCTCCCTTGATTCGTGTTAAAATTCTGGACGCGTGCCGTTCATTGTTTCACTGATATCTGGAGTTGTAGATGTCTAAATTGCCTGTTTCTTTTTGTACTGGAAAGCTAAGACAATTTCCTTCGATCGGTATTTTATACACTTTCTTTGATTTGGACTGTATCCTGCTAAAAAACTACCATCAATGCAGACTACAGCTTCGCCTGGTGACTTCCAAACTTATGCAATTCTACAAAATAAAATTAAAAATTAAAATTAAAGTAAAGTGAAAGAAAAAAAAATCTAATGCAGTAAAGAGATAACATGGGTTGCCTCCCAAGAAGCGCTAAGTTTTAAGTCTTCAGCCAGACTTGATAGGGGAGATAGTTATGTGACGCCAAGATCCAACAATATCAATGTAACTCAAATTTCCCCAAATCCGTATTTTTTGTGTATTTTCTGTATTTAAAGTTTTTGTCAATTATTTTTTTTTCAAAATTCTTTTGTTAAAATGTATTATTGGATCCTATATTAAACCCTATTCGAATCGATGGTTTTATTTGTGACTACTTTCCAATGATTTTGTATAACACAAATCTTATTATTATTATTATTATTATTCTTATTTAATTTTTATTATTATTATGATTATTGTTATTATTGTTATTATTATTTTTCTTTTTATTATACTTGTTTGTTAATTTAAAAACGTACCTCTATGTATTACTCATATTTGTACTTATTTCAAATGAAGTCTATATTTTAATGCAAATTATATTTTGTTATAAACCCTATTTTATTTTGTTATCTTGACCCTATTGGATTTTAATACCCAATATATTTTAATACCCATTACCAATATATCACTAAACCCTATTGGATCCACAACCCCATAATTACCCAAAACCCATGTTCATATACCTTGTACACCCCAACCCGAAACCCATCCTGTGCTTAACCCTCAAAACTTTCCTTTTTATATTGCCCGAATATTCATCTTCTCTATTCCTAAACCCTATCCGTTTCTTCTCCAACCCCTATCCCGATCACGCCTACCGCCTGCTCATCCCTGCCTGTCGCTCGTCTCCTCTCTTTCCCTCCCTCCTTCGACAATAGCATCGACCACAGCCCTCTGCGCTCCCCGCAGTCGAGCATCCATCTGCCGTCTTCTCTTTCCCAGTCGACAGTCCGCCCCAACAGCAGCACCACGAGCTCCAGTCGCGCCCCTGTGTGCCTCGTTTGCTTGCACCACCCCCTGGTCCCTACCTTCTGCCGTTGCATTGTCTCTGTGCGACGCCTCAGCCACCACAGCAGCCTGAGCGACAGTAGCAACATCGCTGTGTCGTGCCACCCTCACCGGCGCTTCCCCTGTGCTCCGCCCGCCACCCAGCAAGCCACATCAGCAGCCAGAGCCGGTGCACCATTGTTGGATTATTTTTTTTTAATTAGGTTTTGATCATGTTGAACCCTGGCCGTCTGTTTGATTTGACCTTGATCATTAGCTATTTGATTCTTGGCCGTCAGATTCCCTGGATCATCATCATCATGCTTGTGTGAATGTCAGACGTCCGATCTTGTTGATCTTGATCTTGATATCTTGGATCTAGCCATTCGATCTTCAATCTCATCCGTGTCGATCCACCCGATCATTGTTTGATCATCTTGATCTTGATCGTCATCGTGATCCATTCGTTGGTTTGTGTTCGTGATTAGTTCGTTATCCGTTCGTTGTATTCATACCCGGGAATCCGTTCTCTTTATTCTTGCTTGGTGTCGTTCCATTATCGTCTTTCAGGCAAGTAACTTGTACTCAATTCCTTTGTATGATACAAGTCATAAATACCGCTTGTAGTGCAGTTGGATTCTAGAGCCAACTCGTGTGTGTGTTATCTTTGATGGGTATTGTCTCTATAGTGCTATTTGACCATAAGTGCCTCACGACACATATGACATGAATTAATCTAGGAGTGACCGTTTCTTGAAGTGATGTATATGTGAAACAATTATGAGAACTTGTGTGCTTGTGAGATCCATGTGATATACTTGTTATGGACATGTCGTATACCCTATTTCATGTTGTTTGGACACTTAGTAAACTCTAATTCATGTTTAGTTATGTTTCGATCAAGTTTCGTGTGATTCATGTTGGTTTTGTTCCTAAAGGAAATTCTGTATTTTGCCAATAACATGTCTTGATCAGTAATTTAGACCATATTAAGGTCAATATTTTAACTTCAATTGTAAACATGAGTTTTAGAGGAATCTGCCTTCTATTGAGATTTTCTAATAGAGCCTGATTTCATTTTCGTATGCATGAGATATGATTGTTTTACTACAGACATGTAAAGTAATTTCCAGATTTCAATTCATGTCTATTTTGATGAATAAACTATTTTTATTTTTGGGTTAACTATATTATTTTGATCTGAAATTTTGGTCAGCACTTCTAAACTTGATTAGGAAATTCCCATAATTTTCATGAAGTTATTTGATAAGTTTAATAACCGATTTCATGCTTGCCAATAAAAGTTGTACATGCTGAATTTCGCTCGCTGTTCTGGAAAGATGTGTATTTTCACCCTAGTTCCTTTTACTGTATGAAAAATAGTGGTGAAATATGAAAGTTAGACTATTTTGTCTATTTTAATCTCCCTTTGACGGATCTGGATTTCGTTTCACGGTTTGCGAGATATTACTGTTTTCGTACAGCAGTGTTGGGAATTCCAGATTTGCAAAACTATCGTTTCCAAATGTTTTCTGATTTTCGTGGACTAAACTAATCTTGCTGTAAAATTATGAAACAATATATTTTGATGCTGGACATATAAGGGAGTGCCCCAGATTTTTCCTGGAATTAATTAAGATGTTTTCATGCTGTGTTCCTGTGCTTGAATACAATTTACTGATTTCTGGCTGAACGTATTTTCTGGTTTAGATTCAGTTTTGAGCTATGATTTTGTGAAAAACTATATTACTTATATATAGTTTCTGGATTCGGCCGGGAATCTATTTTCTAGAAATTTTGATAGATTCAGATTTTCATGTTTGTAACAACGGGAATCTTAGTTTACTGCAGTATGGTCTTGCTGTCCTGAACTAAAAATCTCGTTATTCTATCCTGTTATGAGTTACATTTCTCCTATACATGTTTATCTTGCAACCTAAACCTGTTACATGATCATGCCATGTTATTCTTGATATGTTTTGCACACGTACATGCCTGTTTGATAATAATAACAAATAATTTAGCCGGGGTTAAGGGAAAGATCTAGTAGTGGAAAATATAGAAATGTGTACTTAGAAGGGGGCCCGTGTTTTCCGTTTTGATTCATATTGATACATGAATCTGTTGATGCATGGACCTGTTGTTTCATGTACTTGTTACTTATTGATGCATAGACCTGTTGATCATGTACCTATTACTTCTTGATGCATGGACCTGTTGGTCATGTACCTGTTAATTCATGAATCCGTTGATGCATTAATCAGATGATTCATGAGCTTGTTTGATTCATGAACCTGTTTTCTGTTCTTGTTTACCTGATCCCTGAGTACACTGCCCTATGGACTCCACTACGAAATCTAAACAAAATTGTTTGAATGTAGAAACCATGTAGTAAAAGGATGGATGCATGAAGTGCTACCTAGATAGAAATAATACAAGACTTGATATGACATAACTTGATACCTATTACTTGTTTACCTATTTACCTGTTACCTGATTACCTGCTTGCTCGACACTTGTTGCTTGTTTATATGATACTTGTTTACTTGACACTTGATACATGTTACCTGTACCTGTTAGTACATCCTGTTACTTGATTCTATTTTTGATTTATGTTAGTTGTCCTATTTTGTTGCCATGCCTATTCCATGTTATTTGTTTACCTTTTCCATGTACTTGTATCCTGCACTACAAGCGACCCGTAACTTGCATTGACGGAAGTTTGTTTTCTTTTTTCTCTTCCTGCAATTTATTAAATTGTAGATTTTGTAGATCAGCTGTCAGATGGAATAGGCGAGATGAGATACTAGATACTGGAGTTTTGCTATAATGATTTCTTGCTATAATTATTATTTCCTGTTGCTATTTGAACAATTGTATCTTATACTTGGATTTATTTTGTATTTGGGCAATGTGACCCAGGATATTGACTTATTCAGATCTGATTTATTTGAGATTAATATATATTGTTTCAAGTAAATTTCTATTAGTATATTTAATTCGATTATGCAAACTTAGTTGATTCTTTTGCTTCCGACTCTGATCATTCTGGTGAGATATTGTAAAGATTCTTGAAAAGCTTATGGATGATGAAAATTATTCGCTGGGTTTTTGTCGCGTATTGGTATTCCGTATTCTTTTTGGGAAGCGGGGCGTGACAAGTTTTTAGTGGTATCAGAGCCTAGGTTTGGCTAATGTATTAGTTTGACTGATATATTATACAAGCTTGACTCGATCTGGGATTGGCTCAATATTTTACCAACCATGCATGCATAAATGAATTATTATCAACATTGATCTGGATACTAGTCTTATTCCTTTCATTTTGATCCCTTCTTATTTCTTTGATTCCTTGATTCTTCCATCTTGTCAGTCATCCACTATGTTGATTATGAATTCATTCTTCTCTTATCCATATTCCTTGATTTTGGTGCTATCCATTCTTTTCTTTCTTGCTTGGTCCGTCAGTTGGCATCGATGAATGCTATTGGCAGAGTCTTCCCCGATCAGAGTGGCGTAGTGGAAGCGTTGTGGGTCCATAACCCAGAGGTACCAGGATTTCCTTATTGTTTCTCCTTCCCTGCATTGTTTTTTTCTCTTCATTCCTTGTATTCGTCTTCATCCTTGACTCATTGCTTGGTTCATCTCTTCCTTGTCCATCCTTTCTTTGATTCTAGCTTTATCTATTTCTTCATCTCTTTGCCTTGTTATATTGCAAGTCTTGTGATGTTTCTTCTTCATTTTTTATACCGGTTACTTCCTCCTTGCATTCCATTTTGCCATCATGCACCCATTCATTGTATGATTCAATTCATCACTGTTCATTCCATCTTTGATTCCAGTTCTATCTACTCCTTATCTTGCTTTGTTATCTTGTGTTTTCCTTTCGATACTGTTTGTTCTCTTTCATGCACTCCATTTGATTCCATTGTTATCCATTTTCTTCTTTTTCTGTTGTTGCCACTACTTTGTTCCTTTCCCTTTGACTTTCTATTTTATTATCCCCTAAGTTTGTTTTGCCTTGTCTTATGTACCGCCTAAGCAAATATCGAGGATGAAATTTTGTTGTAAGGTGGGTAGAATTTGTAACTCCTATTTTCCCAAATCCATATTTTCTGTGTATTTTCTGTATTTAAAATTTTTGTAAATTATTTTTCCCGTTTTCAAAATTCCTTTGTTAAAATGTATTATTGGATCCGCTGTTAAACCCTATTCTAATCAATGGTTTTATTTGTGACTATTTTCCAATGATTTTGTATTATAACACAAATCTTATCATTATTATTATTGCTGTTATTTTATTTTTATTATTATTATGATTGTTGTTGTTATTGTTATTATTATTTTTCTTTTTATTATCCTTGTTTGTTAATTTAAAAACCTATCTCTATGTATTACTCATATTTGTACTTATTTCAAATGAATTCTATATTTTAATGCAAATTATATTTTGTTACAAACCCTATTTTATTTTGTTATCTTGTCCATATTGGATTTTAATACCCAATATATTTTAATACCCATTACCAGTATATCCCTAAACCCTATTGGATCCACAACACTATAATTACCCAAAACCCATGTTCATATACCCTGTACACCCCAACCCGACACCCAGCCTGCAAAACTTTCCTATTTATACTGGCCGACTATTCATCTTCTCTATTCCTAAACCTTAGACGTTTCATCTCCAACCCCTATCCCGATCACCCTTACCGCCTGCTCATCCCTGCGTGTTGCTCGCCTCCTCTCTCTCTCTCCCTCTGTCGACAACAGCGTTGACCACAGCCCGCTGCGCTCTCCGCAATCGGCCCTCCATCCGCCGTCTCCTCTTCCCCAATCGACAGTCGGCCCCAACATCAGCACCGCAAGCTCTAGTCGAGCCCCTGTATGCCCCGTGTGCTTGCACCGCCCCCTGGTCCCTGCGTTCTGCCATTGCGTTGTCTCTGTGTGATGCCTCAGCCACCGCAGCAACCTGAGCGACAGCAACAACGTCGCTGTGTCGCGCCAACCTCACTGATGCTTCCCCTGTGCTCCACCCGCCGCCCAGCAAGCCACAACAGCAGCCAGAGCCAGTGCACCATTGTTGGGTTTTTTTTATCAGGTTTTGATCATATTGAACCCTGGCCGTCCGTTTGATTTGATCTTAATCATCAGCTATTTGATTCTGGGTCGTCCGATTCCCTTGATCATCATCATCATGCTTGTGTGAATGTTAGACATCCGATCTTGTTGATCTTGATATCTTGGATCTAACCGTTGGATCTTCAATCTCATCCATGCCAATCCGCCCGATCATTGTTTGATCATCTTGATCTTGATCGTCATCGTCATGTGTTCGTTGGTTTGTATTCGTGATTGGTTCGTGATCCGTTCGTCGTGTTCATGCCCGGGAATCCATTCCCATTTTTCTTGCTTGGTGTCGTTCTGTCGTTGTCTCTCAGGCAAGTAACTTGTACTCAATTCCTTTGTATGATACAAGTCATAAATGCCGCTTGTAGTGCAGTTTGGTTCTAGAGACAACTCGTGTGTGTGTTATCTTTGATGGGTATTTTCTCTATAGTACTATTTGACCATAGTTGCCTCACGACACATCTGACATGAATTAACCTAGGAGTGACTGTTTCTTGATGTGATGTATATGTGAAACAATTATGAGAACTTGTGTGCTTGTGAGATCCATGTGATATACTTGTTGCAGACATGTAGTATACCCTATTTCATATTGTTTGGACACTTAGTAGACCCTAGTTCATGTTTAGTTATGTTTCGATTAAGTTTCGTGTGATTCATGTTGGTTTTGTTCCTAAAGGAAATTTTGTATTTTGCCGATAATCTGTCTTGATCAGTAATTTAGACCATATTAAGGTCAATATCTTAACTTCAGTTGTAAACATGAGTTTTAGAGGAATCTGCCTTCTTTCGGAATTTTTTGACAGAGCCTGATTTCATTTTCGTATGCATGAGATATGATTGTTTTACTACAGATATGTAAAGTAATTTCCAGATTTCAATTCGTGTCTATTTTGATGAATAAACTATTTTGATTCTTATGTTAAATATATTATTTTGATATGAAATTTTGGTCAATACTTCTAAACTTGATTAGGGATTTCCCAGAATTTTCAAGGATTTATTTGATAAGTTTAATAACCGATTTCATGCTTGCCAATAAAAGTTGTACATGCTGAATTTCGCTCGCTGTTCTGGAAAGATGTGTATTTTCACCCTAGTTCCTTTTACTGTATGAAAAATAGTGGTGAAATGTGAAAGTTAGACTATTTTGTCTATTTTAATCTCCCTTTGACGGATCTGGATTTCGTTTCACGGTTTGCGAGATATTACTGTTTTCGTACAGCAGTGTTGGGAATTCCAGATTTGCAAAACTATCGTTTCCTAATGTTTTCTGATTTTCGTGGACTAAACTAATCTTGCTGTAAAATTATGAAACAATATATTTTGATGCTGGACATATAGGGGAGTGCCCCAGATTTTTCCTGGAATTAATTAAGATGTTTTCATGCTATGTTCCTGTGCTTGAATACAATTTACTGATTTCTGGCTGAACGTATTTTCTAGTTTAGATTCAGTTTTGAGCTATGATTTTGTGAAAAAATATATTACTTATATATAGTTTCTGGATTCGGCCGGGAATATATTTTCTAGAAATTTTGATAGATTCTGATTTTCATGTTTGTAACAACGGGAATCTTAGTTTACTGCAGTATGATCTTGATGTCCTGAACTAAAAATCTCGTTATTCTATCCTGTTATGAGTTACATTTCTCCTATACATGTTTATCTTGCAACCTAAACCTGTTACATGATCATGCCATGTTATTCTTGATATGTTTTGCACACGTACATGCCTGTTTGATAATAATAACAAATAACCGAGCCGGGGTTAAGGGAAAGATCTAGTAGTGGAAAATATAGAAATGTGTACTTAGAAGGAGGCCCATGTTTTCCGTTTTGATTCATATTGATACATGAATCTGTTGATGCATGGACCTGTTGTTTCATGTACCTATTACATGTTGATGCATAGACCTGTTGGTCGTGTACCTGTTGATTCATGAACCTGTTGATGCATGAATCGGATGATTCGTGTACCTGTTTGATTCATGAACCTGTTTCCTATTTCTGTTTACCTGATCCCTGAGTACACGGCCCTATGGACTCCACTGCCAAATTTAAACAAAATTGTTTGAATGTAGCAACCATGTAGTAAAAGGATGGATGCATGAAGTGCTACCTTGTTAGAAATAATACAAGACTTGACAGGACATAACTTGATGCCTATTACATGTTTACCTGTTTACCTATTACCTGTTTACCTGCTTGCTTGACACTTGTTGCTTATTTACATGATACTTGTTTACTTGACACTTGATACATGTTACCTGTATCTGTTAGTATATCCTGTTATTTGATTTTATTTATGATTTATGTTAGTTATTCTATTTTGTTTCCATGCTTATTCCATGCTATTTGTTTACCTTTCCCATGTACTTGTATCCTGCACTATAAGCGCCCGTAACTTGCATCGACCGGAGTTTGTTTTCTTTTTCCTCTTCCTGCAATTTATTAAATTGTAGATTTGGAGATCAGCTGTCAGATGGAATAGGCGAGATGAGATACTAGATGCTGGAGTTTTGCTATCATAATTTCTTACTATTATTATTATTTTCTGTTGCTCTTTGAACAATTATATCTTGTACTTGGATTTATTTTGTATTTGGGCAATGTGACCCAGGATATTGACTTATTCAAATCTGATTTATTTGAGATTAATATATATTATTTCACATAAATTTTTGTTGGTATATTTGATTCGATTTGCATACTTGGTTGATTCTTTTGCTTCCGACTCTGATTATTCTAGTGAGATGTTGTAAAGATTCTTGAACAGCTTATGAATAATGAAAATCATTCGCTGGGCTTTTGTCACGTATCCGTATTCTGTATTCTCTTTTGCGAAGCGGGACGTGACAATCAAAACATCTTTTCTAATAACTTTCTTCATGTTTGGAGATCCCCCAAGCTAGATGGTGGTGGTTGAATCTTGAGTTTAAGTCGTTTCTTTCTTAATGATGGCGTTCTTGACATCTCCAACACCTTGAATATTAGTTTGATTGGTAACTTTTCAACTTCAGCCTTATGTTTATCGCCCACAATTAAATCAGTTTCACTTACTTGAAAACATGACTATTTTTCGGTATGAAACTTCATGGATTTAAAGACATCAAACGTTACTTGCTCATCCTCAACCATCAAAATAAGTTTTCCTTGTTGGACATCAATCGAAGCCCTTCCCGTAGCTAGAAACGGTCGCCCCAAAATCAATAGAATTTGTTCATCTTCCTCCATATCAAGCACAATAAAATTAGCAGAAAATATGAACTAGTCTACTTTCACCAAAACATCTTCAATGATCCCTCTTGGATACTTGATAGATTTGCCTGCCAATTACAAATAAATTGTGGGAGACTTTACTTGTCCGATACCAGGTTTCCTAAAAACCGAAAATGGCACAAGACTAATACTTGCTCCTAAATCACATAAAGTTTTATCAAAAGAAATATTTCCAATAGTGCAAGGAATTGTAAAACTCCCTGGATCTTTAAGTTTAGGAGGTAGCCTCTTTTGTAAAATTACACTATTGGTTAGCATCACTGTCTCATGTTCCTCCAATTTTCGCTTGTTTGATAAAATATCTTTAAAAAGTTTAGCATATTTAGGCATTTGTTCTAAAGCTACAATAAGAAGAATATTAATATGCATTTTTTTAAAAATACTTAGAAATTTAGATAATTGTTTGAAGATTATTCATTTTAAGTTTTTGGGGAAAAGGAATCTGTAACACCCCGCAAAATTTAATTGACAATTTTGCCCTCGGGTGTTACGCACGTGCATTTTGTACGGTTATTGATTATATCCATAACGCATTTTGATATGTATTTCGAATTCCGATTATTCATGCAATCTCGTATTCTTAAAATCACATTTGAGACAACTCAAAATGCTAAATTTCAATCTTGGAGTTTTTACGTGCTTTTTACGTATTATCGATGCACGTGTCGATTTTGGGTATTTCACCGTTACGTGCAAGTTTTCAATGGATTTCAATTACTTATTTTTATAAACATGTTTAAATTCATTTTATAGATAGAATTCAATTTTTGACAATTTTTAGTTAAAATAAATTTTCTACGTGCAATACACGTGTTTTCTGTACGTTTGAGTATAGTATCAAATATGTATGTTAGATACACTTTATGTTGCATCCCAATTGATTATAAATATTTTTCGGTTCATAAAGTCAATTTTTGTATTTTTGAGATTTTACGGGCGACGCACGTGTTTTGGTGCACGTGTTGTAAGCGCATTCTTCCTTCAAAATAAATTTTCATGAAATGTTTCCTTTCATTTTAATGTGCATGAAAAGTATAATTTTTAAAGTTAATTTTATATATTTATTACATATATAAATAATTATTTTAAAAGGATTAAATAAATAAATTGTTTTGTACACAAGCACGTGCACGTGCACACGTGCGTTGTGCACACAATTTTTGGGGGACCGGGCTGATTAGAGAGGAGGGAAAACCTGGAGTTTTGATTTTGAAAACAAGAGGGAAAGTAAGTTACCAAAATTTATAATGGGTTAGTGGTGTTCATGTGGAGGTAGTTATACTAACTACCCATTAGCTTTCTTATAAAAATGCACTCTTAGCCTCTCTTTCTCTCATCTCTTTTCTCCCTTCTCTCTTGCCAATCCGAGAGCAACCCAAAACAGCATAAGCTCTGTCCATTCCTCCATTTTATCACCATTCCACTTGCCTATATACATATACTAATGTATATATATGTACATACATAGTATGTGTACATGAAAGAAGATGGGAGTTGTTCTTGATGATTGCCGAATGAAGATGGAGATGCTCATTGATGGATGCTTGCCGAAATGTGGAGCTTGGAGGCTTGCTTTGGTGCACGGATTTCGAGGAGGATTGCAATTGGAGCTTTCTTTAGGACCTCCTAATTCTAGTAGTTCATTTGGGTAACAAATCTTCATTTTTAGGTGGGTGTTTCTTAAATGCTTTCTAATTTAGGAGTAGAAATGCATGATAGATGATATATGATTTATTTGGTTGAAATTGAATTGATTGCATGCAAGTTAATATAGAAATAAATCGGTAAATCTTGATTGATTATGGTGAATGCGAATTGTCATGCTTGTTATGATTGCTAGTTGAGATACTAGAATTGAAGTGATTGTATGAATTGATGCATGTTGAGAATGTGGTAAAGAAGTATGATTTATAACCCCAAAATGTTATTTATACAAGTATAGAGATCTTTTATAAAGTAAATTTTGATAAAAGAAGGTAGTTTATTTGGAAAATATGTTTTGATGCATTTTTTATTAGAAAAAGAGAAACTTGGGAATTGATAATATATATGATAATGTTTTAAAAGGAATATATTCTGGAAATGATTTATGTTTTTATATGGAGTACAAATTAATTAAAAGGTCGAAAGTGTATGCAAAGATGCAAATTGTGGATTTGACAGTCGATTGATTACTTCCACAGTCGACTGGTAAGTATTAAAAAGTTGGTTTTCATCAGCGGGACAGTCGACTGATACTGCCACCAGTCGACTGAACCGAACTGTTTCCTGGTTCTTGAGTTTGAAATTGGTTTTGACAAATGAAAGTTAATAAGTTTGAATACGAGATTATAAAGATTTGATTGAGTTTTATTGTGGTTATGAAAGATGAAATTTATAAAGAAGTTAAATTGAAATTGGAACACTGCGGAACAGCCGACTGCCGTGTGCAGCAGTCGACTCTCCCGAGTGGTTATGAATAACTGGATTTGACTGGATAAGTCGACTGGTAGGGTTCCCAGTCGACTGTCCAGAGTGTTTTTGATATATCTGAAATCTTGTGAATTGTTTGTGGTAAAGATTGTGAATCTGGATATTGGTGAACTCTATTTGTTGCTGCATAACTTTGTATGAAATGAATCATAGTTGAATTGAGAATTTACATGAAATGAATCATAGATGAGGATTGAGAATTAAATGAATATGAAAGGCTAAGATCATGATGAGAAAGTCTGTGAGACTCTAAAATGAATTATGAGCTGAAAATGCTCAATTGGAAATTGTGAATTTGAAATTGAAATGAAAGAGTAGCTAAGTCTCCCCCGGCAGTGAAATGAAATGATATTGAAAAGAAGACCAAGGTTGGTCATGTGTAAATGAATGAATAAGTCCGGTTGAGTGGAGAGGCTAACTCTAGAGCTTTGATTTTTATTCATGATTCTAGTAATTAATACATTGTAAGGCTGTAATGAAAGTAAGAGAAAAACATAAGTATGGGAGCCTAGGATCTACGATGCGGATGTGATCCACAGAATGCATGCTTGAAGAGTCAAGACATGGCATGGGCAATATACTCCAGAATGATCGGGATCTTGGCAACGCTTGTGGGATGTTTGGTGACTTGCAAGAGGATCGTGTTCAGGGAGGAGGCTGAACTATCGCAGAATGCATGCTTGATGAGTCAAGACGTGGCGCGAGGTTCCCCTCCAGGGTCTTGGACACGTGCTTGTAATCATGGAACGTCTATGACACTTGCTGAAATTACAGGTAGATACATAGTGGTGATGTGATAAAAGTGAGAGAAAAACATGAGTATGAGAGCTAGGGTACGGTGCGGGTGTGTGAGCCGCAGAATGCATGCTTGATGAGTCAAGACATGGCGCGGGCACAACTCAGTAATGATCGGACTTTAGTCACGCTTGTGGGATGTTTTAGTGACTGCAAGAGGATCGTGTTCAGGGAGGAGGCTGAATTACCGCAGAATGCATGCTTGATGAGTCAAGACATGGCGCGGAATTCCCCTCCAGGGTCCAGGATACGTGCTTGTACTCACAGACCATCTAGGATACTCACCGTAGTTACAGTAGTAGATTAAGTCATGGCGAGGGATTGAACCCTACAAAAATGAAGATCGATTAAGAGGCTTGCCCTCGGACCTATGTAGTATGGGATGCATAGAATCCGAACAAGTGTGCATTAGTGTCATATAATATAAACAACTGCATTAAGGACTAAGTTCACTGCACAACACGACATCAACAGGATAGTCCCTTGGTAGATTTGCTTGTGATCAAGTTTGTGTTTGCTAAAGCATTTGAGAATCGTTATACTATTTCCGGCATAGAGAGGATGGCCGTGTATAATATTTCGTCAGTTGTAAGCAACTGACGCGCCCACAGTTTTATATGCAGGAGTTGGAGATACATGAAGATATAGAGAATTGATGCTGTTGATTACTTAAATGTTAAAGTTGTAACAATTGTACATTCATTATTGTTGTATTTTATTAATTCCGCTGCTCATTGATGTAAAAGACTCTGATGTAATTATTGTTGAAATAAAAGTTTTAAATTCCTTGTAAAATTGTACGAAAGAAGTGAAAAGATCCTGAAGAACATCTCGAATTCAGTGATTTGGGATTCGGGGCGTTACAAGTGGTATCGGAGCCACGCTTCTAAGTAGTACAAATTTATAAGGAATGACACCCTAGAAGTGGACATTAGAGTGTGAGTTCAGTTTATAGAGATTTAAATGTAAGTGATTTACATTTGTGTTGCTCTATAGGCCGATGTCTTTCTTCCCCTTTTCCCTATTGGATGGCTGGAGTCATGAATGGAAGTTGTTATTGAATTTACATTCAAATTCATTCATGATGTTCTCCTCGTATACATTGATTTGAGATTGTATACGAACTCATTTTCCCTGGGTATCAGAGTGGCGCAGTGGAAGCGTGGTTGGCTTTGAACCATCATTCATGACACCTTACGCATGGACACACTTTCCTCATCAAATTATTTTATATGGATTTTCCGCATAGCACTTTTCAACATTTAATATTTTCCAAATAAATATTTTCCTACACTATTAAATCATATTAATGCCTAGTATTTTGTCTATTTTCCTTAGTCTTGACTTTGTTGAACCTATTTTATTGTCTCTCAGTTTTGTCTTTCGTGTTTTATGTCACTTTATGGCCATCCGTCTATATTCGCTATTACTTCATGCATTCTATTAAACTTATATTACAACTATTATTTTCATTTATTATTACATTTTTGAATTTTTGTTTGGGAATTTTGCTTATATGCATTCATTTTACATGATTTGATTTTCTGATACGATATTCTTTCGTTATCTCGTATTGTCTAATATACTTCAATATATTTTAACAGGATTGAAATATTTTATTCGTATAGATATAACATACTAATTTGATTTATTATCTGCATTCAATGTTAGTACATATTATCTACTAATTTATTTGTTAATTTTGTAACTTACGATTCTTTAATATAATGTATATATTCGCTATTTCCTTATCCTTTAATTTTAAATTGTCTTTAGATTCTTGATTCCATTGAATTCTTATGTATTTCAAAATACTTACTATACATATAATTTCACCGTCTTCCAATTATTACATTACTATTTTTATGTATAATTGTTTGTGTCAAATGTCTTAAATTGCTACACTACATCATTATTGTTTTCAATTTTATTTCCAACATGTGCATATATTTTACATTATTTTAGTGTTATAAATAATTTTTCATTACTGCTAATTAGTACCCTCTATGTTTGATATATCCTATACACCTATTTTGATATTTCATTGTGTAAAATCTTTTTCTGTATCATTAATTTTCAAACATAACACCATACTCTATTAAACATCCCATATCTAAGTATACATGGGAGATTACATCTTTCCATCTTCCGCTTTTGGTGCAACTTAATGTCGAGAGGGCGAATATGCAACTAGACATCATTGGAGGCAAACTGCAACTGGAAGTCGGGGAGGCAAGGTTTGCAACTGAATGTCCTGCAACTGGATGTCGGTGAGGCAAAGTTTGCAACCGAATGCCCAGAAGGCAAATTGCAACCGGATATCATAGGAGCAATTATGCAACTTGAGATCAAGATAGGCAAGTCTACTGTTGGATACCAGCGAGACGAACCTAAACCAAAAGGAAATATTATACTTAGATAACCCCTACCTTGTTTTCTATAATATTCACTTATAACTATTTCATTGTGTACTAGCTTGAACCATTTTATAATATTTTGCAACCTAGCATTATACTGTTTATACTGATTTCTATATCTATCAAACTTGCGTATCTACCGCCTAATTTCAACTATCTTGTTGTCTTCTTTGTAGTACTTTGTATTTTATGTGAGTTAGTATTTCATACAACTTTATTGTATTTTGATATTTTAAAATTTGGTGGCTACTCACCTAACAGTTTTATTTATTATATTTCTGTTACATTTCATGATTCCCTTCTATATAATTAGTTTTGCATTTTTACTACCATAATATATTATTTTTCTCTTGCACATCATTTGTAAATTTTGTATCATGGTGTTGTTGTTTTGCCCTATAATTTCCGTTCATGTATATACATAATTTTGTATGCTGATTTCTTGGCCTACTGGACAAATCGAAATTATTTGGATTTTGCTTTTTCATTTTTATCATACACCTATGATTATTGTATTTACTTTACAAATTACCTTATAATATCGATTTATATACAAAATCATTTTTTCATTGTCTATACTTCCACTTGTTATATAATTGGTTTTCGCACTGCTTTCAATAGTATGTTTTACTACTACGATGTCTCGTTTGACTGCTACAAATCAGCTATGACTTTCCAATCATACTATTTATCTCACCTCTATAATTTTTCGTCTATGTGATTTTTGTAAGTTGGTTTTCTCGCTCTACTGAATAATTCGAAAGTATTTCGATATATACCTAATTTTTAAATTGTATGTATAATTATTAAAGTTACCTTACAAATTATTTGATACGAATTTATATACAGAATTATGTTATGTTGTCTATACTTTTACGATATTCCCTTCTTATACATTTCTCAAACTGTTAAATTGCTAGTTTTTGTCATATAGTACCAATTTGGTTGCGACTTTTACCATTTATTATATTGATGAATTTTTAGTATGGAACCTATTTATAAAGTACCCATTAACTATGTTTTTCTTTGTTTTCTGAACTATTTTACAATTAATGACTAAGTTTATTTATCATTTTATCTAATGGTTTACTTGATAGTAATTTGTATGTAAACTTTTTCAAAATACACTATCCTCTATTGTCGCATTTGTTTTCTTATGCTACTTTTCTAGTTTTCTTATTTAGTTCTTGTAAAATTTTGATGCTCATAAATTTTCTTAAATAGATTTCTTGTCTTATTCTTCCACATTGCTTACTTTTATGCTATATGTATCTTCTTGATATTTGTGATTTCTATATGTTGTAACGATATTTTCTTTGGTGTGTACAAAATACAGCCTTTACCATAGTGAGTTCCGGGGACGGAACTGTTCTAAGGGGGGGAGAGTGTAACACCCCGCAAAATTTAATTGACAATTTTGCCCTCGGGTGTTACGCACGTGCATTTTGTACTGTTATTGATTATATCCATAACGCATTTTGATATGTATTTCGAATTCCGATTATTCATGCAATCTCGTATTCTTAAAATCACATTTGAGACAACTCAAAATGCTAAATTTCAATCTTGGAGTTTTTACGTGCTTTTTACGTATTATCGATGCACGTGTCGATTTTGGGTATTTCACCGTTACGTGCAAGTTTTCAATGGATTTCAATTACTTATTTTTATAAACATGTTTAAATTCATTTTATAGATAGAATTCAATTTTTGACAATTTTTAGTTAAAATAAATTTTCTACGTGCAATACACGTGTTTTCTGTACGTTTGAGTATAGTATCAAATATGTATGTTAGATACACTTTATGTTGCATCCCAATTGATTATAAATATTTTTCGGTTCATAAAGTCAATTTTTGTATTTTTGAGATTTTACGGGCGACGCACGTGTTTTGGTGCACGTGTTGTAAGCGCATTCTTCCTTCAAAATAAATTTTCATGAAATGTTTCCTTTCATTTTAATGTGCATGAAAAGTATAATTTTTAAAGTTAATTTTATATATTTATTACATATATAAATAATTATTTTAAAAGGATTAAATAAATAAATTGTTTTGTACACAAGCACGTGCACGTGCACACGTGCGTTGTGCACACAATTTTTGGGGGACCGGGCTGATTAGAGAGGAGGGAAAACCTGGAGTTTTGATTTTGAAAACAAGAGGGAAAGTAAGTTACCAAAATTTATAATGGGTTAGTGGTGTTCATGTGGAGGTAGTTATACTAACTACCCATTAGCTTTCTTATAAAAATGCACTCTTAGCCTCTCTTTCTCTCATCTCTTTTCTCCCTTCTCTCTTGCCAATCCGAGAGCAACCCAAAACAGCATAAGCTCTGTCCATTCCTCCATTTTATCACCATTCCACTTGCCTATATACATATACTAATGTATATATATGTACATACATAGTATGTGTACATGAAAGAAGATGGGAGTTGTTCTTGATGATTGCCGAATGAAGATGGAGATGCTCATTGATGGATGCTTGCCGAAATGTGGAGCTTGGAGGCTTGCTTTGGTGCACGGATTTCGAGGAGGATTGCAATTGGAGCTTTCTTTAGGACCTCCTAATTCTAGTAGTTCATTTGGGTAACAAATCTTCATTTTTAGGTGGGTGTTTCTTAAATGCTTTCTAATTTAGGAGTAGAAATGCATGATAGATGATATATGATTTATTTGGTTGAAATTGAATTGATTGCATGCAAGTTAATATAGAAATAAATCGGTAAATCTTGATTGATTATGGTGAATGCGAATTGTCATGCTTGTTATGATTGCTAGTTGAGATACTAGAATTGAAGTGATTGTATGAATTGATGCATGTTGAGAATGTGGTAAAGAAGTATGATTTATAACCCCAAAATGTTATTTATACAAGTATAGAGATCTTTTATAAAGTAAATTTTGATAAAAGAAGGTAGTTTATTTGGAAAATATGTTTTGATGCATTTTTTATTAGAAAAAGAGAAACTTGGGAATTGATAATATATATGATAATGTTTTAAAAGGAATATATTCTGGAAATGATTTATGTTTTTATATGGAGTACAAATTAATTAAAAGGTCGAAAGTGTATGCAAAGATGCAAATTGTGGATTTGACAGTCGATTGATTACTTCCACAGTCGACTGGTAAGTATTAAAAAGTTGGTTTTCATCAGCGGGACAGTCGACTGATACTGCCACCAGTCGACTGAACCGAACTGTTTCCTGGTTCTTGAGTTTGAAATTGGTTTTGACAAATGAAAGTTAATAAGTTTGAATACGAGATTATAAAGATTTGATTGAGTTTTATTGTGGTTATGAAAGATGAAATTTATAAAGAAGTTAAATTGAAATTGGAACACTGCGGAACAGCCGACTGCCGTGTGCAGCAGTCGACTCTCCCGAGTGGTTATGAATAACTGGATTTGACTGGATAAGTCGACTGGTAGGGTTCCCAGTCGACTGTCCAGAGTGTTTTTGATATATCTGAAATCTTGTGAATTGTTTGTGGTAAAGATTGTGAATCTGGATATTGGTGAACTCTATTTGTTGCTGCATAACTTTGTATGAAATGAATCATAGTTGAATTGAGAATTTACATGAAATGAATCATAGATGAGGATTGAGAATTAAATGAATATGAAAGGCTAAGATCATGATGAGAAAGTCTGTGAGACTCTAAAATGAATTATGAGCTGAAAGTGCTCAATTGGAAATTGTGAATTTGAAATTGAAATGAAAGAGTAGCTAAGTCTCCCCCGGCAGTGAAATGAAATGATATTGAAAAGAAGACCAAGGTTGGTCATGTGTAAATGAATGAATAAGTCCGGTTGAGTGGAGAGGCTAACTCTAGAGCTTTAATTTTTATTCATGATTCTAGTAATTAATACATTGTAAGGCTGTAATGAAAGTAAGAGAAAAACATAAGTATGGGAGCCTAGGATCTACGATGCGGATGTGATCCACAGAATGCATGCTTGAAGAGTCAAGACATGGCATGGGCAATATACTCCAGAATGATCGGGATCTTGGCAACGCTTGTGGGATGTTTGGTGACTTGCAAGAGGATCGTGTTCAGGGAGGAGGCTGAACTATCGCAGAATGCATGCTTGATGAGTCAAGACGTGGCGCGAGGTTCCCCTCCAGGGTCTTGGACACGTGCTTGTAATCATGGAACGTCTATGACACTTGCTGAAATTACAGGTAGATACATAGTGGTGATGTGATAAAAGTGAGAGAAAAACATGAGTATGAGAGCTAGGGTACGGTGCGGGTGTGTGAGCCGCAGAATGCATGCTTAATGAGTCAAGACATGGCGCGGGCACAACTCAGTAATGATCGGACTTTAGTCACGCTTGTGGGATGTTTTAGTGACTGCAAGAGGATCGTGTTCAGGGAGGAGGCTGAATTACCGCAGAATGCATGCATGATGAGTCAAGACATGGCACGGAATTCCCCTCCAGGGTCCAGGATACGTGCTTGTACTCACAGACCATCTAGGATACTCACCGTAGTTACAGTAGTAGATTAAGTCATGGCGAGGGATTGAACCCTACAAAAATGAAGATCGATTAAGAGGCTTGCCCTCGGACCTATGTAGTATGGGATGCATAGAATCCGAACAAGTGTGCATTAGTGTCATATAATATAAACAACTGCATTAAGGACTAAGTTCACTGCACAACACGACATCAACAGGATAGTCCCTTGGTAGATTTGCTTGTGATCAAGTTTGTGTTTGCTAAAGCATTTGAGAATCGTTATACTATTTCCGGCATAGAGAGGATGGCCGTGTATAATATTTCGTCAGTTGTAAGCAACTGACGCGCCCACAGTTTTATATGCAGGAGTTGGAGATACATGAAGATATAGAGAATTGATGCTGTTGATTACTTAAATGTTAAAGTTGTAACAATTGTACATTCATTATTGTTGTATTTTATTAATTCCGCTGCTCATTGATGTAAAAGACTCTGATGTAATTATTGTTGAAATAAAAGTTTTAAATTCCTTGTAAAATTGTACGAAAGAAGTGAAAAGATCCTGAAGAACATCTCGAATTCAGTGATTTGGGATTCGGGGCGTTACAGAATCAGTGGATCATAAGGAGATTTAGGATAAGTTTCAGAATTAAACTCCCCTAAAATTGTTTGGCTTGAAACTCCTTTATCCTTCATAGAATGGTGATTGGCCACCTGCTGCATTTGTTCCTCCACAATTTTCTCGGTCTCAATTTTCTTTTCAACCACATTTTGTTCGGCAGTTTAGGTTTGTGGCTGCTCAATTGTTCTCCCACTTCTAAGTGTTATTGCTTTGACATGCTCCTTGGGATTAACCACTCTGGTACTAGGTAATGTTCCTGCCGTTCTTTTTATAAGAATATTTAAAATTTGACCAATTTAAGCCTCAAGATTGCAAATTGAAGCTGATGTTGAAGTTGTAACATTTTGGATCGCCAAATCTGCCTTGTGCATGTAATGCATTAACATCTGCTCAAGTATCGGCTTCTTTTCTTGTCGTTGAAAATTTTGTTGTGTTCTAGCTCCTCCTTGATTGTTGCTCTAAGAAAATTTGGGGTGATTTCACCTTCCTGGATTGTATGTGTTTGCATAAGGATTATTTTGCTTTCGAAAATTTGACTCAAAATTTGCTTGTTCGGCATTCGATTGAGCAAAAGGGTTCACCACTTGGCAATCTGTACTTGAGTGATTTCCTACACAAAGATCCCAAATCATGTTAGTTTGGATAGAATTACCATTCATTCTGCCTATTTGTTTAGATAAAATATCAATTTTTGCAGTTAAAGTAGTAATATGATCAAGTTCTAAAACTCCAGCCACTTTTCTTGGCATTGTTCTCTCTGAAGATCATTGGTAATTGTTGGATGCTACTTCCTCTAAAAGTTCATAAGGCTGCTTCGTGAGTTTTTCTCATTAGTGCACCTCCAGCTGTTGTATCTACCAAAAACCGATTTGTAACTCACAAACCATTATAGAATATTTGAATTTGCAGCCATTTCGGTAGTTCATAATGAGGACATTTTCTCAATAACTCTTTGTACCTCTCTCATGTATTATACAAAAACTCAGTCTCAAATTAAGTGAATGTGGTAATGTCATTCCTTAACATCGCTGTCTTTACCGGTGGAATATACTTAGCCAGAAATTTTTGTGCAAGTCCCTCCCAAGTAGTAATAACACCGTGTGGTAGAAAATTTAGCCAAGCCTTCGCCTTATCTCTTAGTGAAAAAGGAAAGAGTCTCAATAGAATTGCATCATCTGATACTCCATTGTACTTGAAAGTGTCACAAATTTCTAGAAAGTTTGCAATGTGAACAAAAGGATCCTCGTGCGATAGTCCCCCAAATTGAACAGTCTATTGACTCATTTGAATGATCGCTGGTTTAACCTAAAAATTATTAGCTTCAATAACCGGCCTCTTTATGCTTGATGTTGCTCCATTAAGTGAGGGCATAGCATAGTCTCTTAAAGCCTTGTCTTCCTCATTGTTTTCCATTTTGATACACGTCTAGTCCTGAAATATAGCTATTAAAAAACAGAAAAACTAAAAATAGAAACTAAAAAATATAAAATTAAAATAATTAGAAAAATCCAAATTAGTAACAATCTAGCAATTATCAATATCAATTAAAGAATAATTAGTCCCCGGCAACGGCGCCAAAAACTTAATGTGATTTATTTCCAAGTGTACAAAATAGCAATAAAAAGTATAGTTAAAGTGAAGAGAGTGTCGAACCCTCAAGGACTAATTATTTTATTAAGTACCAAAATTGACTAGATCAACTACTATTTGGAAGATCGAAAAGATGATAAAAAAATAGCAACTAAATTAAATTAATCTAAATGAATGAAATAAACTAATTAAAAGGCAGAATCCGAAATTTGGTTGTTTGTTAATAACAAAATTAATTCTAGTACTTTTGATTTCACCTAATTAATCCTACATAATTTATAACTTCATGTGAATAAAAATATTATTTTTTCAAGACCAAATCACCAAATTATTCAATATTCTCTCTCAAACAATACCAAAAATATTCCCAACTAATTATTTTTCATAGTTCATCCACAAATTACTAATTGAAAATTCATTAAGATTTATGGATTTCTTAATGGTGACATTAATAGCGGTTCGCTCTTGTAACGGTGCTTAATTTTATTAATTCGAAAATGATAAATTTCCAGTTCGATCTCTCCATGATTTAATAAATCATACAAAAGTTGGACAAACAATTGTAAGAATTAAGAACAAAAATCAAATACACAACCATGGAAAAATAGAAAAATAATATGGAATTAAAATTGTGTTCTCAAAACTAGGCTACATCAAAGCACCAGAAAAAATAAAATTAGTTCATAATAAATTTGCAACTAGCAAATATGTTCTTTGATTGCATAATAAAAATTAGAAGAGAGGAAGAAAGAACTCTATTATTGTTGAAGACCGAAGTTGCAGAGATCCGTGCAATTCTTTCTCCTTCTCTCCTCTTCTCGAACTTCGAGTTGCCAACTTTTCTTCTGGTGTTTCTCTCTCCTCTGTCTCTCTCTTCTATTGATTTTCGTGCCGCAACAGATCTCGCCCTCTCTCTCTCTTCCTTTTTTTTCCTCTCGTGTTGCACACTGCCCCAGCCAGCACACACCTTCTTTTCATTCTCTTCTATTCTGCATACATATATGAGTAGAATAATTAGGGTTAATTTAGTTTTAAAATTAGGTTTAGTTAATTATTATTAGCTAATTAATTAGAATCTTAAGATTAAGATTAGTCTTAAACTAATAATCAATTTTAAAAAACCTTATTGTGGATTTTTTTCTTTTTTATTTATTATTTCTATTATAATTTATTACAAAATTTTATTCTAACCCCTAATTGATAATAATATTTCTATTTTACTTTTCACATGGCCAAAATGTAAAATTCAAAATTCACAAATCAATAAAAATTTAACAGTCATTTTCCATATTTTCTTTGTTGATTTTTACTGAAAATCTTCACCTTTTACATTAAAAAAAAATCTTATTCCTTTAACTGAAATTTATGGAAATAGATAAATTATTAACTTGATAGACGAATACAAGCATTTTTATGGGTAAATGAGTACAAATATATACATAAAAATTAGACACATCAATGTGGCCCATCTTCCAGCAGTTGTAACACTCGTCATCAAACTTTCTACTATTACCATGATTCTTCGAAGCTCCCCCTGAACGAGAGCCTCCCTTTCTTCGGTAACTTTTCACATTCTCACCATCCTTCTTTGATCCACCACCAGTGTGCCGCTTAAAACTGCCCTTGCTTTTGCTGGTGTAGAGCGCTTCCTCCTTACCCTTTAGTGAGACTCCTCCCATTTGCTTAGCCATAACTTTTTGACCTGCAAGCAAATTTTCAAACTCAACAAGCGATGGTTGTGTTGGCCATCCCTGTACAACGGCAATAAACCTTCGATATTCGGGTCTCAAACCATGGATAATTATTCTCTTTATCCTGGTTTCCCCAATAGGAGCCGTCGGATCTAACTTTGAAATTTCGCGGCATATCGACGTCACCTTGTTAAAGTACTGGGCAATTGTCATGTCGCGTTGCGCCATCGAAAGAAGCTCATTCTCGAGAAGTTGTAGTCTTACATCATTCTACTTTGAAAGGAGTGTAACAAAAGTGTCTCATGCTTCCTTTGGTGTTTTGGCATCGTGTGTGCTCCAACATTTCTTCTTCAATTGTGGTCTTTAAAGTAAACATTGCTTTACCTGATTTAATCTTCCGCTTTCGCAAGATGCATTGGCATCTTCTGCCGCCAGTTGTGTAGCTTCACCACCACCGACAACCTCCCAAAGGTCCTGACCTTGTAGGTAAGACTTCATACATGTTGCCCACGTGTTGTAGTTTTTGTTGTTGAGCTTCTAGATTCCTCCAACTACTTGAAGGTCACTCATTGTGCCTGTAAGACTTCGACTATACTGAACAAGCTTGACTAACAAACTTGTAGAGCACCAAACTCCTCACGACTAAAGATAGCTCCACCAAGAATGATCCCCGACTTTCCTGCTCTGATATCAATTGTTGAGTAAAATTTAGAGTATACAACTTACTTGTCCCACTCTAATATTGGACCCAAACAAGTAAACAAATTAGTTGTATTATACCCACAATAAAAGAAACTACAACACTTTCCAAAGACCACTCACGATTTGAAGAAAAATACAAATTCTCAAAAGAAAGCTCGCAACTTGTTGATGAAACACCTTTAAAAAGTGTCTTATGTGTCTTAAAGTTTGACAAATTTTAGTAGGAATTTAATAGGATGTAGAAAACATGCGAAAATTAATGGTTTTCTCTTGGATCTCAGTCAAAATCTGAAACAAAAATGTCACAGAATGCAAAAAGGACGTTAGAAGAACGGTACCAAATATAATTTATGTTGCTCCTCATTCCAGCGAAGCAAAACATAGAATCATATGTGATATGTCATCTTGCCTAGTGTAAATAATATATTCCACACAAACTTATTGCCCCTTCCCATATCCATTTTAGCAGCATGTATATGGCTGTTTAAACGTATCCAGACCTACGATTAAACTTATACAGAACAAATTTCAACTTCGGTAAAAACTCCAATAACTGGAGGCAACCACTGCACGCATGAAAGCACAGTTTATGTTAGAAATGGGTGTATTTACACCATTTCCGAACCAGTTTTTGAGAATTTTTTTTAGTAAGATCCTCAATGAATTATTGAGCGATCTTGATTGATTTGTGTACTCCTTCATGAGTAGATCAAAATCATATATATTTATTTGCTAAAAATGGTTAAGGGGTGACTGAGAAATTGTCTCTTAAAGTGAGCCGTTTTCATTTCTGTAAATGGGTTGAGGGAACATAGTCCATCGGAAAAACCAAAAGGAATAAGAGGAGAATATATAATAACCTCTTCCTAAGCATTGTAAGATAGATAATCAAGAGGCTCTTTCTCGCTTGCGCAGGGGGGGGGGGGGGGGGGGGCAATCCCATCCGTGCAGAGCCACTCTCTGCTACAGTTTTGATTTTTCTTTTGTAAACGACTGAAATAAATGCAGAAATAGTTTTGTCTACCGTTTCAATGCAGTATTAAACATTTTGTTTGCCGTTACAGTGTACGCATTCAATTGATTATTTGCAGTTACACTGAAGACATTCAAAGGTATTGGAGTCCGCCGTTACAGTGTACGCATTCAATAGATTATCTGTGTAACACCCCGACTTCCAAATAAAGCCGAATTCGAGATTCCACAAGATCTTTACTTCACTTCGTACAATTTTATAAGAAATTTAAAACTTTTCTCAATAATACAGAAGAGTTTAAAAATACAACTTTGTTTTGCACAGCGAAAAAATGAAAGATTACAACACTGAACACAATAATACGACTTGTACAACATTATCAAATAAGTCATCAAATACATCATAATGGCTTTATTTCTACCAGAATAATCCATACCTGTATACCAACCTGTGGGCACATCAATCACTTACAACTGACTAAAATGTTATACTCGGTTATTCTCTCTATGCCGGGAATAGTATAACGATATCATTACTTTAATAAAAACATAACAGTTGAATGAATAATGAAGTGTTAATGTGACTACGCTAAATATGTAGGTGTATGTCATGCCTAATGCACACAATTTATACTAAGATGACACTAATGCACACTTGTTCAGATTCTATGCATCCCATAGTATATAGGTCTGAGGGCAAGTGCCTACGTACTCCACAATAAGGGGCTCGATCCCTCGCCATGATAACTACCCGGTAATAAAAACAAGGTTCAGATCATTCCACGAATTTGAATTCTAGCCCCGGAGTCCACCGCTGACTGTTATAACAGATCCCATATCGTGCAAATCATCCCGTAAGTGACCCTCTAGCCCGGTATACGTGTATACATTGGAGACGGCAAACAAAACTATCCGTCCGACTACTCAAGATCCTGGAGTCCACCGCTGACCCGCCCTCAAAGTCCCGGATTTAAAAATATAATAGCTGTCTACCACGGAGCAACCTCAGTCCACCAACTCGGTCTATAGCCTCGGAGTCCACCACCGACTATATAGAGCACCCCACTTACGTTTGCCCAGGTTTACTACGACTTCACTTAAGTGCCTACTTACTTTATTCTTAGACATGAATAATTCTCCAACCTAGAATTAGTTTTTGCCTTCTACCAGACTTAATCAACTTTCATCACGATGGCTTCATAGTTGTTACCGCTGATTTCGGTGTGGGGATAAACAGATAGAATTTGTGGATCCGAGGAAAACCTGAACAGCTGACTCGGCCTTCTTGCTCCCATCGCTACCTGCAGGGAAGTGCGAGACACCGGGGTTGATTCCGGCGACGCACCCTCCGACGCTCTTGTCAGTAATCAGTAAGAGATTAAGAAAGAGCTTAAGTGGTGAAAAAGTGATTAACCTGGTCTTGGTGGTAGAGGGGTTGTATTTATAGTCGCCTCTGGAATGATCAGGATCCTGATTTCCTGGCTAACATTTAGGAGCAAAATCCTCCTATTCTGTTTTAGGAAAGTAGGCCTTGATTCCCTGGTGAGAGCAAATCAAGCTTATTGATTCGATCTAATCAAATCAGTGGCCTGATTCTCCCTTGGTGGACTGGGCTTGTATCGGGTCGGGACCCGCACCCAGTTGGAGTGGATCTATTCGCGGGCGGTTGGTTTCATGAGGAGGAGACCCAATACCCATTTTGGATTCATCTGTATGTGAAATTACCTTTTTACCCCCGTGCTTCAAGATTCGTGCTCGATCTGAACGGTCCCGATTTAACCCCAATTTTAGCCATATCACGAGCCCCCCACTCCTAAAGGCTGAGCGTGATCAGACTTTGAGGAGTAGTTCAGCAGTTTCAGTGGCTGGTGGAGTTGTATCGGAGTCCAAATGTGGGATCTTGAATCTAGAAAGGGGGTAGTGAGGTAACTTTTGACGCTGTGTGCTGTTCTTGAGCTGCGTCGGGTATCTGACAGTCTTTTATCTACTTTTTTCGAAGTATTTGTTTAATTCTGCGATGTGTTTGCTAATCGTTCGGGGGCTTTAGCGGCGCATTCAGGGTAATAATTGTTCGCTCCGGGGTTCGAAAGTGTGCCCCCGAATTTTCAATTATCTCCCAGAATTTTTAGCTAATTTTCCCAAATTTTTAGCAATTTTCTCGCAATTTTTAAACAAATAAAACGATTAAAATAAATAAAAAACAATTTAAATACCGATTAATGGCGTGGCTCGATCTGAGCCATCGATCGTGGACGGGCGCGGATTTCGGAAAGATCTGATGGTCGTCATCGCTCGGCAGCGTTTTTCTCCGTTTACGAGCTCGGAAAGGCACTTGCTCGGCTGCCGACCGGAGACTAGGGGGTTCGGCGTTCCGAGCGACGTGGCGCAATCTGGGCCGTCGGATGGTGGCGCGCATCTCGAGACGGGCGCAGTTCCCAAAAAAACACTATCTTGTCTTTTAGCGCACGTGGCGCAACCTGGGCTCTTCATCATTGGGAGCGCGAATTTTTGAGAGATCCAGCGGTCCACGTAGCTCGGTGTCTTTTTTTCTCCATTTACCAGCTCGGGAAGGCACTTTCTCGGATGCCGACCGAAGGCACTGGTGTTCGGCAGGCCGAGGGATGTGGCGTTATCTGAGCTGTTGGATGTGGGCGCGCATCTCGAGATGGGCGCAGTTCCCAAGAAAACACTATCTTGTCTTTTAGTGCTCTCGGCGAGATCTGGGCCGTCTGATTGAGATCAGACGCGAAAGTTGAGGGGAAAGTGAGTTTTCCCCGTTTACACGCTCGGAAAGGCGCTTGCTCAGCAGCTGACCGAGGGCCTGTGGTTTTTGGCAATCTGAGATGGCTCTGTTCCCCATGGTGTTAATGGCGCTTCGTGACTTGTGTGGCGTTTCGCCTTCCCGACGTCATTAAGGATAATTCTTTTTAATTAATGCGTGGCGTTTCAACTTCCGAGGATCAGTAATTCCCTTAATTAAAACGCGGCGCTTCAATTTCCGAGGGTCATAATGGCTGGTTCTAGGAGGCAGGCTATAAGTACTCCACTCCCTTTGTTATTTTAGTCACAACCAAATTGAGTTCCAGACCTCGGAGGCATCCGCCTTGGGTAGCTTCTCTCTTGAGGTTCGGAGAGGTGGTCGCTCTTCTGCCTGGTTTTCCCTTTGTTCCTGACGGCCCCCAAGTGGATGTCAGGAGCGAGGGGGAACGAGGTAGCAGTGGTGACGACCGTAGTCCGAAATCGGGGGATGAGTTATCTCCGAAGGACGGGTGGTCGCTCTCTTACCTTTATCTTCTCCCGTTCCGGACGGTCCCTCAGTGGATGTCAGGAGCGGGGGAGAATAGGGCGAGAGTGGTGACGACCATAGTCCAGATCCGAGGGATGGGCCGTCTCGGGAGGACGGGTGGTCGTTCTCTCACCAAGATCTTCTGCCTTCCTTGGTTGCTCCGAAGTGAGTGCCGAAGTAGGCGGAGGTCTTGGTGGGAGAGTGACGATCCATGTCCGATGCCGATCTTCAGGCCATCCGAGTCCGTTTTTTGCAACTGTGAAGGCGCCGCTGTCAGAGTACTCTGACAAACTGATCCTTCCAGTTGCAACCAACTAGCTCGGGATGGCGCGCTTCTCTATCATGAGTTGCAGCTCGGGCTTCTGGGCCGTCCGAGCCTGTTGTTTGCAACTGTGAAGGCGTTGCGGTTGGAGTCCTCTGACAAGCCGCGCCTTCCAGTTGTAAACAACTGGCTCGGAACGGCGTGTCTCTCCTGTTCTCTGAGTGTTGATGGGCCTTCTCTCATCTCTGTCTTCCTTCCGGGCTGATGGCTTCTGTTGGATGTCAGCCCGGAGGAGTTAGAGATGAGAGGAGCGCCAATCTGTTCCCGACCGGGGCCCGTGGTCGGTGGAATACCGACTGATGCACGGGACCTGGGGGGCGCTAGCCGAAGGCGGCGCCTCAAAACTAAATCAAAATTTTTCCAGGTTCCTTTAGGCATAGGTGAGGCGTCCGAAGGTTCAATCGTCCGAGCGACGTGGCGCACCTCGAGCCGCTGGATGATGGCGCGCATCTCAAGACGGGCACAGTCCCCAAGAAAACACTATCTTGTCGTTTAGTGCTCTTGGCGAGATCTGAGCCGTCTGATCGAGATCGGGCGCGAAAGTTGAGGGGAAAGTGAGTTTTCCCCGTTTACCAGCTCGGGAAGGCACTTGCTCGGATTCCGACCGGACCCTGCTGTCGGCGTCTTTGGGTCGCTCGTAGCTCGGATTTTTATCCCTCGGGGCCGAGCCAATTGACTTGGTGAGTGGAGTAGTGGTGATGGGCCTTCGTGACGTTTCGAGAGTAGCCCAAAAGTCGCGAAGTTTCATTGGAAGTCCAAGGGACGTTCCAATTTTACTATAAATCTTCACCCCCCCAAGACCAAGTCTTCACTTTTCACTTTTACTCTCTCTCTTCCGTTTTTACTTTGCTTCGCAGTTTTTAGCTCCCTTGGTGGCGTTGCTAGCTGTCGCGGTAGTGTTCTTAGCTCCGGCGAACTTTCCGACCGCACCTGTCACTTCAAGGTCAGTTTCTTTCCCTTCTCTTTTTAGGAAAACATGGTTAAGATTTCGGCTGAGACCCCCGCCTCGGAGCAAGCCGTTGGCCGAGGGGATAAAGGGAAGGGAGTAATGAAGCCGAGCGAGCAAGAAGTTGTTCGTCCGGATAAAGAGGGTGAAGTGGCGGAAGTGCCCGAGGAAGTCGCGGCGGAGTCCCGAAAGGGTAAAGCCGTGATCACAATAGTGGAAACGCCGAAGAGAGCGGGGGCGTTCGGTCGGCAACTCATCGCCGTATCGACCGTGGGAGGCGTCCGGGATTACGCCGAGGATGCCTTGGAGAGGGTCACTCAAGGTACGGCAAAACTGGTGGAGGAGAACGAGCCTAGGGAGCTGTCCGAGGTCGACCACAGGATCTCGACTCTCACCGAGGCCGATCTCTGCATGATCCGAGAGGGTTTCCGGATCCCGCTTGAGTATGCGCTGCTTCTTCCTGGGCCGGGGTTCCGAGCTAACACAAAGTCCTCGCCGGACATGTGCGTCTTCCCGGTCGATTCCCTCATCGCCGGGCTCCGGTTTCCCCTACACCCGTTCGTGGTCGAAGTCTTGGTCTGGTACGGTCTGAGTCCTGCCCAACTGATGCCGAACACTTGGAGGCATGTTGTGGCGTTCCTTCTCCGATGTCAAGAGATCTACGCCAAGCCGACTATGTTCCTCTTTCGGAGTCTATTCCGACCTTGCCAGCCGAGGCGTGACGAGCAGAGGTTTTTCCTTTCTCCTCGGACGGGAGTTAAGTTGATCGAGAACCCGGACTCGATCAAACATTGGAAGGATAAATACTTCCTCGTCTGAAATCTGACGCCGTGGGTGATACCGACTGTTTGGGCGAAAGACGGCCTGCCCAAGCGTACGAAGAAGGACGCCCCGCTGAATACTGAGGAGGCTGAGGTCCAGAGGAAGCTTCTCGCCCTGCCAGCGCTAAGCTGGAAGGATATTACGGAGGAGCATCTGTTCCGTGGGGGTCTCAGTCCGATCGACCCTCGTATGCAACTGGTATTTATACTCCTTGTTTAAAGTTCATGAAAAATTTTCTAAGTTTTTCCATCCGGTTTTTGCAGAGACAATGAAGCTTGATTACAAGGCTCTGGTGGCGAAGGGCCGGGCAGAGCAGGAGAAGAAGAAGAGGCCGTCGGCAGCGCCTCAGGACAGCCGGGCTCCGAAGAAGCCCTCGGTCGCAAAAATTGCCGACCAACCGAAGGTCGCAGTCCTCAAGGAGGGGGAGATTGAGGTCCTCGTCTCTCCGACGAAGGTCGTGGTCCCCGAGCAGGGGGAGGCTATCGTCTCTGATCCCCCTACCTCGGATGCACCTGTGCCGACCCCGGGGACGGACGTTCCGGGTTCTTCGAGCGGCGTGTTCGGGGTGAAGGACGCGCTGTCCATGCAGGTTCCGCCCCTCACTGACGAGGCGGAGAAGATCTTGACCGAGCGTCACAAGCAGATCTTCGTCCCCGACTGGCAGGTGATGAACACCGATGGTTTCCTGGGCGACGGGAACATCTGCATGGAGGCGATAAGGCACTTGCCGACCCCGAAGGATCGAGCGACCCTGAAGGCCGGGATGGCAGGGGACGCCGTGATGTAGATCGCCTGGGATTCCATGTCGGTAAGTAGGCTGATTTCTTCTTCATCTGAATTTCTTCCTTAGAAAATTTTCTAAGTACTTGGATTCGGATTGTAACTCTATTGTTCTCTTTCAGATCATCTGCCACTTTAATTTCCTGCTCGAGGAGATGGCGAGGAAGGATCAGGAGAAGGAGAAGGAGAGGGCGGAACGCGTCAAGGTCGCGAAGCGGCTCGATTCCGAATTGCTTCTTTCGACGAAGAGGGCCACCGAAGTGGAGGGGCTGGAGAAGCAGCTGGCCGATGCTGTTCAGCTGTCAAAGGATACGGCGGCCAAGCTCGAGGCCTCGGAGAAGGAGGTCTCCGAGCTGAAGGATTCGGCGGCCAAGCTCGAGGCGTCGGTGAAGGAGGCTGCCGACCTGAGGGAGGAGCTGGCCAAAGCTCAGTCGGAGGCGGAGGACGCTCGGAAGAGGGCCGAGAAGATCAAGGCCAAACACCTCAGGAAGGTGAAGAGGGTGAAGAAAGCCGTGCAGGAGGAGGCCGCGATGCACATGATCCAGAACATGCTGGACGCCTACGGCCGTGCCCTGCAACATGTGGTCGCCAAGAACCCGGGCTTCGACACGTCCTCCTACAACTTCTATGACCTCGTGGAAGGTGAGGAGGTTGTCCCCGAGGGGTTGATCGGCCCCGAGGGGGAGACGGAACCCGTCGAGGACCCGTGGAAGGCCGCGGCCGAGGAGGAGAAGGAGGACGACTCCGAGGAGGAGAGCTGGAGCGAAGGAGGTGGCGGAGGCGAGGGCAAGGACAAGGCCGAGGGGTCGACGGACCCGAACGACAAAAAGGTCGACCCCTGACTCGGTTGTCTTCTTTTATCTCTTTTTTTTTTTGTTTTTGTAAGCCTAACTGCGGACTGGCCACCGCTGCTGTAGAACTCTTCGAATTTTGAATGAAAAAATGTTTTGTTTGGCCAAAATTTGCCCAAGTGTCGAGTCTCGGACTTAGTGTTTGTTTTGGCGTAACTTTCTCCAAGTGTTGGGCCTCGGATTTATCTCTGCATTTCAGGTGAGATTCGGTCCGATCACGGAGGCTGAATACCTTCGGCAGGAGCTGGTGAAAACGAAGGACGAGCTCTCTCAGAGCCGGTATAAGCGATATCTCCTGCTCGGCAGGCTGGAGGATACGAAGGCGGCTCTGCGGAGGTATGGTCGCGAGCTGTACCAGTACCGGAAGCGCTCTTCAGCTCCCCGTCCCGAAGGCGAAGTCGAGAACCTCCGTAGAGAGCTTACTGCCGCCGAGCAGAAGAATGACGACCTTTTGGCCGAGGTCCAATACTTGGAGCTAGCGGAAAAAGAACGTTCGGCGGAGAGGGAGAAGCTGGCTTCCGAACTGGAGAAAGCGTCAACCGAGCGCAAGAGGTTATCGGCCGAAGTCGATAGGCTCAGAAGGATCACAATAGATAGGGGGATTGAAGTGACCCACTACCGACGGCTCGCGACTGATAATGCCAATGCCTCGGGCTCGTTGACAGCCACTCGACCGAAGAAGTTGGCGAAGGACGACGTCTTGAGGGATAGGATTATCGAACTGGAGGAAGAGATCGCGTCGCTCAAGCCAGCACCGGTCAGGGCTAACGTTCGCAGCACTTCGTGCACTCGCGAAGAGAGCGAGAGGGGGATTACGTTTCACGAACTTGCGATGCGCTCGCCGTTGACCAGGGGGAGTCCAGCCGACGCTCAGAGTAGCGCGGTAGCCTCGTCGAGCGGGGCTTCGGCCGGCGTCGCCATTAGAGCTAGCAGCGAAGGGGGGTCGCGCTTCGTTGGTTTAGGGTCGGGCTCGGAGGGCAGACCTCGCCGTCCTCGTGTTTCCCTAAACCGAAGCATTCCCCTTCCGAAGAGGCTCTGATTCTGTTGTTTTTCTATTTTTGTTGATTGTTGTAACAACTTAGTTATGGGGTCGGTCGACCGTCTGTAACACCATTATGTCTGAATGCAAATAGTCTCTACTAAAAAATTTTCAAGTGTTAGACTCCGGCAGTGTATTGAAACCGTGTTATTTGCTTTCCCTTCTTTTCAGCTCGTTGTGACGATCCATGGCTCGGACTCTGAACGTTCGAATGATGACTCTGAATCCGAGGCCACCTCTGGAACAGTGGTTCTGAGCCCTAGGAGCGCCGATATGAAGTTACGCCGAGCCGAGAGTGAGTGGGACCACCTTTCGTTGGTCCTCAGTCTCCGGGAAGCCGAGATCCAACGCTTGGAGAATAAGATCGCCGAGCTGAGCCTCGCAGGGGAGGATGAAGACTCGCAGACCGCATTCAGCAACGCTCTTCGGGTCAAAAGCATTCGGCACATTCAGTCGAAGATCGTTGCCGAGCGGGATGACCTGCTCTCAGAGATGGGGCATCTGCGTGGTGTGATGGCGAGGCTCCGGGGGGAGAAGGAGGAGCTGTCAGCCGAGGAGTACGATCAGTTTAGTGAGGATGTTTTTATATGAGAGACAAGTTTAGTGGGTCGGGCATTGTGTGTTTTGTTTGCCGACACGTTGTAAACGGAATGTTTTGTATTATGCGCCGACAATTAATAAAATTCCCTTTCGTTGCTTTGCATGTTTGTCTTTGCTTGTAACCGTATCGGTCGTGCCAAGATCTTTGAACCGAGCGCGCCTGTTTGGCCGAATGGATCTCCAGGGGTGCGGCTCTTTGTCATTTAGTGGATCTGACACGGTACGGCAAGGCTCTGTACCCAAGAAAGCGTTATTTTGTTGCTTAGAGTAGGTGGTGAAATCTGAGCCGTCGAACGTAGGCGCGAATCTCGAGGCAGCTCAGTCCCCAAGAAAACGTTATCTTGTCGTTTTGCGCAGGTGGCTTGATCTGAGCCGTCTGATCGAGATCACGTACGAAAGTTGAGGGGAAAGTGTGTTTTCCCCGTTTACACGCTCGGGAAGCCACTTGCTCGGAAGCCGACCGAATTTGTGGGTTTTCGATCTTCGGCTAGTAGTTAGGAGAGTTCGGACTTTTGTGTTCGAGCGAAGGTCCGGCATCGACCCACCGGAGTGTTTTAGATGGACTAGGAACCAAGTGTTGGACCCCGGGACCATCGCTGGAGCTCGACGGGTGTGGGAGCAATTCCGAACGGCGATCTACCCCAGGTTCGTCCGGAGACGAGCCGAGGAGGTAAAGTCGAGCCGAGTGTTGGACTCCGAACCATCGGTATAGTTCAACGGCTGTGGGAGCAATTCCGAACGGCGATCTACCCCTGGTTCGTCCGGAGACGAGCCGAGGAGGTAAAGTCGAGCCGAGTGTTGGACTCCGAACCATCGGTATAGTTCAACGGCTGTGGGAGCAATTCCGAACGGCGATCTACCCCTGGTTCGTCCGGAGACGAGCCGAGGAGGTAAAGTCGGGCCGAGTGTTGGACTCCGAACCATCGGTATAGTTCAACGGCTGTGGGAGCAATTCCGAACGGCGATCTACCCCTGGTTCGTCCGGAGACGAGCCGAGGAGGTAAAGTCGAGCCGAGTGTTGGACTCCGAACCATCGGTATAGTTCAACGGCTGTGGGAGCAATTCCGAACGGCGATCTACCCCTGGTTCGTCCGGAGACGAGCCGAGAAGGTAAAGTCGAGCCGAGTGCTGGACTCCAAACCATTGGTTTAAATAAGAGGGGAGAGAAGCATGCAAATTCACAAACATAATAGAACTTTTCTTTATTGATGTTTGACGGCGAACCGTTTTACATAGTACAATTCATGGGACAGGTTACAAGTTAGAGGAGAGGAATGGTTCGACACCTCGGATTACTCAGGGAGGCGCCAGAGCGCTGCCTTGGTATTTCAGGAGGTGGTCGTCATTCCAGGTCCTCGGAAGCTCTCTGCCATCCATGTCTTCAAGTCGGTATGCCCCAGGCCGAACAACTTTTGTGATCCGGTACGGCCCTTCCCAATTCGGAGCTAACTTGCTTTTCTGACTGGGGAGGGATATGGCTAGCTTTCTCAGTACTAAGTCTCCTTGCTTAAGGTTGGCGGGTCGGACCTTCTTGTTGTATGCTAGCTCGATCCTCCTTCTGTAATTCTGTTGCCGAATCGATGCCCTTTCCCTGAGTTCATCTATCAGGTCCAAGTTTCCTCTGAGGTCCCTGGCATTTTGCGCTTCGTCATAGGCTATGAGCCGAGGGGAAGGTATTCCGACCTCGAGGGGTATCACGGCCTCGGCCCCATAAGTAAGGTTGAAAGGGGATTCCCCGGTGGGCGTCCGCTTGCTTGTGCGGTAGCTCCACAACACATTGGGGAGTTGATCGACCCACAAACCTTTGGAGCACTTGTCCAACCGTTTCTTGATGCCTGCGAGGATCTGCTTATTAGCGTTCTCGGCCTGTCCGTTCGACTGAGGGTGTGAGATGGACGAGAAGCGCTGTTGAATGACGAGGTCGTCGCATAGGGCTCGGAACGCTGTGCCAGTGAACTGAGTCCCGTTGTCCGTCACGAGGACGCGGGGGACACCGAATCTGCATATGATGCTCTTCCAGAAAAACTGCACTACTTTGTTCTCGGTTATAGTGGCGAGGGGCTCGGCCTCGACCCACTTCGAGAAGTAGTCGATGGCTACGACTAAGAACCTGAGCTGACCCGGAGCTGGAGGGAAAGGCCCTAGTAAGTCCATTCCCCACATCGCGAAGGGGATAGGGCTCGATAGGGAGGTGAGGTTGGCCTGGGGGAGATGTCGGATGTTGGAGTGTCTCTGGCAGGTGCTGCATTGCCGAACATGTCGCTCGGCATCTTGAAGAAGGGTCGGCCAGAAGTACCCGTAGTTCAAAGCTTTCCGGGCCAAAGTCCTGAATCCGGAGTGCGCCCCTCCGATGCCCTCATGAAGCTCCTGCAGGGCATATTCGGCCTGTTCCGGAGAGAGGCACCTTAGATAAGGTCGGCCATCTATTTGAGAGAAAGAGCGTTTGTATAAGACGCCCTCGATTAAGACATAGCGCTCGGCCCGAGTTCTGACTCGGCGTGCTTCTTTGGGATCTGAGGGCAGAACTCCATCCCTTAAGAATTCTACCAGTGGCTTCATCCAATCGTCCTGCAGCATGACCGGCAATGACTCCACCGAGCTAGGTGTCTCGTCTTCGATGCTCGGTTTAGAGAGGACTTCAATCAGTACGGTCTGTTCGAGACCTTGTAGAGAAGACGAGGCCAACTTGGAGAGAGCGTCAGCTTGTGAGTTCTCCTCTCGGGGGACCCGTTGGATGATGGCTTCTTCGAACCAGCCCATGAGGTCCCAGACTTTGGCGAGGTACTTAACCATTCGCTCGTCCCTGGCCTCATATTTGCCCAAGACCTGGTTCACGACTAGTTGGGAGTCACTGTGAATCCGAAGGCGCTGCGCCCCAGCACTTCGTGCGAGTCCGAGACCGGCTATGAGAGCCTCATACTCCGCCTCGTTGTTCAAGGCCTTGAAGTCCATGCGGATCGCATACTGCAGGACGAAGTTGTCAGGGCCGTTTAGGATAATGCCGGTGCCGCTTCCTTCACTGCAAGAGGATCCGTCCACGAAGACTATCCAAATGGGGGGCCCATTTGGGACATGGCCGACCTCAGGGATGGTGGACTCTACAATGAAGTCGGCGAGAGCCTGTGCCTTAATTGCCGTCCGAGGCTGATAGGAGATGTCATGCTGACTTAGCTCTATGGACCACTTCATCAGCCGGCCCGAGGTTTCGGGCTTGTGGAGGACTTGCTTGAGGGGTTGATCGGTGAGGACGACGACTGAGTGAGATTGGAAGTAGGGCCGAAGCTTTCTTGCTGCCATGACCAGAGCGTAGGCTATCTTCTCTATCCTCGGATAGCGGAGCTCGGCATCCCGAAGCACCTTGCTCACGTAGTAAATGGGCCTTTGGGTCCGGTCCTCTTCTCTTACCAAGACTGCGCTCAAGGTCTGCTCGGAAGCGACCAAGTAGATGAAGAGGGGTTCGCCCGGGACTGGTTTACTGAGCAGAGGGGGGTTCACGAGATAGGCTTTCAGCTGGTCGAACGATTCTTGCTGTGCTTGGCCCCATTCAAATCCTTTAGCCCCCCGGAGTGCTTTGAAGAAGGGGAGGCACTTTTCCCCTGACTTGGAGAGGAACCGACCGATGGCTGCGAGCCGACCGGTGAGCTTCTGCACCTCCTTGACGTTCCGAGGCGGGGCCATGTCTAATATGGCTTTAATCTTTTCGGGGTTAGCTTCAATTCCCTGCTGGCTCACCATGAAACCGAGGAACTTGCCAGAGGAGACACCGAACACACACTTGTTCGGGTTTAGCCGCATGTTGTACTTCCTCAACATGCCGAAGGCCTCCTGGAGGTCGGTTACGTGGTCAGCGCCGCGGATGCTCTTGACGAGCATGTCATCAACGTACACCTCCATGTTCCGGCCGATCTGGTGCTGGAAAACCTTATTGACGAGGCGCTGGTAGGTGGCGCCTGCGTTCTTCAAACCGAACGGCATTACTCGGTAGCAGTAGAGGCCTTGGTCGGTGACGAAGGAGGTCTTCGGGATGTCCCGAGGGAACATCCGGATTTGATTGTACCCCGAGAAGGCATCCATGAAGCTGAGGAGCTCATGGCCCGAGGTGGCGTCGATAAGGGTGTCGATGTTCGGGAGAGGGAAGGAATCCTTCGGACACGCCTTGTTGAGGTCGGTGAAGTCGATGCATATCCTCCACGAGCCATTGGACTTCTTGACCATTACGACGTTCGACAGCCACTCGGGATAATTTACTTCTTGGATGAACTTGGCCTTCAGCAACTTACCCACTTCCTCCTTGATTGCCTGCTGTCGCTCGGGAGCGAACTTTCGCCTCTTCTGCTGAACCGGTTTGCATCCCGGTTCGACGCTTAGGTGGTGGACGAGCAAGTCCTCGGAGATGCCGGGCATATCCGCGGCCGACCAAGCAAATAGGTCGCGGTTATCCCGGATGCACCTTACCAAGTCGGAGAACAGCACGGTCGGCAAGGACTTGCTGACGAGGAATTTTCGGCTCGGATCCTTGTCGGAGAAGAGTACTTCTTCTAGCTCGTCCGCCGGCTCGGACGTTGGACGGGCCTTCGGCTCGGGGATCTCTAGTGTCTCGAGCGAGAGCACTGGTCCCCCGGTGGAAGTCATGTAGCACTTCCGAGCTGTTTCCTGGCTTCCCCTGACTTCCCCTACTCCCGAGCGAGTGGGGAATTTCATCTTCAAGTGGTATGCCGAGGGGACAGCCTCCAGAGCAGTTAGGCCGGGACGGCCTAGGATGACATTGTATGCCGCCGGGACGTCGACGACCATGAAGTCCATCGGCTCTGTCCGGGTAGTAGGGGTGCTTCCCGCAGTAACGTCTAGGGTTATCACCCCTTCGACGGTCACCGGGACCCCCGTGAACCCGTGGAGAGTGTAACCGGCCGGCTTGAGACGGTCTCGGGCCAGCTGCAGTCCTTGGAAGGCCGAGAGGAATAGGATGTTGACCGAACTCCCATTGTCCACCAAGACCCTCTGTACCTTGAAGTTGGCCATGCGGAGGTCGATGACAAGGGCATCGCAATGGGGGGTTCGGACTCCTTTGAGGTCGGCATCGGAGAAAGACACAGGGACGCCGAGACCCTTCGGGGGAGGGGCACTGTGGACCGAGTTGACTTCCCGGACGAAGGCCTTTCGGGAGGAATTAGAGGAGCCCCCCATTGGGCCTCCGTGGATCAGGTGCAAAACCCGTTCTTCTTCGAACTCGGGTGTCTCCTCGCGCCGCTCGGAGCGCTTGTTAGCCCCCCGAGGGGGAGGTGAGTTCCGATCTGTTCGATCGTTAGCTTTCACGAACTTGGCCAACTGCCCCCTCCGAATGAGTGCTTCGATCTCATCTCTCAGAGCTCGGCAGTCGTTCGTGTCGTGCCCATGGTCTCGGTGGTAGCGACACCACTTATCTTTGTTCCTCCTCTTCGCCTGAGTGTGCATCCTCGGGGCTGGAGGGATGATTCTCCTTCTCTACCTCCATGAGGATAGTAGAGACATTAGTGGTGAGGGGAGTGAACTTCTCGAACCTGGGGGGAGGGCGGCACTGACCGCCCATGTCCTTCTGAGCTTTCTTGGACCCTTCTTCTCCCGTCGCCTTCCTTTTTGACCCCGCGGCGGTGCCCCCAAAGCTCGGAAGGGCCTCGGCCTCCTCCGCCCGGATGTACTTTTCGCACCTCAGGAGGAGGTCGGCGAAGTCATGCGGGGGCTTCTTGGCCAGGGATGATCGGAGGTTGGCGTTAAGGACATTCGACTGGAACGCCACGGTAGCCACGGACTGGTCCAAGGAAGCAATTGACCTGACTTCCGCGGTAAACCTTTTCACATAGTCCCGTAACTTTTCTTGCTTCTCCTGCCGCAGGTTCAGCAAGGAAAGACTCGTCTTCTCGGCTCGTCGGCTACTCACGAAGTGAGTAATGAACAGTGTCTCAAACTGTTCGAATGAGAAGATGGACGAGGGGGCGAGCCTAGAATACCATTCCCGAGCTGATCCCCGGAGGGTGGCAGGGAAGGTCCTGCAGAGCACTGCGTCGGAAGCTTGATGGATCAACATCAGGGTCTTGAAGCTCTCGACGTGGTCGACTGGGTCGGACTCCCCAGAGTAGGTTTCAAACTGTGGCGGTTTGAAGTTCCTCGGTATATGGGCCTCCATGATCGACCGCAAGAATGGGGGTCGGCTGGGACGGAAGGTTCCGGCTCGGGACTCTTCCTCCCTGTCCATGCGGCCGATGCGCCTCTCCACCTCATGGATACGGCGGATGAGGGCGTCGTCCCTCCGCTGGTAGTCGTACGACCCTCCGGACTCCTCTTCGTAGGAAGGGGAGCGTGGACTGCGGCGCCGGTACTCCTGGGAGCGTCGAGGACTCTGTTGCCGCTGCTGTCGGCTGGGAGCCCGGGAAGGACTCCGGGTTCGGCGCCGGGGACTGGGGTCCCTGGGGGGCGTCGGAACCCTCTGAGCATTTTGGGCGTTCTGTCGGAGATTGAGGGCCTGTAGAACAGTCTCTTGGAACTGGAGGAACTCGGCTCGGCTGATGGGCATGTCTCGGTCCCTCGGATGACGCCGATCCCTGGGGGACCGGGATCTCCTCCTTCGGCGCTCGGGGGACGCCGCTCGGCCTCTGCGTTCTGGGGACCTTCTGCCGTCCCGACGACGTGGCGACCGCTCACCTTGACGCTGGCGGGAGGCTCCCTCTCGGGCCTGCCTCTCGTCAAGGTGGGTACGGAGGTCGTCGTCCTTATGGCGGTTTTGGAGTGTGATGTGGAGGTCAGGGTGATGAGAAGCCATCGAGTCCGAGGACCCATTATGGACCGAGACGTGGCCCGGATTGAGGGGCTGCTTCTCCTTCCGACCGTTATGACCGGACGGACCATTGTTGGGCTGCTGCTGAGGAGGAGGAGGAGGTGGGACCTGCTGGGTCAGCGGAGGGAGGTTGGATTGAAGGATAGGGTTGACCGGAGCTTCATTTGTCGGGTCGGTGGGGTTGCCCCCACGGTTCGACCCTCTGGATCTGTTCTTCTTCGGCGGCATGGCTGCTGATGTCGACGGAGAATGGGCTGAGACTGTTCGTGTGGTGTTCCCACAGACGGCGCCAATCTGTTACCGCTGATTTCGGTGTGGGGGTAAACAGATAGAATTTGTGGATCCGAGGAAAACCTGAACAGCTGACTCGGCCTTCTTGCTCCCGTTGCTACCTGCAGGAAAGTGCGAGACACCGGGGTTGATTCCGGCGACGCACCCTCCGACGCTCTTGTCAGTAATCAGTAAGAGATTAAGAAAGAGCTTAAGTGGTGAAAAAGTGATTAACCTGGTCTTGGTGGTAGAGGGGTTGTATTTATAGTCGCCTCTGGAATGATCAGGATCCTGATTTCCTGGCTAACATTTAGGAGCAAAATCCTCCTATTCTGTTTTAGGAAAGTAGGCCTTGATTCCCTGGTGAGAGCAAATCAAGCTTATTGATTCGATCTAATCAAATCAGTGGCCTGATTCTCCCTTGGTGGACTGGGCTTGTATCGGGTCGGGACCCGCGCCCAGTTGGAGTGGATCTATTCGCGGGCGGTTGGTTTCATGAGGAGGAGACCCAATACCCGTTTTGGATCCATCTGTATGTGAAATTACCTTTTTACCCCCGTGCTTCAAGGTTCGTGCTCGATCTGAACGGTCCCGATTTAACCCCAATTTTAGCCATATCAATAGTCACATCTCAAAATCACATCTCAACATTCTTTTATTTCAATAATGCCGGTAATGAGGGTTTCACTAACTCTAAATCTCAGTTTTTCATGTCTAAGCATCATAGGTATTCGTACCCTCAATAATCAAGTCTTAAGCTCATCATAATTCCATCTTCAATTCATTCACAAAATCATATTTTTGCCACTATTCATGATCTATTCGATCAATTTCAACCACAAGTTCACTACATGAATTTGTTGTAATAAAGACTAAATTATCAATACTTCAATTCACAAGGAATTTCTTAAACATGATACAATTGTGATTATTCTTAAAAGATCGAATTACAAAAATGCTACTTTTCATCACATGGTTCTATTCTCAAAATCTTTTATTTCTTTTTACACTTCAAAAAATATACAAAACTATCTCTTAGTATCTCCATTTCATTTTTATATTAAAACTAGACTTGTATCCTAAGATTTCTTTTATTTAAATCTTAATATATGAAAAAGGAGTAAAAAAATCAAGAAGCTCAGGTTTCGAACCCAGCCGCTCTGGTCAACCCGGCCAAAGCCTAAAGCCGAACCACTTAACCAATAAGTCCATTGGACTTTGATGTCATGGTCCTAAGCCGAAAGCTTTATGTATTGATTCTGGGTTTCGGAAATCATTCAAAAGAAATAAAATAAATGTGACTATCCAGTTTTAAACCCATGATCTCTCATAAGAGATGTCCTCTAGCTAACTAGTAAGTCCAAATGTATTTTCTGTTTAGAAAAGTACAAATGTTATTTTTGTTCAACTATCCATAAAGTATGTCTTTTTCCATTAAATGTGTTTATTCAAAGATCAATTCTTTCAAAGAAATTTCGGAATAATTCTTTCCTTGATATCAGATAAAAAGATAGTAACTAATAAAATTTTCAATTCATTAAAAATACTATTTTCCACTTATTTGAAGAAATTCCTTTTTCTTATCTTTTTTTTGCAAATCTTAGATTTTTCTTTAAGAACTAATTTCTACCAAAGAAGGGAAAAACTAGTACCCATGCCTATTTGGTCATAATCTCATTTCGACATAAATTATATTTTATAATGAAAATACAATATGCTTTTTCATGCAATAGTTCCCATTCTTTTAGAAATAGAACCTACATATGTCGACACATTATAAACTAACGAAATTTCATTCTTTCTTCTTTCTTATAAATCTAATGTGGTCAACAATATTATACAAACTTTTACAACTTACCAACATGGTTTATACAAGAATTTCATTTCTTTCATTAGCATGCATTTGTCATAATAAAACTACTTTTGCATCTATTATACTCGCATGATTCTCATTTGTTGATTTCACATCGAATTTATTTCCATATATTAACACTATTGTAAGCACAAGACTAAGCACACAAATTAGCATGGTTCAACAATCAAGTAATTCTTTAGTTAGCATGGTATAATTCCTTTTTCTACGTAATCACATCAACCACAACATCACCTTATACTAACATGAATTTTATCTATTCATATCAAGATTCTTCTCATACTACTCATTTTTAGCATGTATCATTCTACATGAAAAAAATTAGGAGATCACCCACTAATACGATATTGATCTATTTACTAACATAACATTTTTTCATTACAACCAATACATAGATTTGTTGTAATTTATCATATAAAAATATAGCACTCATTTACTATCACTATCATGCAAGGTTCTAAAATTAGAAAACATGAGAATACCCACCTTATAGAAGCTTGAACAAAATGAAAAGGAAGAATGTGGCACTACTTCTAGCTCCAAGATGACTCCTAGCAATGGCTTCCTTCTCCTAGCAAGCTCCTTCTCCAAAGTAAAAGAACTCTCACCCTCTTTCTTTTTCTTTCTTACTTTCTTTTCTTTCTCTTTTGGTTTTTGTTTTAATTTTGGTGTGAAGAAAAGAGAAGAGAATGGTGTGCTATTTATAGGTCTAGGTTAGGGTCTCATTTGCATAATCCTTCATCCTATTAACTCTCCATTTAACAACTTTCTTCTCTCTCTCTCTCTTATGCATGAACCCCCCCCCCCCCCCCCCAGTACAAGAATCCATCTTGGTACATTTGTGTGCTTATGCACATGTACATACAACTAGGTACAATTTGTTATGTTTCTAAATGTATACTAACACTAGTAACTTGTCATATGTTAGTGCCTAATCAACTAAAAAAATGTGATTTTATTAGTAGGCTAGCTTAATGGGCTCAACAATTAATTAATTAAGTTTAATTACCTAGTGGGCTCCTCCCTAATGGGCTAGATTTTATTTTAGATCCATGGATAAAAAAAGATTAATTAATCTTATGCATGCAAACCAAAATAAACAATGAGAAATAAAATTTAGAATAAAAAAATAGCACGTGCATCATACGTGCAAAAATTAAAAATGCAATTTAATCAAAATAGGAAAAAATAAATTTTTATTTTATAAAAAGAGTTTGAACACGTAAAATAAATAATCAATACACATATAAATATCACACTTAGTGATGGAAAAATACGCAATTGATGCGTGCATCGAAAACACATAAAAACACGTAAAATACAGAGGTTGAAATATTATATTTTAGTCGACTGACGAAAATGCACAAATAGTTAGAAATCAAAATACGTAATGAAAACACATTACAAAATACACGTGCGTAACACACGAGGGCAAAATTGTAATTTCCAAATTTGCGAGGTGTTACAGTCTGCATTTACACTGAAGGCATTCATGGCCTTGTTGCAGTTACAGTCTCTAATCCTGGCCCTATAAATAAACCCCCCTCTCACCTTCTTCCCTGCACCAAATCCCGTCTCTTCCTCTTTGTTCTGTTCTGTTAGTAAGTTAACTCGGTGATAGAGTTCTGATGCTGGCAGTTCAAGAATGTTACGTGGTGTCTACATGAACACTCTCCGTCGTTGCATCCTAGGAGACAGAAACTTCAACTAAATCCAGCACCCGGATGAGGCTAAAACTGTTTAAGAAGATTGTGCTACCCATGCCTCGATGCTCCTCTGCTTTAATAATCATCTGGTTTGTAATTTAATTATTTCCATTTTCATTTCATTTCATTGGTTTTATTACTCTCATCCTTCTCTGATTTTTGTGCCTCTCAATCATTTGGATTTATGCCAAACATTTTGTAACAAAAGTTGTAACAAAGATAATAAATTACTCAAAGTTGGTTTTATTGTAAACAAGTTTTTGTAACAATCTTGAAACAACTTTAGCCTAATCTCGTTGGATTTATTTCTTTTGATTCTGAGGCACTTCTTTTCTTTTTCTTTAATCTGGAAAACTTACACTCATGTTGTGTACTTTTCAGAATTGAAATGACTAATGCATCGGAGAATGCTGTTGTGTATGAAACGATTCGTGTCGGTTGTTGATACGACACAAGTACCGAATGCTGCTATGGCACGAGTGCCAATGCCAACCATTCTACCTGTCTCAGTCTCCCATGGGGAGAAACCTAAGAAGTTCAACGGGTAGAATTTCAAAAGGTGGCAACAAAAAATGATGTTCTATTTGACCACCTTGAATCTTTCAAGATTCTTGAAAAAAGAAGCTCCAAACCATAAAAAAGATAAGCAAGATAACCAAGTCATCGCCACTGTGGATGCTTGGAAAAATGCTGATTACTTTTGTAGGAATTACATAATGAACAAATTTGCTGATTCTTTGTATAATGTATACATTGACAACAGAACTGCTAAAAAACTTTGGGAACCACTAGACCATAAGTATAAAACTGAGGATGCCGGTACAAAAAAATTCATAGTGGGCTGCTTCCTAGACTATAAAATGGTAGATTCTAAAATAGTGATTAGTCAAGTTCAAGAAATACAACTGATCTTGCATGAGATTTGTGCTGAATGTATGAACTTAAGTGAAAGTTTCCAAGTTGCATGTATAATTGAAAATTTGCCACAAGGTTGGAAAGACTTTAAGAATTACCTAAAGCATAAGCAAAAAGAGAAGGACATTGAAGATCTCATTGTCAGGCTTCGTATTGAAGAAGACAATAGAGGATCTGAAAAGGCCGGATTCATCAGTCATGCGGCCAAGGAGAATGTACTGGAACATAAACAATGTTCCAACAAGCACAACAACAAGGGTCTCAGGTTAGGGCCTAAGGGAGGAATCTCCAAGAAGCCAAAGTTTCAAGGCAAGTGTTTCAATTGTGATAAGATAGATCACAAGTCTACTGATTGCAGACTACCCAAGAAGAACAGGAATAGAGAAGCACATATTGTTGAAGGCATTGCTCAAGATGTTTATGTTATCAACCTCTCAGCTGTGGTCTTGAAGGTGAACATGATGGTTCAAACCCAAGGAATGGTGGATTGACACTGGAGCTACTCGACACGTGTGCTCCAACAGAAGTATGTTCTCCACTTGCAAACCATTAGAGAATGGGGAGAAGATGTTTATGGGGAACTCGGCTACTTCAGAAATTAAAGGCCAATGCAAGGTGATCTTGAAGATGACTCTGCAAAGGAACTGACTCTGAAGAACTGAGCCATTTTTTGCTACAGTTTTGATTTTTTCTTTTGTAAACGACTGAAATAATTGCTGAAACAGTTTTGTCTGCCATTTCAGTGCAGTATTAAACATTTTGTTTGCCGTTACAGTGTATGCATTCAATTGATTTTCTACAATTACACTGAAGTCATTCAAAGGTATTGACTGTTGTCTACTGTGACAGTGTACGCATTCAATAGATTGTCTGCAGTTACACTGAAGGCATTCATGGCCTTGTCTGCCGTTACAGTCTCTAAACTTGGCCCTATTAAATAGACCCCCCCTCACTTTCTTCCCTGCACAAAATTCTGTCTCTTCCTCTCTGTTCTATTCCGTTCGTAAGTTAATTTGGTGATAGAGTTCTTACGCTGGCAGTTCAAGAATGCTATGTGGTTTCTGTGTTAACACTCTCTGTCGTTGCATACTAGGAGATAGAAGCCTCAGCTAGATCCATTACCCGAATGAGGCTGAAACTGTTTCAAGGAGATTGTGCTACACAAGCCTCGACGCTCCTCTGCTTTAATAATCATCTGGTTTGTAATTCATTTCATTGGTTTTATTACTCTCCTCCTTCTCTAGTTTTCGTGCCTCTCAATCATTTGGATTTATGCCAAACATTTTGTAACCAAAGTTGTAACAAAGAGAATAAATTTCATAAAGTTGGTTTTATTGTAAACAAGTTTTTGTAACAATCTTGAAATAGTTTTTGCCTCATCTTTTGCCTCATCCCGTTGGATTTATTTCTTTTGATTCTGAGGTACTTCTTTTTTTTTCTTTAATCTGGAAAACTTACACTCGTGTTGTGTACTTTTCAGAATCAAAATGACTAATGCATCGGAGAATGTTGTTGTGTCTGGAATGATCAAAGTGCTGGTTACTGTTACGATACAAGTACCGAATGCTGCTATGGCACAAGTGCCAATGCCAACAGGCAGAATTTCAAAAGGTGGCAACATAAAATGATGTTCTTTTTTACTACCTTGAATCTTGCAAAATTCTTGAACAAAGAAGCTCCCAAATCTTAAAAAAGATGAGCAAGATAACCAAGTCATCGCCGCTGTGGATGCTTGAAAAAATGCTGATTACTTATATAGGAATTACATAATGAAAAGATTAGCCGATTCATTGTATAATGTATACATTGACAAAAGAACTGCTAAAGAACTTTGGAAATCACTAGACCATATGTATAAAACTGAGGATGTCGGGTCCAAGAAATTCATAGTGGGCCGCTTCCTAGACTATAAAATGGTAGATTCGAAAACAATGATTAGGCAAGTTCAAGAAATACAACTGACCTTGCATGAGATTCATGTTGAAGGTATGAACTTAAGTAGAAGTTTCCAAGTTGCATGTATAATTGAAAATTTGCCACTAGGTTGGAAAGACATTAAGAATTACCTAAAGCTTAAGCGAAAAGAGATTGCCATTGAAGATCTCATTGTCAGGCTTCGTATTAAAGAAGAAAATAGAGGATCTGAAAAGTTCGGAGTCATCAGACATGCGGCCAAGGAAAATGTAGTGGAACATAAACAACATTTCAACAAGCACAACAACAAGTGTCCCAAGTTGGGGCCTAACGGAGGAATCTCCAAGAAGCCAAAGTTTCAAGGCAACTGTTTCAATTGTGACAAGATGAGTCACAAGTCAACTGATTGCATACTACCCAAGAAGAATAAGAACAGAGAAGCACATATTGTTGAAGACATTGCTCAAGACATTTCTAATATCAACCTCTCATCTGTGGTCTCGAAGGTGAACATGATGGTTCAAACCCAAGGAATGGTGAATTGACACTGGAGCTACTTGACATGTGTGCTCCAATAGAAGTATGTTCTCCACTTTCAAACTATTAGAGAATGGGGAGAAGATGTTTATGGGGAACTCGGCTACTTCAAAAATCAAGGGCCAAGGCAAGGTGATCTTGAAGATGACTTCTGCAAAGGAACTGACTCTGAACAATGTTGCATATGTTCCTGAAATTCGTAAGAATCTGGTAACTGGTTCGTTGCTTAATAATCACAGATTTCGGTTAGTGTTTGAGTCAAACAAATTTGTTTTGTCAAAGAGTAGAATGTTTGTTGGTAGAGAATATGTGTAACACCCCGAATTCCAAAATACAGCTGAATTCGAGTTCCACATGATCTTTACACTTCTTTCGTACAATTTTACAAGGAAATAAAAACTTTTCTTTTATCAGAGTTACATTACACTTGTACATTATCACAGCAGAAGCAACTTTACAATAAATTACAAGAAACAACATTTAAAACAGTCTTGCGCAGCATGTATACTTCAACTATCAGGCATTTTTACCCTACATATAAATTGTGGGCGCATCAGTTCATTCAACTGACAAAATATTATACACGACCATCCTCTCGATGCCGGAAACAGTATAATCATTCTTATTTCTTAACAAACCCAAAACTTGTCACAAACCAAGCTAAAGGGACTATCCTATTGATGTTGTGTCGTGAATGTGCACTTAGTCCTTAATGCAATTATTTATATTATAAGATACTAATGCGCACTTGTTCAGAGTCTATGCAGCCCATACTACATAGGTCCGAGGGCAAGCCCTTAACCGTTCTTCATCTTGTAGGGCTTAGTCCCTCGCCATGACTTAATCTACTACTGTAACTACAGTAAGTATCCTAGATGTTTTCTGACCTACAAACTCATGCCTAGGCTCCCTTGAGGGAATCCCAACGCACTGACACATGACTCATCATGCAGGCATCCTTTGGTAATTCAGCTCCTACCATAGACATGACACCACCCACAGTCGTCAAACACCCCACGAGCGACGCCACCTGCACGGTACTCTGGAGCAGTATCCATGCCCTATCATGACTCATCATGGAACATCCTGTGAATACTCTCACGCCGCCAATCCAATAGCCATCATACTCAATGTTTTTCTCTTACTTTCATCACATCTTCACTATGTATCTAATCCTTAGTTTAATTGAATCATGAATAAAATCAACTCTTAGAGTGTAGCACTCCTACTATACCGGTCTTATTCATTTAATTTCACATGACCCAACCTTGGTCTTCTCATTTCAAAATATCATTTCACAATTATTTCATTGCCGGTATAAGGCTTGGCTATACCCTAATTTTCAATTTCAACTCATAATTACAATGTCATGCTCATAAGATCTTTTCATGATTAATCACGGTTCATGTTTCAAAAGCATGGTATTCATGTATTCATAATCACAATCAATAATTCAATTTCACGAGCAATCCACATGCAAGAGTCAATTTCAATAAATAGTCACCAATAATTCATGTATTCCACACATGTATTATTCACATTTCAAAATCTTACTACAACACATTTTATAATTCCATTTAATCACACGAGTCACAACCTTCGAAAAATCCATGTTTTCTAACGGGAAATTTTCATTTATTTTTTTTTTTGTTTAAAAGTGTAATTTAATTTCAAAATTGAGTCCTTTCTTGCAAAACCCCAATTTCTTATTCACACTTCATCAAAAGTTGTATAAATATTTCCCATAAAGTTCTAATAATTTTTCGGTAATTAATCCATAATTTTTTTGATTTTTATTCTATTTAAAAATCCAATTTAATTCAAAATTTAAAATAAAAGCATTTTTTTTCTAAACTCAGAACCCCACCAAGATTCGAACCCACAACCAACGGTGAAACAGACAGCACACAAGACCAACGCGCCACAGCCGCAAGTCGATATAACTAAGGGTTATAATCCCTATGTGTTCAGTTTCGGTGATTTGGGTTTTTTAACAAAAAAAATAAAACACAATCGCTGGATGTCGAACCCGAGACCTCCCCCTTCACTGTAGCAATTGAAGATGTTGCTGACCAGTTGGTCTAACTGGCCAATTCGATTAGAAGGTATTTTAAATAGGTTTTAATCTTATTCTCTGTTCAAAACTATATTTCAAAATTTCTCAAAAACGAAATTTGTCTCTTTTTCTCCTCTTTTGAAAACAAAAAATGTCCAGAATAAAACTACATTTAATTTGACAATAACCATTATTTTTAAAGGTATTTTTTCCTCTTTTAAAACATGTATTTAGCCCAGTTTGCATTTTATGAACACTATTTCGACATTTGAAAACTAATACATAATTGTTCATAAATAAAGACGGTTTCTCACACAAAATTCACTACTATGATGTTTGCTTACACATTGACTACTATGATATTTTTAGAGCACACAGTCAACTTTATAGGTGAGTAAAACTTCCATTTTATTAATTAATCTACACATGATGCATTCGATTATTTTTATGCAAAAGTACATTCTTTTTCGTTTATTCTAACTTTCACATGGTATATATAGCAATGGGGAATTTCATTACATCTATTAACAATCATTTCTATCAATTCATCTTTAACACACTATTCTACTCTAGTATTTTTAATCAGTAAACATGATTCTAACTTCTCACTAGCGAATTTCACATAATTGCAATTTAAGCATAATTAGCATGCATTCTAATGTTTATAAACAATGAGAACATACACTTCCACTTATATTAAATGAGTCTAATCATCACAATAACACACATTCACTAGTTTATCAATTCTACTCTAAATAGGCAACCATGTATTTCATCTCAACTAATTACTTTATAATAACATATTCCATTCATTCCTAACATAATTTCTACTTTAGAAGTCATGAGAAACACCCACCTTTTGAAGAAAACCAATAAGAAATCTCCTAGAGCCTCCTAGAATGTGAGAGAGCGCCTTCTCCTCCTAGATTGCCATGCACGATCTTCTTCTCCTTGCTCCCTTGCCAAAACCGAGAGCTCCAAGTGGTGATGATGGCCGGCCTCTTAGGGTACACACATACACTCACACTCACACACTAATATATATCTCCTATATAATGTTTTCTTCTTTCAATAGATTATTAGTGTAGAATACAAGTAGATAGGAGGGGTATTTATACTAATTTTAGAATAGATTGGAGGGCTAGGATTTGTTGGATGGTTATAGAATGAATGGGTAGGATAGGAGAGGAAGTTGTAGCAACCACCCATGCACAAAGTAACCACCCATGCACACACACCCACACTCCCCATCTCTCCATGCCAAAACTGGCCTTAAAAGAATGTGCATTGCACGTGCCACCTAGTACCCCTATTTAGAAGTTTGTACAATTTTAATTAATCAAAATGTTCACCATTTGTCTCTACATGACAAGTGTGACCATTTAATTGATTTATTAAATTTGTGGGCTTCACAATTCGTGGGCTTAGGCTTGTGGGCCAAGAGAATAAAAATACAGAATTATTAAAGTGGGCTCAACAAATAAAATAGTGTTTTAGGCTTTAGAAATAAGCTTTCAGAAAAATAAAGGAAAGGAAAAATAATTGTTCATCCTAAAAATGAAATTTAATATATATAATAAATAAATAAATATACACATGAAATTTGCACGTGCACAACACGTGAAAATCAATATTTTTATTAAAATGAAAGTTTAGGGTATTACAACTCCCTCTGTAGAATAGTTCCATCCCCGGAACTACATTTAAAGAGTGAGAAAACAAAACACAATAAAAAAATATAATCAATCAAAGAGCTCAGGATGATCCTTCATCATCCTCTCCTCAGATTTCCAAATAGCCTCTTCAACCAACTGGTTTCTTCAGACTACCTTGACCATCGGTATCGTCTTATTTCTCAAGACTTTCTCCCGACAATCAACAATCTCAACTGGAAGCTCAATGTAACTCAGATCTAACTGCAAACTCTCTGGCACTTTGGACAAATGATGACTTGGATCTGGAATGTAACCTCTCAGCATATACACATGAAAGACATTGTTCACCTAAGACAACTCTTCCGGTAACTCAAGCCGGTAAACAGTTTTCCCGATCCTTTTCAATATCTTATACGGGCCTATGAACCTCGGAGCTAATTTTCCACCTTTGCCAAATCGGATCACGCCTTTGTTGGGCGATACCTTTAGAAAGACAAAGTCACCAACCTCAAACTCAAGGTCCCTCCTCAGGTTGTCTGCATAGCTTTTCTGCCTACTCTGAGCTTCCACCAACCTCTTCCTGATCAGATCAATCTTTTTAGAGGTCTGCTGCATGATTTCAGGCCCAAACATCTGATGCTCCCCAACTTCGAACCAACAGATAGGCGTCCTGCACTTCCTGCCATACAAAGCTTCGTACGGCGTCATCCCAATACTAGTCTGAAAACTGTTGTTGTAGGTAAACTCCACCAAAGGTAAATACCTTTCCCAACTGCCTCCAAAGTCTAGTATACAGCACCGAAGCATTTCCTGAAGAATATGGTTGACTCTCTCTGTCTGCCCATCGGTCGGGGATGAAAAGTAGTGCTGAAATCTATCTTGGTACCCAAAGCTGTCTGAAGACTCCTCCAAAAATGCAAAGTAAACCGTGCATCTCGCTCAGACACAATGGTCAACGAAACACCATGAAGTCCGACGATCTCACCAACATACATCTTAGCCAACTTGTCCATCGAAGCAGTAGTTTCACCGCAAAAAAGTTAGAGGACTTGGTTAGTCGATCGACTATGACCCAAATCGCATTATTGCCTTTAGGACTCTTAGGCAAACTCGTGATGAAATCCATACTGATGTTATCCCACTTCCATTCCGAAATAGGTAACGGTTGCAATAGACCTCCGGGTCTCTGATTCTTGGCTTTGACTTGCTGACAAATCTCACACCTCGAGACAAATTCAGCGACATCCCGCTTCAAACCTGACCACCAAAAGTGCTGTTTAATGTCCTTTTACATCTTGGTACTCTCGGGATGTACTGACAAAAGAGTAGTATGTACCTCCTGAAGAATACTTTCTTTCAAGTCTGACTGATCCGAAACACACAGCCTCTCTCCAAACCACAGCACTTCATACCTGATTTGAAATCCGGGCAACTTGCCAGCACCAACCTGCTCCATCATCTTCTAAATCTCTGCATCTTCCTTCTGACTTGCAATAATCCTTCCATTCAGCGTCGGTTGAAGCCTCAACTACGCTAAAGATGATCCCAAGCCTTGCAGAACAACTTCAATACCAGCCCGATCCAACTTCTCTGCCAGCTGTCTTTGAGTTTTAATCAAACTCGCCAGATTGCTCTTGCATCTAAGTGCATCAGCAACAACATTAGCCTTGCCAGGATGATACTTAATCTCCGGACGAATGTCCTCAAGTACCTCCAGCCATCACTTTTGCCTCAGTTCAGATCCTTCTGCTGATAGATGTACTTCAAGCTTTTATGGTCTGTGTACATGTTCAGCTTCTCGCCATACACATAATATATCCATTGCTTTAAGGCGAAGATAATTGCAGCCAACTCTAGATCATGAGATGGATAATTCTTCTTCTGCGGTCTTAGTTGACGAGACCCATAAGAGATCACTTTTCCTTCTTGCATTAAGACACAACCAAGCCCACGATGTGAAGCATCGCTGTAGACATCATATTCAACACCTGCTCTAGGCAAAGCCAAAATGGGTGTAGTAGTCAGTCTTTCTTTCAACTCCTGAAAGTTTGCCTCGCATTGTTCAGTCCACTTAAAGTTTATATTCTTCTTGGTCAGACCAGTGAGCGACACGGCTATCTGAGCATAGCCCTGGATAAATCTCCTGTAATATCCAATTTGCCCAAGAAAACTCCTGATTTCCTTCACTATAGTAGGCCTTCCCCAATCCCTCACTGCCTCTTTCTTCTGAGGATCAGTTGCCACTCCCTCCTTAGAAAGGATGTGACCTAGGAATGCCACTTAAGATTTTCAGAAATTGCACTTGGACAATTTGGCATACAACTCATGCTGCTGAAGCTTCCTCAAAACTGCTGCCAGATGCTCCGTGTGCTCCTCCTCCGGCTTGGAGTACACGAGAATGTCGTCGATAAACACCACGACGAAAGAATCGATGAACGGCCTCAGAACTCTGTTCATCATGTCCATGAAGATTGCAGGTGCATTCGTCACCCCAAACTGCATAACTAAGAATTTGTAATGCTTGTGTCGAGTTCTGAACGCAGTCTTATGCACATCTTCAGCTTTCACTCGAACTTGATGATGTCCTGATCGAAGATCTATTTTGGAGAAAACAGGTGCTCCTTATAGACGATCGAACAAGTCATCAATTCGTAGAATCGGATATTTATTCTGAATAGTGACCTTATTCAGCTTTCGGTAATCGATGCACATCCTCATCAAACCATCCTTCTTCTTTACCAAAAGCACCGACGCTCCCCAAGGTGACGCACTCGGTTGAATAAAGCATTTCTCCAACAGTTCCTCAATCTATCGTTTGATCTCATCCTGCTCCAAAGGCGCCATCATATACGGTGCCTTGGAAATAGGTGCACTCCTTGGCTGAATAGTGATGCTGAAATCCACATCACATGCGGGGGTAACCCAGGTAAATCTTCCATAAACACAGTCGGATAATCCCGAACCACATGAATCTGCTGCACCTCTACAGGAATCCCTCTCTTCTGGCTGATAGCAGCAACTAAATCTGAACATCTCCTCTTCCCTTGGAAAGTGACTTCAGGTCCACCTGGAGCCTTCACTGTTACTGTCTTGGTCTTGCACTCGATGTTCGCACTGTACACCGACATCCAATCAATGCCAATGATAATATCGACTCCTAAAACCTTTAGCTCAATCAGGTCGATCCCAAAAATTCGATCTCCAATCACGATCTTGCATTCAGCATAGTACCGATCAGTGGTTAGAGTCTCCTCTGGCGGAGTAGCTACTGCTAAAACCTTGCCTGGAAATATCTTCAGTTCGACTCCCAGAACTTTAGCAAATTTAGGTGATACAAAAGTATGAGAGGACCCAATATCGAACAAAACAACAGCTTTCTTTCCATTCAAAATAAGTTTTCCTATTACATAACATACACTCGTCATATAACAGTTCACTAATTAACGGAAAAAAGAGACAATAGAAAACATTCCTAAACATCCTCCCTCGTACAAGTGATGACGTGATCTACCTCATCAGCGTCAGCTTCAGTCAAGGCAAATACTCACCCCTGTTGGTACGACTTCTTCCCGGTCTACTGAGTTGGTCCATTGCGGACGACATCCTGCAGTTTGGGACAATGAGACTTGTAGTGGCCTGTCTCTCCACAGTTAAAATAAGTCACTGGAGGTCTCGCCCAAGTATTTTCGGGTCTTCCTGCCACTTGAACAGCGTTCACACTAGTAGGCTTGAACCTTTGAGCCGGTGGCTGTCCCCTGACATTGCCAGCAACTGCGGGCCTCTTCCTCGCATTCCAGTTGTTCCTCCGATTCTGAACAGCGTGGAACTGCTCCATGTCCGCCTCGGTGGCCGCCGCTCGTTTGACCAGCTTATCAAACCTCCTGATACTGAGGGGTATCATCCTGGATCTCAGGCTTGGCCGCAAACCATGCTCGAACTTATGAGCCTTCTTCGCCTCATCCATCACCAATTTGGGAGCATACCTTGAGAGCTGAGTGAATCTTGTCTCATACTCCCTAACTGACATGCCACCCTGCTGCAGCGACAGAAACTCCATGGCCTTCTTATCCTGGACATCTGAGGAAAAATACTGACTACGGAATTCCTCCAAGAATTCCTTCCAGCTAAGAACCAAGCCTCCCATCGTCCGCTTCATCGACTACCACCATATAGCCGCATCCTTCTCGAATTGCAGAGTCGCCAACTTCACCTTGCTACCCTTCGGAGTCTCCAAGACTTCAAAGATGGTCTCTACCTACTGGATCCAATTGTCAGCCGTATCAGGGTTTGACTTCCCCTCAAACACTAGTGGTTTCATCCATTTGAATGATTCCACGAGTTTGATTTCTTCAGGTACTGGATTCACAGGTACCCTTCCTTGATTCTGATTCATGGCAATGGTATTGAGTGTCTGATAGACCCTCGCTAGCTCCGTTTCCAAGTCCAGACCTTTACCATTTCGAGCTCGTCTTCCAGCCATATTCTGATGCAAAAGATCCATTAAATTCGAAGTATAAACATGAACTTCTAAGTCAACTTTTCATTTTATTAAATTTCAAACTTTATACATTCGAATTTAAAACATTTCTGACATCAAAATGAAAGCTTTAGATGATACAATGGTCTAACTCCTACGGTTTCTCTTGGCTTCACGAAGCTCTCCCCATAGTTCCTCCACTTCCTCCTTCAGTACATCGGTCATGTTTTTCCTCTTCTCGAGTTCCCAAACACAATGACTGAGAACTGCAAAATCATCCTTATGCTTCGCCAACTGAGCCTCTAGTTGTCCGACTCTCTCCCGTAGAGTCTCTACCTGCCTCTGAAGAGACACAATGAGATTATCCGGAACTGGTTCCTCTTCGTCAGAAGAATCATCAGATGAATCCGGAGGTGGAGTGATATCTCGGGACTCAGGCCATTCCTCTTCCACTTCTTCAGAATCTTCCTCATCTAAATCAGCTTGCCTGGGGTAGTAATCTTCCTCAATGATGTGCCAATTGTCATCTCCAGCTGGGTCGAAGTGGTCCGCCATCTTAAAGATAGAGAGGAAGAAGCATAAATCATAGAGCAACACAAATGTAAGTGACTTACATTTAAATCTCTAGACCCAACACACACTCTAATGTCCACTTCTAGGGTGTCGTTCCTTATAAACTTGTACTACTTAGAAGCGTAGCTCTAATACCACTCTGTAACACACCGAATTCCAAAAGACAGCTGAATTCGAGTTCCATAGGATCTTTACACTTCTTTCGTACAATTTTACATGGAAATGAAAACTTTTCTTTTATCAGAGTTACATTACACTTGTATATTATCATAGCGGAAGCAACTTTACAAGAAATTACATGAAACAACATTTAAAATAGTCTTGCGCAGCATGTATACTTCAATTGTCAGGCATCTTTACCCTGCATATTAAACTGTGGGCATGTCAGTTCATTCAACTGAAGAAATATTATACACGGCCATCCTCTCTATGCCGGAAACAGTATAACGATTCTCATAGCTTAACAAACTACAAACTTGTCACAAACCAAGCTAAAGAGACTATCCTATTGATGTCGTGTCGTGAATGTGCACTTAGTCCTTAATGCAATTATTTATATTATATGACACTAATGCACACTTGTTCAGAGTCTATGCAGCCCATACTACATAGGTCCGAGGGCAAGCCCTTAACCGTTCTTCACCTTGTAGGGTTCAATCCCTCGCCATGACTTAATCTACTACTATAACTATGGTAAGTATCCTAAATATTTTCTTACCTACGAACTCATGTCTAGGCGTCCTGGAGGGAATCCCAACACACTGACACATGACTCATCATGCAGGCATCCTGTGGGAATTAAGCTCCTACCATAGACATGACACCACTCGCAGTCGTCAAACACCCCACGAGCATCGCCATCAGGACGGTACTCTGGAGCAGTATCCACGCCCTATCATGACTCATCATGGGACATCTTGTGAATACTCTCACGCTGCCAATCCAATGGTCTTCATACTCAATGTTTTCTCTTACTTTCATCACATCTTCACTATGTATCTAATCCTTAGTTTAATTGAATCATGAATAAAATCAAATCTTAGAGTGTAGCACTCCCGCTATACCGGTCTTATTCATTTAATTTCACATGACCCAACCTTGATCTTCTTATTTCAAAATATCATTTCACAATTCTTTCATTGCCGGTATAAGGCTTGGCTATACCCTAATTCTCAATTTCAACTCATAATTACAATGTCATACTCATAAGATCTTTTCATGATTAATCACAGTTCATGTTTCAAAAGCATGGTATTCATGTATTCATAACTCATCACAACCAATAATTCAATTTCTCGAGCAATCCACATGCAAGAGTCAATTTCAATAAATAATCACCAATAATTCATGTATTCCACACATCTATTATTCGCATTTCAAAATCTTACTACAACACGTTTTATAATTCCATTTAATCACACGAGTCACAACCTTCAAAAAATTCATCTTTTATAACCCAAAATTTTCATTTATTTTTCTTTTGTTTAAAAGTGTAATTTAATTTCAAAAATGAATCCTTTCTTGCAAAAACCCCAATTTCTTATTCACATTTCATCAAAAGTTGTATAAATATTTCTCATAAAGTTCTAACAAGTTTTCAATAATTAATCCATAATTTTTCTGATTTTTATTCTATTTTAAAAATCCTATTTAATTCAAAATCTCAAAAAAAAAACATTTTTTTTTCTAAACTCAAAACCCCACCAAGATTCGAACCCACAACTAGCGGTGAAACAGACAGCACACAAGACCAACGTGCCACAGCCGCAAATCGTTATAACTAAGGGTTATAATCCCTATGTGTTCAGTTTCGGTGATTTGGGTTTTTTAACAAAAAAAAATAAAAAACATTCTCTGGATGTCGAATTCGAGACCTCCCCCTTTACTGTAGCAACTGAAGACGCTGCCGACCAGTTAGTCTAAGTGGCTAATTCGATTAGAAGGTATTTTAAATAGGTTTTAATCTTATCCTCTGTTCAAAACTATATTTCAAAATTTCTCCAAAACGAAATTTGTCTCTTTTTCTCTTCTTTTGAAAACAAAAAATGTCCAGAATAAAACTACATTTAATTTGACAATAACCATTATTTTTAAAGGTATTTTTCCCTCTTGTAAAACATGTATTTTGCCTTAATTTGCATTTTATGAACACTATTTCGACATTTGAAAACTAATACATAATTGTTCATAAATAAAGATGGTTTCTCACACAAAATTCACTACTATGATGTTTGCTTACACATTGACAACTATGATATTTTTAGAGCACACAATGAACTTTATAGGTGAGTAAAACTTCCATTATATTAATTAATCTACACATGATGCATTCGATTATTTGTATGCAAAAGTACATTCTTTTTCGTTTATTCTAATTTTCACATGGTATATATAGCAATGGGGAATTTCATTACATCTATTAACAATCATTTCTATCAATTCATCTTTAACACACTATTCTACTTGATGAAACCAATAATATTCACATTTAGGAGCAATAATCTTAATGCAATTGGACATTTAAATACTCTATATGTGGTATTTTACTCTTCTTTTCTCTTTTCCATAGGAAACAGCCTAAAACAGCAAAACGAAGCAGATTCAGGATTTTGAGGATGATACACAGAAATTGCAGAGCATAAGTCGACTGGTTCTTCAAACAGGCGACTGGACAGAGAGGTTGAAGCTGCTCAGTACAGTCGACTTACTCCAAAGACAGTCGACTTGACTGAAGAATTATGAATCAACAGATGTCTCGACACAGTCGACTGATTACAAAACCAGTTGACTGGTATTCAGCAGAGTTAGAAGATAAGAACAGTTAAAGATTCGTCCTCATCCAAATCCGAATCAAGATTAAGTTATCCAAACCCAGGTTGTCTGCGAATAACAACTCTTCATTAATCAAGTTAGAGAACCAGGATTGGAAAGTGAGAAGATTGACTCAGATTTATATTCGATGTGTAAAAAGATAGAATTGAAATTTGCAGATGTGGGTAAAAGAAATTATAAAAAGAGGAATAAGGAGTTGAGAGGGGGACTTAATCTCTAAATCATCAATCGTCAACCAACAGGCATTATTCTATCAGTATCGAAGAAAGAAGGAGATCAAGTACACTGGAAGGAACGATCCAGTCGACTGAGTGACAGCAAGTCGACTTCTCGGGCCAAACATCATCAGTTTATTTCTTCTTTTTCTAGTTTTTATTTTAATCATGTATTCGAAACTGTTAGTCAATAAAAGTCTTATTATGTGGAACTAATTTCATAGTTGGGTAGATTGAAACCGTAGTCATGTAATGCTTATATTCGTCTCAACGCTACTCTATTACTTATTGATTAAACCTGATTGTATTTGTATGGATTTATAATATGAATCAAACTTGTTCAGAAGTTCTAAGAGCAGTCGACTGAGAGTGACAGCAAGTCGACTGCCATGCAGAACCTGAGATTATCAAGTTTGCGTATTATAAAACTGAATCTGTTATATGAGTATAGAGACGACCCGTATCTCGTGCTTATAACTTGTAACACAGGAATCTTTAGGGGATCTTGGTTTAATCAACTTGAAGGATCTAGATCTGATACCAATTTCTAGAACTTCGAGTGTTTGTTCGTTTCCATTGTTCCTATGTTTTCTTTAAGTGCAACTTAGTAGATACCATGCTAAATACTTAAGGAAAGAAACGAATTAGAGTAGATACCATGCCTAATTCTTGGCCTAGGGAAACATTAACTTTAAGGAGTAGATACCATGCCCTTAAAGGAACAAACATGAGTGATTAGCGTAGTGTAGAAGGCGACTTAGCATTATTGACTATAGGTGGAAATCAAAGCCCTACTACTTAGTAGATATTTGTGATTCGGAACTACTTGATCAAGTTTTAATCGTGTCAATTCTTTTAGAACAACACTTAAAGATTCTTAATTCTGTTTTATTGGTTAGTAAGTTAATTTCTACAATCTCTGTGGGATCGACCCTTGCTTGTCACTACGCTTCTATAAACGATTCGTACACTTGCGAGGTTTTAATTTGTGTCTAGTTTATCTATTATATTTAGATAGCTGGATTGCACAACACTACTCTAGCATTTTTAATCAATAAACATGATTCTAACTTCTCACTAGCGAATTTCACATAACTGCAATTTAAGCATAATTAGCATGCATTCTAATGTTTATAAACAATGAGAACATACACTTCCACTTATATTAAATGAGTCTAATCATCACAATAACACACATTCACTAGTTTATCAATTCTACTCTAAATAGGCAACCATGTATTTTATCTCAACTAATTACTTTATAATAACAGATTCCATTCATTCCTAACATAATTTCAACTTTAGAAGTCATGAGAAACACCCACCTTTTGAAGAAAACCAATAAAAAATCTCCTAGAGCCTCCTAGAATGTGAGAGAGCGCCTTCTCCTCCTAGATTGCGATGCACGATCTCCTTCTCCTTGCTCCCTTGCCAAAACCGAGAGCTCCAAGTGGTGATGATGGCCGACCTCTTAGTGTACACACATACACTCACACTCACACACTAATATATATCTCCTATATAATGTTTTCTTCTTACAATAGATTATTAGTGTAGAATACAAGTAGATAGAAGGGGTATTTATACTAATTTTAGAATTTGTTGGAGGGCCAGGATTTATTGGATGGTTATAGAATGAATGGCTAGGATAGGGGAAGAAGTTGTAGCAACCACCCATGCACAAAGTAACCACCCATGCACACACACCCACACTCCCCATCTCTCCATGCCAAAACTGGCCTCAAAAGAATGTGCATTGCACGTGCCACCTAGTACCCCTATTTAGAAGTTTGTACAATTTTAATTAATCAAAATGTTCACCATTTGTCTCTACATGACAAGTGTGACCATTTAATTGATTTATTAAATTTTTGGGCTTCACAATTAGTGGGCTTAGGCTTGTGGGCCAAGAGAATAAAAATAAAGAATTATTAAAGTGGGCTCAACAAATAAAATAGTGTTTTAGGCTTTAGAAATAGGCTTTTAGAAAAATAAAGGAAAGGAAAAATAATTGTTCATACTAAAAATGAAATTTTATATATAAAATAAGTAAATAAATATACACATAAAATTTGCACGTGCACAACACCTGAAAATCAATATTTTTATTAAAATGAAAGTTTAGGGTATTACAATATGAATGATGGAATGTTCAAACTCAATGTGATGACCATGGTCAAGAATATCAATAAAGCTAGTTCTTCTACTTATATGCTTGAGTCTTCTAATTTATGACATGGTAGACTAAGACATGTTAATTATGATACTTTGCATAGAATAATTAACTTGAATCACATACCAACATTCCAAATTGATTTCAAACATAAGTGTGAAACTTGTATGGAAGCAAAACTAACTTGATCATCTTTTAAAAGTGTTGAAAGAAATACTGAACCTCTTGATCTAATTCACACTGATATTTGTGATTTGAAAATGATACAAACACGATGTGGTAATAAATATTTTATTACCTTCATTGATGATAGCACAAAATACTGCTATGTATATTTGCTTAAAAGTAAGGATGAAGCTATAGAAAAATTTGTTCTTTTAAAAAATGAATTTGAGAACCAACTCAACAAGAAAATTAAGGCACTAAGAAGCGACCAAGATGAAGAGTATGATTCGTCATTTGCTGACACTTGTGCTAAGCATGAGATTATACATGAAACTACAGCGTCTTATTCTCCTCAGTCCAATGGTGTTGTTGAGAGGATGAATCTTACATTGAAAGAAATAATGAATGCAATATTAATAAGTTCTGGTTTGCCACCAAACTTGTGGGGAGAAGCTATAATTTTGGCTAAATACCTTTAAGTAAGGTACCAAAAAGGAAAGAAGAGAAAACTCCATATGAATTATGAAAAGGAAGAAAGTCATCCTACAATTACATGCGAATGTGGGAATGTCTTTCCAAGGTGGCAGTACCTCCACATAAGAAAGTGAAAATAGGACCAAAAACAGTTGATTGCATTTTCATTGGCTATGCACTTAATAGTAGGCTTATCGGTTCTTGGTGTACAAATCCGATATCACTGATATACGAAAGAACACGATAATGTAGTCTAGAAATGCATCATTCTTTGAAGATGTATTTCCATGTAAATCAAAGGAGGAACCAGGTTCCTCCAAACGAATACATGAGACTATTAGTGAAGATAGTGAAGACCAAGATGAAAAAGTTGAGCAGGAACCTCGACGCAGTAAAAGAACAAGAACGAAAAAATCTTTTGGTCCGGACATCTTGACTTTTATGCTTGAAGGTGAACCCCAAACCTTCAAGTGAACCCCAAACCTTCAAGGAAGGGTGAACTCTAGTAATGTTCCTCTATGGAAAGAAGTCATCAGGAGCGAAATTAATTCTATCTTGCAAAACCATACTTGAAAACTAGTGGACCTTCCACCAGGTAGTAAACCTTTAAGTTCCAAGTGGATCTTCAAGAAAAAAATGAAATATTATGGATCAATTGATAAATACAAGGCAAGACTTATAATTAAAGGTTATAAACAAAAGGAATGACTTGATTACTTTGATACATATTCTCCTGTGACGAGAATAAAATCTATTAGGATGGTACTTGCAATAACAGCTCTGCGCAATTTTGAAGTACATCAAATGAATGTGAAAACAGCGTTTCTTAATGGAGATTTAGATCAAGAAATCTACATGGAACAACCTGAGGGCTTTTCAGCTCCAGGACATGAAAAGAAAATGTGTAAACTGATGAAGTCATTATATGGCTTGAAACAAGCTCCAAAGTAGTGGCATGAGAAATTTGACAATCTCATGATGACAAATTGTAATGCCCTGATTTTTTATTTAATGAAAAATTGTTTATTTTGCACGTAGTGTGCACGTGCAATATTTTTGGTTGAATTAAATCTTATAATTATTTTCATCATGATGAGTAAAGAAATTTAAATATGTGCCTTTAAATATTTTTCTATAAAGCCTTCTTTCAATTAGACAAAAAACCTTTTCTTTTAAAAGCCCAAAGTTAATTTAATTTATTATTTTAAATAAGTATTTTGGCCCATAAACTAAAGCCCATGAACTATTTTTTATACAATTTGTCATGTAGAATACAATTTAAAGACTATTTTATTTTTATACAAAAATTTAATATACAGCTTTTGGACCAAGTGGCATGCACGTGCATTGCACGTACACATGCAATATGCACATCCCCATTCTTGGCCGGTTGTAATCTTTTGGAGGGAAATCAAATTTTGGGAGTGGTGATCATGGTGTGGTGGTTGCTTGGTTGTGGGTAGTTAATGCAACTCCTACTTTCATCCTAGCTATCCATCTTTTAACCAACCACTTGATCCTAGCCATCCATTCTTCTTGATTTTTAGTATAAATACCCCCCCCCCCATGGCTAGTTATTCTTGTGCAAAATAATTCTTCCAAACCTATAGTTCAATTACATTATCTAGTAGTTAGTAAGTGAGTAAAAGATTGAGTTGTGTGTGGGAGTTTGTGCTTGCAACATCAAGGAGGAAAGGAGAGGCCGGTTACCATCAAGGAGCTCTCGGTGAGGTGTACTTGGAGGCTTGTGTGCGCGTCGTCTAGGAGGAGGAGCACTCTTGTTGCAAGGACATTCGTCTAGGAGGTTGTTAATTGTATCTTTCTTCAATAAGATGGGTAAATTTTCTATATTTCTAATTAGGGATGCATGCTAGATTAAATTGAATGAATGAAGCATGAAAAATATTAATAAGAGTACACTTTTAATTGGAAAATTGACCTATAAATTGATTGGAATGTGGGTGTGCAATTGTATGTGATTTGATTAGTAAAAAATCTAAGTTTGTATGGATTAATTATAACCATGGATTGTTAAAGAAAGTCCCATTTTTCTACATCACAAATTATATACACCAAGTTAGTAGATTGGCAATGCTACTTCATGTGATTAAATGGATCTTTGTGATATATTGAAATAAATGAATTTAGATATAGATTAGTATGTTTGGTAAAAGGTTAAAAACAGAGAATTAATGTGTAGTTTGCTAATAAAGAGATTAGTGGCATTAATTGTTGAGAAATGTCGAAAAAGAATTCTCTGGTAAGTCGACTTATGACCTTTTAAGTCGACTTATGTCCTCCTTTAAGTCGACTTATATTTTTATAAGTCAATTTATGATCTGGTAAGTCGACTTATGTTTTTATAAGTCAACTTATATTACTTAACTTATTTTCTTAAAATCATGGATATTTTTCCCTCTGGACAGTCGACTTATTACAGTAATAAGTCGACTGGTACTGATGAATTTTCATAAACTTGAATGACTATTCTTTTAAAAATATATGGGATTTTATAAAAATAATTTGGGAATTATTTGCATGAAATAAACTATGATTTGAGAATAAAATGCATAAATAGAACTACGGTTCTATATGTATACTTTGTGAAAATTGTATCTTGCAAAAAGAATTTGAAATGAAGGATTAGAAGATTAATATAGTAAAGGAAGAAATTTTATTGTGTGATGTGATGCAAATTATTCTCATTTGAGAATAGTGTGAAAAATGTGAAATGTGAAAATTCGTTAGTGATGTGAATTTCAAGGTGAAAGTGATAATTGATAAAGGATATGAATTTCATGTATAGTTATGGACTATTTGAACGAATTAGAAATCATGATTTGAAAAGAGAATTACTTTTGAGTATGATGAATCAACAAATGAATTTATGAGTTGGAAATGCTCATTTTGGAAATTGTGAATGGAAAATTGAAACAAAAAGAGTAGCTAAGTCTTCCCCGGCATTTGGAAATGAATGAAATAAAAATTTGAAAGAAAGACCAAGGTTGGTCGTGTTTGAATGATTTAATAAGTCCGGTTTAGTGGAGAGGCTAACTCTAGAGCTTTGATTTTTGTTCATGATTTTGATAAAAACTAAGGATTAGTACATAGTGGAGACGTGATGAAAGTAGGAGAAAAACACGAGTATGAGGGTCATCGGATTAGCGGTGTGAGAGTGATCCACAGGCTGCCTGCTTGATGCGTCAAAACAGGCGTGGGCACTACTCCAGAATTATCGTCCCGGTGGCGACGCTTGTGGGACGTTTGAGTGGCTATGGGTGGTGCCATTGTTCCATGACGGAGGCTGAATTGTCCATTGGTTGCCTGCTCGATGCATCGTGTCAGTGCGTGAAATTCCCCTCCAGGCTGCCTGGACATGGGCTTGTAGATCATAGAACATCTAAGATACCTTCCGTAATTACAGTAGTAGATTAAGTCATAACGAGGGATTGAACCCTACAAAGATGAAGAACGATTAAGGGCTTGCCCTCGGACCTATGTAGTATGGGATGCATAGAATCCGAACAAGTACGCATTAGTGTTATGTAACATAAATAACCGCATTAAGGACTAAGTGCACAATAACAACACGACATCAATAGGGTAGTCCCTTTTAGTTTGAAATGTGACAAGTTTGTGTTTGCTAAATATGGAAAATAAGTTATACTAATTCCGGCATAGAGAGGATGGTCGTATAATGATCGTCGGTTGATTAAACTGACGTACCCACAGTCATATATGCAGGTAAATGGCGTGATAAAGATTAAAGAAGAACAGTTGCTTAAAGATTATTCAAAGTTGTTGTACATTTATTTCATTGTTGTAAAGTTTATTTTCGCTGTGCAATGTAAATTGTAATGTATTCATGTAAACTCTGATGTAAAGAGAAAAGTTTAAATTTCCTTGTAAAATTGTACTAAAGGAAGCGGAAAGATCCTGTAGAATATCTCGAATTCAGTGTATTTGGGATTCGGGGCGTTACAGATTGGTACCAGAGCCACGCTTTCCACACTAGTACAAATTTATAAGGAACGACACCCTAGAAGTGGACATTAGAGTGTTTGTTTGAGTCTAGAGATTTAAATGTAAGTGACTTACATTTGTGTTGCTCTATGACTTATGCTTCTTCCTCCCTATTTCTAAGATGGCTGATCACTTCGACCCTGTTGGAGACGATGACTGGCATATCATTGAGGAAGAGTACCATCTTGGACAGGCAGATTCCGAGAACGAGTACTATCCAGGGCAAGCAGATTCTGACGGGGAAGAATGGCCTGAATCCCGAGATATCACCCCACCTCCGGATTCATCTGATAATTCTTCTGACGAAGAAGAAGAACCAGTTCCAAATAGTCTTGTGACTTCACTTCAAAGGCATGTAGAAACACTGCGAGAGAGAGTCGGATTATTGGATGCTCAACTGGCAAAGCGTAAGGACGACTATTCCGTTCTTAGTCATCGTATATGGGAACTCGAGAAGAGGAAAAATCTGACGGATGTGCTGAAGGATGAAGTTGATGAACTACGGGAGAACTTCGAGAAGCGAAACGGAACCATAGGAGTTAGACTGTTGTAGCTTCTACTATCTTTCATTCTGATGTCAAGAAATGTTTTTCAATTCGAAGGTATAAAGTTTGAAATTCAATGAAATGGTAATATTGACTTGAAAGATCATGTTTCATACTTCGAATTTGATGGACCTTTTACATCAGAATATGGAATGAAAGCGGTTGTGTTGTTCGATACTGGATCCTCTCATACTTTTGTGTCTCCTAAATTTCCAAAAGTGTGAACTGAAGATTTTTCCAGGCAAGATCTTAGCAGTAGCTACTCCATCAGGAAAAACTTTAACCACTGATCGGTATTATGCTGATTGTGAGATTGTGATTGGAGATCGAATCTTTGGCATTGATCTAACCGAGCTGACTATCTTGGGAGTCGATGTTATCATTGGCATTGATTGGATGTCAGTGTACAGCGCAAGCATCGAGTGTAAAACCAAGACGGTAATAGTGAAAGCTCCAGATGGACCTGAAGTCACTTTCCAAGGGAAGCAGAAGAGTTCTAGGCTGGTGGCAACTATCTGCAAGGAAGAGACTCCTGTGGAAGTGCAAGGGATTCCTGTGGTTCGGGACTATCCGACCGTGTTCTTAGAAGATTTTCCTGGGTTACCCCCGCATCGTGATGTAGAGTTCAGCATCACTGTTCAACCGGGAAGTGCACCCATTTCTAAGGCACCGTATAGGATGACTCCAATAGAACAGGATGAGGTGAAACGGCAGATTGAGGAACTGTTGGAGAAAGGCTTTATTCAACCTAGTGCGTCACCTTGGGGAGCACCAGTGCTTTTGGTAAAGAAGAAGGATGGATCGATGAGGATGTGTATCGATTACCGAGAGCTGAATAAGGTCACTGTTCAGAATAAGTATCCTATTCCTCGAATTGATGACTTGTTCGATCGTCTACAAGGAGCAGCTATTTTCTCCAAAATAGATCTTCGATCAGGATATCACCAAGTTCGAGTGAAAGCTGAAGATGTGCAAAAAACTGCATTTAGAACTCGACATAGGCATTACGAATTCTTAGTTATGCCATTTGGAGTGACGAATGCACCCGCAATCTTCATGGATTTGATGAATAGAGTTCTGAGGCCGTTCATTGATTCTTTCGTCGTGGTGTTTATCGACGATATCCTCGTGTAATCCAAGTCAGAAGAGGAGCACACCGAGCATCTGGCAGCAGTGTTGAAGAAGCTGGAAGAGCAGAAGTTGTATGCTAAGTTATCCAAGTGTAATTTCTGGAAATCTGAAGTGGCACTTCTAGGTCACATCCTTTCTAAGGAGGGAGTGGCAATTGACCCTCAGAAGATAGAGGCAGTGAGAGATTGGGCAAGGCCTACTACAGTAAAGGAAGTCAGAAGTTTTCTTGGAATGACTGGATACTACCGGAGATTCATTCAAGGTTATGCTCAGATAGCCGTACCGCTTACTGGACTGACCAAGAAGAATGTGAACTTCAAGTGGACTGAGCAATGTGAGGCGAGCTTTCAGGAGTTGAAAGAGAAACTGACTACTACACCTATTTTGGCTTTGCCTAGAGCAGGTGTTGAGTATGATGTTTATAGCGATGCTTCACATCGTGGGCTCGGTTGTGTCTTAATGCAAGAAGAAAGAGTAATCGCTTATGGGTCTAGGTAATTACGACCACATGAGAAGAATTACCCGACTCATGATCTGGAGTTGGCTGCGATTATCTTTGCCGTGAAGCAATGGAGACACTACGTGTACGGTGAGAAATTGAACATGTACACGGACCACAAGAGTTTGAAGTATATATATCAGCAGAGGGATCTGAATTTGAGGCAGCGGAGATGGTTGGAAGTGCTCGAGGACATGCGACCTGAGATCAAGTATCATCCTGGAAAAGCTAATGTTGTTGCTGATGCACTTAGTCACAAGAGCAGTTTAGCCAGTTTGATTACAACTCAGAAGTATCTGATTGAGGAATTGGATCGAGCAGGTATTGAAGTTGTCTTGCAAGGATTGGGAGCATCTTTAGCTCAGTTGAGGCTTCAGCCTACACTGAAGGCAAAGATCATTGCAAGTCAGGAGGTTGATGCTGATATCTTTGAGATGAAAGAGCAGGTTGGTGCTGGCAGGTTGCCCGGATTTCAAATAAAGGATGGAGTGCTGTGGTTCGGAGAGAGGCTGTGTGTTCCAAATCAGGCGGACCTGAAATAGAGTATTCTTCAGGAGGCGCATGCTACTCTTTTGTTGGTACATCCTGGGAGTACTAAGATGTACAAAGACATCAAATAGCATTTCTGGTGGTCAGGTTTGAAGCGGGAAGTGGCTGAATTGTGGCGAAGTGTGAGGTTTGTCAGCAAGTCAAAGCTGAAAATTAGAGACCCGGAGGTCTATTACAGCCGTTACCTATTTCGGAATGGAAGTGGGATAATATCAGTATGGATTTCATTACGGGATTGCCTAAGAGTCTTAAAGGCAATGATGCAATTTGGGTCATAGTCGATCGACTAACCAAGTCCGCTCACTTTTTGGTGATGAAACTCACTGCTTCGATGGACAAGTTGGCTGAGTTGTATATTGGCGAGATCGTCAGGCTTCATGGTGTTCCGTCAACTATTGTGTCTGATCGAGATGCGCGGTTTACTTCGCATTTCTGGAGGAGTCTTCAGACAGCTTTGGGTACCAAGACAGATTTCAGCACTGCTTTTCATCCGCAAACCGATGGGCAGACCGAGAGAGTCAACCGTATTCTTGAGGATATGCTTCGGTGTTGCATACTAGACTTTGGAGGCAGTTGGGAAAGACATTTACCTTTGGTAGAGTTTGTCTACAATAACAGTTTTCAGGGTAGCATCGGGATGGCACTGTACGTAGCTTTGTATGGCAGGAAGTGCAGGACACCTGTTTGTTGGTTTGAGGTTGGGGAGCGTCAGTTGTTTGGTCCTGAGCTTGTGCAGCAATCCTCTGAGAAGATTGTTCTGATCAGAAAAAGGTTGGTAGAAGCTCAGAGCAGGCAGAAAAGCTATGCAGACAACCAGAGAAGGGACCTTGAGTTTGAGGTTGGTGACTTCGTCTTTCTGAAAGTATCGCCCAGTAAAGGTGTGGTTCGATTTGGCAAAGGCGGGAAGTTAGCCCCGAGGTTTATAGGCCCGTATAAGATATTGAAAAGGATCAGGAAAACTGCTTACCAGCTTGAATTACCGGAAGAGTTGTCTCAGGTGCACAATGTCTTTCATGTGTCTATGCTGAGAGGTTATATTCCAGATCCGAGTCATCATTTGGCTAAAGTGCCGGAAGGTTTGCAGTTGGATCTGAATTACATCGAGTCTCCTGTCGAGATTGTTGATCTTCGAGAGAAAGTCTTGAGGAATAAGACGATACCGATGGTCAAGGTAGTCTGGAGAAACCATTTGGTTGAAGAGACTACTTGGGAATCTGAGGAGAGGATGTTGAAGGACTATCCTGAGCTATTTGCTTGATTTGCATCTTTGTATCTTTTGTTCTTGTTGTGAGTGTTGTATTTTTATTTTTATTTTTTTGTTTCTCACTCTTGACTGTAGCTCCGGGGACGGAACTATTCTAAGGAGGGAGTGTTGTAATGCCCTGATTTTTCATTTAATGAAAATTTATTTATTTTGCACGTAGTGTGCACGTGCAATATTTTTGGTTGAATTAAATCTTATAATTATTTTCATCATGATGAGTAAAGATATTTAAATATGTGCCTTTAATTGTTTTTCTATAAAGCCTTCTTTCAATTAGACAAAAAGCCTTTTCTTTTAAAAGCCCAAAGTTAATTTAATTTATTATTTTATAATAAGTATTTTGGCCCATAAACTAAAGCCCATGAACTATTTTTTATACAACTTGTCATGTAGAATACAATTTAAAGACTATTTTATTTTTATACAAAAATTTAATGTACAACTTTTGAACAAAGTGGCATGCACGTGCAATGCACGTACACGTGCAATATGCACATCCCCATGCTTGGCCGGTTATAATCTTTTGGAGGGAAAATCAAATTTTGGGAGGGGTGATCATGGTGTGGTGGTTGCTTGGTTGTGGGTAGTTAATGCAACTCCTACTTTCATCCTAGTCATCCATCTTATAACCAACCACTTGATCCTAGCCATCCATTCTTCTTGATTTTTAGTATAAATACCCCCCCCCCCCCCCCCCCATGGCTAGTTATTCTTGTGCAAAATAATTCTTCCAAACCTATAGTTCAATTATATTATCTAGTAGTTAGTAAGTAAAAGATTGAAAGATTGAGTTGTGTGTGGGAGTTTGTGCTTGCAACATCAAGGAGGAAAGGAGAGGCCGGCTACCATCAAGGAGCTCTCGGTGAGGTGTGCTTCGAGGCTTGTGTGTGCGTCGTCTAGGAGGAGGAGCACTCTTGTTGCAAGGACATTCGTCTAGGAGGTTGTTAATTGTATCTTTCTTCAATAAGGTGGGTAAATTTTCTATATTTCTAATTAGGGATGCATGCCAGATTAAATTGAATGAATGAAGCATGAAAAATATTAATAAGAGTACACTTTTAATTGGAAAATTGACCTATGAATTGATTAGAATGTGGGTGTGCAATTGTATGTGATTTGATTAGTAAAAATCTAAGTTTATATGGATTAATTATAACCATGGATTGTTAAAGAAAGTCTCATTTTTCTACATCACAAATTATATACACCAAGTTAGTAGATTGGCAATGCTACTTCATGTGATTAAATGGATCTTTGTGATATATTGAAATAAATGAATTAAGATATAGATTAGTATATTTGGTAAAAGGTTAAAAACAGAGAATTAATGTGTAGTTTGCTAATAAAGAGATTAGTGGCATTAATTGTTGAGAAATGTCGAAAAAGAATTCTCTGGTAAGTCGCCTTATGACCTTTTAAGTCGACTTATGTCCTCCTTTAAGTTGACTTATGTTTTTATAAGTCAACCTATGATCTGGTAATTCGACTTATGTTTTTATAAGTCAACTTATATTACTTAACTTATTTTCTTAAAATCATGGATATTTTTCCCTCTGGACAGTCGACTTATTACAGTAATAAGTCGACTGGTACTGATGAATTTTCATAAACTTGAATGACTATTCTTTTAAAAATATATGGGATTTTATAAAAATAATTTGGGAATTATTTGCATGAAATAAACTATGATTTGAGAATAAAATGCATAAATAGAACTATGGTTCTATATGTATACTTTGTGAAAATTGTATCTTGCAAAAAGAATTTGAAATGAAGGATTAGAAGATTAATGTAGTAAAGGAAGAAATTTTATTGTGTGATGTGATGCAAATTATTCTCATTTGAGAATAGTATGAAAAATGTGAAATGTGAATATTCGTTAGTGATGTGAATTTCAAAGTGAAAGTGATAATTGATAAAGCATATGAATTTCATGTATAGTTATGGACTATTTGAACGAATTAGAAATCATGATTTGAAAAGAGAATTACTTTTGAGTATGATGAATCAACAAATGAATTTATGAGTTGGAAATGCTCATTTTGGAAATTGTGAATGGAAAATTGAAACAAAAAGAGTAGCTAAGTCTCCCCCGGCATTTGGAAATGAATGAAATGAAAATTTGAAAGAAGGACCAAGGTTGGTCGTGTTTGAATGATTTAATAAGTCCGGTTTAGTGGAGAGGCTAACTCTAGAGCTTTGATTTTTGTTCATGATTTTGATAAAAACTAAGGATTAGTACATAGTGGAGACGTGATGAAAGTAGGAGAAAAACACGAGTATGAGGGCCATCGAATTAGCGGTGTGAGAGTGATCCACAGGCTGCCTACTTGATGCGTCAAGACATGGCATGGGCACTACTTCAGAATTATCGTCCCGGTGGCGATGCTTGTGGGATGTTTGAGTGGCTATAGGTGGTGCCATTGTTCCATGGCGGAGGCTGAATTGTCCATAGGTTGCCTGCTCGATGAGTCGTGTCAGTGCGTGGGATTCCCCTCCAGGCTGCCTGGACATGGGCTCGTAGATCATAGAACATCTAAGATACCTACCGTAATTACAGTAGTAGATTAAGTCATAACGAGGGATTGAACCCTACAAAGATGAAGAACGATTAAGAGCTTGTCCTCGGACCTATGTAGTATGGGATGCATAGAATCCGAACAAGTGCGCATTAGTGTCATGTAACATAAATAACTGCATTAAAGACTAAGTGCACAATCACAACAAGACATCAATAGGGTAGTCCCTTTTAGTTTGAAATGTGACAAGTTTGTGTTTGCTAAATATGGAAAATAAGTTATACTAATTCCGGCATAGAGAGGATGGCCGTGTATAATGATCGTCGGTTAAATAAACTAACGTACCCACAGTCTTATATGCAGGTAAATGGCATGATAAAGATTAAAGAAGAACAAATGCTTAAAGATTATTCAAAGTTGTTGTACATTTATTTCATTGTTGTAAAGTTTACTTCCGCTATGCAATGTAAATTGTAATGTATTCATGTAAACTCTGATGTAAAGAGAAAAGTTTAAATTTCCTTGTAAAATTGTACTAAAGAAAGCGGAAAGATCCTGTAGAACATCGCGAATTCAGTGTATTTGGGATTCGGGGCGTTACACAAATGGCTTCAAGATCAATGAATGTGATAAATGTGTATATGTAATTATATATTTGTATGTAGATGACATGCTGATTATTGAAAGTAATGATAAGATAGTTAAATCTGTTAAAAACTTGTTGAACTCGAGGTTTGACATGAAAGACATGGGACTAGCTGATGTTATATTATGAATTAAAATCACAAGAACATCAGACGAGCTTATTTTAAGCCAATCACATTATATAGACAATATTCTTGGAAAGTTTGATAAAGATAATTCTGGAATTGCCAGAACTCCAATCGATCTACCTCTACACTTATCCAAGAATAAAGAAGAGAGTATTTCTCAAATAGAATACTATTATAGGTAGTCTAATGTACTTGATGAGTTGTACGAGACCATACCTAGCCTATGCAGTTAGCAAACTAAGTAGATATACGAGTAACCCTGGAAGCAAGCATTGGTAAGCGATTACAAAAGTACTGAAGTACTTACGTTTTACTCGAAACTATGAGATGCATTATACAAGATATCCGACTGTACTTGAAGAATATAGTGATGCAAACTGGATATCTAGTAATAATTCAAAATCCAATAATGGCCATGTATTTATACTAGATGGTGCAGCAGTTTCTTAGAAATACTCGAAACAAACAGTGATCGCTAAATCCATGATGGAATCTAAATTTATCGTACAGGACATATGTGGGAAAGAAGCTGAATGGTTACACCACTTCCTCGAGGATATTCTAAGGTGGACAAAGCCTGTGCCTCCAATCTGCATACATTCAAATAGTCAATCTATAATTTGTAGAGCACAGAGCAATATGTATAATAGTAAATCTAGACATATTCGTTGAAGACATAATACCATTAGACAACTACTTTCTAATGAGGTTATCTCTGTGGACAATGTAAAGTCAAAGAATAATATTGCGGATCCGCTAATTAAAGTGTTAAACAGAGAGTTAGTTGATAAATCATCTAGGAGAATGTGACTAAAGCCCATGAAAGATAATTCGATATAATGGATACCCAACTGAGATGACTAGAGATCCCAAGATCTAGGTTTAAAGGGACAACTAAATTGTAAAGATCAAGTTGGATCACTGTGGAAATTTTTCCATGTCCATTTCCATGATGAAAGAGTGATGCCCATAAAGGTAATAGGTGAAGCTAGGCTTTTAATGATTTTTATGCATCGGATATCCAAGCAGAGTAATGCGGGTTACTCTTAACTAAGAAATCACCTATGTAAAAGGGAAGAAGGGCCGCTTCTAAGGGAATAATATAGGAAAATATTCCCACTAAACTCTTACAGAACCAGGCGTATGTTCATGACCAAAATGAACATAACAGTGAGAACTAAAATGCATTAGCAAGATTCCTGTGTGAGATATGTTATTATTTACAAAAATGATAGATAAGTTCAAGGACATCGTGTCTACTATTTAGTTAGTAAAGTAAACATATTTTCATAAGGAAAGGTTCCAAGGGTAACACCTACCTATACTATGCAAGTCTCAACCGCTGAATTCTATCACCAAGTCTGTCGTGTCATTCTGTCGAGTCTATCTGTCATGTCTGTGGTCGTCAATTTTCATTCATGTGGGAAATTTTATAAATGGGTGTAATAACACCATTTCCGAACTAGTTTTTTTAGTAATTTTTTAAGTAAGATCGTCAATGAATTATTGAGAGATCTTAATTAATTTGTGTTCTCCTTCGTGAGTAGATCAAAATCGTATATTTATTTTCTAAAAACGGTTAAAGGGTGAATGAGAAATTGTCTCTTAAAGTAAGATGCCTTCATTTCTGAAAATGGGTTGAGAGAACATAGTCCCACATCGGAAAAATCAAAGGAATAAGAAGAGGATATATAATAACCTTTTTCTAAGTATTGTAAGATAGCTAGACAAGAGACTTTCTCTCACGTGGGCAGGGGGTGCAAATCTCGGACCGGATTACATGCGGCTTGTGTGCGCCCACACGTCCTGCGGATACGAATGCCGGACCGACAAAATTCCACCCCGTGCAGAGCCACTTTTTACTAAAGTTTTGAATTTTTTTTCTTTTGTAAACGTCTGAAATAAATGCAAAAACGATTTTGTTTGCCGTTTCAGTGTAGTATTAAACATTTTTTCTGCCGTTACAGTGTACGCATTAAATTGATTGTCTGCAATTACACTGAAGGCATTCAAAGGCATTGACTACTGTCTGCCGTTACTGTAGAACCCCATATTTAAAAATGAATTAAAATGATTTTTTTTGGAGATTTAATAAATATTTTCTAAAAGTTTATCCTTTACACGTGCAAAACACGTGCAAATACTTTCTTGAGAAGTTCAAAGTCAAATTTTCTTTATGGAAAATCATTATTTAATATTTGGGATTTATTTATTATTTTTCCAGATTTTTCTGAAATTAATTGGATCTATTTGCAAATTTTGAGAAAGAATGACCTTTTTGCAAAATTATCATTTTTAGGGGTTAAAATGCAAAATATATTTTCTGAACATTTTGAACAGTACCGGTTGAGATTAAGGATTATATTTTACATTTAAATCCTAATTTAAATGATTTTTATTGAATTTCCCAGAATAGAACTATATATGTAAAGTTATATTTTGGAAGGACTATTTTGCAAATGCATTTCTAAAATCCTAAATCCTTAGTTCCGGCCTATATAAGTGGGTGTGCAGCCATCATTCGCTGCACAACATTATATTTTTTGATTTTGGGAGGATCAAGAGGAGGATTTTGGATCTCGCAAAAAGGAGTGGCTTTCTTGTTGGATCTTTTCATTCCTAAGGTGAGTGATATGAACTTTGTTTTGTGGTTTGATTTATGTGAATGATTGTTTTGTTGTTTGTTTGACATGTTGGTTTATTTAGTGTATTTTGTATGAGAACGATGCAATGGTTATTGTTGTATTATGTAGGTAAAATCTATGAACGTTTAGTAGATCTTGGTTGATAAATTTCTTATTGCTTGAAAGCATGTTTAGGATTTGAGTATGATTATGAAAATAAGGGATTGGATGGATGAACAATTGGATCTGGTGATTACAAATCGGATTTTGGTTATGAGTTGTGGTAGAAATTCAGATTTTTTAGATAATTGAATGGAAGAGTTATGAATCAAGAGATCTTGACAAGAAAATTGGAGAATTTAGAATTTAGTTGAGATTGCGGAAATACACCCAAATTGGGATTTTTATTGAGTTTTGATAATCAGATGGTTTGGATTTGAATACGAACTATTTCAGCGATCAGTAAATTATTTTAAGAAAACCCTATTTTGATTATATGCACAATTTATGTTTTATTTTGAAGAAGTTCATCAAAAAGTTATTTTTATCAATTCAAGTGGTTTTTGATTGGTTTATATGGATCTTTGTATATCCTATACGTTGTATTTGATCATATCAAAAATATACTTTTTAGAGATTTCATTTTGTAAAGTAAATTTATGTATCGGTTGATTGTGCACAGCCAAAACTATGCAGTCTGTAGGCCGACAGTCGACTGGCATGACCTTTCAGTCGACTGGTACGACCCGGCTGCTATAATCTTTAGTTTCCTTGAAAATCCATTCTGGACAGTCGACTTAGACCATTTTCAGTCGACTGGCACACTTAGAATATTTTCTTAAAGATTTCTATAGTTTCTCTCTGGTAAGTCGACTTATGACTTCTATAAGTCAACTTAAAACACTCTGCTAAGTCGACTTATGACTTTTATAAGTCCACTTATAACACTTAGTTTATTTTCTTAAAATCATGGAATCTTCCCTTCTGGACAGTTGACTTACTTCCGTATTAGTCGACTGGTACTGATGTATGCTTATATCTATGAATGTTCCTTCAAGTTATTGACCTTTGGGGTCGGGTATATTCTGCGGTGTTGAGAGTCATTGATCTCCGGGGTTGGGTATACTCTGCGGTGTTGAGAATCACTGAGAGTGACTAATAACCGGGTATCCGATCTGCGGTGTTGAGAGTGACTAATAACCGGGTTTCCGATCTGTGGTGTTGAGAGTGATTGATAGTCGGGTATATTCTGCGGTGTTGAGATTCATTGATCTCCAGGGTTGGGTATACTCTGCAGTGTTGAGAATCACTAAGAGTGATTGATAACCGGGTATCCGATCTGCGGTGTTGAGAGTGACTGATGACCGGGTATCCGATCTGTGGTATTGAGAGTGATTGATAGTTGGGTATATTCTGCGGTGTTGAGAGTCATTGATCTTCGGAGTTGGGTATACTCTGTGGTGTTGAGAATCACTGAGAGTGATTGATAACCGGGTATCCGATCTGCGGTGTTGAGAGTGACTGATAGCCGGGTATCCGAACTGCGGTGTTGAATAGTTTGATCTATAACTACTTGTACCTTTTTCTTCTATTGCACCCTATTACATAAAGACGTTAAAGGCTTGCACCGGACCTATGTAGAATGGGATGCATAGACTCCGACAAGTACGCATTAGAGAGTCCGCATATAGAAATTGTGTTTTCTTGACTTGGTTTTATGCATGTGTTTTCCTGTTTTCTGCTACTACCACTTAGTTAAGCTACACTTGATGTTTTCATGTTTTCCTGTCATTTCTTACTTCACAATACATGTTTAGTATATGTTTCTCTCGTTCAGTACATGTTGTTTAAGAATCCATGCTGATCATTTATTTATGTTGTTTTTTGTCTTATGTCACTCACACCATTTATGGCTGACCCCTTTAGTTTTGGGGGTTAGGGATCATCTCTAGCCTCAGGTGTTATAGGTTGTTGCTTAGAGTTTGGAGGCTGGGATGCTTGAGATAGTTTTGAGATAATTGAGCTTTTGTGTAAAACTTTGTAAAAAGAAGTGTTGTAAAAAGAAAGTTGAAATTCAAGGTGTTTTGTATTTCCGCTGTGTTGTAAAGATTGATGTAATAAAAGTTTGGAATAAAATTATTTGTGTTTTTGGGCTATGTATACTATTACATTGAAATTGATGCTGAGATTGTGCCACGTATTTTCTAAGATATTATATTAGAAATTCGGGGCGCTACAGATTGGTATCAAAGCGTGCTTCAATAGTAATAATAGACATAGTTTGAAAACCAACCTAGGTGTGGACACTAGAGTGTGAGTACCTAGGTGTGGACATCAGAGTGCGAGTATCACATAGAGTTAGAGCATAATGTTATGGTTTAGGATATGGTTGAGGTTTTGCCATAGGGTTTGGTTGTGAATGTGAAATGTGTGTGATGCTCTAACTTTTCCCTCATTTTGCAGTATTCAGAATGGTTGCACCCAGGCCCAGGATTGGTGGTAGCAATGAGGATGGATCTAGAAGTTCTCGAGAAACTGGAATTGATCTTGAGGCTGAATTTGCCAAGGTGTATCAGACTCTGAATGCGCTAATGGCATTTAATTTGGCACAGAGTCAGAATCAACATCAGAATCAGCACACAAAATCATGGAGCTGGAGAGGGATTAGTTAATGCCGATCCTATCAAGCAGATCGAGTCCTTTAAGAGGATGAGGCCGCCAGTTTTCGAGGGGCAATCTGATCCAACCGCAGCTGACGATTGGATTAGAAGGATGGAGACAATCTTCGAGGTATCGGAGACTTCGGCAGCCAGCAAGGTGAAGTTGGCTACGATGCAGCTGGAAAAGGACGCTGGTGTCTGGTGGGAGTCACTGAAGAGGACTTTGGGATACCAGCCGATGACTTGGGAAGACTTTCTGGAGGAATTCAGGGATCGCTTCTTTCCCCTAGATGTTCAGGAGAAAAAGGCGACAGTGTTCCTAAACCTTTAGCAGGGTAGCATGACCGTGCGGAAGTATGAGACCAAGTTTGCTCAGCTTTCGAGGTATGCGCCTGAGTTGGTTGTTGACGAGGCAAAGAAGGCTAAGAAGTTTGAGCAGGGCTTGAGGCCAAACTTGAGGTCGAGAATGATCCCGTTGGGCATCAGAAGGTTCGACATGCTGGTCAGGAGAGCATCTATGACCGAGGAAGATATGGACCAGTTCCAGGAGAAGCAAGAGACCGGGAACAAGAAAAAAGAGGCCAGCAAATGATCAGAATGGGAAGGAATTCCCAGTGAAGCAGGGCAAGTTCAGTGATCTAGTGCAGAAGGCACCTGCAACTCAGGAAGTGACTTATTATTACTGCAAGGAGGCAGGTCATTACAGGTTAGTGTGTCCGAAGTTGGCGAAGCAGACTTGTTTTCATTGTGGTCGTGAAGGGCATATTCGACCAAACTGTCCGCAGCTGAAGAAGGATGGTGCAGGGAAAGGCAAGGATTTGAGGCAGGGGCGAAAGTCCACATTGACTGAGGAGGATGCGAGTAACTCAGGAATGTGATCCGTGTGTGCAAGAATTTAGAAATTCATTCTTTTGTATTAAGTAAAACTTTTATTTGGGGAATAATTGAAGATTGAATATTTTTCTTCATGTAACAATATTTATTTGGATTAATGGAATAAAAACAAAGTTTTATTTGAAACTGTTTTCTTGCATACAATTGTGTCGCCCAATTATTGCTAGTCTTGGATGTGGAGCTTAAGGTGTTTCCAGGCAAGGTCTTGAGGTGGCTATCCTTAGTTATGTCCTTTCTAAGGAGGGAGTGGCCACTGATTTTTGGAAGGATGAAGCAGATGTGGAAGGTCAGAGTTGGATGCAAGAGTCCAGTAGTTGTTGCAGCGTGACTTCCGATGGTAAGTTATCAGAGTTGCGCAGCGGAAGGTCGATTTTCTGAATTCTTTGCATGATTGTGTTTCTTCTGTATGATGTATTTTTTTTGTTGGAATGCATTCTTTGGTGTGATTGTATTTTCTTAAATTATGTTTCTATTCATGAGTTTTCATTCCTTGTTGGTGTGTTTATTTGGACCCCATTAGCAGTTGTTCTGAGGATAGAACACTTCTAAGGAGGGAGTGATGTAGAACCCCGTATTTTCAAATATTATTTTAAATATTTGAAAATGAATTAAAATGATTTTTTTGGCGATTTAATAAATATTTTCTAAAAGTTTATCCTTTACACGTGCAAAACACGTGCAAATACTTTCTTGAGAAGTTCAAAGTCAAATTTTCTTTATGGAAAATTATTATTTAATATTTGGGATTTATTTATGATTTTTTCAGTTTTTTCTGAAATTAATTGGATCTATTTGCAAATTTTGAGAAAAGAATGACCATTTTGCAAAATTGTCATTTTTAGGGGTTAAAATGCAAAATGTATTTTCTGGACATTTTGAATAGTACCGGTTGAGATTAAGGATTATATTTTACATTTAAATCCTAATTTAAATGATTTTTATTGAATTTCCAAGAATAGAACTACATATGTAAAGATATATTTTGGAAGGACTATTTTGCAAATGCATTTCTAAAACCCTAAATCCTTAGTTACGGCCTATATAAGTGGGTGTGCAGCCGTCATTCGCTGCACAACATTATATTTTGTGATTTTGGGAGGATCAAGAGGAGGATTTTGGATCTCGCAAAAAGGAGAGGCTTTCTTGTTGGATCTTTTCATTCCTAAGGTGAGTGATATGAACTTTGTTTTGTGGTTTGATTTATGTGAACGATTGTTTTGTTGTTTGTTTGACATGTTTGTTTATTTAGTGTATTTTGTATGAGAACGATGCAATGGTTGTTGTTGTATTATGTAGGTGAAATCTATGAACGTTTAGTAGATCTTGGTTGATAAATTTCTTATTCTTTGAAAGCATGTTTAGGATTTGAGTATGATTATGAAAATAAGGGATTGGATGGATGAACAATTGGATCTGGTGATTACAAATCGGATTTTGGTTATGAGTTGTGGTAGAAATTCAGATTTTTGAGATAATTGAATGGAAGAGTTATGAATCAAGAGATCTTGACATGAAAATTGGAGAATTTAGAATTTAGTTGAAATTGAGGAAATACACCCAAATTGGGATTTTTATTGAGTTTTGATAATCAGATGATTTGGATCTGAATACGAACTATTTCAGCGATCAGTAAATTATTTTAAGAAAACCTTATTTTGATTATATGCACAATTTATGTTTTATTTTGAAGAAGCTCATCAAAAAGTTATTTTTATCAATTCAAGTGGTTTTTGATTGGTTTATATGGATCTTTGTATATCCTATAAGTTGTATTTGATCATATCAAAAATATACTTTTTAGAGATTTCGTTTTGTAAAGTAAATCTATGTATCGGTTGATTGTGCACATCCAAAACTATGCAGTCTGTAGGCCGACAGTCGATTGGCATGACCTTTCAGTCGACTGGTATGACCCGGCTGCTATGATCTTTAGTTTCCTTGAAAATCCGTTCTGGACAGTCGACTTAGACCATTTTCAGTCGACTGGCATACTTAGAATATTTTTTTTAAAGATTTCTGGAGTTTCTCTCTGGTAAGTCGACTTATGACTTCTATAAGTCAACTTATATTCTCTGGTAAGTCGACTTATGACTTCTATAAGTCAACTTAAAACACTCTGGTATGTCGACTTATGACTTTTATAAGTCATCTTATAACACTTAGTTTATTTTCTTAAAATAATGGAATCTTCCCTTCTGGACTGTCGACTTACTTCCGTATTAGTCGACTAGTACTGATGTATGCTTATATCTATGAATGTTCCTTCAAGTTATTGACCTTTGGGGTCGGGTATATTCTGCGGTGTTGAGAGTCATTGATCTCCGGGGTTGGGTATACTCTGCGGTGTTGAGAATCACTGAGAGTGATTGATAACCGGGTATCCGATCTGCGGTGTTGAGAGTGACTGATAACCGGGTATCTGATCTGTGGTATTGAGAGTGATTGATAGTCGGGTATATTCTGCGGTGTTGAGATTCATTGATCTCCAGGGTTGGGTATACTCTGCAGTGTTGAGAATCACTGAGAGTGATTGATAACCGGGTATCCGATCTGCGGTGTTGAGAGTGACTGATGACCGGGTATCCGATCTGTGGTATTGAGAGTGATTGATAGTTGGGTATATTCTGCGGTGTTGAGAGTCATTGATCTTCGGAGTTGGGTATACTCTGTGGTGTTGAGAATCACTGAGAGTGATTGATAACCGGGTATCCGATCTGCGGTGTTGAGAGTGACTGATAGCCGGGTATCCGAACTGCGGTGTTGAATAGTTTGATCTATAACTACTTGTACCTTTTTCTTCTATTGCACCCTATTACATAAAGACGTTAAAGGCTTGCACCGGACCTATGTAGAATGGGATGCATAGACTCCGACAAGTACGCATTAGAGAGTCCGCATATAGAAATTGTGTTTTCTTGACTTGGTTTTATGCATGTGTTTTCCTGTTTTCTGCTACTACCACTTAGTTAAGCTACACTTGATGTTTTCATGTTTTCCTGTCATTTCTTACTTCATAATACATGTTTAGTATATGTTTCTCTCGTTCAGTACATGTTGTTTAAGAATCTATGCTTATCATTTATTTATGTTGTTTGTTGTCTTATGTCACTCACACCATTTATGGCTGACCCCTTTAGTTTTAGGGGTTAGAGATCATCTCTAGCCTCAGGTGTTATAGGTTGTTGCTTAGTGTTTGGAGGCTGGGATGCTTGAGATAGTTTTGAGATAATTAAGATTTTGTGTAAAACTTTGTAAAAAGAAGTGTTGTAAAAAGAAAGTTGAAGTTCAAGGTGTTTTGTATTTCCGCTGTGTTGTAAAGATTGATGTAATAAAAGTTTGGAATTAAATTATATGTGTTTTTGGGCTATGTGTACTATTACATTGAAGTTGATGCTGGGATTGTGCCACGTATTTTCTAAGATATTATATTAGAAATTCGGGGCGCTACAGTTACATTGTACGCATTCAATAGATTGCATGTAGTTACACTGAAGGCATTCATCGCCTTGTCTGCCGTTACAGTCTCTAACTCTGGTCCTATAAATAGAGCCCCCCCTCCCCCCTCTCACTTTCTTCCCTGCACCAAATCCCATCTCTTCCTCTCTGTTCTGTTCCGCTCGTAAGTTAATTCGGTGATAGAGTTCTGACGCTGCCAGTTCGAGAACGTTACATGGTGTCTATGTGAACACTCTCCATCGTTGCATCCTGGGAGAAAGAAGCATTAATTAGCTCCAGCACCGAAACGAGGCTAAAACTGTTTTGAGGAGATTATGTGCTACACAAGTCTCGACCATCCTCTGCTTTAATGATCATCTGGTTTGTAATTTTATTACTTTCATTTTCATTTCATTTCATTGATTTTATTACTCTCCTCCTTCTCTTGTTATTATGCTTCTCAATCATTTGGATTTATGCTAAACATTTTGTAATCAAAGTTGTAACAAAGAGAATAAATTTCACAAATTTGGTTTTTTTGTAAACAAGTTTTTGTAACAGTTTACACTAAACAGTAACTCATCTACAACAAGTCACATACAAACTCTTCCAACCCTCTGATATGAAGCGAACACCTCACCATTCCTCTCCACACTTCCTCTCCCACTCCTCCAACCACTCCCACAAAGCCAACCGCCATCCTTCTCCACCGATGCCAAAGCGAGGAAGACAACAGCTCGAGTCCCACCACCGTGAAGGAGAACGGAGACGCAGCAGAGTGTCTGAACGAGTATACAAAAGATCCATATCTCCAGCAGGTCGAAAAGAGTATGTGGATGCAAGAAGCTACAGACCATCGAGAAATACCCATCGTCAAGCAGCTGACGCTCAGAAGGAACGTGAAGAGTATAGAAGGACCGTATACCCACATCGCCCCAACGATGAAAGCACTCCCAAACGTCGTTCGTATGCCGATGCTGCTAGACCCATTGATCCGTCCATCGACGTGCATAGAGCACGCCGACGTTCTCCAAGCCCAGTCACTGCCTTACGGCGCGCAGATATGGATGAGAGTGACAGTCTCCGAGCTGTTAGAGAGGAAGAAGACAAGGGATGGATCCTGGTGAAGTCAAGAAAGAGTAGACAAGAGCCCAAGAGCCACAGTTCATCTGAGTTATCGCGCAACGATGGCCGCAAAAATTGCCACAAGTGCGCCAAGCCGGGACATTCGATTAGCAAATGCAAAGACGACTGGTTCTGCTACTTCTGTCGACGCTCAGGACACATATCGACAGCTTGCCCCAAGCGCATCATAGCATCAACCTTCACTGTGAAAGTATCCAAAATGCCGATTCCTCCTATATCGGAATGTAGCAAAACCCAGGAGAGTGCTGCCGGAGAACGTCGAGTGATTCATTCTTCTATTGTGCCCACGCCATTGATGGCCGATTTTGAACGGCGTTTTAGCGGAGGCATAGTGGTTAAAGCTCAAATAGGAACTCCCTCTACAACCGACATCATCGACCTCCTCCAAGCGGCCATCTCCACCCCCAATACTCCATCGTGGGTCATTCATGAGATTGCTGTGAACGTTTTCTACGCCCACTGCAGCGACCCAGAAGGCTCTAAGGATGCTGTCAGGATCAAAGGATTAGAAGGCAAAGACGCTAGAGGAATGGAATTTTTCGTCACCTTCAAATGGTGGTCTCGCAATTACGGCGCGTTAGGGGCTGAGTCTCTCCCACCATTATGGATTAGATTGTACAATTTACACTTCCATTGTTGGGTGAGATCGGCGTTCCAAAACGTAGTTCGTAAATTTGGATTACTGATCGACGTAGACAGACAAACTCTCACACTAGCAGCTCGTAAATTTGCTAGAATCAAGATCGGTGTTACTAGCAAAGCCGACATCCCATCCAAGATCCTTACAGCATTCGAAAACCATGTATACGAAGTTACAGTCATCGTAGAGCCTCAGAAGATCGTCTCATTTAGAGAAGCTGTGCTGGGAGTGGTAAATTTTTTCGACGGCTCAGATGGAGAGCCAGAGGTTGAAGATAACGCAGAGCCGTTAGATTCGAAGCCATTGGAACGAGATCGAATCTCGAGGGGAGCTGCCTTGAACAAATCGAATCAGCACACTCAGCAGCGCCTCACAACAGTCAACTCGACAGCTAATATGCGATCAAATCAAGACGCCCCTACGACCGTGCCTACCTCACAGCTCGCATCTTGGCAGCAAACCCATTCAAATTCGAAGCCAAAAGGGGGAAGAGACGTTTGTACTGGAGCTGACTTGACAGCATTCGGCGATGGAAAGCGTGTGGGAAGAGACGATCGTACTGGAGCTGATTTGACAGCATTCGGCAATGGAAAGAGTGCTGTAGGGAAGGAGATTAATGTGGAGGGGATGGATGACAGTGGTGTGATTAAGAAGCAAGGGATATTGAAAGACGCTATCGATATGGGCCTCCGATCTCAACTGGGCTTGTTGAAAGATCAGTCACTACATTTCTCTCAAGCTGATGTGGAAAGATCCGTGCAAATAGCTTTCGAAACTCTGATTAAGAATAAAGAGAGGTTAAGGATTGGGCTGCGATCTACGGGCCAGGATTCCATAGGGTTTAAATCCAATGACTTAACTACTGGGCCTTGTGAGTTGGCGCCTGGTCATCAGGGCGACTCCCATCTACACAGTTCTCCGATTACTGATCCATCTCAACCAGCTCTTGTTACAGAGTCGACAGATCCAGATCAAAGGAATGTGATCATTGGGGCTTTAGACGGGATTCGCGAGGATAATGTCATATCGGTATCAGCAACGGAATGCGATGAAAAAGAGCCCAGGGCCAGTGTTGGAAGTTCGTCAACCAGAAAAATCACAGAATATCAGCGGAAAGGTAAAAGACAGATGATTAGCTCAGATAGTCACCACAATGGGAAGGAGAGCTGGGGGCATAAGGGAATCATACACTCGGTAGACATCAATGCAGGCGAAGGTACTTCTAATTTAAATTGTTCAGTTTTGAATTCCTTAGCTGACGATTCATTAATTTATTTCGCGAGTTTGTATGGTTTAGCCATGGGTTCCTCTAGATCAGAACAGTTAGCTAATTTAGCTATCATTAGAGAGGAGACAAAATTAGTCGATACTTAGATATGACATCACCGGTTGGTGAGGGGAGGGGTATAGGTGTTAGATGTTTATTTGTTTTTTTATGGTATACATATTTTGGAATATTAGAGGGATGCGGCAGAAGGTTAAAAAAAAAGCTATTGGTGTGACTTTGAGTAAAATACACCCGGACATTTGTGGACTGCAAGAAACTAGAATCGAAAATCCGTTAGAGATAGACTTCACTTCTATTAGAGGTTTAGAAGACTTCCACTGGAGATGGAAGCCCACTAGAGGCTACTCTGGAGGTATAGCGATAGGGGAAAATTCGACATCTTACGAGATTGTTGACTCATTTATTGGTGATTATTCGGTCTCGATTAGGATTAGACGTCGGCGAGATGACTGGCCACAAACGATTACTAGTGTTTATGGCCCGTATGACAATAGACTTCGTCAAGCGTTCTGGACTGAATTAAAGGCGATAAGAACCAAATGGGGGGGGGCTTGGGTAGTCGGAGGCGATTTTAACATTACAAGATCGAAGGAAGAGCATAAAGGCAAGAGTCATAGTAGAATCGACCAGGACAATTTCAACAAGACAATAGAAGACCTAGATTTACTAGAACTAGCTATGACGGACAGAAAATATACGTGGTCTAACATGCAGAGAAATCCAATCCTGGCGAAGCTCGATCGAGTACTCGTATCCAACGACTGGGAGGACGTCTACCCTTTCGCAAAAGTGAAGACTGTGCTTCGTTATACCTCGGACCATGTGCCACTGGTTATAGATTGCGGCCTTTTGGGTAAGAAGCGGCAGTTTAGATTCAAATTTGAGAAAGCCTGGACTGTATCCGAAGATACGAGACAAGTAATCGCTGATTCGTGGAACGCAATCACTGAACAAAACCAGTCAGCAGTTGGAATATGGATAGAGAAAACTAGAAGGCTTAGACGGAAGCTAAAAGAGTGGGCAAGACAAAAAACAAGAGACATTAATCTCAGAAGAGAGACGTTGGCTACCAGAATCGAGGAACTGGAAAGTTTGCAGGAGGATAGAGATTTACAGGACGATGAGAAAGACGAACTCGCTAATGATAGACTCGAGCTGCAACACAATGGGAAGATGGAGGAGATATATTGGCAACAGAGAGCGAGAATCCAATGGCTTAGATAGGGAGATGCTAACACAAAATACTTCCACAAAATTGCAAACGGTAGGAAAAGACAGAACCACATCACCGGTATTTCCATTAACGGGGTCTGGTCGGAAAATGAAGACTTAATCTTGCGTCATTTGGACGAGCGGTTCCATGACCTGTTAGGTGGCACAGCAGCTGACAGATGCGGGATGGCGCAGGACATGTGGAGTGACTCCAGGCTAGAGGGGAGTGAAGGCATCGAAGAGAGATTTACGGAGGCAGAAGTTCTTAAGGCAATAAAGTTGCTGGGTCAAGATAAGGCCCCGGGCCCAGACGGGTTACCAATTTTTTTCTTCAGCACCTACTGGCATATCATCAAAGAAGACCTCATGAATATCTTCAACGAGCTATTTGAAGGTAGGAGTAAGTTGGAACGACTGAACTACGCAACAATTGTTCTAGCTCCAAAGAAAAAAGCAGTGATCTCTTTTGAAGATCTCAGACCTATCAGCTTGTTAAATGGTTCCTTCAAAATCATCACTAAGGTCTTAGCTCAAAGACTTTCTCCGTTACTTAACGAGGTGATAGCGCAATCGTAGAGTGGATTCATTAGAGGAAGGGACATCATGGACAGTATAGCTTCAGCCCACGAAATCGTCTTCAGAGGAAATAAAGATAAAGTTGACGGGTTCATTCTGAATCTAGACTTTCGGAAGGCCTACGATTTCGTTTCTTGGGATTGTGTGGACAAGGCATTGGCTCTCAAAGGATTCGGACTCAAATGGAGATCATGGATGAAGATGTGTGTGCAAGGCGGGAAATCATCCATACAGATTAACGGTTGGCAAGGGAAGGAAATTCTATGTAGAAGAGGACTTCGGCAGGGGGATCGATTATCGTCATTACACTTCGCAATAGTAGCTGATGGGTTAGCAGAAATGATTAGAAGAGCTGTGGAAAATGACCTTGTCAAAGGAATTAGGATCAAGGGTATCAGCGAACCCAAGACGATTCTACAATATGCAGATGACACTATTCTGTTCGGAAGTGCAACTACAGAGGAGGCCTTAGCTTTGAAGACGGCGTTAGCCTATTTCCAAGGATGGTCAGGTTTGAGAGTGAATCTTAACAAAACAAGCATTATCCCGATCTACGATCAGCATTCGCTCCCTATTCAGGAGATCAAGGATATCTTTGATTGTAATATAGGTAACTACCCGTTCAAATACCTAGGTACACCTATCAAGCCAGGCATGCTTGGGAAGGAGGATTGGAACTTTATCATTGATAAGATCGAAATGAAGTTATCAGGCTGGCAAAGCAGATTTCTTTCCCTGGGTGGACGGATTATATTACTCAATTCTGTTATTAGTGCCATTCCACTATATTTGATGTCCATTTATGAGCTGCCCAAATGGGTTATCAAAAGAATCGATAAGCTTAGACGTAGATTCTTATGGAAAGGATCGGGAGAGGGGAACAAAGGTTTCCACCTAGTTAATTGGGGAAGAGTATGCAAGAAGAGAAAGTTCGGTGGCTTGGGTATTGTCAACCTTCTAGATATGAATAAAGCCCTTCTGAGCAAGTGGTGGTGGAAGATGTATAATAATCCCAAAGGATGGTGGAGCAAATCCTTCGAACTCTATCGTAAGAAACGGAGATTCAGATGTGGAGGAAGAAGCCGATCGGCGAAAGTGTCTCTCATCTGGAAAGGGATTGCTAAGCAGGGACAGATCTTCCACACTAACACGAGATGCAGAGTTAGTAACGGGAAGTCTACCAGATTTTGGAAAGATATTTGGTGTGGGGACACTACGCTTCAAAACCAATTCCCTAAGGCGGCGGAGGCTACACTGAATTTAAATCTCACGATGGCTGACATTCGTAAGCGCGGTAAATTAAATTTTACTGTGTCGAGCGGCATCACTGCAGAAGGTACGACACAATTCGAAGAGATGAATAGAAGGGTACTCCATGAAAGCGGACAAGAATCCAATGACTCAGACGAAAGATGGTGGGTTAAAGAAAATTTGAGAGTTTTCTCTGTGTCGTCAATGTATAAATGGATCAACGACGGGGATAAGAGATGCCAAGTACAGTCGGTTATTTGGGGAGCCAAGATTCCGTTTAGAGTAAAGGTGTTCTGTTGGCTGGCCCACAACAATGCAATTCTATCCAAAGATAACCTTAGGAAACGAAACCTGCAGATCAATGTTATTTGCGATAGATGTCTTAATGCGGAAGAGGACGTAAACCATATTATTTTCACCTGTCCAAAGGCTCGCCTAACTTGGGAGATTATTTGTAGGGGTTTTAGGTGCTCACAAATTCCTATTTCTACCAACGATTTATGGGGGGAAATTAGAGATTTTCATATCAAATTAGAGGATAGAAAGGCTTGGGATTTAGCAACTGCGGCGTCCATGTGGAACCTATGGCTAGAAAGAAACGATTTTATTTTCCGTAATAAAGATTATAGATTTCCTTGTTCAATGAATAAATTGTTTCTTCTCATCCATGATTGGGCAGGTGCGCAGGAGTCGACAATGAGAGCAAGGAAGAGTCCTGAAGAATAGCCAAGAGGGAAGGTGGTGACTGTTTGCTTCGTGGTGTCAAGGCAAACATGATTGGATTTGCTATCGAGTTCGTTTTACTGTCTGTTTTATTTTGGTGATAGATGTATGGGTTTGTTGTATTTTGGTTTTAGATGTATTGTGTGGTTCTGGAGGACTTCTAATGCTGAGGTGTCAGCTTAGTTGTGATATTCTGTATCTGCTGTACTTGTTTCTTTAAGTTCTCGTTAATGAAACGATGGCTTCGACCATCTTCTTATCAAAAAAACAGTTTACACTAAAAAAAGACACCAAAGTACAGTTGATCCCACCCAAATGAGTCATACACATGATAATCCCTCAATTTGGAGCCCTCGCACTCGAAAACTTTAACACCAGAAACCCTATTCATCACTTCCTTATCTAATTCAAACCCAATGCACTTATTTGCACTCAACACCTCAATCTCTTTACACCCATCCACTATCACTAACAGCTCCTCTCTTGGCAAATAAGATCTGCTCAAATCCAAGTACTTTATATGAGGAGTGCAATTTACAATAGCATCTGCATCTTTCCTATCAACTGAACCTGACATCCTGAGTCCGTTAAACTTTCTGCAGTTGATGCTGATTTCTTCCATAACTTCCAGAAAACATGATGGCTTTAGTTCCATCTCCAGTAACTCCAGATCCTTCCACTTACAGATCAGTCGTGGTATCTGTAGCTCATCTTCCGGCATCAGATCCGGCAGTCCAAGTACTTTCAATCTTGGGCATCTACATAGAGGCCGAAAGCAATTTTAGACAAATTATAATACGTACAGATATGAATACAGATACAACAGATATGAATACAGATACAGATACAATACGAACTTGTCAGATGCATAGACTAAGTCGTGAATGGATGCTCTAAAAAGAGACGGGAACTTGAGCTCGGTGACTAGCCCATGACCACGACAGACAAGCAACTTCAACAGGTCAGAGAAGGAAAAGTCTGGCAGAGAGTAGGCCGACTCGAAACGCTTGGCAAAACCGGCAAATGGCACGGAATCTAAAGCTTGAAAGTTGAGGGTAGTCCAGCAGAGGGAATCCAGAGAGGCTTTGAACCACGAGTGGCACACAAATGGGACAGCGAGGATCAAGTCTTCCAGGCTTAACCTTCTGAATATGTTGACTAAGATATCCTTATCTTCCCATCTCCTTAACTCCTCCATGGATGTGAATAATCTTATGAGAACTTGTCATATACAAAGCATGTAAATATATGGAAGATTCTGTTTCTCTCTCTTCAATGATACTGAGAATTATTTGAATATTGTTAAGAAAACTTGTCATGTTGTTATCTTGGGGGGCTATTGTCTGACATTGACAACAAACAGTTATATGTCCGGTCTGGTCTATGCTATTATAGGAGTGCCGGAAAATTATTGTAGTGAATGGACAATGAACGTGGGCCAGGTGAAACGCCAGTCTGACACGCTAAACTCCGAATGCTCTTTTTGTTCGTTGGATAAATTATTCTTTTTTATTGGTTTTGATGATGACCCGGCTTGGGTGGTACTTGGTCGTCACATTTTCAATAGTTAAGGACGCACTGAATATTGTATGATGTGCGGTTGTTGTTCCTTATTTTGGTGTGGGAGTTTATATTTGAATGAAACTACTAAATATCTAACATTTGATCTTCCTTGTAAAAAATGGTTAGAGCTCTTGAGAGTGGATCTGAATCGTTGATTGAACACCATGATCTAAATCGACTGTTGCTGACGCGACCGATGGACCTACAAATGCTCAAGTCGGAACAAGAGAGAGAAAGAGTTTGAGATAGAAATTGCAGATTGTTCATTACCTTCTGACTGAGAAAAGGGAGGATATTTATAGGCACGAGAAACAGTTTAGAAGATTGATATGAATCCATTAGATTGATATGAAATCTTTATCTCCGTTTAATTATCCCCTTTAAGAGATAAGACTCTCTTGTATAGGGATACAAGATTTGACTTACAACCCTCATGGGCTGGATGTCTCTCCTAGTGGGCTTAGTTACTTTTAATGGGCTTGAAAGCGGCCCATGTCTTATAGATAAGTATGAAGAATGCTCAGACCTGTTAAAGAGATTCGTGACGGCTAATCTGCCTGTAGAAGATTTAGGATCTGTGCTCGAATCATATGTCCCTGATTTGCTGCAATTTTCACCATTATCATAAGCCCCCCACTTCTGGAAGACAATTTTTCCGACTTTCGGAGAGTAGTTCGCCTTATTTAAAGTTCTGGAGTACAACCTTACCTTTTAGGGGGCGTTTGGTACGCGGATTGGAGAATTCCCAGGAATTGGTGGATTCCCAGGAATATGAGTGTGGGAATGAAGATTTCCGGAAATGCTGCAATACTGTGTTTGGTATATGACATTACATGCCTGGGAATACTTTATTACCGTGTTTGGTATAGAACAATTCATTCTCATCAATCCATCTCTATAGTAGACATTACCAAAAATACCCTTTTGGCTTTATTTTAAAATAAATAAATAAAAAAGTTATCTAATTTAGTAATTGATGTATATGCATGCATGTGCAAAAGCAATACTGATATATATCTTATAAAACTTTAGTAAATTAAAAAATAAATTACTAAATATTAATGACAATTTGGTAAATATTAATGGCAATACTGATTTTTCAAAAAAAATTTAATGGCAATTTGAGGTACCTACATTTGAGGTACCTTAACTTCAGAATGTGATCCAAACTGTACAAAATTGGATGATTGTACACCAGGTATACAAAAGAACGGAAATGACCTCCACTAACATCTGTATAAAAAATGGTCTAATTTTATCTACACTAAAATAGTTCGAGCTTGTGCTAGTTTTGAGCAGAATAGATCCAAGACAAAAGAACGTTTCAAGGTCCTTCCCAATATTAGGAGTTGTGCCCTATGTGGTTCATTAACATTCACGGATTTTTTGTTTTTTTTTTCTCCTCTCTTCTACATCTATACAAAATACCAATTGTTCCACCCATGAATCTAAACTGGTTTTATTCTTAAAAATTCATGTAATTAAAATTACAATCAAAAAGTCATTTTCATTAATTTTCTTGATCTGGAGGGTATTTTGGGTATACAATAATCTCACTCATTTTTTATGAGGAAGAATCCACAAATCCCACCATTTTTAAGGAGAATGTTTATCCTTCCAAACTAATTATTTTGATAACCCTGGGAATTTAAAATTATTTACAAAACTGTACCTATGTCTTACCAAATCAGGTAATCAAGAGGGTAATCCTAGATTCCCTTATATATTACCGCGTACCAAACACCTCCTTAGGGTCGTTTGGAGATACCCGGAATGATTAGAAGCTTCTGGAGGTGGTAAAAGATTTTATGGATTTTTTATTTGAATTTTCTGGAAATTTACATAATTTTTAGGATTTTAAATAATTTTTCCCCAATTTAAAATTGATTTTTTGAATTTTTAATTAATTATTCCAATTTCTAACTATTTTTCAGAATTTTTAAAAATAAAAAAATTATTTTTAAAATTTTTAATTAAAATTTTAAATTCTAATTGAATTTTAGGGATTTTTTTTTACTAATTTATCAGACCTGGCATGCTTCCTGTAGCAATAGTGCGCATCAAACTGAACAAGGCGAGCCCATTGAGTCACTTCAAAGGCCTTGATGGAGAATTTTTAATGAGGGGCAACGTGGCTTCATCTTGTTCCCTCATCACCGACAAGCTCATATTTCGGTGATCATGCAGCTGTCAGTTGAAGCGAAGCGATTAGGGATAAGCTGGGACGTGTCATGATCCGAGGGATTCATCTTGTGCGTGCGCACTAGGCAAGGCGATCCGACGGTTGTTGTTTGTTCTGGAGACCCCTTAGCTCGGCCAACATTTTCGCTGAGCTCGAGCTCGGCGAACTTGGAGCTCGGCAGCTTTAGAGCTTGGCAATGTTAAGGAGCAGCTCGACGATGTCGTGAAGGTGCTGGGCTGGTTTTGAGCTTGTTAAAATACAAGTGCAATTTCCCTTAACCCTTCTACAACTTCGAAGTTTTAGCGTAGTGGAAGGGATTTTCACATGGTATCAGAGCAACCCAGGTTCGAATCCCACTGGCTACGTAATTTAAATGCGGATTAAAAAAAAATACCGCTGCGTATTGTCCAGGTCTCAGCCCACAATTTGTGGGCGCTCGACCTGAGGGGGCGTGTTAGAATACAAGTGCAATTTCCCTTAACCCTTCTACAACTTCGAAGTTTTAGCGTAGTGGAAGGGATTTTCACAGAGCTCTTCCACTTTGAGCACGGCGAAGCGAAGACACATATCAGTAAGGATTTTCGAGCTCGGCGAGGATTTAGCTCGAAGTTCGGCGACGTGGGAGTTGAGCTCATCGAAGGAGTTTTGTCTCATTTGAGCTCGGCGATGCGAAAACATAGCTTGGCGAGGGTAGCTTGGTGAGGAATTTTGAGCTTGGTTTGCTTGTGGAGCTTGGCGATGATGGAGAGAGCTCAGCTGCTTGTAGCTCGGCGAAGGAGTTATCGAGCTTGGCGAAGGCGTCAAGGATGAGAGAGACACTCGATGAAGTTTTTTGGGCGAGCTCAAATCGATTTGGTCGACCTTCCTCAGAGTTTTGAGCTCAGCGACATGGCCTTGGAGCTGGGCGACGCACTCTATGTAAACTACGAGCTCAGTGCTTCGTGGCGGCTTGTGCCTCGTCGAGCTGAGGTAAGGGGAGGAGCTCAGCACCTTCGAATAAGGGGTTTGGAAGTTGGTTTCATAAGCAAGGTTTCAGAAAGTTTTGGACGTCGGGTCGGGTTTGGAGTTAAGTTGGGCTCCGACCCAAAATCCTAGTCTCACTTGAAGTTGGGTTTTATTTGAACTCATCTCCATTTTAAAACTCGTGCTGCTAATTTGGTGAAGTGGGTTTCAACCAGAAGCATCAAACCTCTTAGGAGTTGGGTTGTGGATTACTGGTTTGGAGTCAAGGTTTGTGAGGTAGGATAAAAATGAACTGGGGCCCAGGAAGACTTTTGCTCCAAGTCAATCCGGCTCGGTTTCGGACCACCACAGGCTCAACGCCGAGCCATAAGTTCACCACCATGAAACCAGCCCCCTCGTCCCGACGACCCTCCTGAATGAAGGCCCTCGGTCTCCGATCCTCGACGGTCTCACGGGCCGTCCACTCAGCCGGGCAAGGGAGGGAGATGATCTGGCGCAGCCTGGGCCCTCTGATCCTCCCAGAGACACAGGGCCCCTACGATCTGCCAGGCCAGCCCCAAAACCACTTGGGGCTCTTGCCAAGTCAGCCCTAAACAACTCTGGGCACTGCCACGTGTGCCCTAAACCACCTGGGCCTCTTGCCACGTCAGGCCCATGGGCTTTTCTGGTCCGGACCCGACCCCCAAGCGGATCCAAACCCGGTTGGGTTATCTATAAATACCAGACCCCCATTCACCTTCAAAGGTAATCAATCTTTCACCCACAAAACCCTAGTTACTGCTACTCTCTCACAGAGACTAACTAGATCGTCGGAGGGTCTGCCACTGGGATAAACCCTGGTGTTTTTAGACCGTCTGCAGGTACCCGAGGCGAGGCAATCCGAGCCGCTCCTCCAGTGCCGAGGCGAGCCTACAGCTCATCGTCCTCTACCGAACCTTTTCCCTCTTACAAATTGAGTCCGAACTCACACCTGGTGCATCCACACTCCATCCAAAAATAAATCGCATCAGGTTGGCGCCGTCTGTGGGAAATCTACTTATTCGGTAGGGACGACAGTCCGAGCCTCGCCGCCGACACTCGCCCTCCAATGCCTCCCAGGGCCCGGAGATCGGCCTCTTCCTCCTACCGGAACGGGCCCCCTAATCAGGGTGCCCCCGCGGGAGGGCAAGGATCCAATAACCCGGGGGCGAACCTCGGACCCCAGCAAGGCGAACCTCACATCGAGCAACCCGACCTTCGTCGGGTCATTATGAACCGAAGGGCTAGTCAGGCCAGGGGAGGGACCGCTTCCAACTCGGCCCCGAACCATTCCAGGCCATCGGCACTCAGCCGCTTCGGCCGAATTCCTGCTCCCCGACCCGACCCTTCCGACCACGGAGCGGTCACAAGGGCCGAGTTCCGAAGCTTTCGGGAGGAAATCATGGAGGCGCTTCACGGAGCGCTGAGGTCCGCAACACTCGACCGATCCCGTCAAGTGAGCGAAGGAAGGAGCTACACTCACGCGCCCCTCCTCCACCGGAGCGCGCAGACCAAGTACTCCGTCACCTCACTGAGATGGAGAATCGCCTCGAGCGCATCGGCGACGGGAATCCCAACCCCATCCTCGGCCGAGCGCCTTCCCGACCGCCATTCTCCGTCAACATTTTAGAAGCGGAGATCCCCCGGAACTTCTGGCCTCCGCAATTCAAGACTTACAACGGCGAGGGTGATCCAGCTGATCACATGGAGGGATTCAAGACCCTCATGATGATTCACAGCGCTTCGGATCCCCTGTTGTGTCGAGCCTTCCCGGCTACCCTCCGGGGTCCGGCCAGGGAATGGTTCTCCAAACTCTCCCCAGGCTCAATCTTTTCGTTCGATCAGCTAGAAGCCAACTTCTTGGGCCACTTCGTCACTAGCCGAAAAGCCGAGAAGACGAGCGCCTCCCTGCTCGACCTCCGCCAGAGGGAGGGGGAGTCACTCCGTGACTTTGTCAAAAGATTCACGACCGAGGCAAGATCCGTCTCTACCCTCGACGCCGGGGTCGCCTCGGCCGCCTTTCGACACAATGTCCAGCATAGTCAGTTGAAGGTCTCCCTGGCAAAGAAGCCACCTCTGGACTTCCCAGACCTTCTTAATCGGGTCGAGAAGTACATACGAGCAGAAGAAGCTCTGAACCCAGAGGGCAGCAAAGAAGCCGTTGAAAAGGGCAAGCGTAGGGTCGACGAAATCGAACCCGCCAGGAAAGCAGCAAAGGAAGGGGTCGGCGCGAAGAGGGTTCCTCCGGTCCCTCGCTTCGAAAGGTACACTCCCTTGACACAGAATGTGTCCGCCATCCTCTTAGAGATCGAAGACAAGGGCCTTGTCCGACACCCTCCTCGACGAAGCAACAACAAGAAGAGAGACCAACGCTTCTACTGCCGTTTCCACAGGGACCATGGGCACGAAATCGACCAGTGTCGGGCCCTGAAAGACGAGATCGAGGCCCTCATTTCACGAGGGTACCTCCGGGAGTTCACAAGAGAGAACCAACAGGATCGACGAGATACCAGGAACCGGAGGCCTTCGCCTCCGATCCCCACTCCAAAGTTCATTCAGGGGCGGGATCCCGACCCCGAGGGAAGCGGAACCCCGGCAATCCTGCATTGCATCCACGGGAGACCGATGGGGGGAGAGTCGAATACCTCTCGGAAAGCCTTCGTCCGCGAAGTAAATGCTGTCCAAGATCTCCCCTCACCTCGGTTGCAAATGGTACCCGTCTCCTTCTCCGGAGAGGACCTCGAGGGCGTCCGCCTCCCCCACTGCGACGCCCTCGTCATTAGCCTCCACATGGCTAATTGCGAAGTACGCCGGATCCTCGTCGACAACGGCAGCTCAGTAAACATCCTCTTTCTCGAAGCCTTCGAGAATCTCAAACTTCCCAGAGGCAAGCTCAAACCGGCCGGATACACCTTGCATGGGTTCTCTAGCGTCCCTGTCGTCATAGAAGGGATCGTGACCCTCGACGTCACTGCAGGCTCGGCCCCTGTTCAGCGGACCGAGTCTATGGACTTCATGGTGGTGAACGGCAAGGCGACATACAATGCCATACTTGGCCGACCAGGGCTGTGCTCCCTTCAGGCGGTACCGTCGGCCTATCACTTAAAGCTAAAATTCCCCATCCCACAAGGGGTCGGGATCGTCCGAGGCAACCAAGAGGCGGCGCGGTCCTGCTACATGACCGCCGTCGGAGGTGGTGTCTTCCCCCTCGACGCCGTCGAGCTCGGGTCCGAGGGCAACGGCTCTACTCCAGAGCCAGCCGACGAGCTGGAAGAGGTCCCGTTCGGGGCCGAAGACGAATCAAAGTGGTTCCGAGTGAGCCGCTTGCTCTCCGAAGGTCTGAGGGCAGACATAGTCGACTGCATCCGCCGCAACGTCGATCTCTTCGCCTGGAAGCCTTCCGACATGCCCGGGATTTCTGAAGACCTGATCATGCACAGACTGAGCGTCACCCCGGGATCCAAGCCGGTCGCTCAGAAGAGGCGCAAGTTTGCCCCGGAGAGGCAGCAAGTCATGAAAGCAGAGGTGGACAAACTCTTGTCCGCTCGGTTCATTCAGGAGGTCAGCTACCCCGAGTGGTTGGCCAACGTCGTCATGGTTAAAAAGGCGACCGGGGGAAAGCGGATCTGTATAGATTTCACGGATCTAAACAAAGCATGCCCTAAAGATCCTTTCCCCCTCCCCAGCATCGACGCCCTGATCGACGCGACCTCGGGACACGAGCTGCTGTCCTTCATGGACACATTCGCAAGGTATAATCAAATCCGGATGTTCCCGCCCGACATTGCGAAGACCTCGTTCGTCACCGACCAGGGCCTTTTTTGCTATCGCGTTATGCCCTTCGGGCTGAAAAACGCCGGAGCCACCTATCAACGGCTCGTGAACCGAATCTTCAAAGACCTAATGGGCCGCAACATGGAGGTCTATGTCGACGACATGCTCGTCAAAAGCCGGGTCGGGCCAGACCACGTCGCTGACCTCGAGGAAGCCTTCAGAATCCTCCGACGCCACAACATGAGGCTCAACCCGGCCAAGTGCGCATTCGAGGTCTCCTCCGAAAAGTTTCTGGGGTTCGTCGTCAGCCAGCGCGGCATCGAGGTGAACCCCGAGAAGATTCAGGCCATAATAGACATGACCCCACCTCGGAACATCAAGGAGGTACAGAGACTCACAGGCCGGCTGGCGGCAATCGGTCGCTTCCTCTCCAAATCAGGGGAGAAGTCTCTCCCCTTCTTCAAGGCTCTGCGAGGCAAAGGGGGCTTCGAATGGGGTGCCCCTCAACAAGAAGCCTTCGAACAGCTGAAGCAATACCTCGCCAACCCTCCTCTCCTCAGCAAACCCGAACCGGGCGAACCCCTGTGGCTCTACCTCTCCGCCTCAAACAGCGCCCTCGGTGCCGTCCTCGTCCGAGAAGAGGACGGGGTTCAGAAGCCACTCTATTATGTGAGTAAAGTCCTACTCCCCGCCGAGACGAGGTACGCAAGAATCGAAATGATGGCCTATGCTCTGGTCATGGCGGCCAGGAAGCTCCGCCCCTACTTCCAATCTCACTCCATCCAAGTGCTAACTGACCAGCCTCTGAAAACCTTCCTCCACAAGCCTGAGAACTCTGGCCGCTTGGTCAAGTGGTCAATAGAGCTCAGCCAATACGACATCGGCTATCAGCCGAGGACGGCGATCAAAGGCCAGGCCCTCGCCGAGTTCATCACCGAGTGCACAGCTTCTGAGCAGCCGAGCGTCGAGGAGTCGGACCCAATCTGGGAGGTCTATGTCGACGGATCCTCCTGCGAAACCGGGAGTGGTGCCGAAATCATCCTCCGAGGTCCTGACCAATTCCTCCTTCAATACTCTCTACGCCTTAACTTCCCGGCCTCTAACAACGAGGCGGAGTACGAGGCCATGATTGCCGGACTGACCCTAGCACACTGAGCCGGAGCCAAGCAGATCCGAGCCTTCAGCGATTCTCAACTCGTGGTCAATCAGATCACCGGGGAATACGAAGCTCGCGACGATCGGATGGTGCGATACTTTGTCGTGGTCCGACGACTCCTAGCATCCTTCTGCTGCTCCACAGTGGTCAGGGTCCCCAGAGAGCAGAACGCCCAAGCAGACGCCTTGTCGAAACTCGCCTCCTCCTCCTTCGAGGGCCTCGACCAAACGGTACTCATCGAAATCCTCTTAAAGCCAAGTATCAATGATGAAGACCAGGAGGCGATGTGCGTACAAGGCGGTGTTGATCCGAACGACTGGACCAACCCCATTCGAAGATTCCTTGTCCGAGGTGAGCTCCCCGAAGACCGGGCCGAGGCAAGACAGGTCAGAACCCGAGCTGAGAGGTTCGTCATGATAGACGACATCCTCTTCAAACGCTCGTACACACTGGCCGATGGTAAGCCGTACCTCCGCTGTCTCACCAATGACGAAGCCAGCTACGTGCTGAAGGAACTTCATGAAGGGATCGGCGGATGCCATATGGGAAGCAGGTCCCTCGCTTGAAAGGCTCTGAATCAGGGCTACTATTGGCCCACCATGCTCCAAGACTCACAAGACCTGGTCAAGAGGTGCGGCCCCTGCCAGAGGTTCTCCCCTATCAAGAGGCTTCCTCAAGCCAATCTCTGGTCCCTGGCTAGTCCTACGCCATTTGCCATGTGGGGCATGGACCTTGTGGGCCCCTTTCCCGTGGCAACAGGACAGAGAAAATTCTTGACAGTCGCCATCGACTACTTCACGAAGTGGCTCGAGGCCGAACCACTGTCCAGCATCACCGAGCGCCAAACGCAGCAGTTCTTCTGGAAGAATATCATTTGTCGGTTCGGGATCCCTCAGGTCCTCGTTACAGACAACGGGACCCAGTTCGCAGGCCAAAACTTCCGAAAGTTCTGCGAAGACATCAACACCCAGCAGCACTTCTCCGCCATATGCCACCCTCAGTCTAACGGCCAAGCGGAGAACGCGAACAGGCAAATCCTCGATGGCCTCAAGAAGCACCTCGATGACTCCTCCAAGGGGCTGTGGGTAGAAGAGCTGCCCAGCGTGCTATGGGCGCACCGAACCACCAAGAGGATCCCCACGGGAGAGACGTCGTTCAGTCTAACCTACGGGACCGAGACAGTGATCCCCGTAGAGATCGGCTTACCCTCCCCCCAGATCACGGCCTTCGACGAAGCGGACAATTCATCCGGCCTAAGGGCCAACCTGGACCTCGTCGCCGAGGTCAGGGAAAAGTCATCTGTCCGAAGAAACATCTATCAACAGCGGATCGAGAGGTTTTACAACAAGAAGGTCTGCCCAACAGACATCAAGGTCGGGGACCTAGTGTTGCGCAAATTATCCGTCTCCGATCCCACCAAGAAGAGGAAGCTGGCCCCCAACTGGGAGGGCCCATACAGGGTGGCCGAGGCCATACGGCCCGGCACTTATCGCCTGGTGGACATGGAGGGGCGAGCAATCAAGCGACCCTGGAATGCTGAGCACCTTATGAAGTTCCTAGAAGAACGGTCATAGGTCCTGGCTTGGCTAATGTAAATAATATTTTTTGTGAGCTTTCATGTGTAAAGGGACATTTTAGCGACCCTCCCTATCATATATGAAAAGATCTTCTTTCTGTCAACTCCAAATGCCTCGGCAGTTCCGACCTAACACCGGACAATGGGATCGGCACCCGAGTCCCCACGCCGGTATCGTACCCAACGTCTCGGTAGGTCCGAATCGGCTTCAGGCCAGGGAGCCGCCGTAAAGCCTCCCGCTGCCCATGATGTCGATCCCCCTACGGATCGGCAGGGCCGAACCACAACTCCACCTATCAATAGGCTATTAGCCGAGGCAACAAATGGGAAGAAATCCCTTATTCGTACTCCCTTATTAAGTTCTGGAAAACAAACAAAGAACGTTACAAGACCACTCCACTCATCTCACAAAGAAAGAACCCGTCTTAAGGCCCCTCAGGTCCTAGGAACGACTAGGATCTCTCTCCTCGTCGCGATGGTCCTTAGAGTCAGCAACGGTCGACACACCAGCGACGGAGCTCTGGGCATCAGCCGGCCGGACGCGCTCCGGCTGCAGCAATGCCGAAGGAACTCCCTCCGCCAGCCGATCTCCCGAGGAGGATACCATCCTCGTTCCGGACACACCTAGCATTGTCTTATACCGGTGTATCTCCATTTCCTTCTCCACTATGACGTCGCGAAGAAGCCTTTCGGACGAGAGCCTCTGCACCGACGCACTTGACATGGTGAACCCGAGGCCAGCACTTTCGAGGTCCCGATCTACCATTGCCCTCTTCAGCCGGTTCGCCTCGGCGCTCAGAGCCTGAGACTTCTCTCGATAATAGTTGAAGGCGGCGTCCTGGTCGCGAGCCCCCTTGCGATAACGGACCAACGTGGCCTCCAGAACTTTGATTCTACTTTGGAGCCACGCCACGTCTGAGCGATGAGGGTCCTCGGGAAGGGGAGCCGCTACCTAAAAGAAAACCAACCACAGCTCAAAACACATCCACAAAAGGAATCCGGAAAAATTCGAGTACAAAAGACTTGGCCAATCAAAAATCCTCTCTTATAAATTGAAATTGTCGTACAAAATGCGGTGGCCAGTCCGCGTTCGGCAAATACATTTTAAGGGAAAGAAAAAGACAAAACAAGAGGGAAACAGCCTATGTTATCACCTCAACATCAGCCGGGTCCACAGGGGGATCGATGGCCGAGCCCACGATGGGAGGGTCGGCGGGAGGGTCGACGTCAGGGGTCTTCGGTGGCCCCTCGACCTCAATGTCATAGTCGAAGCCCCTCAGGTCGATGTTGGGGTAGAAGTGCCGCACATGGCTGAGGGCCTTCGCATAGACCGCGTCCTGGGCCACGATCACCAGGTCCTGCCCCGTCGTCGTCAGTTCCTCTTTCTCCTTTGCAAACTTCTTCTTTAGGGCGGACACCCTCTTCCCCCACTCGGTATCCCGGGCATCGAGCTCAACCTTCAGCTGCTGCTCCCTCTTATGCGAGCCTTCGAGCTCTATCTTCATCTCCTTCATCTCTTGCAAGGCCTTGTCAGCCCGGTCTCGCTCCCGTTCCAAGGGCTCCTCATAAAGGCCTCTCACGTGGGCCCCCTGCACGGTTGCCTGCAGTAACAAAGCACTACTAAGAAAACCTCCTTTACGACATATTCACAAGGCAAGTGGGGTCGGCGGACTTACCAGCACATTGGCCTGCGCGAGGCGCGTGTACGCCTCCTCCAGGGTCTCGGCCTTCATCTCCGCGCGGTCCCGGGGGGTCGCCAGCTTATCCGCCACCTCGACGGCCTGGGTCCCCCGGGTCAGACAATCCCCCCTCCGAATTGCCCAGTCCGGCACCCACGGCTGCCGTAGCTCCTCTGTCATCTTGTCCACCCCCTCGCCTTCGACCAGGGGACCCTTCCCCTCTCTGCGCTCGGAAACCTTGGCCTGACCCGAGCTCCCCTGAGCTGCAACCTCCTTGCTCGTCTCCGAGCGAGTTCTCTTGCCCCTCGGCTGAAGTGTTGCCTCAGATGCAACCTGGGTCGGCCCCCTCGCCCTCTTCGCACCTCCCTCCTCCTCGGCCTTCTTTTGCTTCAAGGCGAGCCTCCGAGCCTTGATTGATTCTGGATCCATACCTGCAAAAAGATCCATTAAGGACAATGAGCACAAAAGAACAATAAGACCGAGAGAAAGAAACAACTACATACAAAGCACGACCGGGCTCAGTCCAACGCTCACCAAGTGACCTTCCGTCACCTTCGGCCAGCTGATGCTATGCGACAGGCAGAGGCGCTCAACAAACTTTCACTCCTCGGACGTCAGGTCCTTCGGCCTCGGTGCTTTGAAGCCTGGCTTATGGTAATTCCAACGAGTAGAGATGTCCCAAGGCTCCTCACTCCGGACCACAAAATACTTTTTTTTCCACTCCTTGATGGAGTCCGGATGACCATGTACAACCTTCCCCTTACTCCGAGGCGACACATAATAGATCCCCTCCGACTCCCCAGACGAGCTGATCCCCAGCATCGCCCTAAACACGCCCAACCTAAGGGGCACCTTCTGCTCCTCATACAACAGCATGAAGCAGATGATCTGCTTCCAGGAATTCGGCCCGTACTGCATCGGAGCCAGTGACGCCCAATTCAGCACCTCCCAAACAAACGGATGGACCGGCAGCCTCAGTCCAGAGCCGAAGGCGTCCACAGGGAAGACGCAGTACCAAGCAGCCAGGGGGTCGGTCGGGCGCAGGGTAGGGCTCGGTAACATGAGCTCGTAACCGACTCCAATGTGGTATGCCGACTGCACAACCTCCAAGTCACCAGCTTCCAAGACAGTCGGAAGCACGTCCATCTTCATCGTCTTCCGGCTCGGCGAAGATGGCTGAACCACATATAACGCCTTATCAGAAAGGTCGTCGGGGTACCGTCGGAACGTTTGCGGTTGTACAGGCGACCCCGTCACCACATTCCGGAGAACGGGCGCCTGGCTCAGCCCACCTGCCTTCGACCCCTTCTTCCTCGGCACCCTCTTCTTCTTTGCCCTCTCCGGCGAGGGAGTGGATAAGCGCCCCAAACCGGTCGGCGTGGAGGACGAACCCACTCCTTGGATCGTGGACCTCCCCCCCCGCCAATCCTATCCGAGCCCCAATGGCTTCACCCTCGCCTTCACCACCCTCCTCTTCGGACACCGACTCCAGAATCTGGACCTTGTCCGAACCGTCGCTCCCCTCGCCGGAATCACTACTCTCCACCACGAACATCTTCCGGGAGCGCAGAGGCTTCACGTCGTACACCATCTCCTCTTCCCATGATTCCGAGTCTGAAAGCCCGGTGGCAAGGGGCCCTTCCCCTCTAGACGTTGACGCCGACGAACCAGACTGAGCCCGGGACATGCCTAACTAAATAAACTTACCAACTAACCTTGAGTGCTTCAGATGGACGAGCCTGGTGCCGCAAGCTGCAGTAACGAGCGCCGAAGTGTTTGAAATTTTTGGAGAAAGAAGCAAGAGAGAAGTGAGCAGTTTGGAAGAGGGGTGGGGGTATTTATAGAGGAGGAAATGACTCCTCGATTTTTGCGTAACGGCTCCTCGATTGGTGTGAAACTGCCATCTATAGAATCGCGCCACGTCACCCTGGAACGTGCGCCGCTGACGTCACCCACGTCACCTTGAGGCCAGACACAAGGGTCGGTTCAGATGAAGTGCGTCGGATCCGAACACCCCAGCATCTGCTCCCGGAAGCAGGGAAAAATTTAGATTGAAAGTGTTAAGGCACCCGCCCTCGGCGAGTGCCCCGGGCCCCAGCACTCGGTCGGTTCCCCTCTCACCTGCGAACAACTCGGGGCTTATGACCTCGGAAGCCGAAACCCCGAACTGTTCGAGGGTGGAAGAAAAACCACCATTGTCTGGGACCCTATCGGAAAGCAGATCGGCCCGCCTCCCATCTCTAACTCCTTCGGGCCGACCACCATCAGAAGCCGTCAGCCCAGAAGGAAGATAGAGATCGGAGGAGACCCATCCGATCGAGGCAACCTGCCCCGGGTCCGAACCTCAATGGGCCTCCCTCCCGCCGTGATCTCTCCTGACTCTGACTACCACATCAGGGCCATCACAGCCAGGAGAAGACCATGGCGGGAGAACAGCCCACCCCCCGGGGCCGAACATCATTGGTCATCCCTCGCGCCGTGATCTCCCCCGATCCTGGCTACCACGTCAGGGCCGTCAGGATCGGGAGAAGAACAAGGCGCGGGCATAACCACTCGTCCAACCCTCTCAGGGTTAGAATTTTTCAAAGGAGCAGGCATCCGCCCAAGGCAGACACCTCCAGTGGTCGATCAACCACCGTTGCTGTGATCAAAGCTACAGGGGGGAGCGGGGTATTTATAGCCTCCCCCCAAGGACCAGCCACTACGCCTAGGGAGTCGAAGTGCCGCACATTTATTATATGAGCCATTTAACGGCCCCGAAAAGTTGGAACGCCGCACAAATCCCACAGCGCCATTAATGCTCCTCGAAGTCAGCTAGCATCGGCTTAGCCTTCTCTCGAAGGCCCAACGGTTCGCCATCGCCCTTGTAGACCCATAAAACCCTCGCCAGCTCGGGGTAGGGTCTCGCACCAGGGTAGCCTTCTCACGAAGCCCCAACGGTTCGCCAGCGCCCTTGCCGACCCGTAAAACCCTCGCCAGCTCGAGGTAGGGTCTCGCACCAGGGTAGCCTTCCCACGAAGGCCCAACGGTTCGCCATCGCCCTTGCCGACCCATAAAACCCTCGCCAGCTCGGGGAAGGGTCTCGCACCAGGGTAGCCTTCCCACGAAGGCCCAACGGTTCACCATCGCCCTTGCCGACACATAAAACCCTCGCCAGCTCGGGGAAGGGTCTCGCACCAGGGTAGCCTTCTCACGAAGGCCCAACGGTTCGCCAGTGCCCTTGCCGACCCATAAAACCCTCGCCAGCTCGAGGTATGGTCTCGCACCAGGGTAGCCTTCCCACGAAGGCCCAACGGTTCGCCATCGCCCTTGCCGACCCATAAAACCCTCACCAGCTCGGAGTAGGGTCTCGCACCAGGGTAGCCTTCTAACGAAGGACCAACGGTTCGCCATCGCCCTTGCCGACCCATAAAACCCTCGCCAGCTCGGGGAAGGGTCTCGCACCAGGGTAGCCTTCTCACGAAGGCCCAACGGTTCGCCAGTGCCCTTGCCGACCCGTAAAACCCTCACCAGCTCGAGGTAGGGTCTCACACCTGGGTAGCCTTCCTACGAAGGCCCAACGGTTTGCCATCGCCCTTGCCAACCCATAAAACCCTCGCCCGCTCGGGGTAGGGTCTCGCACCAGGGTAGCCTTCCCACAAAGGCCCAACGGTTCGCCATCGCCCTTGCCGACCCATAAAACCCTCGCCAGCTCGGGATAGGGTCTCGCACCAGGGTAGCCTTCTAACGAAGGCCCAATGGTTTGCCAACGTCCTTGCCGACCCGTAAAACCCTCGCCAGCTCGAGGTAGGGTCTCGCACCAGGGTAGCCTTCCCACGAAGGCCCAACGGTTCGCCATCGCCCTTGCCGACCCATAAAACCCTCGCCCGCTCGGGGTAGGGTCTTGCACCAGGGTAGCCTTCTCACGAAGGCCCAACGGTTCGCCAGCGCCCTTGCCGACCCGTAAAACCCTCACCAGCTCGAGGTAGGGTCTCGCACCAGGGTAGCCTTCTCACAAAGGCCCAACATGAATCGAAACTACTCCTCCACGGCCAACTCTCGCATCGCCGCAGGAGTGGGGGGCTTATGAGGTAGGATAAAAATGAACTGGGGTCCAGGAAGGCTTTCGCTCCAAGTCAATCCGGCTCGGTCCCGGACCACCACAGGCTCGACGCCGAGCCATAAGATCACCACCACGAAACTAGCCCCCCCGTCCCGACGACCCTCCGAGACCCTCGGTCTCCGATCCTCGACGGTCTCACGGGCCGTCCACTCAGCCGGGCAAGGGAGGGAGATGAATTGGCGCAGCCTGGGCCCTCTGATCCTCCCAGAGACACAGGGCCCCTACGATCTGCCAGGCCAGCCCCAAAACCACTTGGGGCTCTTGCCAAGTCAGCCCTAAACCACTCTGGGTACTGCCACGTGTGCCCTAAACCACCTGGGTCTCTTGCCACGTCAGGCCCATGGGCTTTTTGGGTCCGGACCCGGCCCCCAAGCGGATCCAAACCCGGTTGGGTTATCTATAAATACCAGACCCCCATTCACCTTCAAAGATAATCAATCTTTCACCTACAAAACCCTAGTTACTGCTACTCTCTCACAGAGACTAACTAGATCATCGGAGGGTCTGCCACCGGGATAAACCCCGGTGTTTCTAGACCGTCTGCAGGTACCCGAGGCGAGGCAATCCGAGCCGCTCCTCCAGTGCCGAGGCGAGCCTACAGCTCACCGTCCTCTACCGAACCTTTCCCCTCTTACAAATTGAGTCCGAACTCACACCTGGTGCATCCACACTCCATCCAAAAACAAACCGCATCAGTTTGGCTTCTAGAGCTCCATTGTATTCGGTTTTGAAGCTTCAATTTGGGTTGAAGTTTGATCATGTGGCTCGAGCTTGAAGTTGGATTGATGTCTTAACTTGCTCGAGTTTGATGAAGTTGGTGATCTTTTTGGAGAGTTTTTGGTTTTCGCCGTCCATGCTTGATTGAATCTTGGAGTTTGAATTGCCTCCGTAGCTTGAGCTTTTTTGAGTCGGCTTCAAGGCTTAGATGTGGAACTAGGGATTGTGGAAACTTCACCTTGAGGATGCTTGCATACAGTTGTATACATGTATATGTCATTATATGTGCACAAAAGGTTTTATTTCTTAAACCATGGTTTATGGATCAACATAATATTTTTCAGTGATTATATAACTAATTTTGATGAACTGCTCTTTCGTCAACTAAGCATTGTGTTGTTCAATTATTTTGCCTTTGTCGCTCATTTTGTTGAACCGCAATTTCGTCGACCAAGAGTTGTGTTGTTCGGTTGTTTGTTGATGGAGCATTTCATTGTGGGACAAGCATTCCGTTAGTCTAGGACCTGAGTGCTTCGACCGTTAAATCTGGTGTATGTAGCTGACCTAGAAAAGTTGTTGCAGGAATAATCTTCGGAAGACGGTCGAACTGCGGACTTGCTGTTGGATCTCAGCAAGTTTGTTGAGGCAGTACTGGGACGAATTTAAACATAGAGCTTGTCATTAGATCCCGACAAGTTTGGAGAGTTGCCTCTGAGATGGTTGAACGTAGAGCATTGTATTTGATCCCGGCAAGTTTGAAGAGACAACTCTGTGATGGAGGTGAACGTAGAGCTTGTCGTTTGATCCCGACAAGTTTGGAGAGACAACTCTGTGACACAGTTGAACATAGAGCTTGTCATTTGAGCCCAGCAAGTTTGTACGCAACTCTTAGACAGAGTTAGACGTAGAGCTTATTGTTTGCACCTAGCAAGTTTGTAGAGTCAACTCTTAGACGGAGTTGGACGTTGATACGGCTAAAAATGGGATTAAATCGGAACCGTCCAGATTGGGAACGAATCTTGAAGCTCAGGCGTAAAATGGTAATTTCACATATAGATGGACCCTAAGCTGGCACTGGATCTCTCCTCTACAGATCCAGTAACCCGCGAACGGATCCACTTCAACTGGGTACGGGTTCCGACCCGAGACAAACCCAGACCAGCAAGAGGAAATCAGGGTCTCTGATTTGACTAAATCAACGGGCCTGATTTGCAGTTATCCTCTCACCGGGAATCAGGGGTCGGTTTCCTAAACAAATTATGAGGATTTTACACCTAACGGTTTCACGGGAAATCAGGTCCCTAATCAGACTCCCATGGCGACTATAAATACCTCCTACCTACCACTGTGACCAGGTAATCACTCTTTTGCCAACTTAAGCTCTTTCTTAATCATCACTGGTTACTGACAAGAGCGTCGGAGGGTGCGTCGCCAGAATCAACCCCGGTGTATCGCACTTCCTTGCAGGTGAGCGGCAGGGATCAGCAGGCTTGGAACCGCTATTCAGGTTTTTCCACGAACTCACAAATCTCATCTGTTTACCCCCACACCAGATTCAGCAGTAACAGATTGGAACGTGTTCTGCACCTTATCCACGGGGGTCCAATGGGGGGCTCTTCCAACTCCTCTCGGAAGGCCTTCGTCCGAGAGGTCAACTCAGTTCACGGCCCCCCTCCCCCCAAATGCCTCGGCATCCCAGTAACTTTCTCTGATGAAGACCTCGAGGGGGTCCGGACTCCCCACTGCGACGCACTTGTTATCGACCTTCGCATGGCAAACTTCAAAGTGCAGAGGATCCTGGTGGACAACGGGAGCTCCGTGAACATCCTCTTCCTCTCGGCCTTCCGAGGGCTGCAGCTATCCCGGGATCGCCTCAAACCGGCCGGCTCCACGCTCCACGGGTTCACGGGGGTACCAGTAACTGTCGAAGGGGTTATCACCCTGGACATAACTGCGGGGAAGACCCCTACCACCTGGACAGAGTCGATGGACTTTATGGTCGTCGATGTCCCGGCTGCATACAATTTCATCTTGGGCCGATCTGGCATAGCTGCCCTGGAGGCCGTTCCTTTGGCGTACCACCTCAAGATGAAGTTCCCCACCCGGGCGGGAGTGGGAGAAGTCAGGGGCAGCCAAGAGACAGCACGGAAGTGCTATATGACTTCCACTGGGGGTCCGGTGCTCTCCCTTGAGACTTTAGAAATCCCCGAGCCGAACGTCCGACCCACGTCCGAGCCGGTGGACGAGTTGGAAGAAGTGCTCTTCTCGGACGAGGACCCGAGTCGAAAGTTCCTCATCAGCAAGTCCTTGCCGACTGCTCTATGTTCCGACCTGGTGCAGTGCATCCGGGAGAACCGCGACCTATTTGCTTGGTCCGCCGCGAATATGCCCGGGATTTCCGAGGAGCATCTAGTGCACTGCCTCAGCGTCGAACCGGGGTGCAGACCGGTTCAGCAGAAGAGGCGTAAATTCGCTCCCGAGCGACAACAAGCCATCAAGGAGGAGGTGGACAAGCTCCTAAAAGCTTGGTTCATACAGGAGGTGAACTACCCCGAGTGGCTCTCCAATGTCGTCATGGTTAAGAAGTCCAATGGTTCCTGGAGGATATGCATCGACTTCACAGACTTGAATAAGGTGTGTCCGAAGGATCCGTTCCCTCTCCCGAATATCGACACCCTCATTGATGCCACCACGGGCCATGAGCTCCTCAGCTTCATGGACGCCTTCTCCGGCTATAACCAGATCCGAATGTTCCCCCCGGACATTCCGAAGACTTCCTTCATTACCGACCAGGGCCTCTACTGTTATAGAGTTATGCCGTTCGGATTGAAGAATGCTGGAGCCACCTACCAGCGCCTCATCAATAAAGTCTTCCAAAGCCAGATAGGCCGCAACATGGAAGTATACGTCGACGACATGCTCATGAAGAGCGTCCGAGGTGCCGACCACGTGGCCGACCTACAGGAGGCATTCGGCGTTCTAAGAAGGCACAACATGAGGCTTAATCCGAACAAGTGTGCATTCGGGGTCTCGTCAGGAAAGTTCCTTGGCTTCATGGTCAGCCAGCGAGGGATCAAAGCAAATCCCGAAAAAATTAAGGCCATACTGGACATGGCCCCGCCCCGGAGCGTCAAGGAAGTGCAGAGGCTTACGGGTCACCTCGCCGCTATTGGGCGATTCCTTTCGAAGTCTGGGGAAAAGTGCCTCCCCTTCTTCAAGGCACTCAAGGGGGCCAAGGGTTTCGAGTGGGGCGAATTGCAACAGGAGTCGTTCGAACAGATGAAAGCCTACTTGGTCAATCCTCCCCTTCTCAGCAAGCCCGTTCCAGGCGAAACCCTCTTCATCTACTTAGCTGCTTCCGAGCAGACCCTAAGTGCTATTTTGGTGAGAGAAGAAGACCGGGCCCAGAGGCCCATTTACTATGTGAGCAAGGTGCTTCGGGACGCCGAGCTCCGCTACCCGAAGGTAGAAAAGATGGCCTACGCCCTGGTTATGGCGGCAAGGAAGCTCCGCCCATACTTTCAGTCCCACTCGGTTGTAGTCCTCACCGACCAACCACTGAAGCAGGTCCTCCGCAGGCCGGAAACCTCAGGACGGCTTATGAAATGGTCCATCGAGCTGAGTCAACACGACATCTCCTACCAGCCCCGGACTGCGATCAAAGCTCAAGCCCTTGCGGACTTCATTGTCGAGACCACCATTCCCGAGGTCTGCCATGTCCCGAACGGACCCCCTATTTGGACGGTTTTTGTGGATGGTTCCTCCTGCAACGAGGGAAGCGGCGCTGGTATCATCCTGACGGGTCCAGATGACTTCGTCCTCCAGTACGCCCTCCGCATGAATTTCAAGGCCTCAAACAACGAAGCAGAGTATGAGGCACTAATCGCGGGCCTCGGACTTGCCCGAAGTGCCGGGGCGCAGCGCCTCCGAATCCATAGTGATTCTCAGCTGGTTGTGAACCAATCTTGGGCGATTACGAGGCACGAGACGAACAGATGGCGAAGTACCTCGCCAAAGTCCGAACCCTCATGGCCCGGTTCGAAGAGGCACTCATCCAACGAGTCCCTCGAGAAGAGAATTCACAAGCCGACGCCCTCTCCAAGCTGGCCTCATCCTCCCTCCAAGGTCTCGAGCAGACCGTCTTGATCGAGGTCCTCTTAAAACCGAGCATAGAAGACAAGACCCTCGACTCAGTGGAGTCGTTCCCGGTCCTGCTGCAAGATAATTGGATGAAGCCGTTAGTGGAATTCTTAAGGGACGGACTCCTCCCCGAGGACCCCAAGGAAGCACGCCGAATAAGAACCAGGGCCGAGCGGTACGTCCTGATCGAGGGGATCTTGTAAAAGCGCTCCTTCTCGCAGATTGACAGCCGACCGTACCTGAGGTGCCTTTCCCCAGAATAGGCCGGCTACGCCTTACAGGAGCTCCACGAAGGCATCGGCGGGGCACATTCAGGGTCTAGGTTTTTGGCTCGGAAAGCTCTGAATTACGGATACTTCTGGCCGACTCTCCTCCAGGATGCCGAGCGACACGTTCGGCAATGTGGCTCTTGTCAAAGACATTCCAACATTCGTCGCCTCCCCCAAGCCAACCTTGCCTCCCTATCAAGTCCTATCCCCTTCGCAATGTGGGGGATGGATTTACTAGGGCCATTCCCTCCAGCTCCGGGCCAGTTCAAGTTCTTGTTCGTGGCCATCGACTACTTCTCAAAGTGGATTGAGGCCGAGCCCCTCGCCACTATCACCGAGAACAAGGTGCTTCAATTCTTCTGGAAGAGCGTCATCTGCCGGTTATGCATCCCCCGTGTCCTCGTAACAGACAACGGAACTCAGTTTACTGGGGCTGCGTTCCGAGCTCTATGTGAAGACCTCGCCATCCAACAGCGCTTCTCCTCCGTCTCCCACCCACAGTCGAAAGGCCAGGCAGAGAACGCTAACCGGCAGATCCTCTCTGGTATCAAGAAGAGACTGGACAAATGTTCCAAAAGCTTATGGGTCGACCAACTTCCCAACGTACTATGGAACTATCGCACTAACAAACGGACCCCCACAGGAGAGTCCCCATTCAACCTCACCTATGGGTCCGAGGCAGTGATACCTCTCGAAGTCGGAATACCTTCTCCTCGGCTTGCAGCCTACAACGAGGAACAGAACGCCAGAGACCTCCGGGCGAACTTAGACCTGGTGGACGAACTGAGAGAAAGGGCGTCGATCTGCCAACAGAACTATCGGAGGAGGATCGAATTGGCGTACAACAAGAGAGTCTGACCCACCGATCTCAAGGAGGGGGACTTAGTCCTTAGAAAACTAGCCATCTCCTTCCCCAGTCAGAAGAGCAAACTAGCCCCGAATTGGGAAGGACCGTACAAGATCACAAGGGTAGTTCGGCCAGGAGCTTATCGTCTGGAAGACCTCGAGGGTAGGGAGATTCCGAGGACCTGGAATGCCAACCACCTTTTAAAATACCAAGAAAGCGCCCCGGTGCCTCTCTGAGTATCACAGGGTGTCGAACCATTCCTCTCCTCTAATTTGTAATTCCTCTCTTAAGTTGTCATATGTAAAAACGGCTCGCCATCAATTATCAATAAAGAATGCTTTTTCGTATTTATAAAGTTGCTTGTGTCTCCCCGCCTTTGTTCTTTAATTCAATCAATGGTTCGGAGTCCAATCCCCGCCTCGACTCTACTTCGCAAGCTCGCTCTTAAGCGAGCCAGAAGTAGTTCGCTGCTTGGAATTGCTCCAACAATCGTTGAACTCTAACGATGGTCCCGGAGTCCAATACTTGGTTCGATTCTACTCCGCAAGCTCGCTTCTCAGCGGGCTAGGAGTGGGTCGCCATTCGGAACTGCTCCCATGACCGTTGAACTCTAACGATGGTTTCGGAGTCCGACACTTGGTTCGATTCTACTCCGCAAGCTCGCTTCTCAGCGGGCTAGGAGTGGGTCGCCATTCGGAATTGCTCCCACGACCGTTGAACTCTAACGATGGTTCCGGAGTCCAACACTTGGTTCGATTCTACTCCGCAAGCTCGCTTCTCAGCGGGCTAGGAGTGGGTCGCCATTCGGAATTGCTCCTACGACCGTTGAACCCTAACGATGGTTCCGGAGTCCAACACTTGGTTCGATTCCACTCCGCAAGCTCGCTTCTCAGCGGGCTAGGAGTGGGTCGCCATTCGGAATTGCTCCCACGACCGTTGAACTCTCACGATGATCGGCGAGCCCACCATGGGGTAAGGCTCGACTCATCTCTCAACTTCGCAAGAAGGGGGAGACCGAAGCGCTGCTCGGCACCACTGGCCGACGCTCTTGTCGCCGAAATGCAAACGAACAAGAGGCAGGCTCGGAGCGCACCACGTCGCTCGAACAGCCGAGCTCCTAGACCTCCGGTCGGCAACACCGAGCAAGTGCCCATCCGAGCCCAAAAACGGAGAAAAGTCGCTTTTCCCTGAACATTCGTGTAAGATCTCGATCAGACGGCCCAAATCTTGCCAGCATCGCTAAACGACAAGATAGCATTTTCTTGGGAACTGAGTCGTCTCGAGATTCGTGCCGAAATCCAACGGCCCAGATCTTGTCAGCATCGCTAAACGACAAGATAGCGTTTCCTTGGGAACTGAGTCGCCTCGAGATTCGTGCCTAATTCCAACGGCTCAGATCGCGCTACGGTGCCGAACCGCGAACGAGATAGGGGCCGGCTAGGAGACCTCGGCGCGATGAACACAGTCACAAACGAAACAACTACGCAGAGCTACAAAGGATGTGCTAGTTCGAGAAAGAAATGTTATTAATAATGGGGACACAGTACAAAGCGACTCTTCCATACAACAAGGTTACAAGGCCTTAAAGAACAAAAGTTACAAAGCCGACCCACAACACTTGGTTTTTAAAAGAAAAATCATCAACGTCCCATTCGGTTATCAGTTTGGCAACCTCGGTCGACAGTTCCCCTTCCTCCGTCCGAAGCTCCGTCTCTACGGTCTGCAAGTGACGGATCTCAGAGAGCAGATCGTCCCTTTCGGCTATTATTTTCGACAAATTGTGCCGAACGCACTGGATCCGAAGGGCGTTGCTAAAGGCTCGAATCTTCATCCTCTCCTGTAGGGGTCATCTCGGCGATCCTGCTCTCCATACGCTGGATCTCGGCGTCTCGCTGACCTAGGATGAGCTGAAGATGGCCCCGCTCGCTTTCGGCTCGGCGCAATCCCAACTCGACTTCATAGAGCCGCTCTCGGCACCTCGCCGAGCGCAACCTCGTCACCCCCGAGCCAGCCTCGGTTCGAGCGTAGTCATCCGAGCGATTGGGGTCGGCATTTTGAGCTACCACCACGAGCTGAAAATAGGAAGAGACGAACAACAAAATTTCAAACACTGCCGAAGTCCAACACTTCAAGAATTTTCGAAACGAACTTTCAGACTTTTATTCAAATAAAGTAACTCTACATACAACTAGACCGACGCTACAACAGAGTTTCACAATAGCTTAAAGGAACATAAGACAACTCGTTTAGTGCCTGATATGGCTAAAAATGGGGTTAAATCGGAACCGTCCTGTAACGCCCCGAATCCCAAATACACTGAATTCGAGATGTTCTACAGGATCTTTTCGCTTTCTTTAGTACAATTTTACAGGGAAATTTAAACTTTTCACTTTACATCAGAGTTTACATCATTATTACACTTTTCATTTGCACAGCGGAAGTAAAATTTACAACAATTAAATAAATGTACAACAACATGGTATAATCTTTAAGCATCCATTCCTCTTTAATCTTTAACATGCCAGTTACCTGCATATAAGACTGTGGGTACGTCAGTTTATTCAACCGACGATCATTATATACGGCCATCCTCTCTATGCCGAAAATAGTATAACTAAATTTTCCATATTTAGCAAACACAAACTTGTCACATTTCAATTAAAGGGACTACCCTATTGATGTCGTGTTGTGATTGTGCACTTAGTCCTTAATGCATTTATTTATATTACATGACACTAATGCGCACTTGTTCGGATTCTATGCATCCCATACTATATAGGTCCGAGGGCAAGCCCTTATTCGTTCTTCATCTTTGTAGGGTTCAATCCCTCGTTATGTCTTAATCTACTACTGTAATTACGGTAGTGTCTTAGATGTCCAATGATCTACGAGCCCATGCCCAGGTAGCCTGGAGGGGAATTCCACGTACTGACACGACGCATCGAGAAGGCAACCTATGGACAATTCAGCCTCCGCCATGGAACAATGGCACCACCCATAGCCACTCGAACATCCCACGAGCGTCGCCACCGGGACGATAATTCTAGAGTAGTGCCCATGCCATGTCTTGACGCATCAAGCAGGCAGCTTGTGGATCGCTCTCACACCGCTAATCCGATGGCCCCCATACTCGTGTTTTTCTTCTACTTTCATCACGTCTCCACTATGTATTAATCCTTAGTTTTATTTAAAATCATGAACAAAATTAAATCTCTAGAGTTAGCCTCTCCACTAAACCGGAATTATTCATTTATTTCGACATGACCAACCTTGGTCTAATTTCAATATTTCATTTCGTTTTCTTTCCAACTGCCGGGGGAGACTTAGCTACTCTTCCAATTCAATTCCAATTCACAATTTCCACAATGAGTACTTAAGACTCATAAAATTCATATTCATAACCAACGAATTTCTTTTTTTATTCATATGATCTCTAATTCATTCATTATTCCATGAACTCATGCACTTTATCAATTAATAATTCCACATTTGAAATTCACATCACTAATGAATATTCATACTTCATATTTTTCCACATTATTCTCAAGTGAGAATAAATTGCATTATATCACACAACAAGGTTCTTTTTGCCAAATCACTTTCTAATACTCCATTATTCTTTTATTCTTATCAGCTACAATTTTTCACAAGTGTATACTCTAGAACCATAGTTCTAATTATGTCTTTTATTCACAAACCATAGTTTATCTCTTTCAAATAATGCCCAAATCATTTTTATAAAATCCCTTACATTTTTATGAGAATAACCATATTTTTTTCACAATTTTTGGACAACTAGAAACCCAAAAAAAATATTTTTTTCAAAGATGCCGAGGGTAGGATTCGAACCCAGGCACACGGAGAATACAGCCAAGAGCACCCGCCACTAGGCCGAACTGTGCCAGCGGTATGGTTACGGCTGAGAGCATTAAATGCTCTCGGCCTACAGTTTAATTGTTTTAAAAAAACAAACTAAAATAATGTTGCACACGGGATTCGAACCAGTCACCCCTGAGAACACAGCCGCACACAGTGACCACTTGGGCTACATGCTCAGGTTGTCACAGTACAAATTAAAATCCTTTTTGAATCAATTGCCACTGTTGTAAAAACGTCTCGATGTTCAATTAATCTTTGTTTTATATTGCTTTTATAGAAGTTACTGAAAAATTCCAGATTGACTTCCCCTCACATGATTTTCATACCAGTATGCATAAAATAATTTTTGTACTAATAAAAGTATATTTTTCACACAATTCAATGAATTATACATTACAACTACTATACTTCTCATTTTTGACATTGCTTAACAATTGGCCTTCTAATCTTTTTATCCACAATTTTCTTACATTAATTTTCTGTTATTAATCTATTGTTCAACATACAAATCTATTTTTTTGAGTTTATCCATTCCCACAATAACTCAAAAGATCTCTACAACACATAAATTAGCATTAACAAAGTACTAACTTTTACATATAATTTGTGATGGTGATAAATGTATTTTTTTTCCATCAATCTATAATCATAATCAATTACACAAGCAACTTATAATTTTTAACGATAGAATTACATGCTATTTCCATGTCAACAATTCAATCAATTAGGGATTATTTTCCAAACTCAATGTACATTCTTATTAATCATTTTCATGCTTCATGGTTCAATATAATACTAGTATATTCCTAACTAGAAATAAGGAGCATTAACCCACAACTCAAATTAATAATAAAACCACATACAAGTTAATCATAACATTCCAATCAATTCATAGACTAACTTTCCAATTAAGGTGTATTCTTATTAATATTTTTCATGCATCATTGTGATAATTAAATCTAGCATGGATCCCTATATTAGAAATAGGAAAAGTTACCCACCTTGTATGGAGAGAACAAACAAAATTAGCAACAAAAAGTCCTTTGCGACGAGATGCACCTCCTCCTAGATAATGCGCGCACAAGCTCCAAGCCACCAAAAACCGAGCTCCTCTCCTTGGAATGATGCCGGCCTTCTTCTCCTTGTTTGAATGCAGCACAATCCCACACAATTCTCTTAATCTTTTAAACTCACAACTTACTACTAAATAATGCTATTAGACTATAGGTTTGAAAAGATATAATTTGCATAAGAATACTAGCCATGGGAGGGGGTATTTATACTAGAAATCAAGTGGAATGGAGGGCTAGGATTAACTAGTTGGTTGTAGGATGGAAGGCCAAGATGAAAGTAGGAGTTATAAAAACTACCCACACCCACATAACCACCATGCCATGACTACCACTCAAATTTTGAGTTTTCCCTCCAAGAAGCAATCCGGCCTAGCACTTTTGTGCATGTTGCACGTGTACGTGCAATACACGTGCATGCCATTAGGCCTAAAAATTGTACATTTTAATTGTGTATAAAAATAAAATAGTATTAAAATAGTCTTCTACATGACAAGTTAAATAAGAATAGATTAATCCATGGGCTTTAGTTTTGGGCCAAAATAGTTATTTAAAATAAAATAAATAATTTACATTTTGGGCTTTTAAGAAAAAGGCCTTTAAAATAAGGCTTTCTATTTATTTAAAGAAAAAGGCTTTTGTATAAAATAACTTGAGAACACATATTTAAATGTTCATACACATCACAATGAAAATAATTATAAGATTTAATTTAACCAAAATACTGCACGTGCACACTACGTGCAAAATAAAATAATAATTTTTCATTAATTGAAAAATCAGGGCATTACACGTCCAGATTGGGCACGAATCTTGAAGCTCAAGGGTAAAACGGTAATTTCACATACAAATGGGTTCGAAACAGGCACTGGGTCTCCTTCTTACAGATCCAATAACCCACGAACGGATCTACTCCAGTTGGGTACGGGTCCCAACCCGATACGGACCCAGACCAGCAAGAGAAAATCAGGGTCTCTGATTTGACTAAATCAACGGGCCTGATTTGCAGTTATCCTCTCACCGGGAATCAGGGATCAGTTTCCTAAACTAATTGTGAGGATTTTACTCCTGACGGTTTCACAGGAAATCGGGTCCCTAATCAGGCTCCCTTGGCGACTATAAATACCTCCTATCCACCACTGTGACCAGGTAATCACTCTTCTTCCAACTTAAGCTCTTTCTTAATCATCACTGGTTACTGACAAGAGCGTCGGAGGGTGCGTCACCGGAATCAACCCTGGTATATCGCACTTCCTTGCAGGTGAGCGGCGGGGATCCGCAGGCTTGGATCCGTTATTCAGGTTTTTCCACGAACTTACAAATCTCATCTGTTTACCCCCACACCAGATTCAGCGGTAATAGATTGGCACCGTCTGTGGGAAGCCATACGAATAGCAGCCTCTCCTCTTCCCGTCGACTAGCTCTTCTCCAGCCATGCCTCCCAAAAAGGTCAGGTCTAGGGGGTCCAACCGTGGACCCAACCCCGCCGATCAACAAGAGGAAGTCCCCGTGCACCCTACTCCGCAGCCCGAACAACTTCCTTCCCCAGTCCAACAGGGCCAGCCTCCTCTTCCGAATCAACAACCCCCTAATGGTCCCACTGGTCAGAACCAGCGAAGGCAGAAGCAACCTCTCCACCCAGACCATGTCTCAGTACACAATGCCTCCTCGGATTCTATGGCCTCCCATAATTCCCGAGCTTCTGACCTCCGCAATACCGTTCTAAATCGGCAGAAGGATGAGGACCTTCGCAACCGCCTAGATGAGAAGAGGGCCCAAGAGGGAGCCTCCCGCCAACATCAAGGTGAGCGATCTCCTCATCGCCGAGACGGCAGGAGGTCTCCGGACCAAAGAGGTCGGGGGGAATCTCCCGAGCGTCGTAGGAGGAGGCCACATTTCCCTGCTGATCGCCATCATCCGAGGAACAATGAGGCACCCATCACTAGTGCCGAGTTCCAACAATTCCAGGAAACGGTGTTGCAGGCCCTCAACCTTCGCCCCAACAACACTAATGTCCAAAGGGTTCCAACACCCCCAAGGGTCCCAAGTCTTTGCCACCGATCCATAAGTCCTCCCCCGGCTCCTAGTCACCAGCAACACCATCATAGTCCTCGCCGATCCCAGGACTATCGACGCCATAGTCCCCGCTCCCCTTCTTATGAAGATGAGTCCAGGGGATCGTTTGACTACCACCGGAGGGACGATGCCTTCTACCGTCGTCTCCACGAGATGGAGAGGCGGTCGTATGGACAAGGAAGAGGAGTCGAGAGCAAGGACCGTCCGCCCCAGTAGACCCCCCTTCTCTCGGACTATCATGGAGGCTCCCATCCCGAGGGGTTTCAAACCTCCACAGTTTGAAACGTACTCAGGGGAGTCGGACCCTGTTGATCATGTCGAGAGCTTCAAAACCTTAATGTTGATCCACCAAGCTTCCGACGCCATGCTTTGCAAGACCTTCCCTGCCACTCTCAATGGTTTGGTGCGGGAATGGTACTCCCGGCTCGCTCCCTCTTCCATCTTCTCATTTGAGCAGTTTGAAACGCTCTTCATCACTCACTTTGTGAGCAGCAGACGAACGGAGAAGACCAACCTCTCTCTAATCCACCTCCGACAGGAGAGGGGAGAGAAGTTGAGGGACTATGTGAGGAGATTTACCGCGGAGGTCAGGTCCATCGCCTCCCTTGACCAGTCTTTGGCGACCGTTGCATTCCAGTCCAACGTCCTCAACTCTAACCTCCAACCGTCCCTCGCCAAAAAGCCACCGCACAACTTCGCCGACCTTCTCCTCAGATGCGAGAAATATATTCGGGCGGAGGAAGCCGAGTGCTTCCCGGGCTTCTGAGGACCCCCTTCCGGGTCGAAGAGAAAGACAACGGAAGAGGAAGGGGCCAAGAAGCTATAGAAGGATAATAGCGGTCAGCGCTGCCCTCCTCCTAGGTTTGAGAAATTTACCCCCCTCACTACTAACGTCTCCACCATTTTGATGGAGGTCGAGAAGGAGGGAGTTATACCTCCCGCTCCGAGGATGAACACCCCGGCCAAGAGGAGGAATAAGGAGGAGTGGTGCCGTTACCACCGGGATCATGGCCACGACACCAACGATTGCCGGGCGCTGAAGAACAAAATAGAGGCCGTCATCTAGAAGGGGCAGTTGGCTAAATTTGTGAAGGCAAATGATCAGGGAGATCGCACCACTCCTCCGCCTCGAGGGGCTAACAAGCGCTCCGAGCGACAAGATGAAACCCCCGAGTTCGAGGAGGAACGTGTTCTGCACCTTATCCACGGGAGTCCAATGGGGGGCTCTTCTAACTCCTCTTGGAAGGCCTTCGTCCGAGAGGTCAACTCAGTTCACAGCGCCCCTCCCCCCAAAGGCCTCGGCATCCCAGTGACTTTCTCTGATGAAGACCTCGAGGGGGTCCGGACTCCCCACTGCGACGCACTTGTTATCGACCTCCGCATGGCGAACTTCGAAGTGCAGAGGATCCTGGTAGACAACGGGAGCTCCATGAACATCCTCTTCCTCTCGGCCTTCCGAGGGCTACAACTATCCCGGGATCGCCTCAAACCGGCCGACTACACGCTCCACAGGTTCACGGGGGTACCAGTAACTGTCGAAGGGGTTATCACCCTGGACGTAACTGCTGGGAAGACCCCTACCACCCGGACAGAGCCGATGGACTTTATGGTCGTCGATGTCCCAGCTGCATACAATGTCATCTTAGGCCGGCCTGGCCTAGCTGCCCTGGAAGCCGTTCCTTCGGCGTACCACCTCAAGATGAAGTTCCCCACCCGGGCGGGAGTGGGGGAGGTCAGGGGCAGCCAAGAGACGGCTCAGAAATGCTACATGACTTCCACTGGGGGTCCGGTGCTCTCCCTCGAGACTTTAGAGATCCCCAAGCCGAACGTCCGACCCACCTCCCAGCCGGCAGACGAATTGGAAGAAGTGTTCTTCTCGGACGAGGACCCGAGTCGAAAGTTCCTTATCAGCAAGTCCCTGCCGACTGCCCTATGTTCTGACTTGGTGCAGTGCATTCGGGAGAACCGCGACCTATTCGCTTGGTCCGCCGCGGATATGCCCGGGATTTTCGAGGAACTTCTAGTGCACCGCCTCAGCGTCGAACCGGGGTGCAGACCAGTTCAGCAGAAGAGGCGTAAATTCGCTCCCGAGCGACAACAAGCCATCAAGGAGGAGGTGGACAAACTCCTAAAAGCTCGGTTCATACAAGAGGTGAACTATCCTGAGTGGCTCTCCAACGTCGTCATGGTTAAGAAGTCAAATGGATCCTAGAGGATATGCACCGACTTCACAGACTTGAACAAGGCGTGTCCGAAGGATCCATTCCCTCTCCTGAATATCGACACCCTCATCGATGCCACCTCGGGCCATGAGCTCCTCAGCTTCATGGACGCCTTCTCCGGCTACAACTAGATCCGAATGTTCCCCCCGGACATTCCGAAGACTTCCTTCATTACCGACCAGGGCCTCTACTGTTATAGAGTTATGCCGTTCGGATTGAAGAATGTTGGAGCCACCTACCAGCGCCTCGTCAATAAAGTCTTCCAAAGCCAGATAGGCCACAACATGGAAGTGTACGTCGATGACATGCTCGTGAAGAGCATCCGAGGTACCGACCACGTGGCCGACCTCCAGGAGGCATTCGGCGTACTGAGAAGGCACAACATGAAGCTTAACTTGAACAAGTGTGCGTTCGGGGTCTCATCAGGAAAGTTCTTCGGCTTCATGGTCAGCCAGCGAGGGATCGAAGCAAATCCTGAAAAAATTAAAGCCGTACTGGACATGGCCCCACCGCGGAACATCAAGGAAGTGCAGAGGCTTACGGGTCGCCTCGCCGTTATTGGCTGATTCCTTTCAAAGTCTGGGGAAAAGTGACTCCCCTTCTTCAAGGCTCTCAGGGGGGCCAAGGGTTTCGAATGGGGCCAACTGCAACAGGAGTCGTTAGACCAACTGAAGGCCTACTTGGTGAACCCTCCCCTGCTCTACAAGCCCGTTCCAGGGGAAACCCTCTTCATCTACTTAGCTGCTTCCGAGCAGACCCTAAGTGCTGTTTTGGTGAGGGAAGAAGACCGGGCTCAGAGGCCCATTTACTATGTGAGCAAGGTGCTTCGGGACGCCGAGCTCCGCTACCCGAAGGTAGAAAAGATGGCCTATGCCCTGATCATGGCAGCAAGGAAGCTCCGCCTATACTTTCAGTCCCACTCGGTTGTGGTCCTCACCGACCAACCGTTGAAGTAGGTCCTCCACAAGCCAGAAACCTCACTCCGACATATGAAGTGGTCCATCGAGCTGAGCCAACACGACATCTCATACCAGCCCCGGACTGCGATAAAAGCTCAAGCCCTCGCAGACTTCATCGTCGAGACCACCATCCCCGATGTCAGCCAAGCTGAGAACGGGCCACCCATTTGGATGGTTTTTGTAGATGGTTCCTCTTGCAACGAGGGAAGCGGCGCCGGTATCATCTTGACGGGTCCGGATGACTTCGTCCTCCAATATACCCTCCGCATGAATTTCAAGGCCTCAAACAACAAAGCAGAGTATGAGGCACTAATCGCTGGCCTCGGACTTGCCCGAAGCGCCGGGGTACAGCGCCTCCGAATCCATAGTGACTCTCAGCTGGTTGTGAACCAAGTCTTGGGCGATTACGAGGCACGAGACGAACGGATGGCGAACTACCTCGCCAAAGTCCGAACCCTCATGGCCCGGTTCGAATAGGCACTCATCCAACGAGTCCCTCGAGAAAAGAATTCACAGGCCGACGCCCTCTCCAAGTTGGCCTCATCCTCCCTCCAGGGTCTCGAGCAGACCGTCTTGATCGAGGTCCTCTTGAAACCGAGCATAGAAGATGGATCCCTTGACTCAGTGGAGTCATTGTCGGTCCTACTGCAAGATAATTGGATGAAACCATGTGGAAATCTTAAGGGACGGACTCCTCCCCGAGGGCCCCAAGGAAGCACGCCGAATAAGAACCAGGACCAAGTGGTACATCCTGATCGAGGGGATCTTGTACAAGCGCTCCTTCTCGCAGATCGACGGCCGACCGTACCTGAGGTGCCTTTCCCCAGAATAGGCTGGCTACGCCTTACAGGAGCTCCACGAAGGCATCGGCGGGGCACATTCAAGGTCTAGGTTTTTGGCTCGGAAAGCTCTGAATTACGGATACTTCTGGCCGACTCTCCTCCAGGATGCCGAGCGACACGTTCAGCAATGTGACTCTTGTCAAAGACATTCCAACATTCGTCGCCTCCCCTAAGCCAACCTTGCCTCCCTATCAAGTCCTATCTCCTTCGCAATGTGGGGGATGGATTTACTAGGGCCATTCCCCCCAGCTCCGGGCCAGTTCAAGTGCTTGGTCGTCACCATCGACTACTTCTCGAAGTGGATTGAGGCTGAGCCCCTCGCCACTATCACCGAGAACAAGGTGCTTCAATTCTTCTGGAAGAGGGTCATCTACCGATTTGGCGTCCCCCGTGTCCTCGTAACGGACAATGGGACTCAGTTTACTAGAGCCGCATTCCGAGCTCTGTGTGAGGACCTTGCCATCCAACAGGGCTTCTCTTCCGTCTCCCACCCACAGTCGAGTCTCCCACCCACAGTCGAATGGCCAGGCAGAGAACGCTAACCGGCAGATCCTCTCTGGTATCAAGAAGAGACTGGACAAGTGTTCTAAAGGCTTATGGGTCGACCAACTCCCCAACGTGCTGTGGAACTACAGAACCAACAAACGGACCCCCACAGGAGAGTCCCCGTTCAACCTCACCTATGGGTCCGAAGTAGTGATACCTCTCGAAGTCGGAATACCTTCTCCTCGCCTTGCAGCCTACAACGAGGAACAGAAAGCCCGAGACCTCTGGGCGAACTTAGACCTGGTGGACGAGCTGAGGGAAAGAGCATCAATACGCCAACAGAACTACCGGGGGAGGGTCGAATTGGCGTTTAACAAGAGAGTCCGACCCACCGATCTCAAGGAGGGAGACTTGGTCCTCAGAAAACTGGCCATCTCCTTCCCCAATCAGAAGAGCAAGCTGGCTCCGAATTGGGAAGGACCTTATAGGATCACAAAAGTAGTCCGACCAGGAGCTTATCGTCTAGAGGACCTTGAAGGCAGGGAGATTCCGAGGACCTGGAATGCCGACCACCTTTTAAAATACCAAGAAAGCGCACCGGCGCCTCTCTGAGTATCACAGGGTGTCGAACCGTTCCTCTCCTCTAACTTGTAATTCCTTTTAAGTTGTCATATGTAAAAACGGGTCGCCGTCAGTTATCAATAAAGGATGCTTTTTTCGTACTTATAAAATTGCTTGTATCTGTCCGCCTTTATTTTTTATTCAACCAATGGTTCAGAGTCCAATGCCCGGCTCGACTCTATTTTGCAGGCTCGCTCATAAGCGAGCTAGAAGTAGGTCGCCGTTCGGAACTGCTCCCACAACCGTTGAACAACTACACCGATGGTTCGGAGTCCAACACTCGGTTCGACACTACTTCGCAAGCTCGCTCATAAGCGAGCTAGAAGTAGCTCGTCTCTAAGCCGACGAATTGAGACGCCCCCTCGCCACTGACCCTAACAGTCGCTCCAACCGAAGCACCACTTGAAGACACCGCTACTCCACTTTGGGCATCGGCCGCTGTCCGACCTACGATGGGGGCTCAGCTCGCGAGTTGATAGAACGTAATCCCTCGGTCATTCTCTTCGCGAGTACACGAGGTACTGCGGACATTAGCCCTCACAGGCTGAGGTTTAAGTCGAGCAACCTCTTCCTCCAGTTCAATGATCCTGTCGTTCAGTGTGTCGTCCCTTACAATTACCTTGAACCGAGGAAGCTTCGCCGAACCAGGATACTCGGCACTATCAGATATGACGCGGCGCAAGTGGGTCACCTCGATACTCTTGTCGACTGTTACCCTTTGCAGCTGTTCGACCCTCCTTGCGAAATCATCTCGTTTGGCAAAAACCAGGGCCAACTCTTCCTCCTTCGCAGAGAGTTCAGCCTCAACTAGTCGCAGGTGGTGCAACTCGGCCAACAACTCGTTGTTTCTCTTCTCTACATTATACAGTATTCTCCTCGTCAGATGAACCTCGCCCTCAAGGCGAGCCTCACGGGACTGCTGAAACAACTCCGCACAGCGCCGAGCTGCCGCGGTGACATGAGTTTGCTCGACGATCTGAAATAGGAAAGCACCACATTGAAGAACTACATGGCCGAACTAAACACTCTTTTTCATTCATCATAAAAGCGGTGGCCAGTCTGCAAAAGGCATTACATTGTTTTTAGGAAAGAATACAAAAATTACAAAAAGACGAGAAGATCAAGGGTCCACCTGCGTCACCGGTTTGACCACAGGCTCTTCGCCAGATGGCCCCTCATTTCTCCCCTCGGCCTGGGGGTCTGTCACCAAAGCGTCGGCGACCACCACCTCGTCGTCGTCGTCGCCTTCTCCCTCGTCACCTTCGCCTTCCTCCTCCTTGCCGCCTGAGGGTGACCCCGACCACAGCCTATAGCCGACCCGCTTGAAGTCGGGGACGCGGTCCTGAACATGGTCGAGCGCCCTCTGGTAGGACCTCTCCATGTTCGTAGCCATGTGCTTCTTCGCCTCGGCCTCGACCTCGGCCTTGATCTTTGTTGCCAGGGCCTCTATCTCCACCTTCACCTCGGCCAGAGACTTCACTAACGCAACCAGCTCCTCGGCAACCTTTGCGGCTTTGGCAGACTCCGCATCAAGCCGCCCCTTGACTCATTCCAGATCGGCCACAAGATCGGCAACCTGGACCTCCAAGGCCTCGACTCGCCTCTGCTCGGCCTCGAGCTGCCGAACCGCCTTGACCTTTTTCGCCCTGTCTTTGTCGCTGGCGGCCTTCAACTCTTTCTCCTGCGCGGCGAACGTCTCAAAGAGATGGCCGAAGTGACAGGTGGCCTGTGAAGACAACAAATGATGAGCGCAAGATACGGGCCGAGCAATAGACTTGAAGAGAAAAACTTATCGATATGAGCGACCGAGCCACTTCGTAGGTGTCGTCGCCGACTGTCCCTGCCTGCAGTGCGGTTCTATCTTTCGGGGTCGCCAGGTGCTTGACGACCTGCACCGACATCTGCGAGTTTCTGAGGAATCCATCATGATTCTTCACTCGCCAATTCGGCACGAACAGGGTCTTGTGCTGCTCGGTCAAGATCTCCTCGGCCGGACAGGTCAACGGCGGAGCCTCGAGCGACAACGCCGCAGTAACATCAAAGGCCCCACCAACCGGGGCAGAAGCAACGGGCGCCGAGGGCCCTTCAGCAACGACCACCGACGAGGGCGTCTCGGTGACAGGAGGAGGCGGAGTGGTAGTCGAAGCAACCTTGGGCTGCCGACCTGACGAGGCAGCCGCGGTCGGCCTCTTCCTCTTCCTGCCATCAACCACTTTGCCCCTATCGATCATCATGGCATTGAAGTCCATCTTCGGCACTTCTGTACCAAAAGAAACACAAATTGAGTCAGTAAGGCGAGCAAAAGACTTGAAAGAAAAACAAAATAAACGAGATGTCAGGAGCATACTCGGGTCGATGGGGCTAAGGCCTGACCCAAACAGCACCTCCTCCGTCAACTCCCTCCAACTCAACATTGGGAGGGCCATGATCTTCCTCGCCATCTCCTCCTCGGCCGCAGTCAGTACGGGGTCGACTCTCACAAACTTGGGCACCTCTGGCTTCCACCGGCTCGGAATTTGCAGTACTGGTGCCCCCTCAATATGAAGAACTTTTCCTTCTAGCCTTTGATTGAGTCCGGGTTTCTATGATCCGAACACCCTTCCTCGGCCCCAGGTAGTACCGATGCTCGGTCTTATGCATCCGGTTTATCCGATACATGCCTCGGAAGACCGTCAGGTCCGGCTCGACTTTAGCGTTGAGGCACTGGAGCAGGAAGGCGTTCACATGATGCCATGTGTTCGACATAAATTGGGTCGGCGCGAGACAGTACCATCCGAGGACCTAGCAAATAAAGGGATGCGGCGGAAAATGCTATCCGGCGTTCAGAGAGTCGTAGTCGAACATGCACATATCTGACGACGGTAGCTCGGAATTCGCCCGCATCCCAGCGCCGGGGAGAATTAGCTTGTACTCCGGAGGGATGGCGAACCCCTTTCTGATCCGAAGGAGATCCCTCTCGGATAGCACCGACCCAATCTCATCTGCCTCGGTAGTCAGTGCCGGGTTGGGTTCCTCGTAAACTTCCGACCGACCGAAGATCGCCTTCTTCATGAGGTCGCCATCGTATTGCCCAACCCCAGCGTGCCCAGACAGTACAGAAGGGTATCGGCCCATCTCAGGGGCCTGCTTCGGATTCTCCACGATCACCTCGACCACGGGAGATTGGGCCACCACCCTCCTCTTCTTCTTCTCCTTCCTCGCTTCGGCCACAGACGGCTCGGCTACTTGCTTCCCCTTCCTTCGGATCTCCGCCTGCCTCCTCTCCTCGGCGCCATCACCGCCCGAGGATGAGGCCTCACTCCCCGAGTTCACTCTTGACATCTCTATAAAAAAGCTAAGGCAAATAGACTGACCTTGAAGTGACGTTCACGATCAGAATGAGCTCGCCAGAAATCTCCTGGCCCACGCGACAGCTAGCACAACCGCCTTGGAGCAAAGATCGCCGCTAGTAGAGAGCACAGAGAGAAAGTGAAATCTTGGAGTGAAAAGTGAGAAATGAGCTTGAGGGTGGGGGAGTGAAAACTTATAACCCCAAAAGCAACGTTTGGGCTGCCTTGGGAATCTAAAAAGCCCATTAAGAAGCAAAAAAGTCAAAGCGGAGCATTGCGACGTTTCAGTTTCAACAACAGAGAATCCTCAAATCACCAAGTCCACCACTCGGCCACCGGTGTGCTTAGCCGAGTTATCGAACAGCTTGGCTGGGCAACCAAGCTACTGAGTCACTACAGAACAATCCAAGCTACTGAGTCTCCATACCTCAGCCAAAGGCACCGAGCCTCCGAACCGAGGGGACGAGGAACCGACCCTCGTATATGGAGAAAAATCCTTCCGAGGCAAAATCACCGTTGGATCTCTCCAAAATTCGTGTCAAAACTCGATGGACAGTTCAGATTGCGCCATGCCCACAAAACGACAAGATAACATTTTCTCGTGATCTGAACCCTATCCTCGTGATTCACGCAATGATGGACGCTCCAGATTCGACCACGCGTACCTTCCGAACTGCCTGCAAACGGTCTGCCTAGCCGAGCTACCGAACAGCTTGGCTAAGCAGCCAAGCTACTGGGCCGGAGGGTGGCGACCCTTCAAAAAGAAGACTCTCCAAAACATCTAACTCCATACCTCGGCCAAAGGCACCGAGCTTCCGAACCGAGGGGACGAGGAACCGACCCTCATATATGGAGAAAAATCCTTCCGAGGCGAAATCACCATCGGGTCTCTCCAAAATTCGTGTCAAAACTCGATGGACGGTTCAGATCGCGCCACGCCCACAAAACGACAAGATAACGTTTTCTCGTGATCTGAACCCTGTCCTCGTGATTCACGCAATGATGGACGCTCCAGATTCGACCACGTGTACCTTCCGAACTGCCTGCAAACGGTCTGCCTAGCCGAGCTATCGAACAGCTTGGCTAAGCAGCCGAGCTACTGGGCCGGAGGGTGGCGACCCTTCAAAAAGAAGACTCTTCAAAACATCCAACTCCATACCTCGGCCAAAGGCACCGAGCTTCCGAACCGAGGGGACGAGGAACTGACCCTCGTATATGGAGAAAATATCTGCCGACCATCCTCAGCCGTTGGATCCTATCAATTTCTAGAAAATAATTCGGGAAAATTAACTAAAATTTCTAGAAAATAATTATAAATTCAGGGGAATATTTTTGAGCCCCCGAACGAACAATTATTGCGTAGAATATACTGTTAAGGCCCCTGAACGATTGGTTAACACATCACAAAATTAAATAAATAATCCGAAAAAATAGATAAAAACCGTCGAATATTCAACAAGGCTTCGGAACAGCTTGCAGCTTCAAAAATCACCTCACTACCCCCTTCGAGATTCAAAACCCTCCATTCGGACTCCGATACAACTCCACTAGCCACTAAAACAGTTAAACTACTCCTCAAAGGCTGATCACACTCAATCTTTAGGAGTGGAGGGCTCGTGATATGGCTAAAAATGGGGTTAAATCGGAACCGTCCAAATTGGGCACGAATCTTGAAGCTCAAGGGTAAAACGGTAATTTCACATACAAATGGGTTCGAAACGGGTACTGGGTCTCCTTCTTATAGATCCAATAACCCACGAACAGATCTACTCCAGTTGGGTACGGGTCCCAACCCGATACGGACCCAGACCAGCAAGAGGAAATCAGGGTCTCTGATTTGACTAAATCAACGGGCCTGATTTGCAGTTATCCTCTCACCGGGAATCAGGGATCAGTTTCCTAAACTAATTGTGAGGATTTTACTCCTGACGGTTTCACAGGAAATTGGGTCCCTAATCAGACTCCCTTGGCGACTATAAATACCTCCTACCCACCACTGTGACCAGGTAATCACTCTTCTTCCAACTTAAGCTCTTTCTTAATCATCACTGGTTACTGACAAGAGCGTCGGAGGGTGCGTCGCCAGAATCAACCCCGGTGTATCGCACTTCCTTGCAGGTGAGCGGCAGGGATCTGTAGGCTTGGATCCGCTTTTCAGGTTTTTCCACGAACTCACAAATCTCATCTGTTTACCCCCACACCAGATTCAGCGGTAACAGTGCCTCTTCGGAAGGGGTACACTTCGGTTCAAGGAAACGCGGGGGTGGCGATGCCTAACCTCCGAGCTCGATTCCAAACCAGCAAAGCGAGAACCCCCTTCGCCGCTAACTCCAACTGTGGCGCCGACCGAGGCACCGCTAGACGAGACAGCTACACTACTCTGAGCATCACCCGGACTCCGCCTCGCCACAGGCAAACGAGTCGCAATTTCGTAGAAGGTAATCCCTCTCTCGCTCTCTTCGCGAGTACACGACGTACTACGAACGTTGGCCCTCTCAGGCAGAGGCTTGAGCGACGCGACCTCTTCCTCCAACTCGATAATCCTATCTCTCAGAGCATCATCCTTTGCCGACATCTTCAAACGAAGAGGGCTTGAAGAGCCCGAGACATTGGCGCTATCGGTCACGAGTCGTCGATAATGGGTGACCTCGATCCCCCTGTCTATCGTAATCCTCCTAAGCTTGTCGACCTCGGCCAACAGCTTTTGGCGCTCGGATGACACCTTCTTCAACTCGGAAGCCAGCTTCTCTTCTTCCGCCGAGTGTTCTTTCTTCGTTAACTCCAAGTGACGGATCTCGGCCAAGAGCTCGTTATTCTTTTGCTCGACGATGGAAAGCTCCCTACGAAGCTGCCCAGTCTCACTTTCGGGACAAGGAGCTTGGGGTTGCCTCCGTAGTTGCTTCAACTCGCGACAATACCCCCTCGTAGCTGCCTTTATCTCGTCCAGCCTCAAGAACATATAAAACCACCTCTCTCGGCTATGGGAAAGCTCTCGCTTCGTTTTGGTCAACTCCTTACGAAGGTACGAAACCTTCGTGATCAGACCAAACTTCACCTGAAAAGCAGAGATAAATCCGACGCCCAACACTTGGAGAAAATTAAACGACTATTCAAGCACAAAATCCGGAGACTAACACTTGGAGAATTTTTGGCCAAACAAAAAGCATTTTCATTCAAAACTCAAAAAGCGTTACAAAAGCGGTGGCCAGTCCGCGCTCAGGCCTTACAAAAAAAAAACCAAAGACCCAACCAAGTCAGGGGTCGACCTTTTTGTCGCTCGGGTCTGTCGACCCCTCGGCCTTGTCCTCGCCTTCGACCTCGTCCTCGTCCTCGCCCTCGCTCTCCTCCTCGGAGTCGTCCTCCCCCTCGGCCTCGGCCTCTGTCTCGCCCGTGTCGTCAACACCTTCGGTCGGTCCCTCGGGGCTGAGCATTCCCGGGGAAAGTTCCTCCTCCCCCTCCACGGGGTCGTAGAAGTGGTAAGAGGACGTGTCGAACCCCAGGTTCCGAGCGGCGATATGAAGCAGGGCTCGGCCGTACGCGTCCTCCATGTTCTTAAACATGTGCCGCTCGGCCTCTTGCTCGACAGCCCTCTTCGCCTTCGCCACCTTCGATTGGTGCTTGGCCATGATCTTCTCGGTCTTCTTCCGAGCTCTCTCCACCTCCGACCGAGCCTTGGCCAGCTCCTCCTTCAGCTCGGCATTCTCCTTCTCCGAGGCCTCGAGCTTGGCTGCCTCATCCTTCGACCGCTGAATGGCGTCGGCCAGCTTCGCCTCCAACCCTGCCACCTCGGCACCGCGCTTTGCCGAGAGGAGTTGCTCAGCATCGAGCAGCTTCACAGCTTTTGCACGCTCTGACCTCTCCCGGTCGTACTGCGCCGTCAGCTCTTGTTCTTTGCTTGCAAACTCTTCGAGCAAGAAGTTGAAGTGGCAGAAGGTCTGAAAAGAGAATAAACCGTTAAGGTCCAAACCTAGAAACTTAGAAAATTTCGTAAAAAGTGCTTCAATAAGAGAGTGTTCGGCCCACTTACCGACATGGTATTCCGAGCAATTTGCATTGTGGCATCCCCGACCTCTCCGGACTTAAGGGCCGCTCGGTCCTTTGGGGTCGGCAGGTGCTTCACCGCCTGCATGCAAATGTTGCCATCGCCCAAAAAACCGTCGACCTTCATTACTTGCCAGTCGGGGACGAAGATCTGCTTATGCGCCTCAGACAAGATCTTCTCCGCAGCGGCAGTGAGGGGCGAAACTTGAAGGGATAACACCTTGCTCACGTTGAACGCGCCGCTCGATGAGCCGGGAGCATCCGTCGTCTCCGGTTGAGTCGGCGCATTCGAGACAAGAGGATCGGAGGCCGCGACCTTGTCCTGCTCGGGGTCGGCATCCGGGGGCACGACAACCTGCAGGTCGGCGGTCTTTGGGACCGAAGGTATCTTCGGTGCTTGGCCACCTTGAGGCCCCGTCGAGGGTCTCTTCTTCTTCGAATCCTGCTCCCTGGATGCCTTGGCCTTCGCCATCAATGCCCTATAGTCCATCTTGGAAGACTCTGCACAAACCGAATGAAAAAACTTAGAAAAATTTTCAAGAACTTCAAGCAAAAAGTAAAAATACAAGAAGCATACTGGGGTCGATCGGACTGAGACCCCCTCGGAACAAAACCTCCTCGGTAATGTCTTTCCAACTTAGCGTCAGCAGGCTGAGGAGCTTCTTGAGGACTTCTGCCTCCTCGTCACTCAACACCGGCTCCTTCTTCGCTCGCTTGGGCAGGCCTTCCCTCGACCAAGCTATCGGAATTGCCCAGGGTGCGGGAGCTCGGACAATGAAATACTTCTCCTTCCAATGCTTGATCGAGTCCGGGTTCTCGATCAACTTCACGCCCGTCCGCGGCGAAAGGTAGAACCGCTGCTCGTTCCTGTTCGGCTGGCAAGGGCGGTAGAGGCTCTGAAGGAGAAACATGCTTGGCTCGGCACCGATCTCTTGACACTGAAGAACAAATGCCAAGACGTGCCTCCAAGTGTTCGGCATCAGCTGGGCAGGGCACAAACCGTACCAATTAAGAACCTCGACGATGAATGGATGAAGTGAAAAACGAAGCCCGACGGCCAAGGAGTCGAGAGGAAAATGCACGCGTCAGCCGAAGACAACGTGCTGGCTTGGAATCCCGGTCCAGGGAGAAGTAGCCCGTACTCGGCAGGGATCTGGAATCCGGTTCGGATCCGATGCAGATCAGCCTCCGTAAGAGATGAAATGGTCTGGTCCACCTCAGACAACTCTCTCAGCTCGTTCTCCTCTACTGACTTGGCAGTGCCCTGGGTCACCTTCTCCAGCATCTCTCCAGAGTAGCTCCGAACACCCCCTATGCTCGACAAAATGATAGGCTACTGACCGAACTCCCCTGCCGTCTTCGGCTGCTCAATGATCGTGACCACTCCTTTACCCTTCTGGGACTTCGCCACAACCTCCTGGAGTGGCTCGGTGACTTCGCCACTCTTGCTCGGCCGAACAACGGTCTGCTCGGTCAGCTCTATCACCTCCTTTCCTTTACCCGCTCGGCCGACGACTTGGTCCGAGGCGGGCGTCTCATCCGAAGAAGTAATCTTAACCATTTTTCTAAAAAGAAAGGAGAGAGACTGACCTTGAAATGACTGTTACGGTCGGAAAAGTTCGCCGGAGCAAAGAAACGCCTTGCCGTGACAGCTAGCAGCACCACCCAGGAGCTAAAAACTTCGATGGTGAAAAGTAAAAACTTGAGAGAGAAAGTAAAAGTGAATAATGAGATTTGGGGTGGGGGAGTGAAGATTTATAGTAAAAGAAAGAGTCTCTTGGGCTTCCTAACGTAAGGGCGCGACTTTTGGCCTGCTCTTGAAACGTTACGAAAGCCCAAATGACTTTGCGACCGAGCAGCGACTGTTGGTGAAGAGACAAAACGTTTCGATACAAGTCAAGTAGCTCGGCACAAACGGCATCAAAATCCGAGCGACGTGCGATCTGACCTCAACATCAAAGGGCCCGGTCGGCTAACCGAGCAAGTGCCCATCCGAGCCCCAAAACGGAGAAAATTCACTTTCTCCTCAACATTCGTGTAAGATCTCGATCAGACGGCCCAGATCTTGCCAGCGTCGCTAAACGACAAGATAGCATTTTCTTGGGAACTGGGCCCTTCTCGAGATTCGTGCCACCATCCAACGGCTCAGATCACGCCACATCACCCGGATGAAGCACTTCGGACCCAGACACTCCGTATCTGTCTGAAGAAGCAAGAGAAAATTTGGAAAATTTAAGGTACCGCCCTCGGCGAGCCCCCCGGGCCCCATGTCTCGGTCGGTTCCCCTCTCACCCGTGAGCAACTCGAGGCCTATGGCCTCGGAGCCAAAACTACGAGTCGTTCAAGGGTTGGAGATAAACCACCATCGCGTGGGGCTCAGTCAGAAAGCGGATCGGCACACCTCCCATCTCTAGCTCCTTCGGGCTGACAACCATCAGAAGCCGTCAGCACGGAAGGAAGACAGAGATCGGAGGAGACCTATCCTTTCGAAGCAACTTGTCCCCCGGGTCCGGACTTCGGTCGTCACCTCTTCTACCCTGATCTCCCCTGACCCTGACGCCCACGTCGGGGCCGTCAGAGTCAGGAGAAGATCATGGCGGAAGGATGACCACCCATCCTTCCGAAGCACCTTGTCCCCCGGATCCGGTCTCCGGTCGTCAACACTTCTGCCCTGATCCCCCCTGACCCTGACATCCGAACTGGGGCCGTCAGAATCAGGAGAAGACCATGGCAGAAGAGTGACCACCCCTCCGACGCTCTCAGGGTTCAAATTTTTCAAAAAACAGGCATCCGCCCAAGGCAGACACCTCCGATGGCTAAAAATCAACATTGCTGTGACTGAAACCACAGGGGGAGTGGGGTATTTATAACCTCCCCCCAAGGACCGGCCATTATGACCTTCGGGAGGCCAAACGACGGAAGCCCAGTGGTCATGCCTAGGAAGCTGAAACGCCACGCATTAATTGGAGGACACCATTCTTAATGACCCCGGGAAGTTGGAACGTCGCACAAATCCTGGGGCGCTATTAATGTTCTTGGGATCTGAACCGTCTCGAGATTTGTTCTGCCATTCAACGGCCCGGATCGCGCTACCACGCTCGGACTGCCGAACCCTTAGACCTCTGGTCGGCCAACCGAGCAAGTGCCCATCCGAGCCCCAAAACGGAGAAAATTCACTTTCTCCTTAACATTCGTGTAAGATCTCGATCAGACGGCCCAGATCATGCCAGCGATGCTAAATGACAAGATAGCATTTTCGTGAGAACTGAGCCTGCCTCGAGATTCGTGCCACCATCCAACGGCTCAGATCGCGCCACGTCGCTCGGACTTCCGAACCCTCAGACCTCCGGTCGGCCAACCGTGCAAGTGCCCATCCGAGCCCCAAAACAGAGAAAAAAGCTGTCGAACGACCACGTCCGTTGGATCTTCCAAAAATTCGCGCACCTAATGATGAACGGTCCAGATCGTGCCACGTGCGCTAAATAACAAGATAGCATTTTCTTGAGAACTGAGCCTGCCTTGAGATTCGTGCCACCATCCAACGGCTCAGATCGCGCCACGTCGCTCGGACTGCCAAACCTTCAGACCCCCGGTCGGCTCACCGAGCAAGTGCCCATCTGAGCCCCAAAACAGAGAAAAAAGCCGCCGAACGACCACGTCCGTTGGATCTTCCAGAAATTCGCGCACCTGATGATGAACGGTCCAGATCGTGCCACGTGCGCTAGACGACAAGATAGCATTTTCCTGGGAACGGAGCCCATCTCAAGATTCGCGCCACCATCCAACGGCTCAGATTGCGCCACGTCGCTCGGACAGCCGAACCTTTATACCCCCGGTCGGCTAACCGAGCAAGTGCCCATCCGAGCTCCAAAAGTGAGAAAATGGCTGCTGAGCGACTACAACCGCCAGATCTTTCAGATATTCACGCTCAAGCGAAATCAAGGGCCCAGATCAAGCCACCCCATAAATAGTTATTAAAAATTAGTTTTTATTTATTTAATCGTTTTATTTATTTAAAAATTGCGAAAAAATTGCTAAAAATTTGGAAAAATTAACTAAAAATTCTAGAAAATAATTATAAATTCAGGAGAATATTTTTGAGCCCCTGAACGAATAATTATTGCCTAGAATGTACTGTTAAGGCCCCCGAACGACTGGTTAACACATCGCAAAATTAAATAAATAATCCGAAAAAATAGATAAAAATTATTGAATATTCAACAAGGCTTCGGAACAGCTTACAGTTTCAAAAATCACCTCACTACCCCCTTCGAGATTCAAAACCCTCCATCCGGACTCCGATACAACTCCACTAGCCACTGAAACAGTTAAACTACTCCTCAAAGGCTGATCACACCCAGTCTTTAGGAGTGGGGGGCTCGTGATATGGCTAAAAATGGGATTAAATCGGAACCGTCCAGATTGGGAACGAATCTTGAAGCTCAGGGGTAAAACGGTAATTTCACATATAGATGGACCCTAAGCGGGCACTGGATCTCTCCTCCACAGATCCAATAACCTGCGAACGGATCCACTTCAACTGGGGACGGGTTCCGACCCGAGACGAACCCAGACCAGCAAGAGGAAATCAGGGTCTCTGATTTGACTAAATCAACGGGCCTGATTTGCAGTTATCCTCTCACCGGGAATCAGGGATCGGTTTCCTAAACAAATTATGAGGATTTTACTCCTAACGGTTTCACGGGAAATCAGGTCCCTAATCAGACTCCCATGGCGACTATAAATACCTCCTACCTACCACTGTGACCAGGTAAACACTCTTTTGCCAACTTAAGCTCTTTCTTAATCATCACTGGTTACTGACAAGAGCGTCGGAGGGTGCGTCGCCCGATGAGCAGCAGGGATCATCAGGCTTGGATCCACTATTCAGGTTTTTCCACGAACTCACAAATCTCATCTGTTTACCCCCACACCAGATTCAGCGGTAACAGACGTAGATCTCGCTGTTTGAACCCATCATGTTTTTGGAGACAACTCTTGGACGGAGTTGATATTTGATCCTGGCAAGTTAATAGGAAACTCTGTGATGGAGCCGGATGATTGAACCTGCTATTTATGCCCAGCAAGTTTTGTAGAGGTAACTCTTTGATTGTGTTGATGTAGAGATTGCTGTTTAATCCCAGCTTATTAGAGAACTCTGTGACGGAGTTAGACGTTTGAACTTGTTGTTTGTTTCTAACAAATTTTGAGAGGCACCTCTTGGATGGAGTTGAATGTTGAACTTGCCATTTGTGCCTAGTAAGTTTTGTAGAGACAACTCTTAGACGGAGTTGGACGTAGAGCTCGCTGTTTGATCCCAGCGAGTTTGTGGAGACAACTCTTGGACGGAGTTGATGTAGTGCTCGCTATTTGATCCCATCAAATTTAGATAGGCAACTTCGAGATGGAGTTCAACGTTTGATCCCAGCAAGTTTTGTTTAGGCAACTATCAGAATGAGTTGATGTTGAATATGTTGTTTGTGCCCGACAAGTGCGTAAAGACAATTCCACGGCGGTGTTGGACGTCGAGCCTATTGCATGATGATAAGGGGTTGTTGGAAGGACTCAAGCGAAGAGCAGGGCGTAGAACTCGTTGTATGGAGTTGACAAGTTGTTGGCGGAGCTTAAGCAAAGAGCGAGGCATTGAACTTGTTGTTTGGAGTCAATAGGTTTCCACTGGAGCCTGAGTAAGGCATCAAAATCATTGTTTGGAGTCAACGAGTTGTTGAAGAAGCTCAAGCAGAGAGTGATGTATTGAACTCATTGTTTGGAGTCAACGGGCTATTGATGGAGCTCGAGGGGTGAGCAAGGCGTCAAAATTATTGTTTGGAGTCAACGAGTTGTTGAAGGAGCTCGAGTAGAGATCAGAGCGTTGAACTCATTGTTCGAAGTCAACGAATTGATGATGGAGCTCGAGCGACGAGCAAAGCATTGAACTCGTTGTTTGGAGTTGATGTAGAGCTTGTTGTTTGATCCTAGAAAGTTAATAGGAAACTGTAACACCTCGAATTTTAAAATACAGAAAATATTCGTTTTTATATTTTTATAGTGGTGAGAATTATTTTTGAGTATATCTTATTATATTTTATTTTTAAATATTGATATTGGTATGAATATTTTTATTGGATTGGTGTAGATGATATATTGGAGTTTATGAGTCGAGTTTTGTGTAAAGAAATATTGTTTACTCTATTTTATAATTTTAGAGAATTATTACGAGACTATTTTATGCATTTTAGATTGTTAGTATTTTAAAGTGCGAGAGCTGGGGGTTTGTTTGAAATATTTTGGAGATTGGGGGTTTATATGTAAATATTCCCTTAAAAATCCTTTTTTTTATATTTATATTTTATAAAAACTTTTCCCAAAATCCCCCCCATTCTTTCTCCTTTCCTCTTTCCTTCTTTTCCTTTTTCCTGATTTCTTCCCGATCGAACCGAGCAGCCGAAACCCACTCGGCTCGGCTTCTCCAAGCTCAAATCCACCCCGTAGTTCATGATTTTCGAATTAAATTGGGGAAAAGGCTAATTGCAGGGTGCTCTAGCTCATGGCGGAGTCGATTTGGAGAAAGGAATTAGTGGAGGTATACCCTATTTTGTTTTATTTGTATAGAACTAAGTGATTTCAATTTCTATTGAGTAGAACGGTTATGGTAGGGAGATTAGGAGGTGTTGGGCATTGTAGAGGCAAGAGATTAGCAAATTATTGGGAATTTTGCAAGTTGCTAAAAATTAGGGTTTTGGGTTTGGAAATGAGAATTTTATATATATAAATTATCTTCCGCATGGTAGTAGAAATTGTAGTTTAGCCATTAAAATAAATTGGGAATGGTTCTAGTAATTGTTTGGAGAATAAAAATCCCTTAGACATTAGATTATTACGTGCATCGCATGTGTATCCCAGACGTTCAATAAAACGTCTGTGTGATAGTAAGATAATTAGTATTATTGTTTTCCCGTGACTGGTTTGAATGATTTGAGCCTTAATTGCGTCGGAATTTGATAATAGGATATGTATGCAAATTTGGAGGTGGAACGGCATGCTGGCGCTTCGAGTCTTCACGGGATGCTATGTGAGTATGATCTTTTTATTTTATATGCATAATGTGCTATGAAAATTTTAAAATATGGATTGGTGTGTGACGTGTGAAGTAGATTGCATATAGAAAAGTACATAAGTATGATACGGAGTAAATTATGAGGTGTAAGAAATTAGTATATATATGTATGGGAGTGTGCTGTTGTTTGTAGATAAATATCGATATGCTTCGGGGTTGTAATGATTAGATTTATGTATGTGAATGTATGGGGATGTGTGATGTGTGATCTCATGACTGATGTGATGAGATGGAACGCACAGTGTATATGATGTGATATTGCGATGCGATAACATGATGATACGAGTCATGTGGTGTATGTTTGTGTTATATATGTATCATGGTATTGACTCGTGATATGATAATTGATGAAATTAGTAAGTGGGTATATGTTTACACTATAGTTATGTTCAAAGTGAATTAATGAACAATAGTATGATATTATAAGAAGATGAATTATATGTTTTGATACTCTTATGATATGGAATAACATAATGTAGTTCTTTTAGTAATGTTATAACTTGGCATATGCCTATATATGATACAATGAGGTAATGAATAATATGGTATCCTTAATGTGGGATGTTATGGATAAATAAATATTTTTGGCGCATTAATATTATGCAATAATATGATATGATGTTTTTAAATGTTGAATGACAGGGTGTATGCATACTGTGGTATAATGATATGATGGTTAATATTGTGGACACCGGATATGCATGGGGTAAGATAAAAGATAAGATGGTACGTGCTAATAAAATGTGTTACTAATTCATGTGGTTAACATCAAAGACATGACTAGTTTGTGATTCAAAAGTGAAATGCTTGTGTTGATAAAGAAAGATGAAATGATTAATACTGATAACAGATGGCTTTGTTGACCAGTACCTACAGCAATGCTGGGGTTTGGGCTAGACCTCCTAACGCCCAAGGACCGGCTTGGGAATAGTGGACCCAAACTATGTTTGGGGTAAGTGGTTTTTATCACCCAAGCTATCGGTTTGAGGCCCGGTTTCCCTTGATGATACCCCAGGTGGGACCTGGGAGAGCAGATACCTCCGGTGGGACCGGAGAGAAATATGATACCTCAGGTGGGACCTGAGAGAGAGTTGATACCCCAGGATAGACCTGGGAGAGCAGATATCTCCGGATAGACCGGAGAGAGATATGATACCTCAGGTGGGACCTGAGAGAGAGTTCATACCCCAGGATAGACCTGGGAGAGCAGATACCTCCGGATAGACCGGAGAGAGATATGATACCTCAGGTGGGACCTGAGAGAGAGTTGATACCCCAGGATAGACCTGGGAGAGCAGATACCTCCGGATAGACTGGAGAGAGATATGATACCTCAGGTGGGGCCTGAGAGAGTGTGGTGTTCCCTCGCTAGTTCGGCTAGGAGGAAGACGTAGCCTCGGACGAGTAAGACTCTGTGTGAGCATCGGGTCGCGTGTTTACTGGGCTGTCAGCTTTCAGTATGTTGGGATACTGTGGCTCACTGGTCAACAAACTAATAAAACAACTAAGTGTAAATAAGAATGTGTAGTAAAGAAAGTGAATTGTGATTGTGAAAGAAAGTGGTTGTGAATGAAATGAAAATGAAGGAATACGAGTTATGAGTTTGTGTATGAAAAAAAATGATAAATGCAGCATGTGGTTAATTTAAAATGAAAGTAAAAGAGACATGTGCTATTATGAGTAGCATAAAGTAATTTTGTAATAAGAATAAGTATTAAAGTGAAATACAGGATGATATGTGTTGATACACCTTGGAATTGTGTCAAGGAACTACCTGCCCGCTATTTCTGTGGAAATGGTGGGAACTACCTGTCTTGGAATAATTCGCAGGGTGAGTGGCATGATATCGGTAATGAATAAGGAAAATGAGAAATTAACAAAAGTGAAGATGAAAAGTAATTGAAGTGAATTAATAACCAAGCTATCGGCTGGAGATGTGATGTGATACTACCCAGACTACGTGTTTGGTGTGCGGTGATTATTACCCAAGCTATCGGCTTTGGGGTGTGATATATTATTGCCCAAACTATGTTTGGGAATATGGAGTATAAAATGATGTGAATGAAAGTGAAATCAATGATAACTTGAGTTATAAGTGCAGATGAAAGTAAGTTAATTATCAATTAGATTGAATAGTAGCTAAATGATATAACGGGATGAGAATGAGTTATAAAACATGTTTTTGATGCGATAAGAATGAGTATTTAATAGTGATATGTTAATGATGTGATGAAATGTGAGTAAATTGCAGTGGGCAATGAGGTGTTATATTTGTGTCATAAGACATGAGTTAATGTGGTATTATAAGAATATATGCATGTGTATGATGTGATACCTGATATGATGCCGGTATTGTGGGTTGGAAATAAAAAGTGAAGTTAATTGATATATGTGTTATAAGGGAAAATGAAGGTTAGTTATAACAATGATGAGTTTGATGATGAGTATGATGATGTACTGAGAGTGTAAAGAAAATAGTTGTAATGTATGATGAGAGTAAGAGTAATATATTGCGAGACGTGATAATATGTGTTATAAGAAATAAATGAACTCGGTGTTATGAAATATGAAATTGAGAAAGAAAGGGTTTATGAATGAAAATGAGTATTAAAGAATACGAGTCGTGAGTTCGTAGATGTAAATGAATGATAAATGAAGTGCGTAGTTATAAAAGTATGAAGAAAAGAGATAGTGTAACGCCCCAAATTTTATTTTTTTTTGACTCCAAACTCAATTCTTTCAATTTCTATATCACTTTAACTTAAACTAAGAAAGTTATATTTCAAGGAAAATTTCGGCAGAGTTTCCCCTGTAAATTTTGCCCCAAAACACAGATGGCTTACGGAATTCTGCTCAAAATTCCGTAGCCCACAACACATACAATCATTTCACGGGCTCCCCATGCCAAAATGAGCAGAAACATACAGGCAATATAATATAATGCTCTGGGGGCCAAACTCATAACGGTTTATCAAATATCAAATAAAAACGATAAATTTCTTTGAAAAACGAGGCAAAATTTTAGAAAACTCTTTGTAAAACCTACCACCGAGCCCGGTACTCCACAACGAGGTGGGTACGGGTCACAAACATGCCAAACTACTCCACACTATACTCATCTTCATCATTTACATACTTATACATCCATAATACAATTTAAATCATAAATTTATCACTTGACATAATAACTTAAACAGTAAATAAATAAAATAAATAAAAAGAGAAAAACTTCGCACCATCCAATCTATCCCTCACCTCTGCACTGCTGAGGACCTGTAACAGTAGGGGATCTAGGGCAGTCTAAGGACTCCCTAACCCCCCAAACACTAAGGGGTTAGCCATTTCTGGTGTGAGTATAATTTACTAAACTCATAAATCAATTAAATTATAAAAAGAAATCAACTTAAACTTACGAACATCAATATAAGAAATTCAACATTGAATTCGCATAAAAACGCCATACATACGAATTTATATCAAAGTATTCCGCCAAACTGTATCCATCTGAATAAAACCATAACTTCACTATATGCATCATATTAACAGGTAACTGTGTATATATATAAATATATATACATACAACTACTTCAATTCACACACTCAATCATAAAGCAACATATTAATTCACACACCATTACTTTTCATTTTGAACTCTCCAATGCTAATACTCTATCTTTTCACAATTTCCATCACCTCATCATTTCTTTATTTTCACAACTAATCTCAAAATGTCACTACCACTTTTCTTCATACCTATTTAGCCACGTCCTACATTTGCCATACATTAGCTTCTACGAACTCATAACTCGTAATTTTTCATACTTAGTTTCACATTACATCCCACCACATTCATTTATTTCGTATAACACCTATCATCACATCTCGCAATACCATACCTTTACTCTCATCATACATTATCATACTCATCATCAATTCATCCTGGTTATACTGACTTTCATTTTCCCTCGCAACACATATTTCAATTTACTTCTCTACTATTTCCAACCTGAAATATCGGCATCATATCAACAACTCGCTTATTCATCCTGAAAATTGTGCCTAGGCAGGTAGTTCCCACTATTTCCTCCGAAATAGTAGGCGGGTAGTTCCTAGTCACAATTCCCACGCACTCAACTTATAACACAACATTCTTTCTAAAATAACCATTTCCATAACCAAACTCATAATACAAGTATTTTTCTTGTATTATCTCACGTATCGCATCATAAGCATAAGCATCTCCTCTCATAATACCATATTAACTCATATCTTATAATGCAACCATAACATCTCAGTACACATGGCAATTTAGTTGCATTTCATCACATCATTAACATATCTTTTATAACACAAAATACCATTAGCTTCACTTTCATTCTTATCACAATATACTTCATATCCCAAATATAGTTTGGGCAATCACATATCACACCCCAAAGCCGAGGGCTTGGGTAAAACTCACCGCACCCCAAACACATAGTCCGGGTAATATCACATCACATCTCAAGCTATATGCCAATATATACATATATATCTCCCGTAGTATATTCACATCTCCCATAATATAAATAATCTCCCTAATATATGTCATATCATCAATATCTTTATATATACATACATTCTTTCAATACACATATACACATTTATATTTTCTCCTTTTCAGTGCCCACACAACTAAACTCCTCGTACAACACAGGGATCTCTGTGGCTCCCATCCCGTACATTTCAATCCCGCTAACCCACCACATCACCCAGATCCAGGTGTCCTAAGCATCTACCATTTATGGGCTGGATTGAAAGTATGGTTGCGTGCTTGTCCAACCAAGACTAAAGACAAAAGGCTAGTCAAAAGTAAAATATAACACGCGGATCGATGCTCACACAGAGTCTTACATGTCCGAGGCTACGTCTTCCTCCTGGCCCTATACCAGCGAGGGAAACTCCTGATCCCCAAATATAATTTGGAGCAATACATAACTCCTGATCCCCAAATATAAAATTTGGGGCAATATAAATATAACACCTGTTCCCGGGTGTATCCCGGGCCTGTGGGGTCTAGCCCAAACCCCGGGAGATTGTGCGGCACTGCAATATTTAATTCTCCTTTATATACATATACATATCTCCTTTATTATATACTCCTTCACAATATAACTCATGTTCCCCAAATATAAAATTTGGGGCAATATTAATATATATATATATATATAACTCCTGTTCCCCAAATATAATTTGGGGCAATATATAACTCCTTTAATATAATACCTTTATAAAATAACTCCTTTAGCATAACACCTTGATAAAATAACTCCTTTACTAGAACTCTTTTATAATATAACTCCGTATATCTCCTTTATTATGTACTCCTTTATAATAACTCCTTTATAAAATATCTCCATATATATTCATTTATAATATATCTCCTTTATAATAAAACTCCATATACATATATCTCCCCTTTATAATATAACTCTATATATAAATATATCTCCTGTATAACATAACTCCTTTATTATATATCACTGTATTTCTCCTTTACAGTATAGCTCCTTTATAAAATAACTCATTTACAATATAACTCCTTTATACTCTAATTTCACCGATATAACATAACGGAAAAGCATATAAACTCCATGAAATTCATAAACATACACAAGCCATTAATCTCACTGATATCATATAAAATTTTCATTTCCCACCCACAAATCATATCCATTTCACATCACAATATCATATAAAATTTCCAATTTATCACCCGCATATCACACAAAATTTTCAATTTATCACACACCTATTACACATACACCACACCATTCACTTCATCGTGTTATCGCATCACAATATCATATCATACACAGACGTATAACCAGATCAACATAACTCCTTAAATCTAAATATTACAACCCTGTAACTTATATACACATATACATACAAGAATTGACACACTTCCATGCAACCATACTAATATCTTCACACCCATAAATTTTACTCAATCTCTTACGTATGAGTTTCTATACTCCACACACGTTACGCACCACGCAACGAATCGTAAATTTCAAATTTTTATAACACCATGGACATGAAATAAAAGAGATCATACTTACATAGCATCCCGCGAAGACTCTGTTAGGGTTATATACTGAAAGCATCACTTTTGTAATAACTTTATTTCCTTATTTTTTTTGAGTGAGAATCATATGGGCATATGTTTGCATATTGTGTTTATTATAATATTAATGCAAGTATCTGATATTCTATAAGGTTGATAATATGGTGTGAGGTGACACACAGAAGATCATATTATCAGTTCCCTATGGAATATATAAATAGTTCACAACCTAGACGGACTTGGATAATCCATTGGAAAGGTTGTAGTGTAATCTGTTATTAGTCTATCTTGACTATAGGTTTACACTAGTACACTTTGTGTGTATTGAACAGGACCACTTGAGCTTGTTCTCTTTGTACTGACTATAAAAGAGAACAAACACCTCTGTTATTATGGATGCTTATGCTCTTAATCCAGATATAATAACAGACATGTATATGCAGTGTGCATTACTTTGACTCATAAAAGAGTGAGATTCATTATGGATCAACAACCTCTATGAATTGGGTAGTAGCATTGTATGTATGATGGGCTGTTGATTGTAAAAGGAATCCATGTCCCGATACGTCGGGTTGATGATGTCCCCTTAAGGAGCTCATAAGGATTGTCATGTAAACCCTGCAGGTGGATTACATCCGACATGATAAATAAAGTTGAGTGGTACTACTTAAGGATAAAAGACGTTGATCAATATAGTTGTCAGTAACTTAATTTGATCGACGGACATTCGATATCTTAACATGGGGAGCTCAACGAGCATATAATAAAAGGAGCCCATAAATATAATTTGGAATTAGGAAGGTAGTGCAACAATAGCTCCTTAGTGGACCGAGCTATTGTTAATGGGCCTGGGTTGTGTGTTCGGGCTGAACACGGGATACCCAGATTCGTTAGGAGACCTAACCCTAATTTCTCCTCATGGTCCCTACCGTAGCCTTATATATATCCTCTATTTCTCTGGCTGTCATTGATCATCTGAAATATAAGTTTTTTTTCTCTAAATTCGTGATTCACGTAAGGAGAGAAAGAGAGGTCAGCCAAGGAGAAGAAAGGTTGGGAGATCGTCGCCCACACGACGTCCAACCCGAGGAAGGAATACGTGCAGAAGATCTTGGGGTCGCTGTCGTCTTCTTCTCATCGCAGGTATAATTCGTGAACCCTAGATTCCGCTATATAGGGTTAGATCACGTATTTAATCTGTTAATCTTTTATGATCGATACGCACACCAATCCGTAGTCGTGGGAATCATCTCAGTTCCATCAGACTCGAAGCGCCATCTCGCCATCCCGCATCCAAAGTCGCCAACATATCCTATTATCAAATTTCAACGCAATTAAGGCTCAAATCATTCAAACCAGTCACGAGAAAACAATAATACTAATTATCTTACTATCACACAGACGTTTTATTGAACGTCTGGGATACACGTGCGATGTACGTAATAATCTAATGTCTAAGGGATTTTTATTCCCCAAACAATTACTAAAACCATTCCCAATTTATTCTAATGGCTAAACTACAATTTCTACTACCATGAGGAAGATAATTTATATATATATAATTCTCATTTCCAAACCCAAAACCCTAATTTTTAACAACTTGCAAAATCTCTAAGAAATTGCTAATTTCTCGTCTCTACCCTTCTCAACATCTTCTAATCTCCCTACCATAATACTCTTACTCAAAATAAATTTACCACACTAAATTTTATACAAAAATAAAATCTAGGATTTACCTTTTCGAAACCCTTTCGAAAAACGGACTCCGCCATGACGTAGAGGACCCTCCAATTAGTCAATCCCTCAATTTAATTTGAAAACGGTGGAGAGCCGATGGGTTCAGCCCTTCGCTATTGTCGATCGGGAAAAAAAAAGAAAACAAGGAGAAGAAAGAAGAAGGAATGGGAAAAAGAGGGAGGGTTTATTAAAATAAATACTTAAATAAATAAATAAAGGGGGAGTATTACATATAAGTCCCCCAATTTCAAAAATACTTCGAATAAGCTCCCACTCTTACATGTTATAAATCTAACAATATAAAATACATAAATTGTCTCATAATAATCTTCCAAAATAGAAAATAGAGTAAACAACATTTCTTTATATAAAACTCGACTCATAACTCCAATATATAATTAATACGGGTCTAACTCAAATATCAACCCCAATATCAATATTTAAAAATAAAAATAAAATAAGATATACCTTAGAATTAATTCTCACCACTACAAAATGTAAAAGAGGGTATTTTCGGTATTTTACAAATTCGAGGTGTTACAGATAGTGACCTTATGTGAGTATTTATGAAAATAAAGAAATGATGAGGTGAGGGTAATTGTGAAAAGATGAGCATTGGTGTTGGAGAATTCGAAATGAAAGGTAATGAAATGTGAGTCAATATGTCGCCTTGTAATTGAGTGTGAATTGAAGGAGTTGTATTCATATATATATATATTTATGTATATACATAGTTATATATTAATATGATGTGTTTAGTAAAGGGGGTGAAGTTATGGATACGTATGTAGACGGATGCAGAATTTTCAAGTACTTGATATAAAGTTGTATTTTGATGCTTTAATGCTCCGATTCAGGTTGAATCTTCTTACCTTGATAATTGAGAGTTTAATTTATTTTATTTAGATAGTTTGATTTATTTATTAAATTAGTAAACTATACTCACATCAGAAATGGCTGACCCCTTAGTGTTTGGGGGGTTAGGGGAGTCCGAGGACTACCCTAGATTCCCTACTGTTACAGGTTCCCATCAGTGCAGTGAGGAGGCGTAGATTGTAGGGTGAGGATTTATTTTAAAATTTTTGTACTAATTAGTTAGGATGAGAGGTAATTCTATGATTTAAATTGTATTCTGGATGTATAAGTATGTAAATGATGATGATGAGTATAGTGTGGGGTGGTATGGTATGTTTGTGACCCGTACCCATCTCGTTGTGGAGTACCGGGCTTTGTGGTAAGGTTTACAAAGATTTTTCTAAATTTTTACTTCGTTTTCAAAGAAATTTATAGTTTTTATTTGATATTTGATAATCCGTTATGAGTTTGGCCCCCAGAGCATTATATTATATTGCCTGTGTGTTTTTGCTCATTTTGGCCTGGGGAGCCCGTGAAATTATTGCATGTATTGTGAGCTACGGAATTTTGAGCAGAATTTCGTAAGCTATTTGTGTTTCGGGGCAATATTTACAGGAAAAACTCTGCCAACTTTTTCCTTGAAATATATCTTTCTTAGTTTATGTTTAAAGTGATATAGAAATTGAAAGAATTGAATTTTGAGGTTTAGTTTTCAAAAAAAAAAAAATTTGGGGTGTTACAGAAACTCTGTGACGGAGTTGGACATTTGAACCTGCTATTTGTGCCCAACAAGTTTTGTAGAGGTAACTCTTTGATTGTTGTTTAATCTCAGGAAGTTATTAAAGAACTCTGTGACGGAGTTAGATGTTTGAACCTGTTGTTTGTTTCCAATAAATTTTGAGAGGCCCCTCTTGGATGGAGTTGAATGTTGAACTTGCCATTTGTGCCTACCTAGTTTTGTAGAGACAACTCTTTGACGGAGTTGGACGTAGAGCTCGTTGTTTGATCCCAGCGAGTTTGTGGAGACAACTCTTGGACGGAGTTGATGTAGAGTCGTTGTTTGACGGAGTCGTTGTTTGATCCCATCGAGTTTAGATAGGCAACTTCGAGAGGGAGTTGAATGTTTGGACTTGTCGTTTGGCCCCACTACAAGGAATTTGACATATAGTGACAGCAAAAATTCGTGGGTAAAAGAGGAAAAATCGTAGGTATAGCACGTAAAACCTATACCAACGGACATATTTTTCCGTCGTTTTTAATTAGCTATACCCACGGCAAAATGCCGTCACTATAGCCTATAGCGATGGTTTTTTTAACCGTTGGACAAAACCTCGATGTTATGCCCACAATTTCGTATCCATTGGTATAGATTTTAAGGACACAACTTGCTTTCCTGTACCCACGGTTGAAACTCCATTGCTATAGGTTCTAGTAATGGTTTTCGCATCCAAATATTTAAATATATACCCATCACTCTATACAAATTTTTTTTCTTATTAATTACGCGTATGATAATTTAATATTTTATTTTATAATATTAATTCAATTATAAACTAAATACACAATAAAATAGATAAATATGTTTATGAAACAAAATTAAAAAAAATTAAACTTCAATCATATTTAAAATTAATGAAGTATTACAAGCATGTCAAATTACAAAATAGTTAATAACCAAATACACAATTGAATTCATGTATGAAGACATGAGAATCAATACTTTAAACTACGATCAACATATTCAATGACATTATAAGATAACATTCAACTGACTCCTCACTTGAGATACGACACTAACAATTTTCTTATTTTACGGCAACCGGATCTTGATTGATCTCGATTCTCTTTGTAGTAATCTTCTTTTTGCATCTTGCAAATCTTCTTTACAACCTTCTTCACTTCATCGTCGGCAAACACAAACTCGGCTGCATTTTGAGCGAGTTTAATCATTTCTTGCTTGTTGAGAGCCCTTCACAAACAAAACAAAGCAAAAAGAACTAACTTTGGTCATCAACATATAGTCAATATTCAGATAGTATGCAAAATGTGTCATTCGGATTCAAAATGCCAAAGAAACGTATATTTGCAAAGTACCTTACTCGATCGAGCATGTGCAACAGTAAATTGAGTTGAGTCCTTGATGACTGGGAATGAACAATCTGCAGTCCTATCCTTGATCCAGAAACAAAAGTATTTTATTAAGATTTAAAAGTAACCAACATAAAATTGTAAAAATAAGGTGTCAAAGGCTCACCTTGTAAGATTATAATGAATAAATATTTGCATAAATATACAGCCAACACTCCATATGTCACAAGGATAACTCCATCCAAATCCTGTTTAACATTAAGGGTTACTTTCCTTGGTTTACGGAACACATTAAGACTTGAAAAACCAGATCACTTGAGAACAAAATAGATGCAGCATGACTCAAATAATCAAACAAAAAACCTACAAAATATGACAAACAGGCATAATTTGTAAACCAGATCATAAACAACACTCTACTTAAAAAGCAACCTAAAAGAGAACAGTCAGCCATCTAAGCAAAAATAAATTATCAATGTGAGAAAAGGCAAAGAAAATAGGGGGGGGGGGGGGGGGGAAATCTTCTACTTACCCAAAATAACTTCGGGAGCCCGATAGTGCCTCGTTGAAACAACATAACTCTGGTCTTGGCTTTCACGAGTTGTGCTGCCAAAATCAATAATTTTGATGGCATTGGATTTGGGCAGTCTCAGAGAGGAGTAGACATCCTGAATCAAGCGCCAAACCCAGTTAGTTAACAAAGTACAAATTAATCTCAAACATATACAACTAACTTATGGAAGATTTAGATATATCAGTAGTAACATGCAATCCATGAGCTCAAATGATAAGGCATATAATTTTAAAAATAACATTCTCTTTCACGGTTTCACCCTTCATGAGCAAAGTCAAATTAACAAAGGAAACTAATGTATTTTAATTCGGTACCTTTGAATCTGGTACTTTTACGTACTCAGGAAAAACAAAAAGAATGTTCTCAGGCTTCATGTTTCGTAACTACATACACATATATCAAAACTAATACAGAGGGCAGTCATACTGTTTACACATATGATATAACAGACCAACAAAAACTGAGGACGAGACGTTAGAACTGTTTGCATTAGTTTGTTTATAATTTAGTTGTATATAGTATTATGAGTATTAATTGGTTTACAATTGTGATTTATCACATATAATGTATGTATAGACCATATAATAACATTTAGGATAAATATTTTCATCCGATATGCAAAACCAATTTTTTTAGATATCCCTGATAAATCTCCGATATCTAAAGATTCGATTTGAAAAATTACCATCTCCATGACCCGGTATCAGATATGTAAACCCTAGTCCCTATCATGTGCTCTACTAATCATCAATTTCCCTAGAAATATTGCTTCAATCATATCTTCAAACAGGTGTACTCATATACAGTGCGAAGGTAGTCTGTTTCGTGAGAAATGCTGACAGAGAATAACTCAATAAAGAACATGTAAGGCCAATCATATCTGACTTCAGTTAGCATTAAAGTAACATCGATGTATATATAAAAACATAAACCATACAACTTAGAACACCAACCTTTACTGTGTCCAAGAATAGCACTAACATCATGTGCCTGGGATAAGTACTGAATTACATAATGCAAATCTGCTGCCTCTTTGCGATAGTTTCCAAACTGGAAGTCGCCTTCACTTTCCTTGAATATAAAGGATCAACCAAAGCAGAATTACCTCCCCAGTTATTAGCTATGTGCATCTACCTAGACTTGTATTCTGACCAAGGAGAGATCAAAGAACAGTATATTGCTTCATAAAATCAGATTCTAATGGATCGATAATACATGAATATAACAGACAAATAGATCCTATTGATAATTTCTAAATGAAGGTGGCCCGCAAAAGATAGACCTTGTCTGCTAAACAAGCCTTATGTCGTCTTTTTATGATTGAAATTTGAATCATTGTATCTTTATTTATATGATCCTTAGTGCATGGCTGTGGTATCCCCCCGTTTCCATCCATCTAATAACTGCATATAATGCAACGGTCTCAACTTGACATAGCCCAACCCTCTAAAGTCTCCTACTTTCCATCCATTATGCTGCAATTATGCAATATGTAACAAGCGGAGGGCATCATATCGCTTAAAAAATAAATCAAACAATCATTTAAATTATTATGCAGTTTAGCAGCTTATTATTGATTGAATATCAGTATCTTCAGAGTGACTGAAATCATAGATTCATATAGTGAAAGGGCTGGGTTAAGAATTTAACATATAATCATATCTGAATGAATAGGACAAAGAAGAGGGTATCCTAAATGGTAAATGGCATAATGCCTACAATTTTCCGACTGTGCATTTAATTTGACGCTATATAGTGTCAAATTGGGGTGGCATCTGCATTAAATTCCGATTTAAACACGCATTGAGTGGGAATTGAACTCGGCTGGCTCAGTTACCATGTGAATTGACTCTGCCATTGCACTAAAACTTCAAAATTATGGTGAAGTTTGTGGGGTTTACTTTAATCCTACACCCGAACTGAATATTTTTTTGGTGCACAAGTAAATGATGTTTCTTCTTTTGCTCCATGCATAGTACTTCGTGAACTTCAGACCAATATATAATAACAAATTCAAGATAAAAACAGCTTTTCTATAACTGCAGTATGTATTTTGACAATTTTGCTCTCTGCTCATTTTGAACAGGGCTCAAAGAAAAAACTTCTTAGTGAAAATATGATAAACCAGTATTCAATAAATACATAGCATAGAAAAAATGGTTGGAAATAATTAAACGAGCAGATGCTGAAGGAAAGCTACACCAGAGAACCTTGGAAGGGCCAATACAGCAGTATCCTGAGGAGCATCTTACCCATTTCCAGAAAAATCAAAACGAAAAACATTGATTCCTTGTGTTTTCAATGCAGCAGTAAGCCTTATTATTAATTTATCTTCCTGGAAATAATAATACCTGATTGTGTTATGAATGATTAACAACAACCTCCCACATGCTAAAAATAGACAATTAATTAATTCTAAGAGTATAAAAACAGATAAGAAAGTAATAGTGATAAATATCATTTGCTAAGAACAAAACTGGCAAATTCATGACTACGTAGTTTCAGGTTTATCTGAGGTAATCACTAGCACCAATCCCATTCGTATGCCAACAACAGTCATTTCATTACATATACTCGTGGAGAAAGCAATACAGATCAAAAAAACTATATAACTTGAAAATCATGATTAAACAAATTTTGTCTAATTAAGCAAATAAGATACAAACCTTTGAATCGTTAAAGCAACTTTTTGTCTCATTAGAAAAGACATTCAGACAAAATCAACAAAAAATGGTCTTAAGAATAACTTATCACCCAAGAGAGAAAAAAACTCATTTCCTACAAAATAATTTGTAATCCTCAACTTAAGTAGTAGAACCCTACCCCAGCCACTCACCCCTGGCACCAACATTTGGCCATTAGAGCATCTATAGTCATTGGCTATTTTTTCCAAATTTTGCAAATTTGGTAATGACTAGTTACGTACCTGAGAGAAACGAAGATAGCGGGAGAGGGACGATGATGGCGAAGTGGCGGCAAGACGACGGCAGGGGGGCGGATCGATGATTCGAGATCGAAAGAGAGAGATAGAGAGATCAAGGTAGGGTTTAAGATTTGGCTGGGAGCAGCACGGCGACAGAAAGGGGGGGCATGGCGGTGGGAGGAGGGGGATTTGGAGATAGGGTTTGGTGAGAGGTGGGCAACGGCAGTGGGTGGCGGTGGAGGAAGACGGCGACGGTCGAAAGGAAGACGGCGGAGTCGGTGGCGTTGGACGAGCAACGGCGATGGTGGGAAGGGGGTGACGGCGGCGACGGCGCTAACGAATGGGTCAAGGATTTGGGTGAGAGAGCGAGAGATATGGGTGAGAGAGAGAGAGAGAGAGCGTATAAATTGGAAATTTGGGATTTGGGGGGAAAATGAAAAAAGTTGGGAGGGAAAATAAATTATGGTATATACGCACTGTGTTTTATCCCGTTCTGTAGGTATATAATGTCTATACCCATGGTTTTATTGATCCGTCACTATAGGTGTCCGTTGGTATATGGCAAATTTCTTGTAGTGTCCCAACAAGTTTTGTTGAGGCAACTATCAGAATGAGTTGATGTTCAATCTGTTGTTTGCGTCCGACAAGTGAGTAGAGACAATTCTAAGGAGGCATTGGACTTTGAGCTTATTGCATGAAGATAAGGGTGTTGGAAGGACTCGAGCGAAGAGCAGGGCGCTGAACTTGTTGTATGGAGTTAACAAGTTGTTGGCAGAGCTTAAGCGAAGAGCGAGGCATTGAGCTTGTTGTTTGGAGTCAACAGGTTGCTGATGGAGCTTGAGCAAGGCATCAAAATCATTGTTTGGAGTCAATGAATTGTTGAAGAAGCTCAAGCAGAAAGTGATGCATTGAACTCGTTGTTTGGAGTCAATGGGCTGCTGATGGAGCTCGAGGGGTGAGCAAGGCGTCAAAATCATTATTTGGAGTCAACGAGTTGTTGAAGGAGCTCGAGCGGAGATCAGAATGTTGAACTCATTGTTCGGAGTCAACGAATGTCACGTCCCGCTTCCCAAAAATACAAAATACAAGCACGTAACATTGGCCCAACAAATAATTTTCATCATCCATATGCTGTTCAGGAATCTTTACAACATATCACAGGAATAATTAGAGTCGGAAGCAAAGAAACAACCAGACATGCATAATTGAATCAAGATACCAACAGAAATTTACTTGAAACCAAAAATATATAAATCTCAAATAAATCAGAATCTGGACAAGTTAAATATCCTGGGTCACATCGCCCAAATACAAGATAATTATCCAAGTAATCAGGTACATTTTATTCAAATAAGCAATAATTAATAATAATAAAGCAGGAAATCCATCGCTAGTATCTCATATCTCCAATGCCATTGGGCAGCTGACCATCCTGATCTGCAATTTAGTAAATTGCAGGAGAAGGAAAAAGAAAACAAGTACCCGTCAATTGCAAGTTACGGGCAACTTATAATGTAGGATACAAGTACATGGGATGGATAGATTTAAGTAACAAGCATAGCATGGTATAAGTGTGTCAACAGAAATGTAATATGTAACATGAACCAAGCAAATTGAATCAAGCAACATGATATACAAACAGGTACAGCTAACATGTATCAAGTGTCAAGTGAACAGGTAAACAGGTAAACATGTATCATGTATACAGGTAATAGGTATGCAGGTAACAGGTAAATAGGTAATCAGGTATACAGGTAACAGGTACAAGTATAGGTAATCATGTAACAGGTATCAGGTTATGTCAAGTCTTGTGTTATTCCTATCTAGGTAGCATTTCATGCACCCCAAAAACATAACACATGGTTGCTACAACAAACAGTTTCGCTTTAGATTTCGTAGTGGAGTCCATAGGGCAGTGTACTCAGAGATCAGGATAATAGAAAACAGGAACAGGTAGAACCTAGTGGCTCTCTTCCGAGTACACTTTCCTATCGGGAAGTATGCAGTCAGGTATAGAAAACAAGCATAACCTAGTGGTTATCTTTCGAGTACATCTTCTTATAGAGAAGCATGCAGTCAGGTACAGGTAACAGGATCATGAATCATGTAGTCATGAAGACAGGACATAGATCCTCTTCTCAGTACACGTTTCTATATTTTCCACTACTAGATCTTTCCCTTAACCTCGGCTTGATCATCTATTATTATAATCAGGCATGAATGTATGTGTCGCAAAACAAAGCAAGAATAATAGGGTATAAACATGTATCAGGTTCAAGGTGCAAGATAAACAAGTACATGTACAAGATAATGCATAACAGGGTAAAACAACTAGTTTTCTAATTCAGGACAGCAAGACAGTATTGTACTAAAACAGTGATTCCTGCTACTACAAATATCCAAATCTGGATCTATCAGAAAATCTGGACAATAGATTTCCAACCGAATCCAGCAAGTATATATAAGTCACATAGTGTTTCACAAAATCATAACTCAAAACTGAATCTAAACTAAGAAATGCGTTTAGCCAGAAATCAGCAAATTATATTCAAGTACAGGAAACAGCAGGAAATCATCATAATAAATTCCAGGAAAAATCTGGGGTATTTCCCTATATGTCTGGCATCAAAATGCAAAGTTTCATAATTTTCCAGAAAGATTAGTTTAGTCAACCAAAATCAGAAAACATCAGGAAACGGTAGTTTGGCAAATCTGGAGTTCCCAACATTGCTGTACGAAAACAGTAGTATCTCGCAAACCGTGAAACGAAATCCAGATCCGTCAAAGGGAGATTAAAATATGCAAAATAATCTAACTTTCATATTTAACAAATATTTTTCATATAGTAACAGGAAATAGGGTAAAAATACAAATCTTTACAGAACAGCGAGCAAAATACAACAAGTGTAGCTATCATAAACAAGAATGAAACGGCATATAAACTCATTAAGAAAATCCACCAAAATTCTGGGTAATCCCTAGATAGATATAGAATTACTGTGCAAAGTTTCAGATCAAAATAATATAGTTAACATAAGAATCAAAATAGTTTATTCATTGAAATCAACAGGAAGCGAAATTTGGAATTAGAATACACCTCTGTAGTAAAACAATTATATCTCACACATACGAAAATGAAATCAAGAAAAGTTAGAGGGGTTAGAAAGAAGACGAATTCCTTTAAAACTCATGTTTTATACTGAAATTAAGATTCTGAACATAATATGGTCTAAATTACTGATCAAGACAGATTATCGGCAAAATCCAAAATTTTCTTTAGGAACAAAACCAACATGAATCACACGAAACTTGATCGAAACATAACTAAACATGAATTAGAGTCTACTAAGTGTCCAAACAACATGAAATAGGATATACGACATGTCCACAACAAGTATATCACATGGATCTCACAAATCACACAATTTCTCATAATTGTTTCACATATACATCACATCAAGAAACGGTCACTCCTAGGTTAATTCATTTTATATGTATCGTGAGGCAACTATGGTCAAGATTTCACTATAGAGACAATATCAACAAGGTGATTCACACACAAATTGTCTCTAGAACCCAACTACATTATAGGTGGTATTTTTGACTTATATCATACAAAGGAATTTAAGTACAAGTTACTTACCTGAAAGACGACGACGAAAACGATACCAAACAAGAATAACAAGAACGGATTCCCAGGGCACAATCCGAACCAAACGGACAACCACAAACCACCAGGAGCACACGAACCACCACAAACGAAGAATGACGAACCCCACGAACCCAATAATGAGCCCGCGAACATAACAACGAGCACACAAATTCAATACACATGAGCCGACGAACACCATAACCATGAGCACCCGTGATCCAATACACCCACCCCAAGAGAGGCAATGGGGTGTCGGGCTGCGGGCTGAAGGTGGGAGGTGGACTGCAGAGAGGTGCAATCCCTACCTCTGGGTCTGCTGGCTACTGGTTGGGCATCGCGAAGGGGGAAGGGTGATGGCCTGCTGGCGTCGGAGAGGAGGGATAGCACACAGCTGTGCTGCTGCAGAGCATCGGGAGAGGGACCAGGGGAGCTCACTGCTGTAGTCGAGGCAGGGAGCAAGGCATAGGGCTATCGAGGAGAGGAGGATGGCTGACGAGGTGCTATTGTCGACATCGACGAGAGATTGGGAGGGACGGAACACCGGGAGATGGGTGGATAAAGGAGAGGTTGACCAGGGGGCTGGTGCTGTTGTCGAGGCCGGCAGGGCGGCGCTGCCAAGGGAGTGGTCGAGAGGGATGGAGATGACGGGGAACGGGAGCGGGAGGATGGAGGCATTGCATCGTGTTGGCTGTAGGAGAGCAGAGGCAGGGAGCGATCGGGAGAGAGATGAGAGCGGGAGAGGGATGGGTTGCGGGAGGTAGGAGAGGTAGGGGATGAAGCAGCTACAGGGGTTAAAGTAGTGGAAGATGAAATGACATTTAGTTTAAATAGGAATAGGGTTAGGGTTTAGGCTGAGGGGTTAAACGGGTTTGGTAGGGGTAATTAACGGGTGAGATGAGTTAAATGTATACAGGGTTTCAGGTTGGGTGGGTATTCGAGTATATAGGCTAAATGGGTTTAAGTAATGGGGTTTGGGTTGCTAAAATAGGAAATATGGTTTAAATAAAAAGAATATAAGGTTTCTTAAAATCTAATAGAAAATAATTATAAAAGATTAGGTAAAATAAAGTATGTTCATGCTGAAAATAAAATAATAAAAATAATAATTTTAACAATAAAAAATAATAATAATGCAAATAATAACACTAGCAAAATAATACAGATAGTAACAATAATAATAACAAGAAAATCGATAAAAATAATAGTAGTACTAATAATGACAGTAGAGTAATAATAAAAGTAATAATAACAAAATAAGAATTGTCTTACAATACAAAAATCATTAAAAAATAGTTACAACTAAAATTATTGATCGAAAGTAGATTTTAATAGATGATCCAATATTGCATTTTAACAAAAATAGTTCGAAAGTAGAAAACTAATTTACAAAAATTTGAAAAACCGAAAATACACATGAAATACATTTATATGGGAAACAGGGGTTACAACGAATTGTTGATGGAGCTCGAGCGATGACCGAAGCATTGAACTCGGTGTTTGGAGCCAACGAGTTGTTGATGGAGCTCATGTGGAAAGCGGAGCATTGAACTCATTGTTTGGATCCAACGAGCTATTGATGTAGGCTGAGCGAAGAACAGGATGTTGAACTCATTGTTTGGAGGTAACGAGTTGTCGATGGAGCTCGGGGGGCGAGCAGAGCATCGAACTCGGTGTTTGGTGTCAACAAGTTGTTGATGGAGTTCGGGCGGAGAGTAGAGCGTTTAACTCGTTGTTTAGAGTCAACGAGTTTTTGATGGGGCTCGAGCAAAGAGCAAAGCATTAAACTAGTTGTTTAGAGGAACAAGTTGTTAATGGAGCTCCAGCGGAGAGTAAAGCATTGAACTTGTTATTTAGAGTCAACGAGTTGTTGATGGAGCCTGAGCGGTGAACAGGCGTCGAACTCATTGTTTGGAGTCAACGAGTTGTTGATGGAGCCTGAGCGAAGAACAAGGCATTGAATTTATTGTTTCGAGTCAACGAGTTGTTATGGAGCTTGAGTGGTAATGTCACGCCCCGCTTCCCGAAAATACGGAATACAAGAACATAACATTGGCCCAGCGAATGACTAACGTTACCCATAATTTGTTTATCTGATCAACTCAACAATATAATCAATACAGAACAATTGCACAGGCAATAACAATAGTCTCATGAACAATAATATTTGTAATGAAGCAAAATGAAATATCCAAACACAATAAACCAACGTCTGGAAATAATAATAAAATCCGGGTCATAAGACCAATACAATAATAAATTCCAAACATAATATTAACTAGTCTCAATACATTAAGTTCAATAAAACAAGAAGCAACTAGAAAACATTAGATCTTCAGAAAGTTTGTTCTCCAATCCCAGCAGGCAATTCTCCATCAACATCTATGAACACTTCATCTAAAAAGAGGAGAAAAATTGCCCTTAGAGGAAGTCATGGACAACAAGTGGGGAAAGCAAGGAACAATGGAATAACGATATAACAATGAATTCAATGGATCAATAGGAATCAATAACATGGGACAATAACAATAATCAGTATCATGGTAATCGATGTAATGGCTATAAACAATGATTCAATATTCGATAACAATATTCAATGATCAATATCAAAAACAGTTAGCTAAGATTCAATATCAATAGGAACAATGATGAACAATATGTAATCTCTATGTGGTGTCAATTCTTAAGTCTACTAATCATTTTAAACCTAACTAATGTAGCACTTCATGCGTCCCATTTATTTACCACATGGTTGCTACATACAAACAAGTTACATTTAGAATTAGTAGTGGATTTTATAGATCATATACTCGGCAAAGATAATCATTATTCAATAGTCATGATTCAATATTCAATGCACGATACGATAATTCGGCAACGATACAATACACGATTACTTGGGTTACCGTCATAAGCCATTCAACTGATAAAAAAGTAGACGATAAAAATATTTAGGGAAACACAGGCCCCTTCTCCAAGTACAATCCCTATATTTTTCACTACTAAAGTCAACCCTTAAACCCCAAATAGTTAAATATTTTAGCGATGCAACAATACAATATGTAATCTAGAGACATTAGATGAATGATGGTAACAATAGAAGAACAATAGGATGATAATTTGAATAGGACAATTAGAATGATGACAATAGGAAACTAAGATCATGCAATGCAACATATACGCTTCAAATCATGTAATACTACGATATAGAATAATCACTGTATTAAAATCTGGAATATAAAATTCTGGACAGCAAGAGTTGTTCGTATAAAAATGTAATTTGCCCCTGTTTCAGAACTCAAAAACTGAATCCGCCAGAAGTTCTAGAAAACAAGACTTCCACACGGTTCCAACTCATATTTAAAGTTCAAAATCTGACAATAGTAGCTAGGTCAAACACATCATTCATTACAGATTTCATGTTCAGGCAGAAAATCGACATCATGTTATTTTATTTTTAGAATCAGTAAAAACTCGATAATAAATTCATTAAAAATATTTATTAGACTCCTAAACATGATAACTAACAATCTGAAAATTTTTCAGAGCAATATTTTAACATATGATCAGTCTTTTTACTATTGAAGCATGAAACGTACAAGAATCTGAAAATCTGAAAGTGAAAACACAGCTGTAGTAAAACGGGTATAACTTTTGCTACACAACTCAGAATTTAGAAATTGAAGTTGTTTTGGAAACTAGAAAGATAAGGCTACAATTCTTATTCGTAAAGTTACTTATTTTAAGATCATTCACTGGGTTGAAAATAATACAACATACAGCCAGTAAGCAACATACAAGGTTTTGGGTATTTTTCATGGAATAATTTAGTTAAACATGATGGGTATCGATTCTATGGTCAATAAATTATGTAATCAACATGAAATGTGTAATAGCATGATAAATACAATTAAAAACACACACATACACAATTCTAACAACATCCAACATCAATCGATCAATCAAACATACTACCTAGCAATTATCTCTACAATACGTAATTGTGTTATGATTATATGTGTAACCCTATCATGAATACTACATGGATGCATGAAAGATTCAATCTTTAGAGTCAAAATTGGCACGATGTCAAGAATATTGGGTTAGCTTGTGTAAACCCTCAATAGACCCAACAAAAGATAATCAATACAATGATACGGTAAAAGATTAGGATCTACTTGCAAATTTCAATAAAAACTTGAATTTTATACAAGATTCAATTCAAGAGGGAAGTTGACTTGCCTTATAGGCAATGAAATTGAATACCAAGAATAACGGGATGAGAATTCCGAAGCAACGAACCCACGAACACACAAAATAACACGTGTGAACTATGTGTAAAAGAGAATCAATGCAACAAAAGCAAGAGCAATAGAAAGCAACAGTAACAAGAAAGTAAGCGGCTCGGCATCTGGCCGGCGTGGCTCGATGGTGGGAGGGCATCGAGCGGCTAGGGCGGTGATGCAGTTCGTCACAGGGGCGTCGACGGCAGGTCGAGTGGGATCAGGGAGCGTCGGGGGGTCTGCTTGGTTCGTCGAGTGGAAAGGGCGTCGACGGTCTGGGTCGACGAAGGGGTAAAGCTCGATGGGGGTCGACGGGGTAGAGCTCGATAGGGGTTGACGGGGTGAGGGGGTTGCCGGAGTTGGCCGGAGAAGGGGATGGTCGAGATTTGGGGGGAGAGAAAAATAGGAGAGAGATTAGACGACTGATAGGGTTTCAATTTGTGCAAATTAGGGTTTGCAATTTGATTGTATTTATAAAGTGCAATTAGGATGTTGATTTAATGGTTAGGATCCAATAATAGTGGATTTGGGTTGAGAACAAATTTCAATTGGATTTTGAGTTCAACAAGAGATGGGTTTAAAGACAATAGTGTTCAAATAAAATACTCACAATAAATTAATTAAATAGGATCAACAAGAAAATAGCCCAACAAGAAGAACGAGAATAGTTCGTGAACGAAAATTTAATTCCAATTAAATAAATAAATAATACAAATGAACAGAATATCGATTGAGCTTGAAAATAAATTGTAATTTGCCATGAAAATCAGATCCGGTACAATAATAAAATATTTTGATAAGTGAATTTTAAATAGATAATCATGGAATAACAATTAATAATTTTAATCGTAATAAAAATAGAATTATATAACAAATTAGTATTCGGGTTTAACAATTTATTAAAATAATCCAATAATAATAATATATTTGATTTAGGCTCAAATATAAATATCCGATCAATAAGATATTGAAAGTAAGATTAATATACACCATTACTCGAAATAAAAAAATTTCGATAAAAAAACACTTTAATAAAATATTCGAAACGAATTTAGCACAAAATAAATTTATAAAAATCAAATTATCTCTAATATTATAATGGGAGATGACCTTAGTGTCATCTGTCAATCTACCAACCCGTGCATTGCACGTGCATAACTAATATAAAGAAGGTCTCAGGTTCGAGTCCTCACTTCATTAGATTTTTTACTTTAATTTTTTAAATATATATTAAATATACATCACACGTGTAAATTACTATCAATCTATCTATCTATAATATGATTTATAATAACTATTATAATAGAAGAGTTGGAGTTGTAAATCTACCTACTTATGTGCAACTCCAATTCTCCCATTATAGTCTTCACATTTAATTTTTAAAATATATAATCATATTTATTAAGACATGCATTGCACGTGTAACTCAGAGTTTCACTTTAATTTTTTTTTAAAATAATATGTGCATCACAGGTGTATATTACTAGTTTAAAATACACGGAAAATACTTATTGTCTGGAATGAGGGCTACAATCCTGCCCACCTTACAAAAAAATTTCGTCCTCGAAATTTGCTCAGGCGATACATAGGACAAGGAGCAAATTGTGAAATAACAAAACAGGGGATTCAAACAGAAAGACAAAATGGTGGCAACACCAGAATAAGAAGGGAACATGGATAAGACTAGAGCAATCTAGAATGATGTTGAATAATGATTCAATGAAATATGACAAATGCAAATGAATGAATAAGGAAGTAAACAATGCAAGAAGATGAAGCAACAAGAGAATCCTGGAACCTGTGGGTTATGGGCGCACCATGCTTCCGCTGCACCACTCTGATGGTGAAGTTCCAAGCTGTAGACATGTCGTACCAGATCAAGTGATACAGATCGACGAACGAAGCAGGAAGAAAAAGAATGGACGACACCAGAATCAAAAGAATATGGATACGAAAAGAATGAAATCATACCCAATAAGGAATCAACGAATGAGGAAAGGACAACTAGTGTCCACATTGTTAGTTATCAATTATTCATGTGATTCCTGTATTGCACATACTGTTGAGTCAAACCAGTAAAACCAAAATCAGACTAATATATCAGTCAAAGCCAAACATCCATATGTTAGTCATGTTTGACTGATACATTATCCAAACCCGGGTTCTGATACCACTGAAAACCTTGTCACGCCCCGATTCCCAAAAATACGAAATATGAGCACATGACATTGGCCCAGCGAATGACTAATGTGACCCATAAGCTGTTTATCCGATCAGCTCAACAATATAATCAATACAGAACAATTTCGCATGCAATAATAATAATCTCATGAAAAATAATACTTGGAATAAAGCAATATAAAATATCCAAATAAAATAATAATTCAACATCTGTAAACAAATAATAGCAATATTCGGATCAAAAGCCCCAATACAATGAAATAACAATAGTCCAATAATTAAGTCTTCATGACAAAATAATAATTTATTAAGCGGTGATGCTATCAATTCCTTCACCAATGTTGTTCTCCTAATCCATTTGGCAATTCTCCTTTGTTACCTGTAAACACTTCATCTAAAAAGAGAGAATAATATTTCCTTACAGCAAGTCGTGGACAGCTAGTAGAAAAAGCAAGGAACAATGCAATAACGATATAACAATGAATTCAATGGATCAATAGAAATCAATAACATGGGATGATAGTAATAATCAATATCAATAGTAATCAATGCAATGGTTATATATGATAATTCAGTATCGATGTCAATGTACAATGGTCGATGCCAATATCACCTAGACAATATTCAATAATGATGACAATATGCAATGATGATGCAATGACAATCTTAAGTCTATTATTCAATTTAATCCTAACTAATTCACGTACTAGTGCGTCCCATTCCACAAGTTCGATGCATACAATCAATGTCGTTTAGACTATAGCGGTAAACTTTATAGTTAATCTACCCGGTAACGATATACAATAATGACCGATGATCGAATCAATCGAGATACTGTAATCAGTAATCAACAATCAATTGATGACCGTTATGACTGATATGACCGATAAATAGGGAAACACGAGCCCTTCCTCCAAGTACAGTCCCAATATTTTCCACTACTAAAGTCAACCCTTAAACGCCGTCTTGTTAATTATTTTATCAATGCAACAATACAATATGTAATTTGAAACATGAGATGAACGATAGTAACAATAGAAGAACAATAGGTTGATAATTTGGATGGGACAATTAGAATGATGTCAATAGGACGTTAGAATCATGCAATGCAATATATACACTTCAATTCATGCAATACAATGATATAGGAATAATTAAATTAAGAAAAACCGAAAGATGAAATTCTGGACATAAAAACACGGCAGTAGTAAAATGATCATAACTTTTGCTGTACAACTCGGAATTCAGCAATTAAAGATGTTCGGAAAACTAGAAACATATGGCTACAACTCTTATTCATAAAGTTATTCATTTTAAGATTATTTACTGGGTCAAAAATAGCAAACAAAACACAGTCAGCAAGCAACATACATGCTTTTTGGATATTTTTCATCAAATAAATTAATTAAACATGATGGGTATCAATTCTATTAGTTGAAGAACTTCATAATCATCATGATGGGTATGAAAACATGATAAATAAAATTTAGAGTACACACATACACTAATTTAACATCAACCAAACATCAATCAATCAATCCAACATACAAACTAGCAATTATTTCTACAATAGATTAATTGCGTGATAATTATATAAGTACTCCTTCATGAATACTATATGGATGCATGAAAGATTCAATCCTTAGAGTTAAAAGTGGCACGGAGTCAAGAATATTGAGGTTAGCTCATGTAAAACTTCAATAGACCCAACGAAAGATAATCAATACAACGATACGATAAACGATTAGGATCTACTTGCAAAATTTCAATAAAAACTTGAATTTTATACAAGATTCAATTCAAGAGGGAATTTTAAATTCCTTATAGACGATGAAATTGAATACCAAGAATAACGGGATGAGAATCCCAAAGCAACGAACCCACGAACACAAAAAATAACATGTGTGAACTACGTGTGAAAGAGAGTCTCAATGCAACAACAGCAAGAGCAATAGACAGCAACAGTAACACGCAAGCAAGGAGCTCGGGATCTGGCCGACGTGGCTCGACGGTAGGAGGGCATCGAGCGGCGAGGGCGACGGTACGGATCGTCGCAAGGGCATTGACGGCTGGTTGAGCAGGATTGGGACCGTCGGGAGGTTTGCTGGCTGAGTTCGTCGATCAAAAAGGGCATCGACGGTCTGGGTCGACAAAGGAGTAAAGTTCGATGGGGATCGACAAGGTGAGGGGGTCACCAGAGTTGGCCAGAGAAGGGGATGGTCGGGATTTGGGGAGAGAGAGAGAAGGAGAGAGATTAGACGGCTAATAGGGCTTCAATTTGTGCAAATTATGGTTTGCAATAGGATTGTATTTATAAAGTGCAATTAGGATGTTGGGATAATGGTTAGGATCCAACAATAGTGGGTTTGGGTTGAGAACAAATTGAAATTGGCTTTTGGGTTCAACATGAGATGGGTTTGAAGACAATAGGGTTCAAATAAAATACTCACAATAAATTAATAAAATATAATCAACAAGAAAATAGCCCAACAAGAAGAATGAAAGTAGTTCGAGAACGAAAATTTAAATCTAATTAAATAAATAAATAATACAAATGAACAGAATATCTATTGAACTTGAAAATGAATTGGAATTTGCCAAGAAAATCGGATCCGGTACAATAATAAAATATTTCGATATGTGAATTTTAAATAAGTAATAGAGAAATAACAATTAATAATTTTAATCATAATAAAAAAAATTATATAACAAATTAGTATTCGGGTTTAACAATTTATTAAAATAATCCAATAATAATAATATATTTGATTTAGGCTCAAATATAAATATCTGATCAATAAGATATAGAAAGTAAGATTAATATACACAAGTATTCGAAATAAATAAAATTTCGATTAGAGAACACTTGATTAAAATATTCAAAACAAATTTAGCTAAAAATAAATTTATAAAAATAAAATTATAGAAAATACACGGAAAATATTTATTGTCGGGAATGTGGGTTACAACCCAGCACATGACGGAGTTGGGACTTGTCATTTGCGTGGCGCATCTTGCTAGATGAAGTTGGTGCTTGCTCAGGTGAAGTTGATATTATGTAGAAAAGACTTGGATCTTGCCTGTTTAATGAAAGCTTGTCTTGAATTTTGTTGTCAAGAATTAAGGCTGCCCTGGGGAGCTGTTAGCTGGCAGGAGGCCTGTGAAGAGGTTTGTGTCTCTTAGGCTGAACATCCCTCTATTGTGTATCTGGAAGAAGGACTTTTAGAACAGCTAGTTGTATAGTGTTTGCAAAACTTTTGTAGCGATGCTTAGGCATAAAATGTAGACTCATTGAAATTCTACAGTTGTAATGAGAATTATTGTTTGTGAAATAAGAAACATTTTATGTGCCTGTAGCTTGTCCTATGATTTGTCGTCGTCTTCTACATGTTTGATCCATGTTGTGTAACTTGCTGTTGTAATTGATGTGCTGTCGACTGGGTTCTTTGTAGCTGAAGAATAAGGCCTCAAACTTGTTGTTTGTAGCTACTCAACTGTCAATGGGGTTGTAATAATGTGCATAGTGTTTGACAGAGTTAGAACTTGTCTGTTTTGTACCCAGCTAGTTGTAGTAGCAACTCTGAGGAAGTTATTTTTCAAACATGCTATATGGATCCTCCAACAAATTGTGAGAGTCACATCGAGTGGCGAATTGCTTTTGAAAGTTTTATTGGAGTAACTACAATCTATGATTTTGGACCTCTAATTTGTCTTTAAGGAATTTTAACTAGTTTCAGGAACAGATCGAATGATGAGTTGAACTCTGAACGTGCTTAGTTACAGGTTGCTAAAGTAACTCCAAGCCATAGATATGGGTTCTGAACTTGTTATTGTAGGTATTAACAGGTTGCAAGAGCCGATCGAATGGTGAGTTGAACTTTGAACGTGCTTGATTGTGGGTTGCTAAAGTAACTTTGAGTCATGGGTATAGACTCTGAACTTGTCGTCGCTACATTAATGGGTTACAGGAGCAGGTCAAATGACGAATTGAACTCTTAACTTGCTTTATTGCATATTGCTAGAGTAACTCCGAGCCATGAGTATGTACTCCAACTCGTCATATAAGGAGCTTTTAATTAGTTTTTTGTGCCATTTTTAGGAGTAGGCTTGGAGTTTAACTCATTGTATGCATCCGTAGAGTTGTACAATAGTTCTTAAAAAATTAATACTAAATTTTATTGGAGAATAAAAATAAGCGGTTGCTCTAGTGGCTGGCCTTTATTATATGCAGTGACCGGTAAATAAAGCGGTCTTTATTGAAGATAAAACTAGATGGCTGCTCTAGTGACTGACCTTTATTACAAAGTATTGAAACTATATAGAGGAGGGGCATTAAGCGTCATTATCAAAATTCATGAGGTGTTCTACATTCCAAGTCTCCACTGATATCTTCTTGCCCCATGGGTCTTTAAATTGATGAGCCGTAAGGTGAACAACTTGGTAGACCTTGTTTGGACTTGCCTGTATTTTAGCAAGTCTCCCATTATTTTGCATAGAGAATGGAAGATCTTTAGATTCGCCAATCTGTTTAGGTAGGACTATCTATTTCCGTTGAATGAGTGGAGTGCTTTCGGGCAGGGGATTCAGGTCTATTAATGTATTTTAACGAGGAAGAATTTGGACCTGGTGAGAGATGACTTGATAGGTTTAGAAGTTCTCAACATGATTTTCTATTGCTGTGGCTTCAAGGTTGTTTACAGACTGGGTGTTACTTGATTGCATTCCGGTGGTAGCTCTATGGCGTCGAGGGGGAGAATCGAGCCTCCCATTGTGGTAGTGTAGCATGTACATGTTGCTCGTTGGCTCCCTACAACTTGGCCTACGCCTGCTGTTTTTGGGAACTTCATTTTTATGTGGTGTAACGCCCCGAATTCCAAACACAGGTAATTCGTAGCAAATACATGATCTTTTACTTCAATTCGTACAAAGTTACGAGGAATTTAAAGTTTCTCATTATACATTGTCTTTTATAGTTACACAGCAGAAGTTACAACAAGAAATATACAACTTTAACATTCAACCACTTTAATATGGAAGTAATCATCAGTATCAACTCATCTTTGCATCTTTCGCTAACCAAGTCCTACATTTGGAAACTGTGGGCACGTCAGTTGCATACAACTGACGCAGTGCTATAATACAGAGATTCTCTTACTTTAGCAAACACAAACTTGAATGCACAATAAAGTGAAAAAAGTGATCATCCTAAACATGTCAATGTATGATATGAACTTAATACCTAATGCAGATATTACACTATGATGACATTAATGCATACTTGTTCGAATTCTATGCATCTCATATTACATAGGTCCGAAGGCATGCCCTTATCATACTCCTCAATATAGGGTTTAATCCCTCGCCATGCAAAACCTACTACAGTACCAAAAGCAAGGTTTAGACATTCCACGAGTACGGATTCCAGTCCCGGAGCCCACCGTCAAACTATACAAAATTCTCGTTGTGTGAACATCCGGCATGTACGCCCTAGCCCTAGTATATACATATACATTGGAGATCTACCTCTCATTCGCCCAACTATTCATGATCCTGGAGTCCATCATCAGATCAATCGTAGTCTCGAATTTAATTAAGGCTCATCTCACCTCACAAGCAACCACAGTCCTGGAGTCTACCGTCAAATTGGGTATACAGTCCTGGAGTCCACCATCAGAATATATAGAGGCGCCCCACTTACCTTTGCCCAAGTTTCATCACATCTTTTTCGAGTGCCTATCCTTAAATTTAAACGTGAATAATAATATTACGTAGAGCTAGCATACCCTCCTACCGGTCTTAAACAATACCGAGAACAATAGCCCATATTGGCCACTTCTCAAATCTCAATAATCACTTTCATCACTTTGCTGGTACATGGGTCACACTTAGCCTCTAGTTTTCACAATTCATGCTCACAGCATCATGGGTTATTCATACCTTCTTTATTCACGTTTCTTATGTTTATAAAGTATTCAACTTCTTATAGCAACATTCAATAATAATCTGTCAAATTAAATTCTTGTAGATAAATTCTTGGTTAACCAACCAAACTATTCACTTTAATAACATTCAATGTTCTTTTGATTAATATAACTTTTTTCATGTTTGCTTATATTGCAAGTATATTTCATAATTCAAAAGTTCTTTAAGATTAAATCACTATTTATTAATACAAAATCTCTTTAAGATTAATCACTAGAAATTCCAGATTTTAATCTCATACTTATGCTTTGATTATATTATTAAACCACCTTGACCATTTCTTTAATTCAATCGATTAATATCCATTAAAATTTTCTCAAAGAAGTATTCTAAATTTGTATTCTACAACCAACTCTTAAATATTTTTAATCATGTGCATTTCCCTTTTAAATTTGAATTCAAAACCCGTCTAATACATTATTTATTATAAATATGACATTTAATTCAGAAGATATATCTTATATTAGTGTGAAAATATTTCCAAGGGTTCTAATAACATTCTAAAATGTTTCTATGAAATTTTCCAAATTTTAAAACTTGAAAAATCATAAAAAATAAATATAAAAACCCAAAATGTGTACAGCCGGATTCGAACCTGTGACCGACAGCAACCCCAACAGCCACACAGACTAGTGAGCCAACTCACTGTTGTGATAAAGTTCACGTGGGACCTTTTATGGTCTAGTCCCTCTCATTTATTAAAATCCAAAAAAAATATAAAGGGGCAGAGCTTCCCAGTCTTCGAACCCGAGGCCAAGAAGACCCCCCAAGCACAGCGCTAAGCCCAATCTCTTTTCTGATAATATATGCGTTCAAAACCTTTTAACTCAACTCTTTATTTTCATCTCATTTTAATTTGTTCATCTATTTTGATTTCTATCCTTTTCCATCATAATTAATACTACTAAATTACATTTCTAAACTTCCAGAAATGTTTTCCCCCTAATTTTATCAATAGTAGCATGAAGTTGTTCACAAATTAACTTAAATAGTTACTTTCCGTAATATTACACTCATATGCTTCAATTAGTAGAATTGACTATTATTTATAACAAACTAGCATGAATATATTTTCTTTTAGCCATTATTCTTAGTTTATGAAAAATCTTACCTCTCCATTAACTTAAAGTTCACCTTGTATATGAAACTTAACAACTTTTTACACACATACTGATATGGCTAAAAATAGAACCAAAATCGGGACCGTTCAAATCAGGCACGAATCTTAAAACTCTCTAAGGTAAAATGGTAATTTTACCTACAAACGGGTCCGAAATGGAAATTGGGTTTTTCTTCAAAGCCCAATAACACAAAAATGGATCTATCCTATTGGGTACGGGTAACAACCCGCTACAAACCAATTCAGATATTTAAAGAGTAATTCAAATTTGTGATTATCTCTAAGCGGCAGTTTAAATAGCCTATCTTATCACGAAACGAGATTAAACTCTATACATCTTATCCAGAAACACCGAGACATAGACATAAATGATGATCCCTAAACTGTCTCTTAAGGTGACTATAAATACCCCTCTCCCCCCATCATAATGAGGTAATTAATTTTTTTTCCACATAAATCTCTTTCATAATCTTCCTGATTACTGACAAGACCATCGAAGGGTTCGTCTCCAGGATCCATCCCGGTGTATCGAACTTTTGCAGACTCACGGCAGCGGCATGAAACCAGTCAAATGCCGGTGAAAGTCAACAAGTTTGCCTTAGTCGTTTCCTCAAAGAATCCACAAATTCATCTATTTGTTCCCACACCGAAATCAACAGCAACACATACAATTTGTGTACATGATTTAATCATGGCATACTACCATACGCCTGACATCACTACAACACACTCTAAATAGAATTTTAATTTGACAACATAATAATTCTATATTGAAATTTTCAACTACCATGCTTTAATTTCTCATATTTCATTACTGCTAAAAACTCTAGATGAGAATACAACATGCATCACAAAAGTTTATAATCTAAAGAACTCATACCAGTTGTTCATTTCAAGCATAATCTATCTAGACATGTATTCTACAAACAAATAGAAAGTAAAATAAGAACCCACCTCTTTCTTGATGCAATTAGTAAGTAGAACTCCTAGAAAAATGCTCCAAAGCTCCCCCAAAGTTTGGCCTTCTCCTCCTGTAGCAAAAACCGAAAACTTTCTCTCCTTTTTTTTTCTTTTTTTTGATTTTGATCTTAGTGTTGTCCATGGTAAAGGAGAGACTATTTATAGGATTAATGAGTGGTTGAGATGACTCCCACTGCCCAAAATAACTCCCCACTCTCACACAACTTACCTCACTCTCTCCTCATTCCCATTATAGGCCGGCCAATTCCTCCATGTGCACAAGCACGTGCATGTGCATCAAATGTGCACACTACTTCTCATACAAATTTTTTTATTAATTAAAAAAAAAATTATGTGTGTGTTACACATGACAAGTGTACTAGATTTCAAATGTTCATTTAATTGTAGAAATAAGCATGGGCCTTAATTTGTAATTAATTTTTAGTGGGCTACAAAATGGGTTTAGGCCTAATGTTTTTATTAAAATAAATCATACAATTGTGAAAAAAAAATGAGAATTAAAAATGTTCATGACTCTAGAAAATTTTAGGAATAAAAATGCGCATAAAATTTTACGTGCAATGCACGTGCAAATTATTAAAAATTTAATTTTTCTGGGATGTTACACCACTCCCTCCTTAGAATAGTTCCATCATCGGAATTATGCTTAAATAGTGATAAAAACCAAAGAAATAAAATTATAGGGTTTAGACAAAAAGTTCTGAATGGTCCCTCATCATCCTCTCCTTTGATTCCCAAGTGGCATCCTCAACCAGTTGGTTCCTCCACATAACCTTGACAATGGGTATAGTTCCTCAAAACTTTTTTCCGCTGATCCACAATCTCCACTAGATGCTCCTTGTAGCTCAAATTTAACTGTAGACCTTTTGGCACTTCTGGTAAGTGATGGCACGGATCAAGAATGTAGCCTCGCAGCATAGACATATGAATGACATCGTGCACTTGGGCTAGCTCTTTCGGTAATTCCAACCGATAAGTTGTTTTCCCAAACTTTTTCAATATCTTATATGGTCCTCTATACCTTAGGGCTAATTTTCCTCCTTTACCAAATCAAATCACACCCTTAGTTGGAGACACCATCAAGAAAACATAATCGCCCTCTTTGAATTCCAAATCTCTCCTCTGATTTTCAGCATAGCTCTACTGTCTCCTCTGTGCTTTAACCATCCTCTTCCTGATCAACTCGATTTTTTCTGAGGTTTGCTGTACTATTTCCGGCCCGTACATTTTCCTTTTCCCCACTTCATAGCAACACACCGACGTTCTACACTTCCTCCCATACAAAGCCACATATGGTGACATACCGATGCTAGTTTGAAAACTATTGTTGTAAGCGAAATCTACTTGAGCTAAGTGCCTCTCCCAGTTTCCACCGAAATCTATCACACAACACCTCAACATGTCTTCCAACACCCGATTGACCCTCTCAATCTTCCCATTAGTTTGAGAATGAAAGGCAGTACTGAAATTAGTTTTGGTTCCCAAAGCTACCTGAAGACTTCTCTAAAAGTGCAACGTGAACCGTGCATCGCGATTTGACACAATCGATATGGGATTTCCAAGTAGTCGTATAATCTCCCTAATTTACAATTCCACCAACTTTTCCATCGACCAGGTAATCTTCATTGCCAAGAAGTGGGCAGATTGGATCAATTGATCCACTATTACCCAAATCGCATCATTCCCTTTGGAACTTCAAGGTAGCCCTGTGATGAAATCCATATTTTGGTTCTCCCATTTCCACTCTGGAATGGGTAACGACTGCAACAATCCTCCGGATCTTTGATTCTCTGCATTGATATGTTGACAAGTGGCACATCTTGCGACAAACTCCGCTGCATCCCTCTTCATTCCCGACCACCAGAAATACTGCTTAATATCTTTGTACATCATGGTACTCCCTGGATGCACTGATAATAGAGTGATGTGTGCCTCCTGTAAGATGCTCTCCTTCAATTCTGATCGATCAGGTACACAAAACCTTTCTCTGAACCACAACACTTCGTCCTTAATTTGAAATTCTGACAATTTGCCCATGCCAACCTGTTCCTTCATCTTTTGAATTTCTGGATCAGACTTCTGACCGTCGATAATCTTCTCTCTCAGTGTGGGCTGAAGTCTCAATTGTGTTAAAGATGCTCCCGGTCCTTGCAATACAAATTTGATTCCAGCTCGATCGAGCTCATCTGCTAGTTTCTCCTGAGTTGTAATCAAACATGATAAAATGCTTTTTTGATTGAGCGCATCTGCCACCACATTTGCTTTGCCCGAGTGATACTTTATTTCTGGATGGATATCTTCTAGCACTTCCAACCACCTCCTCTGCCTCAAGTTCAGATCTCTTTGCTGATAGATGTATTTTAGGCTCTTGTGATCCGTGTACATATTGACCTTCTCTCCATACACATAGTGCCTCCATTGCTTCAAGGCAAATATATTTGCTGTCAACTCCAAATCATGGGTTGGGTAATTTTTTCTCATGTGGTCTTAATTGCTTGAACCCATAAGCTATTACCTTTCCCTTTTGTATCAGCACACAGCCTAGACTTCGATGTAAAGCATCGCTATAGACATCATAATCAATCCCTACCCACGGCAAAGCCAGTATTAGAGCGGTAGTCAACCTCTCTTTCAACTCTTGAAATCTTGCTTCGCACTGCTCCGTCCACTTAAAACTTAAATTCTTCCACGTAAGTCCCGTGAGTGGCATGGCTATCTGAGCATAGCCCTGAATAAACCACCGGTAATAAACATTCAAGCCCAAGAAACTCTTGATCTCCTTCACTGATGTGGGTCTTGGCCAATCTTTCACTACTTCTATCTTCTTATGATTAGTGGCCACTCCCTCCTTAGAAAGGATATGACCTAGGAACGTGACTTCGAACTTCCAGAAGTCACACTTGGATAACTTGGTATACAGCTTCTGTTCCTGCAAGTTCTTCAATACCTCTGCTAAGTGCCCAGCATGCTCTTCTTCTGACTTGGAGTATACCAGAATATCGTTGATAAACACCACGACGAAAGAGTGGATGAATGGTCTCAGGACCATGTTCATCATGTCCATGAATATGGTCGGTGCATTCGTCACTCCAAATAGAATAACTAAGAATTCATTAATGCCCATGTCGAGTTCGGAACGCAGTCTTATGCACATCCTCTTCCTTAACACGAACTTGGCCCGACCAACGATCTATCTGGGAGAAAACTGTTACTCCTTGAAGTTGGTCAAACAAATCATCGATTTGCAGAATAGGATACTTATTCTGGACGTTCACCTTATTCAGCTCCCTATAATCGATGCACATCTTCATCGATCCATCCTTCTTCTTCATAATAAAACTGGCACTCCCCAAGGCGACGCACTCGGTCTGATGAAACCCTTTTCAAAAACACTTCAATCCGTTTCTTTACCTCATCCTGTTCCACTGGCACCATTCTGTAAGGTACCTTGGATATCGATGCACTTCCTGGCTGAATGGAAATGCTGAATTCCACATTCCGAAGAGGTGGTAATCCAGGTAGATCCTCTAAGAATACTGTAGGAAAGTTCTGGACTACAGAAATCTTCTTGACTTCCTTAGGAATCTTCTTCATGGCCAAAGCTGCCACCAATTCCTTACAATTTCTCTTCACCTGAAAAAGTTACTTCTGGACCTCCTGGTGCTTTTGCCATAACTTCCTTGCTTCTGCATTTGATACTAGCATTGAAGATCGACATTCAGTCTATGACAATGATTATATCGATTCCCAAGACTGCCAACTCTATGGGATCGATTAAAAAAAATCTTCCTCCGATCTCGATGTCACAACCAACATAATACCGATCAGTAGTTAGTGTTTCTCCTGAAGGGGTAGCTACCGCTAGAACCTTGTCAGGGAATTTTTTTGGCTCAACCCCCAATTCTTTTGCAAATTTAGAAGACACAAAAGTGTGGGGCGATCCAGTATCAAACAAAACAGTAGCTTTTATTCCATTTATTAGAAGTTCCCCGGTTACATAATGAATACTCTTCAGTACTAATCCAAGACTTAAAATAACAGCAGTAAACTCTATTCAGATGCTCCAACACCGGTGATAACATTGTCGGCATCCTCTGCAACCTCTTCTGCCAGAGCAAATACTTGCCCTGCCGGTACGGTTTCTTCCCTGGGTCCGCCTGTTTCGGATTCTGCACTCCCCGCTGGAATTGTGGGCAGCCTGGCCTTATATGGCCCTCCTTGCCACAGTGGTAGCAAGTCTTGACCTTTTATGGTTTAGGACATCCAGTTGCGTTGTGGCCCGTCTCTGCACATCTGTAGCAAGTGCTTAACCATCCAGTTACAGCAACAGCATTTGCCCCGGTAGGTTTGAACCTCTGTGCTGGGGGTTGTCCCTTGAAGTTGCTTGATGTTGCGGGCATCTTTCCAGCACTCCAGTTGTTTTTCTTGTTCTGCGCCAACTTATACTATTCCATATCTTCTTCTGTGGCTGCAGCTCTCCGTACCAGCTTATCGAATTTCCTGATACCGATGGGTATCATACGAGACCTTAGACTAGTCCTCAGCTCCTGCTCAAACTTTCTCGCCTTCTTGGCCTCTTCGGTCACTAACACCAGTGCATACCTTGAGAGCTGGGTGAACTTTGTCTCATACTCCCAAACTAACAAGCTCCCCTGTTGCAGGCTCAGGAACTCCATTGCCTTTTTCACCTGAACATCTGTGGGAAGTAATTGCTACAAAACTCTTTCAGAAAGTCTTCCCATGTAATAGGTTCCTCTCACAGGGTTTTCTTCATGGACTGCCACCAGACCCCGGTATTCTTTTCCAATTGAATGGTGGCCACCTTCACTTTTCTAGCCTCTAGAATCTCCAAGACCTCGAACACTGTTTCAATCTACCAGATCCAATCATCGGCTGCATCGGGATCTGCCTTGCCCTATAAAACCGGTGGTCTCATCCGCTTAAATGATTCCACCAATTTAATAGTCTCCGGGATTTGCACTGCTTGCCATGCCCCAGTGTTTCGGTTCACACTTGCGACAAAGGTGTTGAGTGTTTAGTACACCTGTGACAGTTCATTCTCCAGGTCAAGGCGGTTGCCTTCACCGCTGGATCCTTCACCATTTCGAGTTCTTCGTCCGGCCATTTCTAGGTCATAAAACTTCATTAATCACCAAAAGCAGTAACAACCTAGACTTTTCTTCCAACATAATTTATTAATTTCCAAAAATAAACTTTATACATTCAGAAAAAAAATTTTCCATACATCCATACATAAAACACCGGAAAACTCCAAACATAAAGTAGTCAAGATCCTACAGTTCCTCTTGGCTTCTCTGCACTCTCCCCGTAGTTCATCTATTTTTTTCTGCATCCTCTCGCATCTTTGACGTCATTCTTGCTTCTCCCAACGAATTTTGTTGTCTAGCATGGTGAAATGTCGAGCATTCTTGTGACAACACTTCTCCAGTTCCCACACTTAGAGCATCTGTAGTCGTAGAATGGTAAAATATGGATATATGGATAAATAGATATAGATATCGTAGTTTTGTTGCAGTCGTTGGAAGCTATATTTTAGCTTTCTATTAATATTAAAATACGCGACGGCACATGATGTGCCGTCTGAAGATAAAAAAATACAAAAAAAATTAAAAATCAGGTGGGACGGCACATAATGTGCCGTCCGAACGCTGAAATAATTTTTTTTTTTTTATAGGCGAGACGGCACATGATGTGCCGTCTGACCAGAAAAAACAAAAAATTAAAATTGGTATTATAGTGTTTTTGTTGTTAAATATTTGAAACTTCGAAGTTTGCACTAATTGATTAGCATGGAGTACTGTTATAGTCCAACTACACACTCACTCTAAAAATCTCTATACTATTTTGATCTCTATACTGTTATAGTGTTTTAGTTGTTAAATATTTGAAAATTAAAAATTTAAAATATGAGACGGCACATAATGTGCCGTCTGGGGAGGGGGGCTTTTTTTGGATTTTTTTAATGCGGTTGTGGGATTTAAAATTGAATAAATTATATAATTTACGAATGGGACGGCACATTATGTGCCGTCCGACGAAAAAAAAAATAATTTTTTTTTTGGGACGGCACATCATGTGCCGTTACCCAAATATGCATACGCTCTATGTGGATTCTCAAATATAGCAATCTACTGTAGCGATTTATCCATAATATGGATAAATAGCAAACGACTGCAGCGACTTTTTAACTCAAATATGCATATTATCCATAAATAGCAAACGACTACAGATGCTCTTACTGACTCAAAGCTGCGATGTTCTGCTTATCCTCTGCATGATGCGCCTCTATGTGGGTTACTCTCCACTAGTGGATAATCAGCTGCTCACGGAGAGAAGCGATATTATGGGCCTTTTTGTCTCGAACCAGCTCTTCATCCGAGGATTCATCTTGGGAATCAGGTGGAGGTGGAGTGATCCCGCGAGATTTGGGAAGTTCCCCCTTTTACTTTTTTGGGTCTTCTTCTTCTTCTGGTTCTTCTTCTTCTTCTTCTTCTTCAAGTTCTTCCTCTTCTTCAGGGTCCTCAAAGAATAGTTCTTCTTCCACTTCATCCACTGAGTTTTGTTATAAGTCATCTTATAGGCAAATGGAGGAGAAGACATCAGTGTATAATGCAACACAAATGTAACTCAATTTACATTTAAATCTCTATAAACTGAACTCACAATTCTAATGTTCACCCTAATGTGTTGTCTTCATAATTTTGTACTACTTATTGAAGTTTTCTCCGATACCACTTTGTAACGCCCCAAATTCCAAACACAAGTAATTCGTAGCAAGTGTAGGATCTTTTACTTCAATTTTTACAAATTCACAAGGAATTTAAAATTTTTCATTATAAATTGTCTGTTACAGTTACACAGCGGAAGTTACAACAAGAAATATACAACTTTAACATTCAACAACTTAAATCTGGAAGTAATCATTAGTATCAACTCATCTTTGCATCTTTCACTAACTAAGTCCTGCACTTGAAAACTGTGGGCACGTCAGTTGCATACAACTGACGCAATGCTATAATACAGCAATTCTCTTACTTTAGCAAACACAAACTTGAATGCACAATAAAGTAAGAAAAGTGACTATCCTAAACATGTCGGTATATAATATGAACTTAATGCCTAATGTAGATATTACACTACAATGACACTAATGCATACTTGTTCAGATTCTATGCATTACATACTACATAGGTCCGAGAGCAAGCCTTTATCGTACTCCTCATTATAGGACTTAATCCCTTGCATGCAAAACCTACTACGGTAACAAAAGAAAGGTTTAGACATTCCACGAGTACGAATTCCAGTCCCGGAGTCTACCGTCAAACTATAAAGAATTCTTGTCATGCGAACATCCCGCAAGTGCCCACCTAGCCCCGGTATGTACATATACATGGAAGATCTACCTCCTATCAGCCCAACTATTCATGATCTTGGAGTCCACCGTCAGATCAATTGTAGTCCCGGATTTAATTAAGGCTCGTCTCACCTCGTAAGCAACCACAGTTCCCGGGGCCACCGTCAAATTGGGTCTATAGTCCTGGAGTCCACCGTCAGATTATATAGAGGTGCCCCACTTACGTTTGCCTAAGTTTCATCACATCTACTTCTAGTGCCTATCCTTATATTTAAACATGAATACTAATATTACCTAGATATAGCTTACCCTCCTACCGGTCTTAAACAATACCAAGAACAATAGCCCATATTGGCCACTTCTTAAATCTCAATAATCACTTTCATCACTTTGCCGGTACCTGGGTCTCACTTAGCCTCTAGTATTCATAATTCATGCTCATAGTACCATGGGTTATCCTTACCCTCTTTATTCAAATTTCTTATGTTTATGAAGTATTCAACTTCTTATAACAACATTTAATAACAATTTGTCAAATCAAATTCTTGTAGAAAATTTCTTGGTTACCAACCAAACTATTGACTTTAATAATATTCAATGTTCTTTTAATTAATATAACATTTTTCATGTTTGTCTATACTTCAAGTGTATTTCTTAATACAAAAGTTCTGTACGATTAAATCACTATTTCTTAATACAAAATTTCTTTAAGATTAATCAATAGAAATTCCTGATTTTAATCTTATACTTATGCTTTGATTTTATTATCAACCACTTTGACCATTTCTTTAATTCAATGGATTAATATCCATGAAATTTTCTCAAAGAAGTTCTCTAAATTTGTATTCTACAACCAACTCTTAAATATTTTTAATCATGTGCATTTTCCTTTGAAAGTTGAATTCAAAACTCATCTAATACATTATTTTTTATGAATATGACTTTTAATTCCCAAGATATATCTTAGATTAATGTGAAAATATTTTCAAGGGTTCTAATAACATTGTAAAATATTTCTAAGAAATTTTTCGAATTTTAAAACTTAAAAAATCATAAAAAATAAAAATAAAAATAAAAATAAAAACCCAAAATGTGTACAACATGATTCGAACCCAGGACCGACAGCAACCCCATCAGCCGCCTAGACCAGTGAGCCAACTCACTGCTGTGATAAAATTCACGTGGGGTTCCTTTTATGGTCTAGTCCCTCTCATTTATTAAAATCCAAAAAAATTATAAAGGGGCAGAGCTCCAAGTCTTCGAACCCGAGACCAAGAATACCACCCAAGCGCAGTGCTAACCACTAAGCCCAAGCTCTTTTCTGATAATATATGCATTCAAAACCTTTTAACTCAACTCTCTGTTTTCATCTCATTTTAATTAGTTCATTTATTTTGATTTCTATCTTTTTCCATCATAATTAATACTACTAAATTACATTTCTAAACTTCAAAAAATGCTTTTCCCCATAATTTTATCAATAGTAGCATGAAGTTATTCACAAATTAACTTAAATAGTCACTTTTAGAAATCTTACACTCATATGCTTCAATTAGTAAAATTGACTGCTCTTTATAACAAACTAGCATAAATATATTTTCTTTTAACCATTATTCTTAGTTTATAAAAAATCTCCCCTCTCCATTAACTTATAGTTCACCCCTAATTGTACATGAAACTTAACAATTTTTTACACACATACAATTTGTATACATGATTTAATCATGGCATACTACCATACGCCTGGCATCAAACAACACACTCTCGGTAGAATTTTAATTTGACAACATAACAATTCTATATTGAAATTTTCAACTAGCATGCATTGATTTCTCATATTTTATTGCTGCTAAAAACTCTGGATGACAATACAACATGCATCACAAATGTTTAGAAACTAAAGAACTCAGACTAATTGTTCATTTGAAGCATAATCTACCTAGACATGCATTCTGGAAACAATTAGAAATTAAAAGAAGCACGCACCTCTTTCTTGATGCAATTAGTATGTAGAACTCCTAGAAAAATGCTCCAAAGCTCCCTCAAATTTTGGCCTTCTCCTCCTCTTGCAAAACCTGAAATCTTTCTCTCCTTTTTTTATTTTTTTGATTCTAATCTTAGTGTTGTCCATGGAAATTGATGGGGCTATTTATAGGAATAATGATTGGTTGCGATGACTCCCACTACCCAAAATAACTCCCCACTCTTACACAACTCACCCCACTCTCTCCCCACTCCCATTATAGGCTGGCCAACTCCTCCATGTGCACAAGCACATGCACGTGCATCAAATGTGCACACTACTTCTCATACAAATTCTTTTATTAATTAAAAAAAATGATGTATGTGTGTGTTACACATGACAAGTCTACTAGATTTCAAATGTTCATGTATGTATAGAAATAATCATGGGCCTCAATTTGTAATTGTTTTTTAGTTGGCTACAAAATGGGTTTATGCGTAATGGGTTTTATTAAAATAAATCATACAATTGTGACAAAAAAATGATAAGAAAAAATGTTCATGACTCTAGCAAATTTTAGGAATAAAAATTCGCATAAAATTTTACATGCAATGCATGTGCAAAATATTAAAAATTTAATTTTTCTGGTATGTTACATGTGGCATGTGGAAGCAACTGCATGAAAGGCCGCCAGACCTCGACGGCCAAATATTACGTTGTATGCGGATTTGACGTTGACTACCATAAAGTCCAGTGCTTATGTTCGAATAGTGGGGACTTTTCCTGCTATCACATCAAGTATAATTATTCTTCTATTTGAACGGGTACACCGGAGAATCTGTGGAGTGTATAGCCGGCTTGCTTGAGTCGGTCTCGGGAGAGGTTCAGTCCATTGAAAGTGTTAATCAAAAGAACGTTTACTGAGTTGCCATTGTCTACCAGGATGCGGTGTACCTCATGATTGACCATGCAAAAGTTTATAACCAATGTGTTGCAATGAGGCGTTCATACACCTTCGAAGTTCTTGTCGGAGAAAGATATCGGGACTCGAATGCTCTTGGCATGTGGGATGTTATGAACGGAGTTGACTCCCCTGAAAAAGGCTTTGTGGGAAGAGTTGGAATCTTCCCACATCGGGCCTCCATGAATGGAGTAGAGAATGTTCATGTGTTCTAAGTCTTGCAGTTCGGAGGGCCTCTCTCGACCCGCATTAGACCCCGTGTCGGAGGAATTTTGGCGTTGTTGTTTTGTTGGACAAATTGAGAGAGATATCGCTAGCGAATAAGGCCTTCAATTTTGTCTTTGAGGGCTCGGCAGTTGTCAGTAGTGTGTCCATGATCTCTATAAAATGTGCACCACCTATTCTTGTCTCTTCTCTTGCTAGCTGCGGAAATCATGGGGGAAGGGCGAATTATTTCGTCCTTATGAACTTCCAAAAGGATGGCTGATACGCTTGCATTGAGAGGAGTGAATTTGATGAAGCGTCCTGCTGCGGGTGGACGACATTGACCTGCGTCGAATTTTTGAAACTTTATGGGTTCTTCCTCACTTGCATTTTTTGTTTGTTCCCAGAAGGTGAATCGTTCTTGCCTTGAGAGTAAAGAGCTTCTTTGACCATGATATATTTGTCACTCCTTTCTAGGAGCTCAGTGTAATTTTTAGGAGGCTTCTTCGCGTGGCAGGCTTTTTGGGCTTTGTTAGTAACGTTGGGGCGGAAGGTGGCAGTTGCCACTGATGAATCTAGGGTGGAGATGGACCCTACTTCGGCTGTGAAGCACTTGACAAAGTCCTTTAGAAGTTCTCCATCATTTTGCTTAAATTCTAACAAGGAAGCACTTATTTTTTCAGCCTTGCGGCTAGTAATGAAGTGCATTATGAAGTGCTCCTCGAGTTGGTCGAAGGAGAACATTAACTCTGGAGTGAGGTAGGAGTACCATTCCCTTGCAGATCCTTTCAGAGGTGCAAGGAGCGTTTGGCACATGAGCTAATCGGTGGCATTACAGACCATCAGGAGTGTTTTAAAACTCTCAATATGGTCATTCGGGTCTGATTCACCATCGTATGACTCGAATTAAGGAGCTTTGAAGTTCTTTGGAATGTGTGCATCAAGGACGAATTTGCTGAAAGGAGGTCGACTGGGGCAGTAAGCCCTATTGGAGCGGTTCCCATCAATCTTCATCTATTCCAGGCAATCTTCTACTTCTTGGATGCAGCGAAGGACTTTGTCGTCCTTCCCCTTGGATCCAATTGATTCGCTAGATTTTTGTTCTGTGGAAAGAGTAGAGTGGCAATTCCATGAGCGTCGACCCTGTTCATGAATTCCTCGGATAGCCTGGAGGATGTATTGCTTGAAGTTTTCTAACTCGGCCCTAGTGACTAAGGCATCTTGCTTTTTTTTTCTCAAGATGCTTTCGACTCTCACGAGTTGGGCTTCTTTCTGCAGTGCATCTCTTATGAAGAGGAGGAGTATCTTGTCTCGGCATCTGGGAAAGTTGCTTCTCCAGTTCACTTGACGTTTTGCGTAGGAGGCCTCGGTTTGGGCGGGCCACTCATTCAAACGGATCCGTAGCTTAGTTCCTTGTTGCTTGGCGGTGACGATTTTGCAAAGATATCTCAATCCCCGAGGTCCTCGAGAGGCCATTTAATCGCTAGAAGAATTATGGACTGAGATATGGTCATGTAGAGGGTGTTGTTCATGACGGCTTTGTCGGGAGCTCCGTGGTGCCTCTCCGTTGACAGAAACTTGATTGGGCTATTGGGGCGGATGCAGCAGTAGAGGAGAAATTGGTTATTCCACTGGAGGAGCTTGTTCACGAAGAGAGTTTGTGCGACGACTTGAGGCCGTCGCTTTCCCTCTTAATCTCGGTGGCATGACAGTAAGTCTGATCTTTGATGTAGACTATATAGTTTCCCAAAGACGACGCCCATTTGTTGTTGCTTATTTTGGTGTGGGAGCAAACAAATAGTGAATTTAAATTTGAAGGAAACTACTAAAGATCTAACCTTTGACCGTCGCCATAAAAAGTGGTTAGAACTCCTTAGAGTGGATCTGGATCGTTGATTGAACACCGTGATCTGAATCGACGATTGCTGAAACGGTCGATGGACCTGCCAAAAGCCCGATGTAACACCCGACAAAATTGAGTTATGACAATTTTTTTCATGGGTGTTATGCACATGCATTTTGTACTGTTACGAGTAATATCTAACGTATTTTAATATAAATGTCCAACGTATTTCTGCATTTCAATTATTTATACAATTTTTATCTTCTCAAAATTTATTTTTATCCTATATTGAGCCAACTCAAATATTAATTTTAAATTTTTGTGTTTTTACGTGATTTGCACTTGCTTTTAATGCACCAGTCGATTACGTATATTTTACCGTTAGGTGAAATATCCATAAAATTATTAATATAAATGTTCTCCGTATTTTGTGTTTTAACTAATCATGAATATTTTTCGTTCTCTCAAATCTATTTTGTATTGATACGTGCAACGCACGTGTTTGCAGTGCACATGTTGGTCGTACTCTTTTTCAAAATAAAAATTTATGAAGTGTGTATATTTTTTTTTATTTTTATTTCAAAACTAGTTTACGTGAAATATTCCTTTTAAATATTTTTGCTACACGTGCTTTTCTTCTATGCACCTGCTAATTACGTTATTTTTATTAAAAGTTGTGCACTAAAAATTTCATGTACGATTAATGTAAACAAAATATATTAAAATTAATGTTAAAGAATTTTAATATAATTATTTATTAAAGAAGAGGGTTTGAAATGAAATAAAATAGTAAAATAAGAGTAAAATGAAAATTATACAAAACGCGTGCACACGTGCTTTGCACACAAAAGAGCAAGAAATGGGAGTGTTGGCTAGCCAATTTGGAAGATAGGGAGAGTGGGGAGTGTGTGTGTGGTTAGTTGCTAAAACTACTCCCAAATTTCCATATAAATACCCCCCTTATTCTAACCCCCAATGAACACAAAATTAAACTAAACAAATGAGAGAGTCAAGAGAGAGTTTTTTTGTGAGGCTTGCGGTTTTGCCAGAGGAGGAGAGGCCATGATTTGTTGCGGAGATTTGGAGCATATCGAGGGGTTCTACTATTAGGAATTTTAGAGGTGGGTGTCTCTTTAATTTCTAAATTTAGATATATGATGCATGGTAATTGTTTTGTGTAATCTAGAATGAGATTGGTAAATTAAATTGAGTATTGATGCATGCTAGATTAAATAGGCTAGATGAATAGATGGAAATACAATATGGAAGTTGATTTGTCATGTATTGAAACATAAATTTGCTTAAGATTTCTTGTATGTTAATATCATGTGTGTTGGTTCATGTATGTTGATTCATGTACGTTGGTTCATGTTCGATCTTACTACATCATGATTAAATTGTATGTGTGAAATCGTATATGCATAGCAGCTTGCAAAATTGAGTAATTCATTTAGAATTACATGTGAAATTGTAAGTAGATTATGGATGTGGGTACTTTCCCAATTTTATATCCATTGGTAGAAACATTCATGCTAGTTTTACAAATCTACAACAAATTGTAGTCTAATTTGATTAACAAGGTACACGATTGAAAAAGGCCGAGTTTGACCTATTTAAATTGATTCGAATAATTTCCAAGTTAAAATATATTAAATTAGAGAGATTTTTCGTTCTGTAAGTCTTAGAGGTGCTGTGTATAGTAATAATCATGGAAATATTTAAAGAAAAAAAAAATTAGAAGTTATATGATTAGATTAAAAATAATTGAGAAATAGAAAGTTGGAATAAAAAGTATTTAATAGAGATAAGTTCAGTTGTGGCATTCGGTTCCTTGGTCAGTGCGTGAGGGTTTGGCGCCTTTGGGTTGTGCTCGGGTTCGATCCCGGGGGGAGGGAAACTTGTTTTTTTATTTCTTTCTTTTTCCCGAAATGAGTAAATATAAAATTAAGAGTTATTTGGGGATTAAATAAATAGTAATTTGAAGTTGATTTAAAAGCCATTTTATTATTTTGACTAGAGTTGTACTATTAGATTTAATGTGTGAATCAAGGAGAACAACTGAAATTGATTTGATTATATATAAAAAATTAAGTTTTATTTGGAGGATTACTAAATAGTGATTTATGTTTGTAATTAAGAAACAAATTTGATTATTTGAACCAGAAGTATATTGTGTGGTTAAGAAGAAGAATATTTGGAATAGAGATGTACTTGGTGGCTAAATAAATAGTAATTTATGCCTTTGATTAAGAAACAAAGTAAATTATTTGACTAGAGGTATTCTAGAAATCATATCGTGAGTTAATTTGAGTTGTTAAAGACTAATTCGGAAGTTGAATATCATATTATTTTGGAAGCAAGAATTTATTGAATGTAATTGGTATTTGTCAATTTACAACTTCTTTGAAAATCCTTTTAGGTGAGTTGGAGAAACTATCTATTTTACATAGAGAATGTTTTAGTTAAAATGTTGGATAAGACTATGAAACTAGTTATACAAGTAACATGAGTTGTATGAATAAGAGAATAATTGTAATATATGAATGAATGAAAATTTTAAAATGTGAATAGAGAGGGTATGGATAACCCATGATGTTGTGAACACGAAATGTGTAGATTCTAGAAGCTAAGTGAGACCCAGAGTACCAATAAAGTGATGAAAGTGAAAAGTGAAATTTGAGAAGTGACCAATATGGGCTATCATTCTTGGTATAGGTAGGAGGGAAAGCTAGCTCTAGGTGGTAATATTATTCATGTTTGAACTTAAGGATAAGCACTAGAAGAAGATATGATGAAACAACGACGAACATGTCCGGTAAAGAATGTGCAGCTCCTAGGGGTTCGAGATCGAGGAATACGCCCGGTAAATCTACGGTGTGTGGGCTAAGTGTATGTCCATCTATCATCGAAAAGGCCTGTAAAGAGACTGCAGTTCCTAGGAATGGTCGAGACCATGGATACGCATAGTAAATCCATGGTGTGTGGGCTACGGGCATGCCAGTAAGGTCCGTAGTTGCAGGAGATCACTATATATGGGCTAGGGATAAGTCGGTAAGGCCCAATATCTTGGGAGTGCGAATCATCGTTGACTACGCATTGGAATATATTTATTGGGTTAGGTATGACATAACGTGGGATATGAACCCTATAATGAAGAGTACGTTAAGGGCTAACCCTCGAACCTATGAAGTATGGGATCCATAGAATCCGAACAAGTGTGCATTAGTGTCATCGTAAGTATAAATGACTGCATTAGGCATTAAGTTCATATCATACACTGACACGATTCGGATAGTCACTTTTCCTTTGACATTCAAGTTTGTGCTTGCTAAATTAAAGAGTCGCTGTATTATAGCATTGCATCAGTTGTATGCAACTAACGTGCCCACAGTTTCCTAGTTGTAGTATTAGACTTAGCGTGGACATGAAGTCACTATGATGAGATGTTACAAAATTGAGGACTTTTCATTATCATAAATCGTATTGTATTCATTTATTTCCGCTGTGTTATTGTAATGAATGAAGTTGTAAACAAAAAGTTTTAAATTCCTTGTAAACTTGTATAAAGTTGAAGTGAAAGATCATGTTTATGCTACGAATTACCTGTCACGCCCCGCTTCCCAAAAATATGGAAACGAGTACATGACATTGGCCCAGCGAATTACTAACGTCACCCATAAGCTGTTTATCCGATCAACTCAACAATACAATCAATACAGAACAATTGCACAGGAAATAATAATAATCTCATGAACAATAATACTTGAAATGAAGCAATATAAAATATTCAAGTACAATAATCCAACGTCTGGGAACAATAATAAAATCCGGGTCATAAGCCCAATACAATAATAATCCAATAAAAAATAGATAATAAGTCTCGATACATTAAGTTCAATAAAACGATAAGTAATTAGAAAGCATTAAATCTTCAGAAAGTTTGTTCTCCAATTCCAGCAGGTAATTCTCCATCATTACCTGTGAACACTTCAACTAAAAAGAGGAGAAAAATTATCCTTAGAGCAAGTCATGGACAGAAAGTAGAGAAAGCAAGGAACAATGAAATAACAATATAACAATGAATCAATAGATCAATAGGAATCAATAACATGGGATAATAACAATAATCAATATCATGATAATCGATGTAATGGCTATGAATAATGATTCAATATTTGGTAACAATAATCAATGATCAATAACAATAACACTTAGCCAGTATTCGATATCAATAGGAACAATGATGTACAATATGCAATGTCGATGTTGTGTCAATTCTTAAGTCTATCATTCATTTTAATTCTAACTAATACATGTGCTACTGCATCCCATACTACATGTTCGATGCATAGAATCAATGTCATTTAGACTTAAGTGGAAGATTCTATAGATCATGTACACGGCATGATAATATTATTTGCAGCATTGGTGCACACTGGTTGGCTCAATAACAATAAAACGATACATGATCAATTGAGATATTATGTCAGTAATCCAACAATAAACCGATAACAATAGCAATAGCCAATACACAATATTTTTGGAAACATGGCTCACACTTCAGTGTACAGTCACTATATCATCAACTACTCCAGTCAATCCCTTAAACCCCGACTAATTAATTATTTTATTAAAGCAACAATACAATATGCAAATATGAGACATAAGATATGTAACACTCCGGAATCCAAATAAGTCTTGATATGGCTAAAAATGGGGTCAAATCGGAACCGTCCAGATTGGGCACGAATCCTGAAGCTCGGGGGTAAAATGGTAATTTCACATACAAGTGGATCCAAAGCGGGTACCGGATCTCCTTCACACGAGACCCACTAACCCACAAACGGATCCATATCAATTGGGCACGGGTCCCGACCCGAGGCGAGCCCAGATCAACAAGAGACAAATCAGGGCCACTGATTTGACCAAGTCAACGGGCCTGATTTACTCTCACCGGGAATCAGGGGTTAGTTTCCTAAACAGACTGTGAGGATTTTTCTCCTAGCAGTTACACAGGGAACCAATCCTCTAATCACTCCCCTGGCGACTATAAATACCTCCCTTCTGCCACTATGACCAGGTAATCACTCTTTTTTCACCTTAAGCTCTTTCTTTAATCACCACTGGTTACTGACAAGAGCGTCGGAGGGTGCGTCGCCAGAATCAACCCCGGTGTCTCGCACTTCCTTACAGGTTGCGGTAGGAGTAAGAAGGCTTGGATCAGCTGTTCAGGTTTTCTCGAACTCACAAATCTTATCTGTTTACCCCCACACCGAAATCAGCGGTAACAAGTCTAAATTCGAAGTTCCACAGGATCTTTACACTTCACTTCGTACAATTTTTCTAGGAATTTAAAACTTTTATTACAACAATGTCTTTTACATCAACACGCAGCGAAAATTAAATGAAATACAACAATGATAAATGTATAATTGTAACAACTTTAGCATTTAAGTAATCCTCAACTTTTACGGTAACTACGCTAAGTATCTTAGATGTTCTATGAGTTATGAGCCCATATCTAGACAGTCTGGAGGGGAATCCCATGTCATGACATGATGCATCATGTTGACAGCCTATGGACAATTCGCCTCCCTCATGGGACAATGGCACTACGTAGTCACCAAAAACCCCACAAGCGTTGCCACGGTCCCGATAATTCCGGAGATATTATTCATGTCATGACATGACACATCATGTAGACAGCCTGTTAACACTCTCATACCGTAGATCTGAGACCCTCATACTTGTATTTTTCTCTTACTTTCATCACATCTTCACTATAGTGTAGTCCTTACATTTTTTAGTTTGTTTTAGAAGAAAATCATCACAACCTAGATCTAGCTTACCCTAACGAACTTAAACCAAACAAAAGAGACAATCAGCCCAACTAGATACTTCTCAAGAGATACTCAACCCACACTGGTTAGCTCTCAAATTTATTAATAAAAATTGCTGGTCACTAGGGTATCGCCTAGCCTCTAGATTCCAACAACTATCTCTTTCTAGAGATCAACAATAAGTTATATTCAATCTCAAATAATATTTCAATTTGTTTATTCACAATCTCTTCCTCAAAGAGAATATTTCTTTATAATCTCACAACACGAAATAATTCATTTCAACTTCTTTTATCAATTTAATCACTTATGACATTGTGTGCATTTCAAATAATCTTAATCAAGTATTAATAACCATAAAATCTCATTGAGAAGAAATCTAATTGCAATCTAGATTTTCATCTCTCTTTAATTTTACAAGAGTCACAACTTTCAATATAAAAATCACTTCTAATTCTCACAAAATATGTCAAAATATTGTAGAAATAATTTTTATAAAGTCTAACCAATTTTAGAAGAATAATAGAAAATTTCTCCATTTTTATTTCACTTAAAAACTCAAAATACCCAAAAAAGTCAAAAAAAAAAAAGAAAAGAAAAGAAAACAAATTGGCTAGGTCGGCCCAGGACCAAGCCTTCCGCCTATGAACAGTAACCGACCTAAAGCGCACCGGTCGACCAGAAAGGCCAGAGTGACTAACCATTATAAGACGAGCTTAACTTATACTTAAATTATGGTTCGGTGATTTGATTTAAAAAAATCAAAATTTCATAAAAACAAAGTCTCTTCAAGACTCGAACCCGAAACCAGCACCTCCGCCCATGAACAGTAACGGACCCAAAGCGCACCCGAAGACAAATTGGTCTTGAGTGACTAACCAATGTAAGATCGGTTAGTTACTTTTTGTAGAGACCGTACTGTATTTAATTTTTCTTTTAATAAACTTGATTACTCAACCAATTTGTACCATTCAAAAATCGAATTCTTTTCAAGAACATTTTCTTTCAAAAATGCAGTACAGTGCATATATTTAAACTTTATAAAATTCTCATTTTTGACAATGCAATAAACTCACATTATCAATTTTTAAATAAAGTGTTGTCCCTCATCAAAACTTCTATACAAAAATTCCTTATACTCAAAAAAATATATACTAATGAGACTATTTTCACATTTCTTTACCACATTAGCATCAAAAAATCCTTTTTCATACATGTTGCATTGTTTTGACTATTATTCTAATATGCATCAATTCTCATTCCAACAATTCACCAAATGGTATTTTCTTTTTCTTTTTCTATTTTAACAAGGGTCTAGTCATTTATTAAATCACAATATCAATTGAACACATCAGGACACAATTAAATGAGATCATTCAATCTACTTTCATCATACCAATTAAAATTTAATAATTAAACCATTTATCAACTATCATGCATCATACTCCTAAATTAGAAAGGATTTAAGAAATACCCACCCAAGGAAATATAATTTCTAGCAATTGAACTCCTAGAATGAGAAGCTCCTAGTAGCAAAAACTCCTTCAAAAGCTCCAACAAAAACTCCAATTCGCCTCCTCGAATTCCGTGCACAAGCAAAAAAATCTCAACCTTCACTTCAATTGCAACAGAGAAGCACCCAACTCCAAATCGGCAGAGCAACAGTAAGAGCATTTCCTTCTCTTACTCACTTACATATACTTATATATGTATATGTATCTAACTTTGTATATATATACATGCTTATATATATATATATATATATAAGAGAATGTATAAAGGTGAGTAGGTGGAGAAGTAACAGGGAGTTTGCTGATGTATTGGTTTACGGATCTTGGCAGAAAAGAAAGAAGGAGGAAGGGAATATGAGAGTGCATTGTTTTTGGTTATATAAGAGATTATGTGATAGTTATATTAACTACTCCCCACTAATACCTCCACTAACTCCACTTATAAATTTCAAAACATTCTTTTTCCCTCTAGGCCAAAAACAGCCGGATCTCATCTTGTTTGAGTGTGCACATTGCACGTGTGCACGTGCACATACTTTGTGTACACTTCACAAAAATTAATTATTTATTTAAATTTTTAAACTTATGTATATAATATATCAGATGCAAATAAAATTATTTTAATTAAAAATTATAGTTTTTCATGCACAAATAAAATAAAAACACACACACACACTTCAAAATTTTATTTTGAAAAAGAATACGCCTAAATACGTGTACCGCAAACACGTGTGTCACACGTAAAATATCGAAATACGAAATTGACTTTATCAACAGAAAAATATTTAAAGTTAATCGAAATATAACATAAGAAAAATATTTAATGACACATTCAATAATGTAATCAATACGTACATTAAAAACACATCACCACACGTATAATAATATTTAAATCAAAACATGATAAAAATGAATTTTCGTTTATAAAATGAATTCGAATACATCATAAAATAAATAATTGAAATACATAGAGAATATCACACGTAGTAATGAAAAAATACGTAATCGATACGTGCATCGATAATACGTATAAAGCACGTAAAAACACAAAGATCGGAAATTTATATTTGAGTCGACTCAAATAGGATTTTAAGAATACGAGAAATGCATAAATAGTCGGAATCCAAAATACGTACTCAAACACGTTACAAATATTACCAGTAATGGTACAAAATACACGCGCGTCACATGAGGGCAAAATTATCATTTCCAATTTTGTGGAGTGTTACACTCTCCCGCCCTTAGAACAGTTCTGTCCTAATTACTCACTAGGGTAAAAGTTGTATTTTGTACACACCAAAAAAAATATCATTATTGTATATAGAAAACTGCAAATATTAAGAAAATAAATGTAGTATAAAAAAAAGCAATGTGGAAGAATAAGACAAACTCTATATAAGAAAACTATGAGTATCAGAATTTTATAAGAACGGAACAAGAAAATTAAAAATAGCATAAGAAAAGAAATATGACAAAAGATAAGATAGATTGAGAGAAATTTTCATACAAAAATAATGTTAGGTAAAGTAGTAGATAAAAGAAAAAATAAACATAGTCATTAATTTGGAATAGTTCAGAAAACAATGTAATAAAGAGAAACATAGTCAATGAATAATTTATAAATATATTTAGTAATAAAAATTTATCAAAATAATAAGCGGTAGAAAATCGCAAACTGAATTGGTACTGTATGACCAAAAATTGAATTAGTAATTTTAAGGGAAGGCTATTGGATAAGAGTTTGAAAAATAAACAAGGATAAAATCTAGTTAAAAGTATAGACAATATAAAATGATTTTGTATAGCAAATAATAAAATATTTTGTAAGATAACTATAATAATTATACATACGTTTTGAAAATTAAAGATATAGAAGACATACATCGAAATACTTTCATGTTGTCAAGTAGAGCGAGAAAAACCAACATACAAAATTATATACGTACATAGGTGTAAAAATTATAGGGTGAAACGAACAATATTATGATACGAAAAATAATAAGGATTTGTAGGATTAAAACCACACATCATAGTAGAAAAAGCAATAACACATCACAAAAAACCAATTATATAGAAGTAAATTATGAATAGTAAACAAAATATATAAATAATAAGATATATATATATATATATATATATATATATATATATAAGCCCTTCGGTTGAGAACTAATTTGGCGAGAACTTGGTGAGAACTCACGGAGTAGACCCCCCATGAAAAATCTGAACCGACCTTCTCGCTCTACACACCTTAGATAGCATAACATTAAGAAATCATGTAATTTGAAGTTCATTTGCAAAATTGTATGGCTGAAAATTCTAATCCATTTGATGGATGGGCAAATGAACTTCAAATTACTTGATTTTTTTATGTTATGCTATCTATGGTGTGTAGAACAAGATGGTCGATTCAGATTTTTCATGGGGGGTCTACTCCGTGAGTTCTCACAGAGTTCTCACCAAAATTAGTTCTCAACCGAAAGGCTCCATATATATATATATATATATATATATATATATATATATATATATATATATATATATATATATATATATATATATATATATATATATATATATATATATATTGTTAGGTGAGTATCCACCAAATCTAAGATAAGTTAATAACAAAATACGATGAAGTGGTATGAAATGCTAACTCATGAAAAGATAGAAAATACTAAGAAGAAGGCAGCAAGATAGTTGAGATTAAGTAGTAAATATGCAAGTATGATAGAAACTGGTATAAATAATCAGGTAATTAATTTAATGCTAGGTTGTAAAATATTATAAAATAGTATAAGTTAGTACAAAAATAGTATAGGGGTAAGTAAATATTATAGAAAACAAAGTAGAGGTTATCAAAATAGAAAATTTTCTTCTGGTGTAGGTTCACCTCGTTGGTATCCAATGGCAGGCTCGCCTCCTCGACCTCAAGTTGCAGAATTGGCTCTACGACGTCCGATTGCAGTTTGCCTTCTGTACATTCGGTTGCAGACTTTGCCTCCCCGACGTCCAGTTACAGTTTGTCTCCATTGACGTCTAGTTGCAGATTTGCCCTCTCAACATCAGTTTGCGCCAAAACGGGAGATGGAAAGATGTAATCTTCCTTATGTACTTGGATATTGGGTGTTTAATAAAGTATGGTGTTACGTTTTGAAATCAGTGATATAAAAGTGGATGGAAAAGTTGTAAATGTAGTAGGAAATTACAACAACAAAATATTAAAATAGGTAGGTATGCTTTAAATAAAGGATATCCAAAATTTGTAGTAATGAAAAGGATTTACAACATCAAGACAGGAATAGTGTAAAGTATATGCACGAGCTGAAAATACAAGTGAAAACGATAATTATGTAGTGTAGCAAATTAGGACAATAAATATAAACACTTATATATAAAAATAGTAATGTAGAAATGGGATGAGGGTGAAATGATATGTATAGTAAGTGTTACCGCTGATTTCGGTGTGGGGGTAAACAGATAAGATTTGTGAGTTCGAGAAAACCTGAACAGCTGATCCAAGCCTTCTTGCTCCTGCCGCAACCTGCAAGGAAGTGCGAGACACCGGGGTTGATTCCGGCGACGCACCCTCCGACGCTCTTGTCAGTAACCAGTCGTGATTAAAGAAAGAGCTTAAGGTGGTAAAAAAGTGATTACCTGGTTACAGTGGCAGAGGGGAGGTATTTATAGTCGCCAGGGGAGTGATTAGAGGCTTGATTCCCTGTGTAACTGCTAGGAGAAAAATCCTCACAGCCTGTTTAGAAAACTAACCCATGATTCCCGGTGAGAGCAAATCAGGCTCGTTGACTTGGTCAAATCAGTGATCCTGATTTGCCTCCTGTTGGTCTGGGTTCGCTTCGGGTTGGGACCCGTACCCAATTGGAGTGGACCCGTTCGTGGATTATTGGATTTGTGAGAAGGAGATCCAGTACCCGCTTTGGATCCGCTTGTATGTGAAATTACCGTTTTACCCCCGAGCCTCAAGATTCGCGCCCAATCTGGACGGTTCCGATTTAACCCCATTTTTAGCCATATCACGAGCCCCCCACTCCTAAAGACTGAGTGTGATCAGCCTTTGAGGAGTAGTTTAACTGTTTTGGTGGCTAGTGGAGTTGTATCGGAGTCCAAATGGAGAATTTTGAATCTCGAAGGGGGTAGTGAGGTAATTTTTTGATGCCATGTGATGTTCTCTAGCCATATCGAGTATTTGACGGCTTTTATCTATTTTTTCGGATAATTTATTTAATTTTGCGATGTGTTTACTAATCGTTCGGGGGCCTTAACAGTGCATTCTAAGCAATAATTGTTCGTTCAGGGGCTCAAAAATATACCCCCGAATTTTTAATTGTTTTCTAGAATTTTTAGTTAATTTTCCCGAATTTTTAGCAATTTTTTGCAAATTTTAAATAAATAAATCGATTAAAATAGATAAAAAATGATTTTAAATACCGATTTATGATGTGGATCGATCTGGGCCGTTGATCATAGACGGGCGCGAATTTTTGAGAGATCCAGCGGTTGTAGTAGCTCGGTGTCTTTTTTCTCCGTTTGCGAGCTCGGAAAGGCACTTGCTCGGCCGCCGACCGAAGGGATAGGGGCTTGGCTGGCCGAGCGACGTGGCACAATTTGGGCCATTGGATGATGACGCGCATCTCAAGACGGGCACATTTCTCAAGAAAACACTATCTTGTCGCCTAGTGTCCTCGGCGAGATCTGGGCCATCTGATCGAGATCGTGCGCGAAAGTTGAGGAGAAAGTGAGTTTTCTCCGTTTGCGAGCTCGGAAAGGCACTTGCTCGGCAGCCAACCGAAAACAAGGGGTCTCGGCAAGTCGAGCGACGTGGCGCAATCTGAGCCATTGGATGACGACGCGCATCTCAAGACGGGCACATTTCTCAAGAAAACACTATCTTGTCGCCTAGTGTCCTCGGTGAGATCTGGGCCGTCTGATCGAGATCGTGAGCGAAAGTTAAGAAGAAAGTGAGTTTTCTCCATTTGCGAGCTCAGAATGGCACTTTCTCGGTAGCCGACCGAAGACAGGGGGTCTCGGCAAGTCAAGCGACGTGGCGCAATCTGAGCCATTGGAGGACGACGCGCATCTCAAGACGGGCACATTTTTCAAGAAAACACTATCTTGTTGCCTAGTGTCCTCGGCGAGATCTGGGCCGTCTGATCGAGATCGTGCGCGAAAGTTGAGGAGAAAGTGATTTTTCTCCGTTTGCGAGCTCGGAATGGCACTTGCTCGGCAGCCGACCGAAGACAGGGGGTCTCGGCAAGTCGAGCGACGTGGCACAATCTGAGCCATTGGAGGACGACGCGCATCTCAAGACGGGCACATTTCTCAAGAAAACACTATCTTGTCGCCTAGTGTCCTCGGCGAGATCTGGGCCGTCTGATCGAGATCGTGCGCGAAAGTCGAGGAGAAAGTGAGTTTTCTCCGTTTGCGAGCTCGGAAAGGCACTTGCTCGGCAGCCGACCGAAGACAGGGGGTCTCGGCAGGTCGAGCGACGTGGCACAATCTGTCTCGAGACGATCCTGTTCCCAAGGGCATTAATGGTGCCCCGGGGTTTGCGCGGCGTTCCACCTTCCCCAGGTCATTAAAGATAATTCCTTCAATTAATGCGTGGCGTTTCAACTTCCGAGGGTCATAATGGCCAGATCTTGGAGGAGAGCTTATAAGTACTCCACTCCCTTTGTCATTTCAATCGCAACAATGTAGAGTTTCAAACCTCGGAGGTATTGGCCTTGGGTGACTTATCTTTCGAGGTCCGAAGGGGTGGTTGCTCTTTTGCCTTTTTCTTCTCCCGTTCCTGACGGCCCCAAAGTGGATGTCAGGAGCGGGGGGGGGAATGAGGCAGTAGTGGTGACGACCATAGTCCGAACCCGAGGGATGAGTTACTTCGTAAGGATGGGTGGTCGCTCTGTTGCCTTGTTCTTCTCCCGTTCCTCACGGCTCGAAAGGGGATGTCAGGAGTGGGAGAGGATAAGGCAGTAGTGGTGACGACCGTAGTCCGGACCCGAGGGGCGAATTACTTCGGAAGGACGGGTGGTCGTTCTTCCACCATGGTCTTCTCCTGACTCTGACTGCTCCTACGTGGGTGTTAGGGTCGGGGGAGATCATGGTGGAAGAGGTGATGATTCATGTCCGAAGCCGAGGGGTGAACTACCTCGGAAGGACAGGTGGTTGTTCTTCCACCAAGATCTTCTGCCGACTCTGGTTGCCCCATAGTGGGTGTCAGGGTCGGCGGAGATCATGGTGGAAGAGGTGATGATCCATGTCCGAGTCCGAGGGGTGAGTTCGTTCGGAAGGACGGGTGGTCACCCTTCCACCATGATCATCACCCGATTTTGACTGGCCCGACGGTGGTGTCAAGATCGGGGGTGATCATGGTAGAAGGGGTGATGACTGTAGTCCGGATCCGACGAAGGGGTTCACTTCGGAAGGATTGGTGGCCGTTCTTCCGCCCAAATCTTCTTCTGACTCTGATGGCCTGGGTGGAGGTGTCAGGGTCAAGGGAGGTTTGGGCCGAAGGATAGACCACCGAGGTCCGGATCCGAGGGACGACCTGTCTCGGTAGGACGGGTGGTCGTTCTTCCACCATGATCTTCACCCGATTCTGAGGGCCCCATCGTAGGTGTCAGGGTCGGGGAAGGTCATGGTAGAAGAGGTGATGACCCTAGTCCGAAGCCGAGGGACGACTTTGCTTAGGTAGGACGGGTGGTCGTTCTTCCACCATGATCTTCTCCGGATTCTGAGTGCTCCAACGTGGGTGTTAGGATCGGGAAAGGTCATGGTAGAAGAGGTGATGACCCATGTCCGGAACCGAAGGATGACTTTTGCTTCGGAAGGACGGGTGGTCGTTCTTCCACTGTGGTCTTCTCCCGATTCTGACTGGCCTGATGTGGGTGTCAGAGTCGGGGAAGATCACAGTAGAAGAGACGATGACCTGGATCCGGATCCGAGAGTCTGCAACAGCTTCAGAGTGATGGGTCTCCTCCCCTCTCTGTCTTCCTTCCGGGCTGATGACCTCTGATGGATGTCAACCCGGAGGAGTTAAAGATGGGGGGAGTACCGATCTGCTTTTGACTGGGCCCCGTGGGTTGGCGGAACACCAACCGAGACATGGGGCCTGGGGGGCACGCCGAAGGCGGTGCCTTAAAACTTTGAATTAAAATTTTTTCTGGTTTCTTCAGACAGAGGTGGGGTATGGAGGAAGTGTAGGCCATCCGAGCGACTTGACGCAATTTGTAGCGTTGGATGGCATCGCGCATCTCGAGATAGGCACATTTCTCGAGAGAACACTATCTTGTCATCTAGTGTTCTCGGTGAGATCTGGGCCGTCTGATTGAGATTATACGCGAAGTTTGAGGAGAAAGGGAGTTTTCTCTGTTTGCCAGCACGGATTGGTACTTGCTCGGTAGCCGACCGGTCTCTTTGCTGGCGTGGTCGGATGGCGTATAGTTCGGCTCCCAGTCCCGATATACCGAGCTAGTTGTCTTGGCGAAGAAGGTAGTTGTGTTGGGCCTTCGCGACGTTTCGAGAGCGGCCCAAGAGTCGCACTTTTTCGTTTGGAAGTCCAAGGGACGTTCCTTTTTACTATAAATCTTCACCCCCCCCTCAGATCAAGTCTCATTTTTTACTTTTACTCTCTCTCTTCAGTTCTTACTTTTCGCCTTCGAAGTTTTTAGCTCCTTGGTGGTGGTGCTAGCTGACGCGGCAAGGCGTTTCTTGTTTTCGGTGAACTTTCCGACAGTAGCTGTTACTTCGAGGTCAGTTTCTCTCCCTTCTCTTTTAGAAAATGGTTAAGGTTACGTCCTCGGATGAGACCCCCGCCTCGGAGCAAGCAGTAGGCCGAGGGGGCAAAAGGAAGGAGGTGGTGGAGCCGAGCGATCAGAACGTCGTACGTACGGATAGAGAGGGCGAAGTGGCCGAGCTGCCTAAGGAGGTTGCGGCGGCATCCCGGAAGGGTAAAGCCGTGGTCACTATCGTTGAGACGCCGAAGACAGCGGGAGCATTCGGTCGGCAGCCCATTGTTCTATCGAGCGTGGGAGGTGTACGGGACTATGCCGAGGACACCTTGGAGAGAGTGACCCAAGGCACGGCTAAGTTGGTGGAGGAGAATGAACCGAGAGAGCTGTCCGAGGTGGATCATACCATCTCGTCTCTTACCGAGGCCAACCTTCACCTGATCCGAAAGGGTTTCCGGATCCCTGCCGACTACGGACTGCTCCTCCCCGGGCCGGGTTTCTGAGCCAATACTAAGTCTTCGTCGGACGTGTGCGTCTTTCCGGTCGACTCCCTTATTGCCGGACTCCGTTTTCCCCTCCACCCGTTCGTTGTTGATGTCTTGACATGGTACGGTCTGAGCCCCGCCCAGCTGATGCCGAACACATGGAGGCACGTCATGGCATTCGTCCTCTGATGCCAGGAGGTTGGTGCCAAGCCGAGTATGTTCCTCTTTCGGAGCCTCTACCGACCTTGTCAGCCAAGGCGAGACGAACAAAGGTTCTATCTTTCGCCCCGGACGGGCGTGAAGCTGATCGAGAATCCGGACTCGATCAAACATTGGAAGGAGAAGTATTTCATCATCCGAGCCCCTGCGCCGTGGGTGATCCCGACGGTTTGGGCGAAGGATGGTCTGCCCAAGCGAACCAAGAAGGAGACGGTGCTGAGTGACGAGGAGACGGAGGTCTAGAAGAAGCTCCTCGCCCTGCCAGCGCTAAGCTGGAAAGATATTACCGAGGAGGATCTGTTCCGAGGGGGTCTCAGTCCGATCGACCCTAGTATGCTTCTGGTATTTATACTCTTTGCTTAAAGTTCATGAAAATTTTTCTAAGTTTTTTCATTCGGCTTGTGCAGAGACGATGAAGCTGGACTACAAAGCTCTGATGGCGAAGGGCAGGTCGGAGCAGGAGGCAAAGAAGAAGAGGCCTTCGGCAGGGCCTCAGGACTGCCGAGCCTCGAAGAAGCCTTTGGTCGCAAAGGTCGCCGACCAGCCGAAGGTCATGGTCCTCGAGCAGGGGGAAGTCATGGTCCTCGACCCTCCTGCCTCGGGTGCGCCGACACCAACCTCGAAGGGGGATGCTCCCGGTTCGTCGAGCGGTGCGTTCGGCGTGAAGGAGGTGTTGTCCCTCCAAGTTCCGTCCCTCACTGCCGAGGCGGAGAAGATCTTGACCGAGCGTCATAAGCAGATCTTCGTCCCTGACTGGAAGGTGATGAACGTCGACGGCTTCTTGGGCGACGGCAACATCTGCATGGAAGCGGTGAGGCACCTGCCGACCCCAAAGGATCGAGCGACCCTGAAGGCCGGGCTAGCAGGGGACGCCGTGATGCAGATTGCTCGGAATACAATGTCGGTAAGTAGGCCGAGCTCTCCCTCATCAAAATTTCTTTCTTAGAATTTTTCTAAGTTCTTGGGTTCGGGTTTTAATGTGCTGTTCTTTTTCAGACCCTCTGCCACTTCAATTTCCTGCTCGAGGAGTTTGCGAGCAAGAACAGGAGAATGAACGGGAGAGGGCGGAGCGTGTCAAGGCCACGAAGCTGCTTGATGCCGAGCAGCTCCTCTCGGCGAAGAGGGGTGCCGAAGTGGAAGGGCTGGAGAAGCAGCTGGCCGACGCCATTCAGCTGTCGAAGGATACGGCAACCAAGCTTGAGGCTTCGGAGAAGGAGGTTGCCGAGCTGAAGGAGGCGCTGGCCAATGCTCGGTCGGAAGCGGAGAAGGCTCGGAAGAGGGCCGAGAAGATCATGGCCAAACACCAGAAGAAGGTGAAGAAGGTCGTGCAGGAGGAGGCCGCCCAACACATGCTCCAGAACATGGAGGATGCCTACGGTCGAGCCTTGCTCCACGTAGCCGCCAAGAACCCGGGCTTCGACACGTCCTCTTACCATTTTTACGACCCCGTGGAAGGGAAGAAGGAGGTTCCCGAGGGGCTGCTCGACCATGAGGGAGAGACGGAAGGTGTCGAAGGCCCAGGAGAGACCGAGGCTGAGGGCGAGGAGGAGGACAACTCCGAGGAGGAGAGCGAGAGCGAAGGCGAAGGCGAGGGCGATGGCGAGGACAAGACCGGGGGGTCGACGGACCCGAGCGACAAAAAGGTCGACCCCTGACTCGGTTGTCTCTTTTAGTCTTTTGTTGTTTTGTCTCTTTTTGTAAGCCTAACTGCGGACTGGCCACCGCTTTTGTAAAACATTCTCCTCAGTTTTGAATGAAAACATTTTGTTTGGCCGAAATTGTTGAGTCTCGGATTTTGTGTTTGATTTGGCATAGAATTCTCCAAGTGTTGGGCCTCGGACTTATCTCTGCTTTTCAGGTGAGGTTCGGTCCGGTTACGGAGGTTGCACACCTTCGTAAGGAGCTGGCCAAAACGAAGAGTGAGCTCTCGATTAGCCGACAGAGGCGGTTTCTCATGCTCTTGAAGCTGGAGGAGATGAAGGCAGCTGTGCGGAAGTATTGTGGCGAGTTGTGGCAATTGCGGAAGCAACCCCAAGCTCCTTGTCCCGAAGGTGAGGTCGAACGGCTCCGTAGAGAGCTCACTGCCGCCGAGCGGAAGAACGGCGAGCTTCTGGCCGAGGTCCAACACATGGAGTTAGTGGCAAAAGAACGCTCGGTGGCGGAAGAGAATCTAACTTCTGAGCTGGAGAAGGCCTCGACCGAGTGCAAGAGGCTGTTGGCCGAGGTCGACAGGCTCAGAAGGATCACAATAGACCGGGGGATCGAGGTCACCCACTTCCGACGGCTCGCAATCGATGGCGTCAACGTCTCGGGCTCGTCAAGGCCTTCCCGTTTGAAGAAGTTAGCGAAGGACGACGCTCTGAGAGACAGAATCATTGAGCTGGAGGAAGAGGTCGCGTCGCTCAAGCCTCTGCCGGAGAGGGCCAACGTCCGCAGTACGTCGTGCACTTGCGAAAAGAGCGAGAGAGGGATTTCTTTTTACGAACTCGCAACACGTTTGCCTGCGGCTAGGCGGGGCCCCGCCGACGCTCAGAGTAGCGCAGCTGTCTCGTCGAGCGGTGCCTCGGTCGGCGCCACAGTCAAGGTCAGTGGCGAAGGGGGGTCACATTTCGTTGGTTTAGGATCGAGTTCGGAGGTCAGGCCTCGTCGTCCTCGTGTTTCCTTGAACCGAAGCGTTCCCCTTCCGAAGAGGCCCTGATCGTGTTGTTTTATGTTCTTTCTGATTGTCGCAAAACTTTGTAGTAGAGTCGGTCTTGTTGTATGTGGGGCTATTATATCTGAATATGATTGGAAAATTCTTCGAGTGTTGTGCCTCGGCAGTGTATTGAAATCTTGCTATTCATTTTCCCTTCTTTTCAGCTCGTGGTGTCAGACCAATACACCGATCCCAACGGCTCGGACAGTGATGATGATGCCGAGGTGACCTCAGGAGGCACGAAGTCGCGCTCGTCGAAGTGCCGAGAGCGGCGTCGTAAAGTGGAGCTGGAGTTACGTCGAGCTGAGAGCGAGTGGGCCTACCTTCAGTCCGTCCTCGGCCAACGAGATGCCGAGATCCAACGTTTGGAGAACAAGATCATCGAGGCGACCCCCGAAGGGGAGGACGACGATTCGCAGACAACTTTTAGTAACGCTCTTCGGGTTCAGTGTATTCGGCATAATCAGTCGAAGATATTAGCCGAGCGGGACGATTTGCTCTCCGAGATCCATCACTTACAGACCGTGGAGGCGAAGCTTCGGAAGGAGGCAGAGGAGCTAACAGCTGAAGTGGAAGGACTGGCGACCGAGGGGACCAGTGAAGACCTTTCTGTTCGGCACTGTATTTTTTGTTTTTTTTGATACTTTGTAACTGTGGAAAGACAGCTTTGTATTGTGTCCCGATCATTAATAAAATTCTCTTTGTTTCTCTGCATTCTTATTTTGCTTGTGAGTGTGTGGGCCGTGCCGAGGTCTTGGAGCCGGGCACATGGTGCCGTCGGTGAGAGTCTCGAAGCGAACGAGCTCTTGACGGGGCGTTATCTTGTCGTTTAGCGATTCTGACAAGATCTAGGCCGTCTGATGTTGGCACGAATCTCGAGGCGGCTCAGTTCCCAAGAAAATGCTATCTTGTCGTTTAGCATCGGTGGCAAGATCTGAATCGTTGGATGTTGGCACGAATCTCGAGGCGGCTCAGTTCCCAAGAAAATGCTATCTTGTCGTTTAGCGTCGGTGGCAAGATCTGAGCCGTTGAACGTAGGCACGAATCTCGAGGCAGCTCAGTTCCCAAGAAAACGCTATCTTGTCGTTTAGCGTCGGTGGCAAGATCTGAGCTGTCTGATCGAGATCATGCACGAAAGTTGAGGAGAAAGTGTGTTTTCTCCGTTTGCAAGGTCGGGAAGGCACTTGCTTGGTAGTCGGCCGAAGGCGTAGGGCTTCGGGCTTCGGCTGCTAGGCAAGATTGCTCGGATTATGTGGCCGAACGTAGCTTCGGTATCCCTCCACTGGCAAAGCTGAGGGGTGGACCACTCCCAGTCTGCCGCGAAGCAAGCTTGGGGGGACTGGGAGCCAAGTGTTGGACTCCGGGACCATCGGTGTAGTTCAACGGTTGTGGGAGCAATTCCGAACGGCGATCTACCTCTGGCTCGTCCAGGGACGAGCCGAGGAGGTAAAGTCGAGCCGAGTGTTGGACTCCGAACCATCGGTATAGTTCAACGACTGTGGGAGCAATTCCGAACGGCGATCTACCTCTGGCTCGTCCGGGGACGAGCCGAGGAGGTAAAGTCGAGCCGAGTGTTGGACTCCGAACCATCGGTGTAGTTCAACGGTTGTGGGAGCAATTCCGAACGGCGATCTACCTCTGGCTCGTCCGGGGACGAGCCGAGGAGGTAAAGTCAAGCCGAGTGTTGGACTCCGAACCATCGGTGAGTTCAACGGTTGTGGGAGCAGTTCCGAACGGCGATCTACTTCTGGCTCGTTCGGGGATGAGCCGAGGAGGTAAAGTCGAGCTGGACATGGACTCCAAACCATTGGTTGAAAAATAACAAATAACAGTGAAATAGGGGAGGAGATATGTAAACAAGTTTGTAAGCAGGAAAGAGCATTCTTTATTGATAATCGACGGCGAACCGTTTTACATGTTACAGCCCATGAAAATAGATTACAAATTAGAAGAGAGGAATAGCTCGATATCCTATAATACTTAGAGTGGCGCCGGGGCGCTTTCTTGGTATTTTAGGAGGTGGTCGGCATTCCAGGTCCTCGGAAGCTCTCTGCCCTCTAGGTCTTCAAGACGATATGCTCCGGGCCGAACTACCCTCGTGATCCTGTACGGCCCTTCCCAGTTCGAAGCCAGCTTGCTCTTCTGACTGGGGAAGGATATGGCCAGTTTTCTCAAGACCAAATCCCCTTGCTTAAGGTTGGTGGGTCGGACCTTCTTGTTGTATGCCAACTCGACCCTTCTTCGGTAATTCTGCTGCCGAATTGATGCTCTTTCCCTCAGCTCATCTATCAGGTCTAAGTCTGCTCTGAGGTCCCTGGCATTCTGTTCTTCGTCATAGGCTGTGAGCCGAGGGGAAGGTATTCTGACCTCGAGAGGTATCACGGCCTCAGACCCATAGGTGAGGTTGAAAGGGGACTCGCCTGTGGGGGTCCGCTTGCTCGTGCGGTAGTTCCATAGGACGTTGGAGAGTTGGTCGACCCATAAGCCTTTGGAACTTTTGTCCAGCCTTTTCTTGATGCCTGCGAGGATCTGCCGATTAGCATTCTCTGCCTGTCCGTTCGATTGAGGGTGGGAGACAGACGAGAAGCGCTGCTGGATGGCAAGGTCATCGCACAGAGCTCGGAATGCTGCGCCAGTGAACTGAGTCCTGTTGTCCGTCACGAGGACACGGGGGACGTCGAACCTACAGATGATGTTCTTCCAGAAGAATTGTACCACCTTGTTCTCGGTTATTGTGGCGAGGGGCTCGGCTTCGACCCACTTCGAGAAGTAGTCGATGGCTACGACCAAGAACTTGAATTGACCCGGAGCTAGAGGGAAAGGCCCTAGTAAATCCATCCCCCACATTGCGAAGGGGATAGGACTTGATAGGGAGGCGAGGTTGGCTTGAGGGAGGCGACGGATGCTGGAGTGTTTCTGGCAAGAGTTACATTGCCGAACATGTCGCTCGGCGTCTTGAAGGAGGGTCGGCCAGAAGTATCCGTAATTCAAAGCTTTCCGGGCCAAGGACCTAGATCCTGAGTGTGCCCTGCCGACGCCTTCGTGGAGCTCTTGTAGGGCATAGTCGGCCTGTTCTGGAGAGAGGCACCTTAGGTATGGTCGGCCGTCTATTTGAGAGAAGGAGCGTTTGTATAAGATACCCTCGATCAAGACATAGCGCTCGGCCCGAGTTCTGACTCGGCGTGCTTCCTTGGGATCCTCGAGCAGAACGCCGTCCCTCAAGAATTCCACCAACGGCTTCATCCAATTATCCTGCAACATGACCGGCAATGACTCCACCGAGCCGGGTGTCTCGTCTTCTATGCTCGGCCTAGAGAGGACTTTGATCAGTACGGTCTGTTCGAGACCTTGTAGGGAGGATGAGGCCAATTTGGAGAGGGTATCGGCCTGTGAGTTCTCTTCACGAGGGACCTGCTGGATGAGCGCCTCCTCGAACCGGCTCATGAGGGCCTAAACCTTCGCGAGGTACTTCGCCATCCGCTCGTCTTGGGCCTCGTACTCGCCCAAGACTTGGTTCACGATAAGCTGGGAATCGCTGTGGATTCGGAGGCGCTGCACCCCTGCACTTCGTGCAAGTCCGAGACCAGCAATGAGTGCCTCGTACTCTGCCTCATTGTTCGAGGCCTTGAAGTTCATACGGATCGCGTACTGGAGGACGAAGTTGTCAGGGCCATTCAGGATGATGCCGGCACCGCTTCCTTCGTTATAGGAGGATCTGTCCACGAAGACTGCCCAAATGGGGGGTCCATTCGGGACGTGGCCGACCTCAGGGATAGTGGACTCTACGATGAAGTCGGCGAGGGCCTGCACTTTAATTGCCGTCCGAGGCTGGTAAGAGATGTCATGCTGGCTCAGCTCTATGGACCACTTCATTAGCCGGCCCGAGGTCTCAGGCTTATGGAGGATCTGCTTTAGGGGTTGGTCGGTGAGGACAACGATCGAGTGGGATTGAAAGTACGGCCGAAGCTTCCTTGTTGTCATGACTAGGGCGTAGGCCATCTTCTCTATCTTTGGATAGCGGAGCTCGGCGTCCCGAAGCACCTTGCTCACGTAGTAGATAGGCCTTTGGGCCCGGTCCTCCTCTCTCACCAAGACAGCACTTAGGGTCTGCTCGGAAGCAGCCAAGTAAATGAAGAAAGTCTCGCCCGGGACCGGTTTGCTGAGCAGAGGGGGGTTCACCAAGTAGGCCTTCAGCTGGTCGAACGATTCCTGTTGTGGTTGGCCCCATTCAAAACCCTTAGCCCCCTGAGTGCTTTGAAGAAGGGGAGGCATTTTTCCCCAGACTTTGAGAGGAACCGACCGATAGCGGCGAGCCGACCAGTAAGCTTCTGCACCTCCTTGATGTTCCGAGGCGGGGCCATGTCTAATATGGCCTTAATCTTCTCGGGATTAGCTTCGATTCCTCGTTGGCTTACCATGAAGTCGAGGAATTTTCCCGAAGAGACCCCGAACGCACACTTGTTCGGGTTCAGCCGCATGCTGTGCCTTCTCAACACGCTGAAGGCCTCCTGGAGGTCGGCCACGTGATCAGTGCCTCGGATGCTTTTGACGAGCATGTCGTCAACGTACACCTCCATGTTCTGGCCTATCTGGCTCTGGAAGACCTTGTTGACGAGGCGCTGGTAGGTGGCGCCCACGTTCTTCAACCCGAACGGCATGACTCGGTAGCAGTAGAGGCCTTGATCAGTGATGAAGGAGGTCTTCGGAATGTCCGGAGGGAACATTCGGATTTGATTATAGCCTGAGAAGGCATCCATGAAGCGGAGGAGCTCATGGCCTGAGGTGGCGTCAATGAGGGTGTCGATATTTGGAAGAGGGAATGGGTCCTTCGGACATGCCTTATTCAGGTCGGTGAAGTCAATGCATATTCTCCAGGAGCCGTTGGACTTCTTGACCATTACAACATTGGAGAGCCACTCGGGGTAGTTTACCTCCTGTATGAACTTGGCCTTCAGCAGTTTATCCACCTCCTCCTTGATGGCCTGCTGTCGCTCGGGAGCGAACTTTTGTCTCTTCTGCTGAACCAGTTTGCACCCCGGTTCGACACTTAGGCGGTGGACGAACAACTCCTCGAAAATGCCGGGCATGTCCGCGGCCGACCATGCAAACAGGTCGCGGTTATCCCGGATGCATTTAATCAGGTTAGAGCACAGCGCGGTCGGCAAGGACTTGCTGATGAGGAACTTGCGGCTCGGGTCCTCGTCCGAGAAGAGCACATCTTCTAGCTCGTCCGCCGGCTCGGACGTGGGTCGGATTTTCGGCTCGGGGATTTCTAGTGTCTCGAGGGAGAGCACCGGTCCCCCCGTGGAAGTCATGTAGCACTTCCGAGCCATCTCTTGGCTTCCCTTGACTTCCCCTACTCCCGACCGAGTGGGGAACTTCATTTTAAGATGGTACGCCGAGGGGACAGCTTCCAAGGCGGCTAGGCCGGGTCGGCCCAGAATGACATTATACACTGCCGGAACGTCGACGACCATGAAGTCCATCGGCTCGGTCCGGGTAGTAGGGGTGCTTCCAGCGGTTATGTCTAGGGTTATCACCCCCTCGACAATTACTGGGACCCCCGTGAACCTATGGAGTGTGTAACCGGCCGGCTTGAGACGGTCCCAGGACAGCTGCAAGCCTCGGAAGGCCGAGAGGAAGAGGATATTGACCGAACTCCCATTGTCTACTAAGATCCTCTGCACCTTGAAGTTGGCCATGCGGAGGTCGATGACGAGGGCGTCACAGTGGGGGGTTCGGACCCCTTCGAGGTCTTCATCGGAGAAAGACACAGGGACGCCGAGACCTTTGGGAGGAGGGGCACTATGAACCGAGTTGACCTCTCGGACGAAGGCCTTCTGAGAGGAATTAGAGGAGCCTCCCATGGGGCCTCCGTGGATCAGGTGCAGAACCCGTTCTTCCTCGAACTCGGGTGTCTCCTCGCGTCGCTCGGAGCGCTTGTTAGCCCCCCGAGGCGGAGGAGTGTTGCGATCCGCCCGATCGTTAGCCTTTACGAATTTGGCCAACTGCCCCCTCTGGATGAGGGCTTCTATCTCATCTCTCAATGCCCGGCAGTCGTTCGTGTCGTGGCCATGGTCCCGATGGTAACGACACCATTTATCTCTGTTCCTCCTCTTTGCCGGGGTGTTCATCCTCGGAGCTGGAGGGATGACTCCCTCCTTCTCCACTTCCATTAGGATGGTGGAGATGTTAGTGGTGAGGGGAGTGAACTTCTCGAACCTGGGGGGAGGACGACACTGACCGCCGTTGTCCTTCTGCGCTTTCTTGGACCCCTCCCCCTCGGTCGCCTTCCTCTTCGATCCGGATGCCGATCCTCCAAAGTTCGGGAGGCACTCGGCCTCTTCCCCCCGGATGTACTTCTCGCACCTTAGGAGAAGGTCGGCAAAGTTGTGCGGGGGCTTCTTGGCGAGGGACGACCGGAGGTTGGAGTTGAGGACGTTCGATTGGAACGCAACAGTCGCCACTGACTGGTCTAGGGAGGCGATGGACCTGACTTCTGCGGTGAATCTTTTCACGTAGTCCCTCAGTTTCTCTCCCCTTTCCTGCCGCAGGTTAAGCAGGGAGAGGCTCGTCGAGCGGCCCACCTGCTACTCACAAAGTGAGTAATGAACAGCGTTTCGAACTGCTCGAACGAGAAGATGGAAGAGGGGGCGAGCCTAGAGTACCACTCCCGAGCCGACCCCCGGAGGGTGGCGGGAAAGGTCTTGCAGAGCATAGCGTCGGAAGCTTGATGGATCAGCATTAATGTCTTGAAGCTTTCGACGTGATCAACTGGGTCGGACTCCCCTGAGTACGTTTCAAACTGCGGGGGTTTGAAACCTCTCGGTATGGGGGCCTCCATGATCGTCTGAGAGAAAGGGGGTCTGCTGGGCCGGACCGTCCCTGCTCTGGACTCCTCCTCTCTGTCCATGCGACCAATGCGCCTCTCCACCTCATGGAGACGGCGGTTGAGGGCATCGTCCCTCCGCTGGTAATCATACGACCCCCCGGACTCTTCCTCATAGGAAGGGGAGCGAGGACTGCGGCGTCGGTAGTCCTGGGATCGGCGAGGACTGTAGTACTGCTGCTGGTGACTGGGAGCCGGGGTAGGACTTCGGGATCGGCGTCGGGGACTGGGAACCCTCGGGGGCGTTGGAGCCCTCTAGGCATTTTGGATGTTCTGCCGAAGGTTGAGAGCCTGCAGTACGGTGTCTTGAAATTGTAGGAACTCGGCACGGGTGATGGGCGCGTCATTGTTCCTGCGATGATGCCGATCCGCAGGGGAATGTGGCCTCCTCCTTCGGCGCTCGGGCGATGCCGCTCGGCCCCTTCGGTCCGGAGACCGTCTGCCGTCTCGGTGGTGAGGCGACCTCTCACCACGATGCTGGCGGGAGGCTCCCTCTCGGGCCCGCCTCTCGTCTAGGTGGGTGCGGAGGTCCTCATCTTTCTGGCGGTTCAGGATCGTGTTGCGGAGGTCGGGGTGATGAGAAGCCATTGAGTCCGAGGACTCATTATGGACCGAGACATGGTCCGGGTTGAGGGGCTGCTTCTGTCTCCGACCGTTATGACCGGCAAGGCCATTGGTCGATTGCTGTTTGGGAAGAGGAGGTTGGCCCTGCGGGGCCGGTGAAGGAAGTTCGGGCTGTGGAATAGGATTGGCAGGGGCTTCCTCTGTAGGGTCGGCGGGATTGGTCCCGCGATTGGACCCTCTAGATCTGACCTTCTTTGGAGGCATGGTTGGAGAGGATGACAAGGAAGGGGCTGAGGCTGTTCGTGTGGTTTTTCCCACAGACGGCACCAATCTGTTACCGCTGATTTCGGTGTGGGGGTAAACAGATAAGATTTGTGAGTTCGAGAAAACCTGAACAGCTGATCCAAGCCTTCTTGCTCCTGCCGCAACCTGCAAGGAAGTGCGAGACACCGGGGTTGATTCCGGCGACGCACCCTCCGACGCTCTTGTCAGTAACCAGTCGTGATTAAAGAAAGAGCTTAAGGTGGTAAAAAAGTGATTACCTGGTTACAGTGGCAGAGGGGAGGTATTTATAGTCGCCAGGGGAGTGATTAGAGGCTTGATTCCCTGTGTAACTGCTAGGAGAAAAATCCTCACAGCCTGTTTAGGAAACTAACCCCTGATTCCCGGTGAGAGCAAATCAGGCTCGTTGACTTGGTCAAATCAGTGATCCTGATTTGCCTCCTGTTGGTCTGGGTTCGCTTCGGATCGGGACCCGTACCCAATTGGAGTGGACCCGTTCGTGGGTTATTTGATCTGTGAGAAGGAGATCCAGTACCCGCTTTGGATCCGCTTGTATGTGAAATTACCGTTTTACCCCCGAGCTTCAAGATTCGCGCCCAATCTGGACGGTTCCGATTTAACCCCATTTTTAGCCATATCAGTAAGTATATTGAAATATATGACACATATAGAAATCGGTGGAAAATATATGTAGTAACTAAGAATGTAAAGACAATTAAAATTTGAGAATAAAATAAACCATAAATAGTGAGTGTATGTATTATATTAAAGATGCGTAAAGCTATAAAATTAATGAGTAGCGATTAGTAGTAAAAGTGAATATAACAAAATAAATTAGCAAATAATATGTAATAACAATAGTATCGAATGTAGACAATAATACAAAATGATAGGTCATATTTGTATGGGTGGAATATTTCAATCTTGTTAAAAATATACTGAATTATATAGGATGATATAAGATAATGGAAAAATATAGTATCACAAAATTAAATCATATAAAATAAATGTACATAAGCAAAATTCAAAATATAATAGAAATAATAAATGAAGAAAATAATAGTTGCAATGTAAATTCAATAATCGGGAATCTAAAACTTAATAAAATACGTAAAGTAATAGCAATGTAAATGGATAAACATAAAGGGACATAAAAGTATGAAAGACAAAATTTTAAGACTGGAAGACAGATGAAACAAGTTCCAAAGATCAAGACTAAGGGAGATAGACAAAATAATAGATATTCAATTGATTTAATAATATAAGAAAATATTTATTTGAAAAATATTGAATGTTGAAAAGTACTTTGATAAAAATTCACGAAGAAAAATTCGAGAGGGAAGTGTGTCTACGTGTAATGTATCATAAATGTAGGTTTAAACCACCCACGCTTCCACTGCGCCACTCTGATACCCAGGGAAAAATATACTCGCATACGATCTCACATCAATGTATACGAGGAAAACATCATTAATGAATGTTCAATAACTACTTCATTCACGACTCCAGCCATCAAAAAAGGGAAAGGGAAGAGAAAACGTCAGTGTATAGAGCAACACAAATGTAAATCACTTACATTTAAATCTCTATAAATTGAACACACACTTCTAATGTCCACCCAAATGCGTCGTCCTTGTAAATTTGTACTACTTATAGATGCGTGGCTCTGATACCACTCTGTAACACCCCGAATTCCAAATAAGTCTGAATTCGTTGTTCCACGGGATATTTACACTTCACTTCGTACAATTTTTCAGGGAATTTAAAACTTTTATTATAACAAGGTATTTTACATCAACACGCAGCGGAAAGTAAATAAAATACAATAATGATAAATGTACAATTGTAACAACTTTAACATTTAAGTAATCATCAGCATCAAATTCATCTTTGTATCTTCTTGTAAACTCCAAGTCCTGTATATAAAACTGTGGGCACGTCAGTTGTATACAACCGACGAAATATTATACACGGCCATCCTCGCTATGCCGAAAGTATAACAATTCTTAAATACTTTAACAAACACAAACTTGATAACAAAACAAAGCTAAAGAAAGACTATCCTATTAATGTCGTGGGTGCTATGCACTTAATCCTTAATGCAGTTATTTATATTTAATGACACTAATGCACACTTTTTTGGATTCTATACATCTCATACTACATAGGTTCGAGAGCAAGCCCTTAATCGTACTTCATCTTATAGCGTTGGATCCCTCGCTATGAGTTTAACTAATACGGTAACTACACAAAGTATCTTAGATATTCTACGAGTTACGAGCCCATATCCAGACAGCCTGGAAGGAAATCTCACGTCATGACATGATGCATCATGTAGACAGCCTATGGACAATTTGCCTTCCTCATGAGACAATGGCACTACGAAGTCACCAAGCACCCCACAATCGTCGCCACGATCCGAATAATTTTGGAGATGTATTCATGTCACGACATGACGCATCATATAGACAGCCTGTGAACAATCTCACAAAGTAGATCCGAGGCTCTCTTACTTGTGTTTTTCTATTACTTTCATCACATCTTCACTATAGTGTAGTCCTTACATTTTTTAGTTTGTTTTAGAAGAACATCATCACAACCTAGAGTTAGCTTACCCCACCGGACTTAAACCAAACAAAGGAGACAGTTAGCCCAACTGGCTACTTCTCAAGAAATGCTCAACCCACACTGGTTAGCTCTTAAATTCATTAATAAAAACTGTCGGTCACCAGGGTCTCGCTTAGACTCCATATTCCAACAACTATCTCTTTCTAGAGATCAACAATAAGTTATATTCAATCTCAAATAATATTTCAATTTCTTTATTCATAATCTCTTCCTCAAAGAGAATATTTCTTTATAGTCTCACAACATGAATTAATTCAATTCAACTTCTTTTATCAATTTAATCACTTATAACATTGAGTGCATTTCAAATAATCTTAAACAAGTATTAATAACTATAAAATCTCATTGAGAAGAAATCTAATTGCATTCCAGATTTTCATCTCTCTTTAATTTTACAAAAGTCACAACTTTCAATATAAAAATCACTTCTAATTCTCACAAAATATGTCAAAATATTGTAGAAATAATTTTTATAAAGTCTAAACAGTTTTTGAAGAATAATAGAATTTTTTCCAATTTTTATTTCACTTAAAAACTCAAAATACCAAAAAAATTAAAAAAAGAAAACAAAGTGGCAAGGTCGGATTCAAACCCAGGACCAAGCCTTCCGCCTATGACCCAAAGCGCACCCGTCGACCAGAATGGCTAGAGTGACTAACTGTTATAAGACGGGCTTAAATTATAGTTAAATTATGCTTCAGTGATTTGATTTAAAAATTCGAAATTTCATAAAAATAGAGTCTCTTCAAGACTCGAACCCGAAACCAGCACCTCCGCCCATGAACAGTAACAGACCCAAATCGTACCCGAAGACTAATTGGTCTTGAGTGACTAACCGATGTAAGATCGGTTAGTTACTTTTTGTCGAGACCATACTGTATTTAATTTTTCCTTTAATAAACTCTATTACTCAACCAATTTGTACCATTCAAAAATCCAATTCTTTTCCAGAACATTCTCTTTCAAAAATGCAGTACAGTGCATATATTTAAACTTGATAAAATTCTCATTTTGACAATGCAATAAAATTTTCTCCCAAATTGTATTAAAGAACTCACATTATCAATTTTTAAATAAAGTGCTGTCTCTCATCAAAACTTCTTTTTAAAAATTCCTCATACTCAAAAAAAAATATACTAATGAGACTAGTTGTAGTCAGAATCCAAAATACGTAGTGAAACACGTAACAAATATTACCAGTAACGGTACAAAATACACGTGCGTAACACATGGGGGCAAAATTGTCATTTTCAATTTTGTGGGGTGTTACAAGATGAACGATAATAACAATATGGAAACAATAATATGGTAAATAATGACAATAATTCAGTAGGATCATGCAATTCATCATACACACTTCGATTCATGCAATACAAGATATAAGAATAATTAAATTAACAAAACTGAAAATTGAAATTCTGGACAACAATAGTCGTCTGTACAAAATGTAATTTCCTGCTGTTTCAGGACTCGAAAACTGAAACCGATAGAAATTATGAAAACTAGAATTCCACATCTACAATTCCTTACAAAATTGTGTAAGTCAAGTGATTAAACATAAAAGAAAAATGTGAAACTTTTCTTGTGATTATCCTCTTTTATCTAGTCCTAAATAGAGTTTAAGTAAATATTGTAAAAAAAAAAAAAATTGAATAAAGTCAATCTACTCCAATATTTTGAGTTGCTTAGAGTGCGTTTGGTTTGTTGTTTTGAAAACAGTTTCGGAAAAGAGTTTTCTGAAAACAGTTTTCTGAAAATGAGAGTGTAAAAATAGTTTGGTAATAATTTTTTATGAAAACAGTTTTTTGAAATTAAGAGTATAATGTATGTATAGGTTTGGTTGTATGTATATACTGTATACAGTATATATACTCTGACATATACATACATACTGATATATAATAATATAAAATATTTTATTATAATAAACATATTTAATAATATACATATATATAATAATATATAATAATATATAATAATTATAATAATATATATGTAATAATAATATATTCAAATTATATATTAAACAACTTATTATAATAATAATAAATTATATAATAATATATATAATAATATTTAATAGTAATATATAATAATAATAATAATATATATTATACTAATGGAGATATATATTATAATAATAGATTATTATAATAGTATATATAAAATAGTATATATGAAATAATAGTATATATAAAATAATAAAATAAAATAATATATATGTGATAATAATATAATATAATAATAGTATATAAAAAATAGTATATATAAAATAATAATATATATAATAATATTATAATATAATAATTTTATACATAAAATAATATATATAAAATAATAATATATTATAATAATTGTATATTATATAATATTATGAAATAATTTATTATAATAAACAAATTTAATTATATATACATATATATAATAATATATAATTATTATAATAATATATATTAATAATAATCTATTATAATTATATATTAAGCAATTTATTACAATAATAATAAATTATATAATAATACATATAATAATATATAATAGTAATATATAATAATAATAATATATATTATAATAATAATAGATTATTATAATAGTATATATAAAATAGTATATATGAAAAAATAATATATATTATAATAATAGTGTATATATAGATATAAATAAAAATAATAATATAATATATATAATAATAATAATATATATATATATATATATATAATAATAATAATAATAATAATAATAATAATAATAATAATAATAATAATGTATATGTAACAATAATATATTATAAATATATATATAACAATATTTTATAATAATAGTATACTATATAATAATAAATATAATAATATATAATAGGAATATATTATATATTAATATATATAATAATATGTAATAATAATATATAATAATATTAATATATATAATAATAATATAATATAATAATAGTACATATAAAATAGTATAAAATAGTATATATAGAATAGTATATATAAAATAATAATATTATAATATAATAATAGTATATATAAAATAGTATATATAAATGTGAAATGTATAATAATTAAATATGTTTATATATACTATTTTATTATTATTATTATATATACATTATTATTATTATTATTATTATTATTATTATTATTATTATTATTATTATTATTATTATATATACATTATTATTATTATTATTATTATTATTATTATTATTATTATTATTATTATTATTATTATTATATATATATATATATTATTATTATTATATATATTATATTATTATTTTTATTTATATCTATATATACACTATTATTATAATATATATTATTTTTTCATATATACTATTTTATATATACTATTATAATAATCTATTATTATTATAATATATATTATTATTATTATATATTACTATTATATATTATTATATGTATTATTATATAATTTATTATTATTGTAATAAATTGCTTAATATATAATTATAATAGATTATTATTAATATATATTATTATAATAATTATATATTATTATATATATGTATATATAATTAAATTTGTTTATTATAATAAATTATTTCATAATATTATATAATATACAATTATTATAATATATTATTATTTTATATATATTATTTTATGTATAAAATTATTATATTATAATATTATTATATATATTATTATTTTATATATACTATTTTTTATATACTATTATTATATTATATTATTATTACATATATATTATTTTATTTTATTATTTTATATATACTATTATTTCATATATACTATTTTATATATACTATTATAATAATCTATTATTATAATATATATCTCCATTAGTATAATATATATTATTATTATTATTATATATTACTATTAAATATTATTATATATATTATTATATAATTTATTGTTATTATAATAAGTTGTTTAATATATAATTTGAATATATTATTATTACATATATATTATTATAATTATTATATATTATTATATATTATTATATATATGTATATTATTAAATATGTTTATTATAATAAAATATTTTATATTATTATATATCAGTATGTATGTATATGTCAGAGTATATATACTGTATACAGTATATACATACAACCAAACCTATACATACATTATACTCTTAATTTCAAAAAACTGTTTTCATAAAAAATTATTACCAAACTATTTTTACACTCTCATTTTCAGAAAACTGTTTTCAGAAAACTCTTTTCCGAAACTGTTTTCAAAACAACAAACCAAACGCACTCTAAGCAACTCAAAATATTGGAGTAGATTGACTTTATTCAATTTTTTTTTTTTTACAATATTTACTTAAACTCTATTTAGGACTAGATAAAAGAGGATAATCACAAGAGAAGTTTCACATTTTTCTTTTATGTTTAATCACTTGACTTACACAATTTTGTAAGGAATTGTAGATGTCAATAATCCTAAAATAAATAAGTATGCTTACTCTTACTTTATAAGCAATTGTCTATCCCAAAAATTTATTACAATGCTTATCACAATAAAGAACTAAAAAGTGTAATGGTGAGCCTAATTGAAATCCTTTTATTTATTATTATTATTATTTTTTTCTTTTCTTCAAAAAGATAAATACTAAATTTTTAAACATTCCCCCCAAACTTGAATATCACATTGTCCTCAATGGGAAAGGAAAAGAAAAACAAAAATAATGCAAAAAGTTCAGAATTTCTCCCCTGATTCGTCCTTGAATTTCTGCATGCGCGGGCGTTCACTATTTTCGCAATATCTGGAGCTATAGATGTCCAAATGGGTTGAATTTTTTTCTTTTTTGGAAAGCTAAGAAGATAGGCTACAATCGCGCTTTGAATTACTTTTCCAGATTCTGGCTCTATACCGCTCAAAAACAGCCATCAATGAATGTGTACAAAACAGCTCAACCCGACGACTTCAACATTTATGCAATGCTACAAGATAAAATCAAAAATTAAAATTATACTAAACTAAAAGAAAATTAAAATTTAAATGCAGTAAAAGAAAACATGGGTTGCCTCCCAAGAAGCACTAAGTTTTAAGTCTTCAGCCAGACATGGGGGTGAGATGGTTAAACGCCAAGATCCAACAACATTAAAACATCTTTTCTAATACTTCTCTTCTGGTGTGGATCAGGTTCAAGCTCTAGTTTGAGGTGTTTCTTTCGTGATGATGACTTCTTTGATTTTCCCACCTCCTTGAACTTTTTCTGAAAAAATGAATAAATAGAGGGTGCAGCAACCAAATATATAACATGTTCAAAAATATTTTCTTTTTCACATTCAAGAGTTTTTGAATTTGTTGGACTTACTTTTATAGGTGACTTTTCAATTTCAGCCTTATGTTTCTCGCCCACAATTCAATCAATTTTACTTACTTGGAAAGATGACTGTTCTTCAGGGGGAAGCTTTGTGGAATTAAAAACATCATACATTACTTGCTTTTGCTGAATTTGTTCCTCCACAATTTGTTCAATCTCATTTTGCTTTACAACCACAATCTGTTCGCCATTTTCTTCTTGTGGTTGCTCAATTGTCCTCCCACTGCTTAGTGTTATTGCTTTGACAGCTTCCGTGGGGTTGACAACTGTGTTGCTTGGTAATATTTCTGTAGTTTTTTCATTAAGAGTATTTGAAATTTGACTAATTTGTACCTCATGATTATGGATGGAAGCCGAAGTTGAATTTGCAACATTTTGAATTGCCAAATCTGCCTTTTGTATGTACTGATCTGTCTTTTGTATGTATTGGTCTATCTTCTACATGTGTTGCATAAACATATCTTCTAATGTCGACTTCTTTTCTTGCTGTGGAAAATTTTGATGTGGTATAACTGCTCCTTGATTGTTGTTCCATGGAAAATTGGGGGTGTTTCTCCATTCTTGATTGTATGTGTTTGCATATTGATTGTTTTGCATTTGAAAGTTTGACTCAAAATTTTCATGTTCGGCATTTGATGAAGCAAAAGGGTTCCCCACTTGGCAATCTGCACTTGAATGGTTTTCTGCACAAAGATCACAAATGATATTAGATGGAATAGAATTAACATTTAAATTACCTATTTGTTTAAATAAAGTAGTCATTTGTGCAATTAAATCAGAAATAGGGTCAAGTTCAAAAACTCCAGCCGATTTTCTTTGCATTGTTATCTCTGAAGACCACTGGTAATGATTTGATGCCATCTCCTCTAAAAGATCATAGGCGGCTTTGTAAGCTTTGCTCATTATTGCACCACCAGCTGCTGCGTCAACCATAGATCTATGTGTAACTCCCAAACCATTATAGAATGTTTGCATTTGCAGCCATTTCGGTAGTTCATGATTAGGACACTTTCTTAATAACTCTTTGTATCTTTCCCATGCATCATACAAAGACTCAGTCTGAAATTGAGTAAATGTGGAAATATCATTTCTTAGATTTGCTGTTTTTGCTGGCGGAAAATACTTGGCTAGAAATTTTTCTGCAAGTTCCTCCCAAGTAGTAATACTACCGGGTGGTAGATAACGTAGCCAAGCCTTCGCTTTATCTCTCAATGAAAAAGAAAAGAGTCTCAATCTGATTGCATCATCTGAGACTCTGTTGTACCTGAAAGTGTCACAAATTTTCAGAAAGTTTGCAATGTGACCATAAGGATCCTCGTGTGGTAATCTCCAAAATTGAACAGTCTGTTGAATCAACAGAATCATCTCCGGTTTAATCTCAAAATCGTCAGCTTCAATAACCGGCTTCTATATGCTTGATTCATAAATCAAGGGCATAGCATAGTCTTTCAAAGGCCTGTTTTCATTGTTTGCCATGATAATTTCCTTGTATGTCCTGAAATGTGAGTATTAAAAAAATAGAAAAACTAAAAAAATAAAATAAGAAAAATAAATGAAAGTAAAAGTAAGTCAAAAGAAAATAAAGAGATAAAATAATAAATACAAAAAAAATCCAAACTAGTAATAATCTAGCAATTTTCAATATCAATAAAAGAATAACTAGTTCCCGGCAACGGTGCCAAAAACTTGGTGTGAATATTTGCAAGTGTACAAAATTGCAACAAGTAATATAGTAAGTGAATAGAGTGTCGAACCTATAGAGACTAGTTATTTTATTGAGTACCGATATCACTAGATTAACTACTATTTGGAAGATCGAAATTTAATAAATAAAGAAAACAACTAAAAAAAAGTCTAACTAACTAAATTAATGGAGAGGTAGTGGAGTCTGAGAATTGTAATTTGTTAATGGCAAAATTAATTCTAGGGCTTTTGACTTCACCTAGTTCATCCCACACAATTTATAATTCCATGAATAAAGAATTTATTTTTCCTGGTTGTAGACCAAAATTCCCTAATTATTCAATGCTTTCTCTCGAACAACACCCAAAATATCTCCAACTAACAGTTTGACATATCTCTATGCAAATTTACTTAATCAAAGACTCATTAAGTTGTGTGGATTTCTTAACGGCCACATAAATCGCGGTAAATTATCTCTAATTTCGCTCAATCAATGGTATTCAATTTTTATTGTTCTAAATCACAAATTACCTCTCGGTCTCTCCATGATCCAGTAAACATACAAAAATTGGTCAAATAATTGTAAGCATTAAGCACAAAAATTAAACACACAACCATGGAGAATTATAAAAAATATAGAATTAAAAATTGGGTTCTCAAAACTAGACTACATCTAAACCCTAGAAAAATAAATTTAGTTCATAGTAAAAATATTGCAATTAACAAATTTGTTCATGGATTGCATTATAAAAATTAGAGAGAGAACAGAAGATACAGAAGTAGACTGTTTTGTAATAAAAATTGCAAATCGATCGCCTAGAAAATCGTGTCACCAATTTAATCAATTCTCTCTCTTCTCTGTTCCGTCCACCGAGCCACAGCACTGACGTCAGCGTTCTGCCTCGAGCCGTCAGGTCAAGTCTGAGCCAAACGCCACGTCACCTTCACAAACCCACACCCCTTCTACTTCGTTTCGTCTGGTTCTTTGCACTGACGTGGACTGATGGGTCCCACGCCAACCGCTGGTTTCTTTGGAGTCTCGAACGCCGCATGCACCACATCAAATCCGTTCTCTCTCCCTTTTTCTTGTTCGAGTTTTTGTTTGATTTTCCGCCACCTACCCCCTCTTCTAATTCCCTTCTTCTAATTCCTTCATGCCAACTACCCCCCTTCGATGTGTCAAAAAGTTAAGAAAAAAGCTATAGGGGTTACTATTGGCAAGATTAGGCCTCACATCTGTGGATTTCAAGAAACCAAAATTGAATCTCCAACGAGAGAGGAATTCAATTCGATAAGGGGGTTGGATGATTTTCACTGGAGGTTTAAACAGGCTAGAGGCTATTCAAGGGGGATAGCGGTAGGAGCTAGCGCAACGACTTTCGAGATAGTGGATGAGTTCCTCGGGAACTTCATGGTTTCGATTAGAATAAGGCGTAGAAGTGACAATTGGCTCCAAACTATTTCAAGTGTGTATGGGCCATACAACTGTAGGCAACGTCAAGAGTTCTGGAGGGAATTAAAAGTCATTAGGAACAAATGGAGCGGAGCCTGGATTGTAGGCAGAGATTTTAACATCACAAGATTCCAAGATGAACATAGGGGAAGAGGACACAGTCAGGTGGAGCAAGATTCCTTCAATGACACGATAGAGGATCTAGATGTATTGGAACTAGAGATGTCCGACAAAAAATTAGAGATGTCAAACATACAGCGTAATCCGACATTAGTTAAGCTAGATCGAGTGTTGGTGTCTCAAGAATGGGAGGTAGAGTACCCATTAGCAAAGGTCAAAACGGCGCTTCGATACACATCTGACCACCTCCCACTGGTCATCGACTGTGGGCTAAGCGGACGGAAGAATATGTTCAGATTCAAATTCGAGAAAGCGTGGACTCTGTGTGAGGAAACTCGTCAAATCATTACTGATTCTTGGAATGGATCCACGAAGCAGACGTCGGCTGTCGGAATTTGGGTTGAAAAAACTAGGCGGCTTAGAAGGCAACTTAAAATTTGGGCAACAAGGAAATCGTCCACCATCCGTGTTCAAAAGGAAGAGCTAGCGATCAGAATTGCTAGTCTGGAGGATGAACAAGAAGAGAGAGATCTTCAGGAGAGCGAGAAAGACGAACTGGCCATTAAAAGACTGGAGATGCAGCAAATCGCAAAGATGGAGAAAATCTACTAGCAACAGAGAGCGAGGATCCAGTGGCTTAGAGAAGGAGATGCAAACACTAAATATTTTCACAAGATGGCTAATGGGAGACGGAGACATAATCACATCACGGGAATGTCGGTCAACGGCGCCTGGATTGAAAATGAAGACCTCATCAAGGAACATCTAGACGAGGTTTTCCACGACTTATTAGGCAGCAAACCTGAGGGCAGATGTTCGTTGGCAGAGGATATGTGGGGGCCATCCAGAATAGATGGGAGCGAGGGTATCGAAGGGTGCTTTGAAGAAACAGAAGTTATAGATGCAATCAGGAACCTTGGCCAGGACAAGGCGCCAGGCCCGGACGGGTTACCGATCTTCTTCTACAAGACTTATTAGAGCATCATCAGAGTGGACCTTATGAACATTTTCCACGAAGTCTACGCAGGAATGGCAGATCTGGATAGATTAAATTATGCCACCATTATTCTTGTGCCTAAGAAAAACGAGGTGGTTTCCCAGGAAGATCTTAGGCTGATAAGTTTGCTGAACGGGTCGTTCAAGATAATCACCAAAGTTTTGGCCCAAAGATTAGCCCCTCACCTCAACGAGATTGTCGATCAATCGCAAAGCGAGTTCATTATGGGAAAGGACATCATGGATAGTATTGCTTCCGCCCATGAAATTGTTTATAGAGGCCACAGAACAAAAGCTGAAGGCTACATTCTCAATTTAGATTTCCAGAAGGCTTACAATTCGGTATCTTGGGATTGTGTGGAGGAAGCACTCGCACTTGAAGGCTTTGGAACTATATGGAGATCGTGGATGAGCAAGTGTATTCGAGGAGGCAAATCGAATATCCAGGTTAACGGATGGCTAGGTAAAGAAATCGCCTGTAAGAAGGGCCTGTGCCAAGGAGACCCATTGTCGTCTCTCCTCTTTGCCATAGTGGCAGATGGTATAGCGGAAATGATCAGAAGAGCTATGGAAAACAACACTATCAAAGGGATTCAGATTAAGGGTATCGATAAGCCTATGACGATTCTTCAATATGCTGACGACACAATTCTGTTTGGAAAAGTGACGGTGGAAGAAGCCGGAGCCATGAAGGCGGTCTTGGCCTGTTTCCAGGGTTGGTCCGGTCTCAAAGTTAACCTGGCCAAATCTTCTATTATTCCGATGACTGATCTACCGGTTAATTTACTGAAGGAAATTTCCGAAATTTTCGGATGCAAGATTAGGGATTACCCATTCAAATACTTGGGTACCCCAATCAGGCCGGGAGCCCTGTTGAGGGAAGATTGGTCCCCTCTCATTGCTAAGATTCAAAAGAAATTAGCTGGGTGGCAAAGTAGGTTCCTCACCCTCGGAGGAAAGATCATACTGTTAAATTCTGTTATTAGCGCGATCCCACTTTATCTTATGTCTATCTTCGAGTTCCCTAAGTGGGTTATTAACAGTATCGACAAGCTTAGAAGGCATTTTTTATGGAAAGGGTCGGACGAGGGGAACAAAGGCTACAATCTTGTCAACTGGGGAAGAGTCTGCAAGAGAAGGGAATTTGGGGGCCTGAGGATCATGGATCTTAACGATATGAACAAAGCCCTTCTGAGCAAGTGGTGGTGGAAGATATCTAATGATCACTAAGGATGGTGGAGCTTCTCATTTGCTCAGTTTCGGAAGAGGCGCAGGTTTAGATACGGAGGGAAAAGCGCATCGGCTAAAGTATCCACTATTTGGAAAGGCATAGCAAAGCAAGGAGAGATGTTCTTCTCCAACACAAGGTGTAAGGTAGGAAATGGACTTAACACCAGATTCTGGAAGGACAAATGGTGTGGGGAGACTACCCTTCAGAACCAATTTCCTAAGGCGGCGGAAGCAACTCTCAACCTAGATCTTTTAGTAGCAGACGTGAGGAAGAGAGGGAAACTGAAATTTACAGTGTCCCAGAACATTTGCTCGGAGTCCTTGACTTAATTCGAAGCGATGAACAGAATTGTTGCACAGGAAGAAGGTCTGGGTAATAGTTTAGCTGACGAGAGATGGTGGGACAGAGATAACTCTAAGCTATTTTCGGTCTCATCCATGTATAGGTGGATCAATGACGGAGGTATTAGATGCCCAGCTCAAACAGTAATCTGGGGGGCCCTTGTTCCTTTCAGGGTCAAAGTTTTTTGTTGGCTGGCATATAATAACGCATTCCTTTCGAAAGCTAATCTTAGGAGGAGAGGCATGCAGATCGACTCGACTTGTGGGAGATGCTCCTTGGCAGAAGAAGATGGAAATCACATTCTTTTTAGCTGTCCCAGAGCTAGACTTACCTGGGAGATAGTTAGTAGGGGTTTTGGGTGTAGTCAAGTTCCTAATTCTATATCAGTAATTTGGGGGTCATTTAGAGAAGCATTCATTAGACTAGAAGATAGAAGGTCTTGGGATATAGCAACTGCAGCATTGATATGGAATTTATGGCTTGAAAGAAATGATTTCGTTTTTCGCAATACTTCATACAGATTTCACCAGTCCATGCTTAAAACTTTTCTTTTCATCCATGATTGGGCAGGTGCTCAGGAGGCAAGAAAGAGATCAAGGATTGCTGAAGGGGAGTAGACAGATTTGGGTTTCCAGCGCAACCTCATGCTACTACAAGAATGATGGGGTCCGCTGATGGTTATATGGAGTGGTTTTTGTCGCCAGCGGTGAAGGGGCTTTAGGACCGTCGGCAGGGGCAGGATGTTTACTTTATGATTATTGTTGCTTTCCTTTAATTTCCGTTATGTAATATTCAGGTTATGTACTACTTTGTTTCCTTAATCGTTCGTTAATGAAACGATGGATTAGTCCATCTTTTATCAAAAAACTACCCCCCTTCTTCTTCCAAGTCCTTCCCTGTTATATATAGGAGTATAATGATTAGATAGGTTTAGGTAATTAGTTAATTAGTTAATTAGAAAATTAGATAAATATTAATTTATTAATTTAATTAACTAATTTTTATCTCTTTCCTCATCCATCTATCCATACGTACTGTTAATTATATAATTCCACTTCAACCCCTAATTGATAATAATATTTTTTTATTGACTTTTTCGAGGACCAAATTGTAAAATATAAAAGTCAACAAATCAATAAATCAATAGTTTTGCTTTGTTGATTTTTATCAAAAATAATCAATTTTTGCATCAAAAATCTTATTTCTTCAAAATAATCAATTAATTGAAATCTTATAGAAATAAGATGAATTATAAATAATATCAATGAAAACAAGCAACTTTAATTGGTAAAAGTGTACAATTATTTATATAAAAGTTAGACACATCAAATACCTCCAAACTTAAGATTTTGTTTGTCCTCGAGCAAAAAGTAAAATCAATAATATGGTAATAATAATCAAGAGTAGGCTCAACCCATCACACTAAGAGGTCTTTTCATGCAAGCATCAAAATTTAAATTAAAAATATAAACAATCGCAAATAAAGTAAAACCAAGCATACCCAGTTTCTTCAGTGCAATTATTTATTCTTAATTCCAAACCCAATCATAATTGTCATGCAATTAATGTAATTATAGTATGTGACAACTCCATCTGTGATTACCTCTTCTCACTACTACAAACCGAGTAGCAAACTAGAGTTTTTTTTAAACTCGAGTCTCTAAATTGTCACTTGTCTTTTTACGAGAATGCAAAACATTTGTGATGAATTCACCCGGTTACTCAACAAGTCACAAACTTAAAGTGCTTTACATACTCATATTCAAGTTGTCGTTTGACGTAAAAGTAAACATTAGTGATGAATACCCCTAGTTACTAAGCAACTCAAAACATTGGAGTAGATTGACTTTATTCAAAAAAAAATTTATTTTTATTTTTACTATATTTACTTAAACTCTATTTAGGACTAGATAAAAGAGGATAATCACAAGAAAAAGTATCACATTTTTCTTTTATGTTTAAACACATGACTTACACAATTTTGTAAGGAATTGTAGATGTCAATAATCCTAAAGTAAATAAGTATGTTTACTCTTACTTTATATGCAATTGTCTATCCCACAAATTTATTATAATGCTTATCACAATAAAGAACTAAAAAGTGTAATGGTGAGCCTAATTGAAATCCTTTTATTTATTATTATTATTTTTTTTTCTTTTCTCAAAAAAGATAAATACTAAATTTTTAAACCATCCCCTCAAACTTGAATATCACATTGTCCTCAATGGTAAAGGAAAAGAAAAACAAAAATAATGCAAAAGGTTCATAATTTCTCCCCTGATTCATCCTTAAATTTCTGCATGCGTGGCGTTCACTATTTTCGCAATATCTGGAGCTGTAGATGTCCAAATGGGTTGAATTTTTCTATTTTTTTTATTTTTTGGAAAGCTAAGAAGATAGGCTACAATCGCTCTTTGAATCAGTTTTCCAGATTCTGGCTCCACACCGCTCAAAAACAGCCATCAATGAAGGTGTACAAAACAGCTCAACCCGGCGACTTCAACATTTATGCAATCCTACAAGATAAAATCAAAATTTAAAATTATACTAAACTAAAAGAAAATTAAAATTTAAATGCAGTAAAAGAAAACATGGGTTGCCTCCCAAGAAGCGCTAAGTTGTAAGTCTTCAGCCAGACATGGGGGTGAGATGGTTATGTAACGCCAAGATCCAACAACATTAAAACATCTTTTCTAATACTTCTCTTCTAGTGTGGATCAGGTTCAAGCTCTAGTTTGAGGTGTTTCTTTCGTGATGATGACTTCTTTGATTTTCCAACCTCCTTGAACTTTTTCTGAAAAAATGAATAAATAGAGGGTGCAGCATCCAAATACATAACATGTTCAAAAATATTTTCTTTTTCACATTCAAGAGTTTTTGAATTTGTTGGACAAACTTTCATAGGTGATTTTTCAATTTCAGCCTTATGTTTCTCGCCCACAATTAAATCAATTTTACTTACTTGGAAAGATGACTGTTCTTCAGGAGGAAGCTTTATGAAATTAAAAATATCATACATTACTTGCTAATGCTGAATTTGTTCCTCCACAATTTGTTCAATCTCATTTTTCTTTTCAACCACATTCTGTTCGCCATTTTCTTCTTATGGTTGCTCAATTGTCCTCCCGCTGCTTAGTGTTATTGCTTTGACATCTTCCGTGGGGTTGACAACTGTGTTACTTGGTAATATTCCTGTAGTTTTTTCATTAAGAGTATTTGAAATTTGACAAATTTGTACCTCATGATTTTGGATGGAAGCCGAAGTAGAATTTGCAACATTTTGAATTGCCAAATCTGCCTTTTGTATGTACTGATCTGTCTTTTGAATGTATTGGTCTATCTTCTGCATGTGTTGCAAAAACATATCTTCTAATGTCGACTTCTTTTCTTGCTGTGAAAAATTTTGAGGTGGTATAACTGCTCCTTGATTGTTGTTCCATGAAAAATTGGGGGTGTTTCTATATTCTTGATTGTATGTGTTTGCATAATGATTGTTTTGCATTTGAAAGTTTGACACAAAATTTTCATGTTCGGCATTTCATGGAGCAAAAGGGTTCCCCACTTAGCAATTTGCACTTGAATGGTTTCCTGCACAAAGATCACAAATGATATTAGATGGAATAGAATTAACATTTAAATTACCCATTTATTTAAATAAAGTAGTCATTTGTGCAGTTAAATCAGAAATAGGGTCAAGTTCAAAAACTCCAGCCGCTTTTCTTTGCATTGTTCTCTCTGAAGACCACTGGTAATGATTTGATGCCATCTCCTCTAAAAGATCATAGGCGGCTTTGTAAGTTTTTCTCATTATTGCACCACCAGCTGCTGCGTCAACCATAGATCTATGTGTAACTCCCAAACCATTATAGAATGTTTGCATTTGCAGCCATTTCGGTAGTTCATGATTAGGACACTTTCTTAATAACTCTTTGTATCTTTCCCATGCATCATACAAAGACTCGGTCTGAAATTGAGTAAATGTGCAAATATCATTTCTTAGATTTGCTGTTTTTGCTGGCGGAAAATACTTGGCTAGAAATTTTTCTGCAAGTTCCTCCCAAGTAGTAATACTACCGGGTGGTAGATTACGTAGCCAAGTCTTTGTCTTATCTCTCAATGAAAAAGAAAAGAGTCTCAATCTGATTGCATCATCTGATACTCCGTTGTACTTGAAAGTATCACAAATTTCCAGAAAGTTTGCAATGTGAGCATAAGGATCCTCGTGTGGTAATCCCCAAAATTGAACAGTCTGTTGAATCAACAAAATCATCTCCGGTTCAATCTCAAAATCGTCAGCTTCAATAACCGGCTTCTTTATGATTGATTCATAAATCAAGGGCATAGCATAGTCTCTCAAATGCCTGTTTTCATCGTTTGCCCTGATAATTTCCTTGTATGTCCTGAAATGTGAGTATTAAAAAAATAGAAAAAATAAAAAAATAAAATAAGAAAAATAAATTAAAGTAAAAGTAAGTCAAAAGAAAATAAAGAGATAAAATAATAAATACAAAAAGAAAATCCAAATTAGTAATAATCTAGCAATTTTCAATATCAATAAAAGAATAACTAGTCCCCGGCAACGGTGCCAAAAACTTGGTATGAATATTTGCAAGTGTACAAAATCGCAACAAGTAATATAGTATGTGAATAGAATGTCGAACCCACAGAGACTAGTTATTTTATTGAGTACCGATATCACTAGATTAACTACTATTTGGAAGATCAAAATTTAATAAATAAAGAAAACAACTAAAAAAAGTCTAACTAACTAAATTAATGGAGAGGGAGCGGAGTCTGAAAATTGTAATTTGTTAATGGAAAAATTAATTCTAGGGCTTTTGACTTCACCTAGTTCATCCAACACAATTTATAAATCCATGAATAAAGAATTTATTTTTCCTGGTTGTAGACCAAAATCACCTAATTATTCAATGCTTTCTCTCGAACAACACCAAAAATATCTCCAACTAACAGTTTGACATATCTCTATGGAAATTTAATTAATCAAAGACTCATTAAGTTCTGTGGATTTCTTAACGGTTACATCAATCGCGGTAAATTATCTCTAATTTCGCTCAATCAATGGTGTTCAATTTTTATTGTTCTAAATCACAAATTACCTCTCGGTCTCTCCATGATCCAATAATCATACAAAAATTGGCCAAATAATTGTAAGCATTAAGCACAAAAATTAAACACACAACCATAAAGAAATATAAAAAATATGGAATTAAAAATTGGGTTCTCAAAACTAGACTACATCTAAACCCTAGAAAAATAAATTTAGTTCATAGTAAAAATATTGCAATTAACAAATTGTTCATGGATTGCATCATAAAAATTAAAGAGAGAACAGAAGATACAAAAGTAGACTGTTTTGTAATAAAATTTGCAAACCAATCGGCAAGAAAATTGTGTCGCCAAATTAATCAATTCTCTCTCTTCTCTGTTCCGTCCACCGAGCCACCAGGTCAAGTCTGAGCCAAACGCCACGTCACTTTCACAAACCCACACTCCTTCTGCTTCGTTTCGTCTGGTTCTTTGCACTGACGTGGACTGATGGGTCCCATGCCAACCGCTGGTTTCTTTGGAGTCTCGAACGTCTCGCGCACCACATCAGATCCGTTCTCTCTCCCTTTTTCTTGTTTGAGTTTTTGTTTGATTTTCCGCCACCTACCCCCTCTTCTAATTCCCTTCTTCTAAGGCCATCTCCAATCCTCAACTCCATTTTGGAGCAACTTTTACTCCAAAATAGAGTAACTGTCACATCAAACAGTAACTTCATCTCCAACCCATAACTCCATTTCTAACTCCAAAAAGGAATATTCTCAGCATATTCTTTTTTATCTACTTTTTAAATTAATTCTCTTCTAACTTTCCAATATTTATCTATTTTACCAATTAGCCACAAACAAAAAAAATTTAATGTATTGATCCAATAATATGCCTCAATATTTAACATTAATAAATAATATTTAACCAATTAGCCAATTAGCCACAAACACAAAAAAAATTAAATTTTTATTTCTGGGAGTAGAATGTAATAAACTTTGTTAAGAAAATATTTAATAAGGGTTTAACTAAATATTTTCTAAACTTTTAGGGGTTTTAAAAATAAAAAAAAATTGGCGCTGGGTGAACAGTAGCGCGCCACTGTTCATCCCATCTCCATCCACGCCATTTTGGAGTGAGGAATGGCGTTGGGTTGGAGAAGAACTCCAACTCCAAATCCACTTTCCCACTCCAAAATGGAGTGGGTTGGAGATGGCCTAATTCCTTCACGCCAACTACCCCCTTTTTCTTCCAAGTCCTTCCCTGTTATATATAGGAGTATAATGATTAGATAGGTTTAGGAAATTAGTTAATTAGGTGATTAGAAAATTAGATAAATATTAATTTATTAATTTAATTAACTAATTTTTATCTCTTTCCTCATCCATCTATCCATACGTACTGTTAATTATATAATTCCACTTCAACCCCTAATTAATAATAATATTTTTTTATTGATTTTTTCGAGGACCAAATTGTACAATTTAAAAATCAACAAATCGATAAATCAATAGTTTTGCTTTGTTGATTTTGATCAAAAATAATCACTTTTTGCATCAAAAATCTTATTTCTTCAAAATAATTAATTAATTGAAATCTTATAGAAATAAGGTGAATTATAAATAATATCAATGAAACCAAGCAACTTTAATGGGTAAAAGTGTACAAATATTTATATAAAAATTAGACACATTAGAATCTATAAAACTATAACTTTGTGGAAGAAATTTTCAGTTTTGAGTGAAGTATGCGCTTTCATTTTGAAGGATGATTATTTCAAAATTTTAGGAGTTATTTTCAGTTTTAAAGATGTGTGAATTTCAAATTTTAGGGATAAATCCAAGAATTGGAAGAGAGTTATTTTAGTTTTAAAGTTTACAAATACTCCAGAAATTTGATTGGGTTTTCAAATATGGAAAAGAATATTTCAAGTGGGCAATAAATATGTTTGGAAAAATTGTTTGTTACTATAAAAGAAGAGGTCTTTATGAAAGTGACTTGTTTATTAAATGAGAAATGAGATATGATAGAGTGATTGTGGATGAATGAATGCTTATATTTGATAAGAGATAATCTTAAATGAGACGTTAAAATTATGTTTGGGTACTTGTGGAAAAGTGGTACTTCCATATATGATTAAAAGGAAGAATGTTTTAATGATTGGTGGTGGCTCATATTGAAATTTAGGGCTATGCCGAGAACCCTAGAAAGATTGTTAATGAGCACTAGAGGCTGAGCAGAACCCAGGATTACTGGTAGTAAAATTTTCTTTTCAATTATAAGAATTAGCTAGGGAGGGCTAGTGTTCCTAGTTTTGTGAATTTAAGTCCGGTAGAGTGGAGCTAGCTCTAGGTGGCTCAGGCTACTCCTATTTACACATAAGGACAGACACTATATGGTAATATGATGAAACAAGAGAAAACGTAAGTATGTGGGCTCTAGGATGATATACAGAGCGAGATAGATCCCCAGTATTCCAGGATGAGGGTATGAGCGGCCCCAGGATGATCTGCAGAGTGGGATGATCTCCAGTATTCCGGGATGAGAGCGATGCTCATAGGATATTTGTGCAATGAGGGTTCCTAGATAACCTACGGAGTGAGGTATTCTCTAAAAGAGTTCTCGGACAAGAGGGGAAGGCCTCCAGGATGTTCCGTGGATAGAATCTGACCTCCACTATTCCGGGGCGAGAATCAATACTTGTAACTTGTCTAAATCTCGTAGTAGTCATGGTAGTAGGTTGCATAGCATAGGATCGAACCCAAAATGTGGTGAATGAAAAGAGCTTGCCCTCAGACCTATGTTGTATGAGCGACATAGAATCTGAACAAGCATGCATTAATAAGCATTGTAGGCACTTGTGTTTCCTTTGAAACTTGCCTTGTGCATTTCGATGTTTTCCTGTTGCATATTTTACTTTTGCAATTTCAGTATGTATTATGATTCTTTTATTATCGTTTTATTTGTACAACAAGTTTGTGGTTGTGAGACTTTAGAGAGTAAGTACTTTTATCCGCATTACGTCAGTTGCATTCAACTGGCGTGCTCACAGTTTTTGTCAAGTTTGTAGGATTTGCAAGTGAGTAGCTTAGCAGGAGTTAAAGCTTGGACTAAGAGAAGATTGAATTTCAGTTGTTGATTCGAGTTGTATTAAAAGTGTTGTAATTTTTCCTCTGTTCATTGTAATGAGTATTGATGTAAAGAAAGTTTTAAATATCCTTGCATTTTTTAGCTATGTTTGGTTTACATTGAAGTAAAGATTCTAGATTTCTGTCTCATATTTCTTATTATGAAATTGGGGGTGCTACAAAGTGGTATCAGAGCATGCTTGAATAAGTAATAACAGATTCGGTATAGGGATAAAACGTAGGAGGACATTAGAAGTATGAGTACCTAGATGGACATTACAGGTGTGTGTACCTAGGTGGAGTGTACCGTGGTGGACATTAGATATGTGAGTTAGTTGTTTTCATCATGAATGCTTGTAGTAAAATTTATATTATTTGTATGCCTAGATTCGAATAAAATTACTTTATCAAAAGTGTATTGGTTATTTTTACATAAATAAAATATTTGTGGTTGACTTTTTCTCTTATTGTTATTTTTTTATTGACGTTTAAATGTGTTAATGTTATTTTTTTTCTGACATATATACATTAGTTTCAGTCTAATTATAGTTGTTTTAATTTTAAAGTTTGTTTTTGCTGATTTCAATTTATTTGTTTTATATGTTTTGTCTTTTGTAGAAACAAAGTTTTATTATTGGAGATTGGAATGTAGCAGATCTAGCTTTTTGTTTTCTATCTGTGGAACTTTACAGTTTTGAATACCGTAACACTTGGTTTTTGTGTTGTCATTTTTGTGTCACGAGTACCATACCAATTACTTTATATTTAACAGTTTTTGCTGAAATCATATTTACTTTTAGGTATTGTTTTGAATATATTGTGTTTATTTTTAGCTATTTCGGTCAGGTACTAACAACGATTCAAAGTTGCACTTAATGATATAATAATTTATATATTTTTTCTCTTTCCATAATGTGCAAGCAAGCGAGGTGTGTACATGTACAACTATATTGTAACCCTTGTTTTCGTAAATACATTTTTTCTGTGTATTTTCTTTATTTAAAATTATCCTTTTTTTTGCTTTCAAATTCTTTTGTCAAAATGTATTGTTTGATCTCCTATTAAAGTCTATTTTTAATCAATAATTTTAATTGCAGCTATTTTTCCAATGAATTTTATATTGAAATACAAATCCTATTAGTATTATTGTTATTACTATTCTTCAGTATTATTATTATTACAGTTATTTTTATTTTTATTTTTATTATTATGATTATTGTTATTATTGTTATTATTATTATAACTTTATTGTCTATTTAAAAATCCGTTTATATAGTTAATTGTATTAGTAGTTATTTCAAATTATTTCCATATTGTAGTACAAAATATATTTTTGTTATATAATCCTACATTTTATTGGTTATTTATTTTTCTATTAGTTTTTTTTAAAACCCCTACAACCCGAAACACGTTTATCCCTAAACCCAATAACCTATTCTATATAACCCCACTCCCTAACCTTATACCCTACCTATTACCCACACCCATTAACAACCTAACCCTAAAACCCCATCTCCTATATAACTACCCTGTTTACTCCCTCCCCTGTTACTCCAAACCCCAGCCGCACCTCCTTCTCAACCCTATCTCCCGCTCATCCTGCTCTCCTCTCATCCCCTGCACCTCCTGCTTGGTCCCGATGCCTCTACACCTCGACGCCCTGGTCCCCGTCTCCTCTCCTCCTCCTTGCGACTGCAGCGCTATCCTACATCCCCGATGTCCCTGTATGCTATGCTCATCCCGTGCGTCGCTCGACTGCAGGCCACCCCCTGGTCCCCTGCTCCCTGCTCACGACCACCGCAGCATTTCCAGCGAAGCCCTACGACCAACCCCTGGTCGAATTCCCCTCCTGCTGCACCTGGCTGACAGAGGCAGTGCTAGCCAACAGCGCTGCTAGCCAGAGCTTTCGGTGGCATCCTCCTGCCACCACGCTGCCTACCTCACCGTCGCTGCCCCGTCCAGTCGCCGTCTGCCACCAAGCCAGAGCCGCACCTTCATACTGCTGATGGGTTGATCATGGCTTTGGATTTTGGCCGACCGATCTCTTCTTGATCGTCACGATCATGATGATCATCAAGCTTCCTTGGATCGCAGCCATTCAATTGATTGATCTTGATCATCATCATCATCTTCATCATCAGGGAGATCTGGACCGTCATCATCTCCATCATCATCAGTATCCATCATCATCAGTCTTGATCTGGTCGTCCGATCTGGTCATCTTCATCTTGATCTCTTGGACCTAGCTGTCCGATTATGTTCGTGATATTGTTCGTGTTCGCTTTGTTCGTGTTTGTGTTCGTGCCTGGGAATCCGTTCTTGTTATTCTTGCTTGTTGCTTCGTTCTCGTCGTCGTCTCTCAGGCAAGTAACCTATATTAATTTTTGTTGCAAATACAAGTACTAAATATCGCCTGTAGTGTAGTTGTGTTCTAGAGACAATTCTTTTGCAAAACCCCTATTATATCTTGTCTCTATTGTGTTGACCAGTCCGTAGTTGTCACATTACACACACGACATGAAATAACTTAGGGATAACCACTTCTTGATGTGTACATGCATGTTATTCGTATGATGTCGTATGCTTGCTTGTGTTAGTCATAATATAACTTGTTGTAGACATGCTAAATACCCTATACCATGTTGCTTGGACATCTAGTATATCCTATTTCACGTTTGTTATGATTTGGATGTGTTTCATATGATCTATGTGGATTTTATGCATAAGGAATATTTCTGTCTATTTGTTAACCTGTTTTTGTTCACTATTTTAGACGCTATTAAGATTAGTATATAAAAATTATTTATGAATATGAATTATAGAGAATTTTGTCTGCTTTTCAGATTTTGTGACAGATCTCAGTTTCGATTTGTGAGTTATAAGTTATGACTATTTTACTACAGATGTGTTTAAAATTCCAGATCCAGTTTATATGAATTCTGTATGGTTAATAATTTTTCTACCGATGCTAAAGAAAATATTTTATCCAATATTTTGCTGGTTACAACTAGACTTGATTGGAATTAACCCCTAATTTTTGTGGATTTAATTGATGACTTTTATAAACTACTCTATACTTGCAAACAACTACTATACTTACAGAATTTTCATGTTGTTTAGTAAAGAAATCTAATTTCGACCAGATTCTATTTGCTGTCTATAAAAACTTTGTGAATATGAATTGTAGCCTACTGTATCTATTTTATCACCCTTTTGACGGATCTGTATTTCGATTTATATTTTGTGAGATATTGCTGTTTTAGTACTGCAGTGTTTATGATTCCAGATTTACAAAACTGTTGTATCTTGCTGCTTGCTGATTTTAATTGAGTATTCTATCTATGTTGGAAAATTATGAAAATTTATTTTCTGATACTAAACATACTAGGGAATACCCCAGATTTTTCTTGGATTTAATCAGTAAGTTTTTGTGCTGTTTTCCTTTTTATGAATACAAACTTCTGATTTCTGGCTGAACATGTTTTCCGGATACAAATCTGTTTTGAGACTTGTTTTTGTGAAATACCATATGACTTATATATATTTGCTGGATTCGGATGAGAGTCTATTTTCCATATTTTCTTGTGGATCAAGATTTGCACATTTATAGCAACGAAAATTCCAGATTTAGTGCAGTACTGTCTTGCAGTCCTGAACTAGAATTTTCATCGTTCTCCCCTTTTATGTGTTGTCTATCACCTTCACCTGTACATGTTTATCTTCCAACCTGAACCTGTTACTTATTCATGCCATGTTATTCTTGCTCTGTTTTGTGCACGTATATGCCTGTTTAATAATAATAACAAGTAATCAAGTTGGGGTTAAGGAAAATACTATAGTAGTGGACAATATAGGTATGTGTACTCAGAAGGGAATTCGTGTTTTCCATTTTATATTTGATTCATGATACATGAACCTATTGCACTTTATGTTTGACGCATAACCCTGTTGGTTCGTGTACCGGTAACCTGTTGATGTATGGACCTATTGGTTCATGTACCTTTTACCTGTTGATGCATGGACCTGCTGGTTCGTGTACCTGTTACCTGTTGATTCATGAATCTGTTGATGCATGAATCGGTTAATTCGTGTACTTTTCTGATTCATGAACCTGTTCCTGCTACTTGTTATATGACGCCTGAGTACACAGCCCTATAGAAACCCACCACTAGGCCTAAACAAAATTGCATGTATGTAGCAACTATGTGGTAAAAGTTTGGAACGCATTAAGTGCTACCTAGATAGTAATAATGCAAGACTTGACATAACATGATACCTGTTACTTGCTTTCCTGTTACATGATACATGTTACATGATTACCTGTACATGCTACCTGACACCTGTTATATGTTTACCTGCTTGCATGATGCCTGTTACCTGTTACATGTCATATACACCTGTTATCTCACCACATTACTTGATTTTGTTTATTATTCATGCTAGTTGTTCTATTTTGTTGCCATGTCTATTCCATGCTATGTTGTTTATCTTATCCCATGTACTTGTGCCTGCACTACAAGCGGCCTGTAACTTGCATTGACAGGCATTTTGTTTCTTTTTCCCTCTTCCTACAATTTATTTAAATTGCAGATTGTGGCGATCAGCTGTCCGATGGAGTAGGTGACCTGATATTCTAGCTGGCTGGAGTTCTTGCTACAATTTACTTTCTTGTTGCTTTTGAATAAATGTGTTGTTACTTGGATTATTTTATATTGGGCAGTTTGTCCCAGAATTTATGACTTGTTCAAATCTAGTTCATTTGAGATTATTAAATTTGGTTTCAAGTAAGTTGGTATGTTGATTCTTACATGCATGCATGGTTGACTTCTCTTGCTTCCTACTCTGATTATTCTTGTGAAATATTGTAAAGATCCTGACAGCTTATGGATGATGAAAATCATTCGCTGGACTTAGTCGCGTATCCGTATTCTGTATTCCGTATTCCATATTCTCTTTTTAGGAAGCGGGGCGTGACATATATAGTAACACAATAAAAAATTTATAATCGTTTTTACTACAGTGAACAGTTTTATCTTTAAGATTTAAATTAAGTAAATTTTATATTTTGAGAAGTTTTTAGATTTTGATGGCCTATGTTCCAAAATTTATCGATTATAAATTTCAGACTTTGTTAGTTTAAGTTTCCGATTTGTATGATAAAAGTTTCATATTTGAGTACATTGATATTTCAGTTTTGGTATGATGTGATTTTAGATCTATACTTCCTTGATTGATACGATATAATTTCACATTTTTGAAGCATATAATTTCAGATTTTGAAAGGTGTTATTTCATATTTGAGTGAATATAATTTCAAATTTGGAAACATTTAGTTTCAGTTTTTAAGTCGTATAAATCTTAGATTTTGAATTGGTTTGTTTCAGATTTAAATGTTAATAATTGTTTATACGATTTACTTAAGAAATATGTGTTCTAAATTTTAAAGTTTTATTCTAATTAAAAGTTAAGGTTCACATATAATTTCTTCTCTTTATGTCATTTTGTTTTACACTATTATGCTTTATATTGTAAGATAACTCAAACTAGTTTATTTGATTTTTCTCTACTTCTGTTTTTTTGTGTGTAATTTTACATTTATTTACTAATGAATTTGAGTACATATACTATTTTAAGTTTTAGCTACTATTTGTTGCTACAACTTTTTATTTATGTAACGTTTCGTATCATCCCATTTATGTTTGTTCTCACGTTCTACTCGATCATTTAACCCGTACTTTTGAAACATTTAATGATTTTCTTTTAGTATTCTTACATAGGTTGAATATTTCTTTATGTTGTTGTCGCTTGTTTTTTGTACTTCTAAAAACTGTATATAATGTTAATATTTGTTTAGTGTACTAATTTTTCTTTTTCTTTTTATTATTTTCTTTATCGTTTACTTAGTTAAATTTGCTTGTGTTTCTAGATTTTTTTTACTTGCTATCTTTCTAGATCAATGTATCTTTTTTTAACGTCACTTTTAGGTTTGTATTCCTTATGTTACTTTTTATTTAATTTTATGTTTTTTTCCTTTTTAGTCTCTTATTTTGCATGTTTATTCTTTTTTTATCTTTTTTTTTCTTACTAAATAATCTTTTATTTTACTTTTACATTGTTCATGTAATCAATTTTTTTATGATATTTGTTTATAAATTTATTTTGCATTTTCTGGTTTTATAAAGCTGTTTTGGAAATATTGGGAGTGCTTAACATTTTTGTATTACTAACAAAACTTATTTTTACTTTAGGCAGTTTTCTTTTACTTCTGTTCTTGTCTAAGTTTGTATTACGTACGTTTGTCCATTTTCATTAGTTCTTATATTCATAGTATTGTGTCTATAATGTATTTAAATTTTAAGGAAGCTTTTATTATAATAATTATAATTATTATTATTATTATTATTATTATTATTATTATTATTATTATTATTATTATCATTATTATTATTATTATTATTATTATTATTATTATTATTATTATTATTATTATTATTATTATTATTATTATTATTATTATTATTATTATTATTATTATTTACTTTAAAGTGTTATTAGCTAATTTATATTAGTTATGTTGTTTATGCTGATAAAATTTATATGCATTAGTTAGTTATCTATTTGTCTTTAATTAGTTATTACATAGTTTATGTTTCCTTTATATATATATATATATATATATATATATATATATATACTTTTTTATTATGTACGATATGGGTCAAATGACGTGGCCCCTCCTGGGCCACAGGATCCCCTCAAAAACTGCTCACCCCTGATCATCAGGCTTGCCAGGTCAGCCCTAAGCCTCATGGGCTTCTGCCACGTCAGGCCCACTGGCAAACGGGTCCAGACTCGCTTTGCACTGCCCATAAATACCAGGCCCTCTCCCACCTCCAAAGGTAATCAATCCTTTCCCTCTAAAAACCCTAGCTACTTTTACTCTTCAGTGACTAATTAGACCGTCCGAGGGCCTGCCACCGGGATCAACCCAGGTGTTCCTAGGCCAAGTGCAGGTACACAAGACTTCCGGATCCGAGCCGAGCCTTTAGATCCGAGCCGAGCATCCGACCTCCACCTTACTCCCGCCTACTCCCGAGTCGTTCCCTCAGCTGAAGGTCGGGCATATAGCCAGTACCGAAGCTTCCACTTTATAAATTGAAAGAACTCACACCTGGTGCAGTCACCCCCAAAAACAAACCGCATCAGGTTGGCGCCATCTGTGAGAAACCGGTACGGACGTCAGTCCGTTCCCAACCATTATCAGAATCCCTTCAATCAGAGCTCGTATGGCACCCAAGTCCAGAAGAGCTGTCACCTCTACACGTCGTCAGGATGCTCCTCCTCAGGATGTCCCCACCGACACTCATGGATCCAACCATCCGAGGGTCAACCATGGACCCGGACCGAGCGCTTCTCGCTCGATCGCAACCGACCTGTGTCGGGTCATCCAGGACCGATATGCCAGTCATACTAGGGGAGGGGCCGCTTCCAACTCGGACCCGAACCATCCCAGGCATCCGTCCCAAGAGTGGGAGCCAGTGCTCAGTCGCACCAACCGGAGGCCACCCCAACGCAACCCGGCCGGACGGGCTCCGGTCACCCACTGTGAGTTTCTAGAGTTCCGAAAAAAGATCCTATAGGCCATTCTAGGGACCCCTGTCAACAAGATGCTCCACCACTCTTATGCACGGTCAGATACTGGAGCCAGTGCGTCCCGCGGCCTGACAGTCCTGCTTGAATATGATGAGGATGTCCAATTATGCCTCTAGGAAATGGAGATTCGCCTCGACCACTTCGGCGATGGCGGCGCGAGGCCGGCTCAGGTTCATAGGCCGAACCGACCGCCTTTCTCCACTGCAATCCAACAAGTGGAAATACCCCAAAATTTCCGACCTCCCCAATTCGAGACCTATGACGGCGATGGTGATCCTGCGGATCACATGGAGTGTTTCAAGACCCTCATGATGATTCACAGTGCTTCGGATCCCCTCATATGCCGTGCCTTCCCTGCCACCCTCTGGGGTCCGGCTCGGGAATGGTTCTCTAAGCTCATCTACGGTTCGATCTACTCGTTCAACTAGCTGGAGGCCAATTTCCTGGCCCACTTCGTGACCAGAAGGAAAGCCAAGAAGACGAGTGCGTCTCTGGACCTCCAACAGAAGGAAGGGTGTCACTTCGACAGTTCGTCCGGATGTTCACCACAGAGAAAAGGTCGGTCTCCTTCATCGACGCTGGGGTCGCCTTAGCGGGGTTCCGGCACAACATCCTGCACGGCCAGCTGAAGGCATCCCTGGAAAAGAAGCATCTCCTCGATTTCCCTGACCTGCTCAACCGGGTCGAAAAGTGCATCCGGGCCAAGGAGGCCCTAAAGCCAGAGGACGCCAAAGAGGTCCCAGGGAAGAGGAAGCGAAAGGCCAACGAGGCAAAGCCAGCAAAGATGGTCCCAAAAGACGGGACCATCATGAAGAGGGTCCCTCCGGTCTCGCACTTCGAGAGGTACACACCACTGATACAGAACGTGTCGGCTATCCACTAAGCAATCGAGGACAGGGACCTCGTCCAGATGCCCCCTCGACCGACCAGCAACAAGAAAAGGGATCAGTGGTTCTACTGCCGATTGCACCTGGACAACGGGCACGACACCGACTACTGTCGGGCCCTGAAGGACGAAATCGAGGCCCTCATCCAATGAGGGTACCTCCAAAAATTCACCGGGAAGAAGCCTGGGACCGAAGAGACACGAGGAACCGGAGGCCTTCTCTTCCTCCTCGTGCCCCCAAACCGCGTCCCGAGCTGGACCCCAAGCCTGAAGAGACTGGAGGTCAAGCCATCCTACATTGCATCCATAGGAGGCCCATGGGAGGAGAGTCCAGCACTTCCCGCAAGGCGTTCGTCCTAGAGGTAAACGCCGTCCGGGGTCTCCTTTCCTCCCAGGTTCAGTAGCTCCCTGTCTCTTTCTCAGGGGAAGACCTAGAGGGGGTCTGGCTCCCGCACTGTGATGCGCTCGTCATCAGCCTTGTCATGGCGAACTACGAGGTCCATCGGATCCTTGTGGACAACGGGAGCTCGGTGAACATCCTTTTCCTCGAAACGTTTGAGAAACTCAAGCTTCTCCGAGACAAGATGAAGCTAGCCGGGTATACCCTGCACGGGTTCTCCGGCGTCCCGGTGCCAATAGAGGGGATCATGACCTTAGATGTCACCGCTGGTATGACGCATCACAGGAGGACCGAGTCGATGGACTTCATGGTTGTGAATGTCAAGACATCTTACAACGCCATCCTCAGCCGACCGGGGCTCTGCTCCCTCCAGGCTGTTCCCTCGGCCTACCAACTAAAGCTGAAGTTCCCCATCGAGTTAGGTGTCGGGGTCGTCTGAGGGAACCAAGAAGCAGCACAATCGTGCTATATGACGGCAGTTGGTGGCAGTATGTTCCCCCTGGACGCCGTCGAGTTGCAGCTCGAAAGGGACCAGCCCGCGCCTGAGCTGGCAGACGAACTAGAAGAAGTCTCGTTCGAGACAGGGGACATGCTCCATAGTGTGGAGAAAAAGATAATTATACACTTGCTATCTCAAATAGCAATAAGGTTTTAACCAAACCAAACTCGCTATAGATTTTCTTTAAAAATAATAATAAAGTAATAAAAAAAAACTCGCTGTAGGTAGCGAGTGGGTCTTTTTGGTAAATACTTTCAAAAGTTGGTCAGTGGGTCATTTTGCTAAAAAATTCATGTGGATGACCGTTTTTCCAAATTTTGAAGCTCATCCTTGACGCCACCGCTGACACCAGTTTATTTCTTGAGGATATGTAACTTTGGCTTTCATGAAGGATATTGGTTGCATTTGGTTTGTTGTTTTAAAAACAGTTTTTTGAAAACAGTTTTCTGAAAATAAAAGTATAAAAGCTGTTTGATAATAATTTTTTATGAAAACAGTTTTTTAAAAATGAGAGTATAATGTATGTATAGGTTTGATTGTATGTATATACTATATACAGTATATATACTCTGATACATACATGTTGTATACATATACATACATACTGATATATAATAATATAAATATTTTATTATAATAAACATATTTAATAATATACATATATATATTAATATATAATAATTATAATAATATATATGTAATAATAATATATTCAAATTTTATAATAAATTTTATAATTTATTATAATAATAATAAATATATATAATAATATATATAATAACATATAATAGTAATATATAATAATAATAATATATATTATAATAATGGTAGCTTGGAGAAGGACGAGGACTGAGAGTGTGAAGGCGGTGGCTCCTAGCTGGCTCATGAGTAGGTGGCCTCTGGTCGTTCTTTGGGGCGATATTGAGGGCCCTTAAGACTGCCGCTTGGAAGTCTTGAAGATCTGCCCTTGTGACTGGTGCCTCTCCAGCTTGGCGGTCCCTATGTGTGGCTCGGCTTACTGGTGAATGGGTTCTCCGCCGATGATGCTGAGGGGACTCTTTTTGCCTCCTCGGGGGAGGGGATCTTCTAGTCCTCGGTCGTCGGGGGGTTCGGATTCTTGAAGCTCCTGAATTCTCGGGTTGATGGACTCGACCAAGGGCCCGCCATCCATTCAGGGGAGTTCTAAGGTCGACCCCCTTTTAGCGGTCGTCAATTACTTGACGAAGATCCCGCTCGGGAGAGCTTTGAGAAGCCAGGGATTCAACTGAAGGATTGGGACCCGCGACTTGGTCGTGAGGAGGATGTTGCTTCGAACGACTCTGACGGGAGCCCCCCTGGGCAGCCCCCTGAGACCCTTGAGGGGCCTGTTGAGTAGGAGCACCTTGAACCGGAGGAGGGAGAGGAGGAAGAGAAGTGGTTCTTCGGTTGGAGACCGCTGCCTTCCCCTTCTGTTTTAGATGCATGGCTTGAAACTAGTATCGTTGATGAAGTTAGGTCAGGTTGCTTTTTCGGTTCCCACAGACGGTGCCAATCTGTTACTGCTAAATCTGGTGTGGGGGCAAACAGATAGTATTTGTGGATTCTTGGAAAACCTGAATAGCAAACCTGAAACCTGTTCTGCTGGAGTTTGACTGCTGACTCCCGCCGTTCACCTGCAAAAAGTGCGAGACACCGGGATTGATCCCGGCGACGCACTCTCCGACGCTCAAGTCAGCAATCAGGAATGATTATGAAAGAGCGTAAATTGGCAAAAGATTGATTACCTCTTAATGGTGGTGGATGGGGGGTATTTATAGTCGCCGTTGGGATCAGATTAGGAATGTGATCCCCGTGATCAGATTAGGAATGTAATCCCTGTGATCAGATAAGGAATGTAATCCCTAATTCCCAGTGGAAGGATAGACGTGAATCAGGGCTGTTGATTAGTATTAATCAGAAACCCTAATCCTATCCTGCTGGACCGGATTTGCTGGGGGTTGAAACCCGCATCCAGTTGAGGTGGATCTGTTCGTGGGTTATTGGATCTTTGGGGAGGAGATCCAGTACCCATTTTAGACCCGTTAGTATGTGAAATTACCGTTTTACCCCTGAGCTTTAAGATTCGTGTCTGATGTGAACGGTCCCGATTTAATACTATTTTTAGCCATATCACGAGCCCCCCACTCCTAGAGACTGAGTTCTACAGTCTTCGAGGAGTAGTTTTGTTGTTCTAATGGCGTACGGGATTTTATCGGTGTTCTTAAGGGAGTTTGGAATCTTGCTTGGGGTGTAACGGTGTTATTCTGGGCTTGTAAAATACCCAAAAATATCCTCAAAATTTTCTGGATTTTGGGTGATTTTTCCAGATTTTTCTGAATTTTTTCTCATTTTTTTTAATTTTTATTCATTTTCCGAATTAAATAATTAATTATCAAAAATATTAATTAATTATTCTAATTTAATAATTATTTTTTTCAGAATTTAAAAATAATTTTTCTGAATTAATAATTATTTTTAGAATTTTTAACTAATTTTTTTCGATTTTTTAATTATTTTTTCGGATTTTTTAAATAATTAAAACAAATAAATAAATAAATAAATTAAATATTACCTGGACACGTGGCACATTTCTGGACGTCAATCGTGATCAGATGGCACGCATCGCAAAGCAGATTATGTTCTGGACACATGGCGCATTTCTGAACGTCGATCGTGTCGTGACGCGAATTTTGAGAAGATCGGACGGATTGTATGGGTCGGCGGGTTTTTTCTCCAATTACAAGGTCGGTACCTCGGCACCTCGGCCAAGCACCTTGGCAACTGTCGAAGCATCGAAGTTGACGCCACGTGGCCCTTTTTTTTTCCTGCTTTCTTCTCCTCTGCTTCTTCTCTTCTGCTTCTTCTCTTCTCTGTTTCTTTCCTTCGTCTTCTTCGAGTCGTCTTCGTCTTTCGTTCGACCAAGCCTTCGACCTCGCCGACTCAAGCTCGTAAGAGCTCGTCAAGCGGCCATCGTGGCGAAGGGGTTGGGCGAACGTGGCGTAGCTTGGAGCGTGATGAGTTCGGTGAAGGTGGAGGAGGTCGACAATGGAGAGGCAAAGGCGCTCGGCGACGTGGAGCTCGAAGGAGAGGAGCTCGGTTCGAGAGCTCAAGCTTGGAGGTCGGTTGGCGAGCTTTTGACGAAGAGGAGCTCGATGATGGAGCTCGGCAGAGGGAGGCTCAGCGGCGAAGGTGATGAGCTCGAAGCTTTCGAGCTCGAGAGAGTAGAGGCGGCAAAGGAGTTGCGAAGGCGGAGCTTTGGCATCGAAGCTTCAAAGCTCGATGTTGACGGGGTGGTGCTGAGCTCGGGGATTGACGAAGGAAGAGCTCGAGATGCTCGTGCTCTTCATTGGAGGTGGCGATGGCATTGGGTTCGATCATGGCGGAGCTCGGAGCTTGGTTGCGATCGGAGCTCGTGCCGTGGAGGAGCTCGCCACTGGAGCTCGGCAGTGGAGGTGTGGAGGTGAAGCTCAGTTCTATGGGGACTCGGCGATGTAGGTCGGCGAGGTTGGAGCTCGAAGCAGTGGAGAGATCGGCATTTGGAGTTGGAGTGGAGCTTGATGGAGGAGGAGCCCGGTGGAGGTGAGCTCGGTGAGGTTGACGAAGAGTTGGCTCGAGCGTGGGGGTCGGCGAGGTTGGAGCTCGGAGCAGTGGAGAGCTCGGCATTTGGGTTTTTCTTCTCCTGTCTGGGTTTGGCGCCAAAAGTAGGAGAAGGAGAGATATGGGGTTCGGGTTTGGATCTCTTAACGGGTCTGAACCCGACCCTATAGCTCGGTCTTTTTTTTTCCTCTCTTCCTTGCTACTTCTCCCTCATCCTTCCTTGCTGTTCGGCAGCTGCTTCTTGTTCGGCAGATCCGAGCACGGATTTTGAGGTGCATTTTTACCACTTTGCAGTTCGGTAGTTCGGTAGCTCGGATTTCAGATCCAAGCTACGTGATCACGATCGTGGCGTGAATCACGAGACAAGAGGCTCAAATTTCGAGAAAACGTTATCTTGTCGTTTTGTGGAGACGTGGCGCGATCTGAGCCGTTCATCATGTTCTAGCACTTTTTTAAGACAATCTGACGGTGAAATTGGCTCGGCAGCATTTTTCTCCATATGTGGAGGTCGGTACCTCGTCCCTTCGGTTCGGTAGCTCTTTTGTTCGGCGTAGAGGAGGGGTCGGAGCTCGATGAGGAAGGGGGTCGGCATATGGAAGAGGTGAAGAGCTCTGAAGCTTGGTGATGTTCTGTTTGGTTTTGGAGATTTTTGAAGAGGAGCTCCACTCCTAGGGGTGGAGAAGAGGTGCTAAGAAGATCTTCGTAAGAGCCATGGGAAGACCCATTCTTTGAAGTGAGTGCAAGGAGCAACTCTATGGGAGAGTTTTGAGCTCCGAACTCGCCTAGAAGAGGCCCGCTCTGGAGGCGAGCGGAGTGAAGAGCTCGGCTATAGGAGAGAGTCATCTAGAAGACGAGTTTGAGGAGCAACTCTAGGGGAGTGTTGTAAGCTCCGAACTCGTCGAGAAGAGGTCCGCTTTGGAGGGAGCGGAATGAAGAGCTCGGCACTGAGAGAGCCATTTGTGAGACGAGTGTGAGGAGGAACTCTAGGAGAGAGTTGTGAGCTTCGAACTCGTCGAGAAGATGTCCGCTTTGGAGGGAGCGGAGTGAAGAGCTCGGCACGATGAGTAGAGTGAAGAGCTCGGCTCTGGGAGAGAGTCATCTGGAAGACGAGTTTGAGGAGCAACTCTAGGGGAGAGTTGTGAGCTCCGAACTCGTCAAGAAGAGGTCCGCTTTGGAGAGAGCGGAATGAAGAGCTCGGCACTGAGAGAGCCATTTGTGAGACGAGTGTGAGGAGGAACTCTAGGAGAGAGTTGTGAGCTCCGAACTCGTCGAGAAGAGGTCCACTTTGGAGGGAGCGGAGTGAAGAGTTCGGCACGGCGAGCAGAGTGAAGAGCTCGGCTCTGGGAGAGAGTCATCTGGAAGACGAGTTTGAGGAGCAACTTTAAGGGAGAGTTGTGAGCTCCGAACTCGTCGAGAAGAGGTCCGCTTTGGAGGGAGCGGAATGAAGAGCTCGGCACTGAGAGAGCCATTTGTGAGACGAGTGTGAGGAGGAACTCTAGGAGAGAGTTGTGAGCTCCGAACTCGTCGAGAAGAGGTCCGCTTTGGAGGGAGCGGAGTGAAGAGCTCGGCACGGTGAGCAGAGTGAAGTGCTCAGCTCTGGAAGAGAGTCATCTGGAAGACGAGTTTGAGGAGCAACTCTAGGGGAGAGTTGTGAGCTCCGAACTCGTCGAGAAGAGGTCCGCTTTGGAGGGAGCGGAATGAAGAGCTCAGCACTGAGAGAGCCATTTGTGAGACGAGTGTGAGGAGGAACTCTAGGAGAGAGTTGTGAGCTCCGAACTCGCTGTTTAAGTGAGAGAATCAATGATTGTGGGAGCAGTTCCGAATGGCGAACCACTTCTAACTCGCTGAAGAGCAAGTTATTTGAAGCGGAATCGAGCCAAGTGTTGGACTCTGAACTCGTCGTTTAAGAGAGTATCAACGGTTGTGGGAGCAATTTCGAATGGCGAACCACTTCTAACTCGCTGAAGAGCAAGTTATTTGAAGCAGAATCGAGCCAAGTGTTGGACTCCGAACTCGTCGTTTAAGAGAGTATCAATAGTTGTAGGAGCAATTCCGAAAGGCGAACCACTTCTAACTCGCTGAAGAGCAAGTTATTTGAAGCAGAATCGAGCCAAGTGTTGGACTCCGAACTCATCGTTTTAAGCTTAGCAAGTTGCGGGAGCAGTCATGTAGAAGAAGCTGGAGTCCGAACTCACCATTTAACGAGTCGTAGATGTGACTCGAAGAGATAGAGAAGAAGCAATAGCAATAATTTTCAATAAAAAATGTAAAGTTTTATTGAGATAAACTAAGTGGCCGCTTCAATAGGGCGAGCCATTATTACATGCTATTAGCCGAGATACAAGCATCGGCCTTATTGAAAATCAAGATCCTACTTCTACAATAAGGTGAAGACCTCTTGGGAGGAGTTGGGAGATTCTGAGTCTTGAGGCTCGGCGGGCTTTTTTGTTCACTTGTTGGCTCCTCAGGGGGGAAGTTCGGCCCCCTCTCTTTGGACGAACTTGGTCAGGTGCCCCCGCTGTATGAGTTCTTCGATCTCCTCCATGAGAGCCCGACAATCATCCGTGTCGTGGCCATGGTCCCTGTGAAAGCGGCACCACTTATCTTTGTTCCTCTTCTTGCCAGGGGTATTCATTCTAGGGGGAGCGCGGAGTAGTCCTTCCTTGTCCACCTCCATAAGGACTTCTGATATATTAGCAATGATGGGGGTGAAATTCTCAAAACGTGGAGTCGAGCGGCGCTGGCCATTACTGTCCTTCTGGAATTTTTGGGACCCCTCTTCACTTGTGTTCTTCCGTTTGTTCCCGGAAGATGTCTCCTCAAGAGCAAGGGAGTTGAGAGCTTCTTCCGCCCGTATGTACTTCTCCACCCTAAGTAGGAGCTCTGAGAAGTCCCGAGGAGGCTTCTTGGCAAGGGATGCCCTGAGGTTGGCATTAGTGATGTTGCGCTCGAATGCGGCAGAAGCTACTGACTGGTTGAGGGAGGGAATGGAGGGAATGGACCGAGCTTCGGCAGTGAAGGGTCGAACGTAATCTCTTAGGCGTTCACCCTTTTCTTGGTTGAGGGTCACCAGAGATACACTTGTTTTCTCAGCTCGACAGCTACTCACGAAATGAGTAAGGAAGAGCCCTTCGAACTGATCGAATGAGAAGATGGAGGCCGGGGTGAGTCGAGAGTACCATTCTCGCGCAGACCCCTTCAGCATGGCAGGGAAGATCTTGCAGAGGAGGGCATCTGAAGCATGGTGGATCATCATGAGAGTTTTGAAACTCTCTATGTGATCCACAGGATCTGACTCCCCGGTATACTACTCGAAGTGAGGCGGCTTGAATTTCTCTGGGATGGGGGTCTGCTCGGACGGAGGTTTATCGCCCGTTGCTCTTCTTCCTTGTCAATTCGGCCGAGGCGCCTCTCCATTTTGTGGAGACGGCGGTAGACTGAGTCTTCATCATATCTTGCCGAGCTCCGGGACTCATCTTCGTATGAGGATGGACTGGGGCTGCAGCGATGGTAGCTTGGAGAAGGACGAGGACTGAGAGTGTGAAGGCGGTGGCTCCTAGCTGGCTCATGAGTAGGTGGCCTCTGGTCGTTCTTTGGGGCGATATTGAGGGCCCTTAAGACTGTCGCTTGGAAGTCTTGAATATCTGCCCTTGTGACTGGTGCCTCTCCAGCTTGGCGGTCCCTATGTGTGGCTCGGCTTACTGGAGAATGGGTTCTCCGCCGATGATGCTGAGGGAACTCTCTTTGCCTCCTCGGGGGAGGGGATCTTCTTGTCCTCGGTCGTCGGGGGGTTCGGATTCTTGAAGCTCCTGAGTTCTCGGGTTGATGGACTCGGCCAAGGGCCCGCCATCCATTCAGGCGAGTTCTAAGGTCGACCCCCTTTTAGCGGTCGTCAATTACTTGACGAAGATCCCGCTCGGGAGAGCTTTGAGAAGCCAGGGATTCAACTAAAGGATTGGGACCCGCAACTTGGTCGTGAGGAGGATGTTGCTTCGGACGACTCTGATGGGAGCCCCCCTGGGCAGCCCCCCGAGACCCTTGAGGGGCCTGTTAAGTAGGAGCACCTTAAACCGGAGGAGGGAGAGGAGGAAGAGAAGTGGTTCTTCGGTTGGAGACCGCTGCCTTTCCCTTCTGTTTTGGATGCATGGCTTGAAACTAGTATCGTTGATGAAGTTAGGTCAGATTGCTTTTTCGGTTCCCACAGATGGTGCCAATCTGTTACCGCTAAATCTGGTGTGGGGGCAAACAGATAGTATTTGTGGATTCTTGGAAAACCTGAATAGCAAACCTGAAACCTGTTCCGCCAGAGTTTGACCGCTGACTCCCGCTGTTCACCTGCAAAAAGTGCGAGACACCGCGATTGATCCCGGCGACGCACCCCTGACGCTCAAGTCAGTAATTAGGAATGATTATGAAAGAGCGTAAATTGGCAAAAGATTGATTACCTCTTAATGGTGGTGGATGGGGGGTATTTATAGTCGCCATTGGGATCAGATTAGGAATGTGATCCCCGTGATCAGATTAGGAATGTAATCCCTGTGATCAGATAAGGAATGTAATCCCTAATTCCCAGTGGAAGGATAGACGTGAATCAGGGCTGTTGATTAGTATTAATCAGAAACCCTAATCCTATCCTGCTGGACCGGATTTGCTGGGGGTTGAAACCTGCACCCAGTTGAGGTGGATCCGTTCGTGGGTTATTGGATCTTTGGGGAGGAGATCCAGTACCCATTTCAGACCCGTTAGTAGCTGAAATTACCGTTTTACCCCTGAGCTTTAAGATTCGTGTCCGATGTGAACGGTCCCGATTTAATCCTATTTTTAGCCATATCAATATATATATAATAAAACACAAAGAAAGCTATCAAGAGGCTCTCATTCAATATGGTTAAAATCAATGGTCCAAATCTAACCTCACAAAACATATTGCCCAAAAGTTTCTCCCCAAAACTCAAATTCAAATCCCCAAAAAACAACTCCTTTATTTATTTATTTAGTTATTTCTATTTCTATCTCTCTCTCACTCTCTCTCTCTCTCTCTCTACTTACTCTGAAATTTATTTTTTTAGATATCAGGTTTGTAAATTTTCAAATTTTTTATGCATTTTTTTATTGCTCATGCTACATTGAAAATAACAAATATCTCATCAACAGTTAAATTTCATCATTTTCCACACTCAAAGTTCTAAGAAGTTGAATTTTACACCACCATTTATAATTATTTTTCAACATATACCAATGGAAACATGGGCTTTTATTTATAACTAATTATCGTTTTACCATTCATGCTTGAGCTACATAATTATTGTTTTACTGTTTACAAGACTTTCATATACTGCATCGTTCCAAAGACGTGTCGTAGGCACATGCCCACGGGCAAATCTAGTATGTATGTATGTATATATATATATATATATATATATATATATATATATATATAGTCCCCTTCGGTTGCACACTACTTTTGGTGAGCACTCATGAAATAAAGACTATGAAAAATCCGAACCGCTCATATTATTCTATATGCCTAAGATAGCCTAACAATAAAAAATCAAGTAATTTGAAATTCATTTGCCCATTAGAATTTTCAGCCATACAATTTTGTGATGATGTAAATCATGGACAAATGAATTTCAAATTAATTGATTTTTTATTGTTAGGCTATCTTAGGTATATAGAACAATATGAGCGGTTCAGATTTGTCATAAGTTCTCTATTTCATGAGTGTTCACGGAGTGCTCACCAAAGTAGTGTGCAACCGAAGATTTCTATATATATATATATATATATATATATATATATATATATATATAAAAATAATAATATAATATAAAATATATAATAATAATAATAATAGTAATAGTATTAATATATATATGTAACAATAATATATTAGAAATATATATAATAATAATAATAATAATAATAATAATATATAAATATATTTAGAGAGGATGTGAAAAAACAGAAAATAGTTGAAGTGGAGTTTTGTGAAAACTGTTTTCGCAAAACAACCTAGCCAAATGGGTTTTGGGATTTTGGAAACAAAAAAAGGGAAAAAAATAACAAACCAAACAGACCAAGTACTCTTTTGCTTAAGAGCTTCTTGAAGTGAGGCAAGCAAGGGTATCGACTTGCTTATGTCCTGTTGCACAGTGGTGTACCTCCACAACAGCTTGTCACGGGGAAGAGCTCCCTCCTTCAAATTGTGAAGCTCATCCTCGATTGCCACTTACACCCGTCTATGAGGTAACAAGGTAGTCGAAGCCTAATCAACTACCTTCTCAATTATTTAGGTTTAAATTACTTCCCTAACCAACACCATGCTGCTTGAATCATTTGATTGTGGAATAGAAACACCACAAAGCAAGAGCAATAAGTTAGGGAAAGCTTGATCCAAGGAGATAATATAATGTCATCTTTATCTTTATAACGTGAGAAAAGAAAATGATTCCTACGACATAAAAAATGAATGTGGACCACATGCATTCAGATAAAAATCAAGTGCAAAGGGCATTCACATCAACGCAGGCAATAAGAAAAAAAAAAGACAACGGGAAAGCTGAACTTTTCATCACAAGTGCATTTAATTTAAACATTTTGCATTCTCTTTATCTATCAGTTGCCCCAAGCATCCGTCTGTTCTACAAAGGGTTCCATGAATACAAATAATTAATGCTTTCCACATCTATGAAAGGGGCACCGGTGAACCTTCACGATTTGAAATTATTTCACAGCAACATAGTAAATACCAAATATAGCGCAATAAAGATAATGTTTATCTCAAAACATTTTGATAAGTAGATGTTTTACTTGTGAATAGTTTACACAATTTTACAAGCATAAGAAATGATAAGAAAGCTTAGATACATTTTAACATGATCAATCAAATCTCTCTCATCTGTTTCCTTAGGACGACTCTTGTATAGATACATGCAGGTTAACTTGAGCTTGCATGTAAAGCTGACTTTTCTTCCTTTTCAACTGACATGAAGCGAGATAAAGCAGAACAAAGATTTTGAAATTCTTCTATTAATTAAGGGCATAATGAACTCTTTCAAGAACACTAACAACCTCAGTTGCAGACAAAGTAGGGTACAAAGTCTGGCCTGAATCCAACTTTGCCGCCCCTGAACTCTGAAGGTTGGATGGTGATGCCAGCACAGCTTCTTGCTGGATGCCTGTTAGCTCCAAGAATTGCGCGAGCAAATTTCCATCGAGCATGGTAGGTCCCACCTGCATTACATAACATATTCATGTTAGCAAGAATGTTTTTTTTCCTTTACGGAAAGCAGCAAGAACAATTAATTAAATACTAATAAAATATCAACAAAAAAATACTAACAAACAGTTGGATCAGAGACTTTCTTCATGATAACTGTGTAAAATACTAATTTTTTAAAAAAAATTGAATAGGGTAATTTGTAATATTAAAGATGTGTCAGAACAAGTCCTTAAAATTACATCTCAGATACACAATGGCAGGCGTGGCAGGTTGCTAAATATCCAATAAGACATGAGTAATACAAAAGGATGAGGATGGAATTATGGAGAAGCAATTGACATTATGGAGAAGCAATTGACAAATCACAGAAAAGTAATATGAAGACCAATGAGTGCATGCACCCGCTAGCAGGGACGGGATCCTGGTTAATGAAGCTAAAAGGACAAGGGTTAGTCCGGTACGAGATTATATTATTAGAAACTGATTTGATATGATGTCAAATTAAAAAAGATGTTAACTAAAGTAATGGAAAAAAGGGATCCATGAATCTAATGCTAAAGAATTGGAATAGAGTATCCGTTGCAGTAGTCATTGTAGAGTATTATAGCTGTGCAAACTTCAACTTCAGATAATATTATTACAATAACAATATGGATGCATCAACACAAAAGATCTCAACAATTAATAACATGCCATAACACAAATTTTGAACCAATGTGCTATTTTTGTGTAACATATTTCAGGAAAAATGAAGGGTGATCAACTAAAACGACACAAACAAAGCACATAATTATATCTGAAGTCGAACACTGATTTACAATTTTATTTAGTGCTAGTTAAATTTCAGATGATGAATCAACAACTGACTTTTAAGTCAAAACTCTCACAGGTAGAATTTCATACCAGTGGTCCTCGCCCACGGAATTCTTTATGGTCATTTCCTAAAACTGGAGAAGTCAATGGATGAACTGCAAGTCTGGATTGGACAGCTGCTAATAGTTCATATTCATACCTGCATTGTCACAAGTTTTTATAATAACCTGGCCTGTGATCCCATCATAAGATCAAAAAAAGTAGCTACACACACAATGGCACGGTCTCTGTAGCAAAATATACTTTGTGCATGACTACATGCGTGCACAGAGAGAGAGAGAGAGAGAGAGAGAGAGAGAGAGGGAGACCATCAGAAAGAATTGAAATTCTTAAACACAAAAAGATTCCACCAGTCACCCTTGAACAATATATGTGCATTTCCACAAAATTTTTTAGTATAACCAAGCAAGATAATGTAACTAGGCCAAAATCACACCCATCGAGAAAAGATCTGCTCATTCACACATAGGACCAATATTTCTACATTTCCATAAATCTGTATGAACCATTCTTAAACTAGGTTTAACCAGATTAAGATGGTGTAGCCTAAGGCAAAACTAGATACACAATGAAAAGATCCCCACTCACCCACTCATAAGACCAAAATGTTGCATTTCCATAAATTTTGAAGTAAATGCATTAACTAGTATAACCATACGGAAGCTGATGTTACTTACATCAATATTACATCCAAAAAAATCCATCCATAATGTTTGATAGGATGCGGAGGAAGACAAAATTTAGAGAAGGCACTATCAATATGGCATCAAAATAACTATAAGATGAACTGGCTAAAGTCGACGTAAGTGCTGAATGTTAATCTGTAACCCTAGCAATACATACTTTTACTAGTTAAACTAGCATACGGGATAGCAAGTCTAAAAAATCAAGTTTCAAGTGTATAGACATAAATATAATATCTAAGAAAGCCAATAAATACTAAACAAATAAGTATAACAAATAAAAGTGTCAAATGCATATATCAATGTTGTAAAAACCGAACCGGCCATATATCCAAAGAAATGGCCAGTCGGTTCAGTATTCTTGTCAAGAGACAGGTTCGAATCCCAGCTATTCTCATACATTTTTTACAAAATATAAACAAGATTTCTGAACTGACCGGTCCAAACTGAACCCGCTTTAGCCGGTTCGATCGAACCCCGGCGGGTCAGTAAGGTTTTAAGCATAATGCCCGCTCAATTCGAAATTCAAAACCAGACAGGTACATACCCCGATTCCGGTCGAGCCCGGTCCGGTCCAGTTATAACAACATCGCATATATCGATTTGTTCAAAGTTATCCAAATCGTAAGCTCCAAAAAACTCATCTTAAAGTCTAAATATTTACGTTGTAAATATTATAATATGATCCACCAAGAATTATGACGAAAAAAAAATAAGGTTATGACTTAGAGCATCCACAATGGTGTTTCTCAAATTTGCCAAAATGGCAGCTACAGTAATAGAATTTAGCGAAATTGTCTGCAGTCGTCGTTTGCTAATTTTTTTCTAAAATTTGAGACGGACGAGACATGTTGTTTCGTCCGATTGGTTTTTGTTTTTATAGAATTAATTAATTAGTGTTTAAATATTATAATAGGTTAATTAAATAAATAAAATAATATAATAAAACCTAATACCTAATTAAACTCACCTAAATCCTACTTATACCCGCTAAATTAGACCCAAATTCCCCCCCCCCCCCCCGAATTCATGGACGGGACATGTCCCGTCCCATGCGTTTTTGTAAAAGACGAGACAACATGTCTCGTCCGAAATCATTTTTGATTTTTTTTCCCGACGAATCTGACCGTTCGATCAATTTTATATAATAAAAAAATAAAAATAAAAATAAAAAATAATAAAATAAAAAAAAGGGACGATACATGTTGTATTGTCCGACGTGATTAAAAAATAAATAAATAATTGGGACGAGACAACTTGTATCGTCCGACGTGATTATAAAAAAAAATTGGGACGAGACAACTTGTATCATCTCTTATCATTTGAGAATCGCAATTTCGTTTCTCAAAAATGAGAAGCGACTATAGCGATTTTGTCAAAATAAGGCAAAATAGCAAACGACTGCAGCATCTTCTTTCTCAAAAAATGAGAAATTGGCAAATATAGCAAACGACTGTGGATGCTCTTACAGTGTCAACTTGAAGAGAACAAAATAATATGACAAATGTTACGAGCTACATGTATCAGGAATTCAAGTATGTCCTTAAGATTTTTCATTAATTAATTATCTGTAAAGGATTAGATAAAAATTGCAACAAATACTTCCAAGATTCGTTGGAGATTCAAATAACCATACCGTGTGATGGGAATTAGAATTAGCACACTTCCTAACAGCGTACCAGCCACAATACTGTTGTGCGAAGATTCAAATAGTACCTCCGTGCCATTCAAATTTCTCATTACATCATCAACTGGAAGTTTGTATGTGAATAAACCCTACAAAAGATTGTAAATAACTTAGGAGTAGCATACCACAATAAAATGAAATCACAACTTCTGAATAAAGTTTTTTTTAATTGCAAAGCAAAAATAAAAAATAAAAAATAAAAAATGTTAGATACCATGAAGGATAAATACATTACAGAAAATCCTATGGAACTTAACTGAAGAACTTAGTTAAACGCCTTTAGGTCGGAAACATAATATATTTCTGTAGTAGACTTTCATTTCAACACAGTTTCAAATGCTGCCAGATGGATTGGAGGCGAGAATTGCATAGATGCAGTTCTAAAGTTTGTTCATATATCAATTAGTTTGTACTCTGTACCAGTTGTGGAGAACTTTCCAATCAAAGTTTCATATATCAGAGAATAAAAACATAAAAAGAAAATCAAGGTAAGGTGATGCAGCCGCAGCTTGGAAGCCCCTCTTTTCGTTTTCTTAATCTTTTTGTTTACATTGGCCGTAAGCATCTTGTGTGTGTGGGTACATGTGGAGATGGTTAAGGGGTGGTATTGCCTATCATTTCCCAACAACTAGAAGGCATCAATTTCAACAGAAATTCAGAACTATGAAAACCTGAAACACTTCAATCTCATCAGACTAAAGACTAAAGAGAGCTATGAATGCTCCCAAGAATTATCCACCATCAGCTCAATTTTTGGGAAAGAATGTATGACCCACTGAAGTCTCTGCCGACAAGAGATTCCTTAGCAAGCAGAAATTATTTGGAACCCTTTCCCACATCAAAACCTAAAAGTAGCTGCTGGCTCATGCATAATCAATTTTTAAATTATTATGTTCATTTCATGAGTCCTAAGATAAGTTCTGCAGTAATAGTATCTACGTCGAGCACACAGCCAACCAAAAAGCTTCAAGAATTTAGGTCGAGTTTACTATAAGAATCAGAATCCAGGACATTGATATCCTATAAACAGTAAGATGGATTTCACATGCTACCTGAGCATCGAGCAATCGAGTAATTTTCTTTTCAAAACCATCAACAAAGCTTTTCTTCAGTGTTACAATGTTTATCCAATGATAACACCTAGGAAGCACGGATACTCTCCCGGGGGTGCGTACCACCGTATCTAGGACGTATCCAGTGAGATACATGTTGCATACGTCCTAGATACGTATCCCAACAATTGATTTGAAAAGAAAAAAGAAAAAATAATGTTGGATACGTTCGGATACATTGGGGATACGTTTTGTATAAGCGGGCAAAACAAATTCAGCCTAAGCCCAAGCCCAAACCCAAACTTCCTCCATTAATCTCTCTCAATGTCTCTCATCCCCGTCGTCATCTCTCTATCATTTTTCTGGTTTTCTGCTCATCATCGCCGGCGGTCGCCACCTCCTCCACCGCCTCAATTGGTTCCACACCTCATTCGCCACCTTCTCCTTCGACGGCTCCTTCCTTTCTAACCAACGATTTTCATCTCTTCTCTTTAACCCAAATCGAATCCTCTAACAAAAAAAGCTATAAGATCTAAGGAACGACTCTCTTCGTTCCAGTTTAAAATTTCTAATTATTTATGTTTAATTTAGGATAAATTTAAGTTGCGAGTTGATTATGGTTGTTGTCATCATGTTGTTTAATCTCTGTAATTTGAGTATAGTAGGGTGTATAATGTTGTTGATATTGTTCGTAATTTGAACCTAGGTTTGGGCATAATTTACTGAAATGTTGAATTTTCAAGTATATTTGGGTGGACATGACAATGTAGAACAGTAGATTAATAAGAGGATTATATTGCTAGGATGAAAAATACGATGTTTCAGACAAAGCGAGTTACTTTCATTACGAATCGTGTGCGTGGCGAAAGGATGATGGGAAAGTTTTATATGCCTCATTCCATTTAATTATTCAAAGACTTTAATTTGGTCAAAGAGGCAATCTTCTAACGAGTAGTGAATCGCAGAATACAAGGTGTTTGTTCAAATGCTTGTATGAAAATGATAAACACAATATAAAGAATCTTCCTTCGATCGATTGTTGTTTATGCAGCTAGAGACACAAGAATTTTATTTGTTCACTAAAAAGATATATTTGGATTAGAAAAGAACAGTAGAACACAATTAATTGTTTTTATACACAGATACATGTAATGATACATAAGTTGATTGATACGTAAGCACCAAAACATGGAACTGCACTTTAGTGTTAGATCTCTGTATTTAACATTGAACCTCCAACACTAATACTTCTGATCAATAGACCCCATCATGTCTAATATGCCTAATTTGCCTTATATAATATTAATTATTTTTAATTAACTTAATTTCGTGTATCCTAACGTACCCGTATCCTATTTTTTGTGGAATCAGAATACCTGCGTATCGAATACACGTACTCGTATCCGGGCTTCATAGGATAACACACTACTCTGGAGGTGGAAGAATGTTTTCAGATATTAACAGTGACAGACTGAAATACGAACAAACAGCACCCCAATATATTTTCCTTAATCATAAAAATGTCTCACATTAATGCATAATGGTTCAGGGAACCTTTTAAGTAGTGAACTAACACTAATGGTAAGATTCACAAATCCAAACCATACACTCTATAGGCCTCAACCGCTTACCTATAGTGCAGATTGATGCATCGGACTTTCCGAACAAAATTGAACGGATAGGATAATTTTGACGAGCATTACCGAACCGAACGAAAAAAAAGATAAGAGACTGGAGGGGAAGAGATCAGAAAGAGACTTTCAACATGCGCAAAGCATTATACAATAAAGGAGATAAACACAGATCCAACAAAATAAAATAACCAATTAAAATTTTCAAGAACCACTGGATCTAATTCAGTTCCATAGTTCCCTAATGTTACAAAAGAAACCATCAATCTGGATTGAGTGGATCCCAATACCATTCCTTGTTACATAGCCTTTAAAGAATCTGCTGCCCATAGCTCTAAATACACAACGAAGTTTTACGGTTCAAAGACCTAATTTCATTGAGGTTGAGTAATTATAATATAACTAAATTTCTGCACTAGCAATGTACATGTTTTCCCTACATAATTCTAGTCATTGTGAGGTTATTTATTTCCTCAATGCATACTGATCATCAATTCACAAAGTATATATAGAAATTTTTATAAAAAAAAGTGCAACAGCATCATAGAACCCAAATAGGTATACAAAAACACACCCTTCTCCCATAATATCGTAGTATAGATGTTCATTATATTCCAAAACCATTTAACCAGTTAAAGTTGCATAAACCAGATAACAACAAAGATGCTGAGGTCACTACCTTCTGGATGCTCATAATAGCTTCTCCCAAGTAAAATGAACAGTTTAGGGTTAGATTCTTTTCTGGGCTCTCAGTACCTAGCAGAAAAGAATAAAAGGGAATTAAATATTCCGAGGAACTGAGCATAGCAATTCTGAAGAAACTTACTAGGAAATTTGTAGTAAAAGAAAACTTACTAGCTTACTGCAAGATGAAAGAAGAAAAACAGTTACTGTTTGAGAACTTTACCACTAAATTAATTATAATTAACTTTAATCAGTTAAAAATGAATTACTGAAACAAATATTTAGTCAACATTAGAACAAGTGAAAATAAAATAATCATAATATTAAAAGAGTCTAAAGCAGTTTTACTAGGTTCATAGAACTTTTCAATTCGTGGTACGTTTACGGGATAGTGGTATGCTATCTTGAGCAGTATTGGTGGAGAAGGGGATAGGTTAAATCAAGACTCAAGAGACTCATGCTCATTCGAGGTTTATGTGTGTCTAGTGGGAGAGAAAGATAGAAAAATTAATATATAAAATTATTAGTTATTTGTATTTCTAAATATAAGATCACTAACACATTAAACTCTTTGAAAGACCCTGGCACTAAACTAAAACTTCGAAGTTGTAGAAGAGTTGAGGGAATTACATTTGTACTCTAACACAACCCTGCAGGTCGAGAGCCCATAATGGGACAAAAAAAGGAGATCAATGTCCAACAAATTGTGGGCCCATACCTGAATGTCCGCAACGAGATAACAAATTTTTTTAAAGTCCGAAAATAAATAAAGCGCACCAGCGAGAATCGAACCTAGGGTGCTCTAACACCATGTGAAAGACTACCTAGGGTGCTCTAATCACTGTTTTACATTTCGGCCGATACGGCAAAAATTTTCTTTCAGCTAGCTTGCCAATACGAAATAACTGATTTATACTCCATATTATTTTGGCCGAAATGTGTAGATTTCAGCCGAAATTGCCAAAATATCAGCCAAAATATTGCTGAAATCAACACTAATGTTGTTGTGAATATATAACTTTTTTTGTTTTACTTTTTGCATATAAGTCTTTCAATATAGGACATTAAGCTAAGATAATGTGAGAATTTTGTCTCTCTATTGTTTGTATATATGCAAAGTCAAGTAAGTCTATTAACTAATACAATTTTTTTCTAATCAATGCAAATTCCATTTAGTTATATACTTATATTACATTCTTTTTTATATTTTTGTTAAATTCTACGAATATTTACTGTGACTGATTCATGTCATTAGTTATATTATACAATGTTTTATATGATAAATGACATGTAGAACATATAATATTTTGTTTAGCAACAAAAAAGTAGGTTTATCGAGTGCCCGAAATGAACATCTGAAATGATCACATTTTCCGAGATCTCCGATGATATCTCCGAACCGAGACGAAACACCCATTGCCGAGATGAGTCCGAAATCCAAGATTTAAAACCTTAGCTCTAATACCATGTGAAAGACTACCACTAGGCTAAAACTTCAAAGTTATAGAAGGGTTGAGGGAATTATACTTGTATTCTACAAACTTCATAATGTATTGAAGAGAAGTTGAAGGGTTATCAACAATGGTGTTCATTTTCAACGAATTGGAAAAAGGGGGTGTGAAGAACACGGTAACACTGGTCTAGAAAGGAATGGTCTTTGGGAAATGCCAAGAAACTATGCACTAAAGAGAACTGGCGCTGCCTCTCGTACAAGCAGCAATCACTATCAACCGTCAGCAGCACACAGAACCCCCAAGTCACTATTGTCTCTAGCGCTGCACGAGTAGTGGCAGAGAAAACAAATGAAGTTATTTGTTCTCTCCTTTAAAGAAATGCCCAGACTAGAGGAAGCGGATATGATTTTAGAGAGAGAATGTTGATTTTTTCATATTAAAAATCTGTCTACAACCTTTATCTATAAAGTTGAAGAGTCCTGTTAATTCCCAACAATAGTCTAATACCCATTGGATCTTAACAGATCTTGCCATGTAATTTGGCAGATCCAAACAGAACTAAGAACAAAAAAGGCATATACACCATTATTCACATGTACGCCAACATACCTATTTACTTGGGAATTTCAATGAATCTCGAGACCTTTGTTAGTGACTCACTGAAAACATGAGATAGGAAAATAAATTAAGTGTGATTGGATACACACTATGACCATTATGGGGCTAAACAACTCAATTGCCAAAATATCCAACAATTACTAGAATTGCCTCGACATAGATATTAAACAGATACCATTTCCCAGGGAAAAACTAAATATAAGGATCAAAAGAAGTGATCTCCCTACTCTGCTGACACTATCCAGTATTCATGGTATGGAAATTCTATATAGACTTGATATTAATGTCTTAAAAATTAACAAGTCCCTTTGTCCAAACTTGCCAGATTGTTCATATCTACATCCAATATTTAGCATGTGCCCATCCAGTATTCACAATTCACCACCATTTGTTTAATTGTATGCACTTAATAATATAACATCCTGAGATCTGAGGAACAACATGCCATCTATTGACATTTACAACGCGTTTATCAGTCAATGCAAGCGCCAACCCCCCGCCCCCCCCCCCTCTTTCTCTCTCTCCTCCCCTGTATTTAATTAATGCTCTTCTAAGTCTCATTATAGACCTTTACCTCTGTAGCATAGACATTCTTATTATGGAATCTGCCAGTGACATGGCAGGCTTCATTGACTAACCAAGGCACATCCCTGACACTTCTTGCACGTGTCCCACATTATACACATATCTGATGTTTTAAACAGTCCTTAAAACACTTATACAATACTTAGTAATAATACAAAACCAACAATTCTCAAACACTATCTACAATTTTTTCTACCAGCGAATCTTATTGCTCTTATCATGACTAAGGAGCTTCTTGTATTTTGTAATTTGTAAGGATTCTGAAACTATTATTACTTTATATGGACCAAAGATCATCTTTTATATGTAATTAAAACTATGTTGTTAGATGCCATCTGGATTGATTATGCACAATTGAGAGGTATAATATTTTATAACTTACAATATTATGGTCATGTCCCCAACTCCTACTTTTTTTTGTTTTTACAAACTTGTCATGTTCGGACCCAAAGTTGTCTGTCTCGTACCAATACCAGCATTTGTGCTTCCGAGATCCCTAGTATAAGTATAGTTTGTCAACTATGAAATACAGATACTCTTCAATTTTAAGGCACAAAAGGCAATGCTGCTTAGCCTGTAAAACCTCATGATCACTCATCAACATGGGATGATTTGGTCATAATGAGCAGTTAAGCAACTACCTACGCACCTATAAAACTATTTGAAACATGGTCCACTTCAGCAGCTGTACTTTCCCCAAATGTGTAAAAAATAGTCAACATGGCCTTTTATTACTATTATTATATAATAACAATATTTTTCTTCTCAATCTTGATTGTTAATTGTTATTATATAATCACTCTCTATTGCTGCCTTTTATGTGTGGGAGCAAACAGATGATGTGAATTCTTTTTGGAAACAATAAAAAGAAGTGACTTTTAGTTTTCGCCGATGCTGACTATTTTTAACTGATCTTGATTCTTGAATATGACTAGTTTGAACCATTTGATCTTATATAGATGGTAGCATTCGACCGATAGCCCCTTCGATGCTTCACCAAATATCTTCTTGAGGAAATCCAAGATTTTTCAATTGGCATTATTGTCTTGGCAATTGTTCAGAGGGTGCGAGATGAAGGAGAAGCGTTGTTCAACCCTCAAATCGGTACAAAACTTGCAGAATCCCTTGCCAGCAAATTGAGTTCCACTGTCGGTGGTTAAAGTGCGGAGAATCCCGAACCGGCAGACTATGTTCTTGCAGAAGAATTGCTGAACCTCATGCTCCGCGAAGGTTGCTAGTGGTTCCACCTCGACCCACTTTATGACGTAGTTGATGGCTACCACTAGAAAATTACGGTGTCCAATAGCAGGAGAAAATGGCCAAGCAAGTCCATTCCCCACAATACAAAGGGGATGGGAGACATAGAGCTGAGGTTGGCTTGAGGTACCCGCTTGATGGAGTACCTCTAGCAAGGGGTGCATTGGCAGACGTATGTTTGGACATCGTTGAGAGTGGGCCAATAGTATCTATGATTGAAAAAATTTCATGCAAGAGACCTCGCGCCTAGGTGACTGCCTCCTATTCCTCCATGTACCTCTTTGAGGGAGTAATCGGCCTCTTCGAAGGATAGGCATCGTAGGTAAGGTCTGCCATTAACTTGGGCATGGGAGCGCTTGTAAAGGACTCCCTCAACGAGTGTATATTTTCAGCCCTCATTGAAAGAGTCCTCTACAAGCGCACCTATACCCAAACTGATGGCCGACCTTACCTACGATGCCTATCCTCCGAAGAGGACTATTACAACCTCAAAGAGGTACATGAAATCCTTGATCGACTTCCTCGACAAGAGTCTGGACCCCAAAGAAGCAAGGAAGATCCTCCGAGTATTTGGGGGGTGATAAACATGATCTCCAGTGTCTCCTCGATCTCAGCTTGAGTAGAACCTCAATGAGCACAATATGGGTCAAGTCCATCGAATGATGAGGAGGCTAGCTTGGAGAGGGCATCAGCTTGTCCGTTTTTCTCGCGTGGGATGCGAGTGATTTCAGCTTCTTTAAAAGTAGACATGAATTTCTTCACGTAGGCCAAGTATTTGATCATGCATTTTTCTTTGGCCTCATATTCGCCACGGATCTGATTCACTACGAGTTGTGAGTCGTTGAATACCCCGACTCCCCGTGCTCCTGCTTTTCTTGCTAAGAGGTGTTTGGCGATGAGGGCTTCATACTTGGCCTTTTTGTTGGAGGCAGAAAAGTTTTGGCGTAACGAGTACTGGAGGGTGAACTCATTGGGACCGAGCAGGATGACTCCGGCTCCACTCCTTTCAAGGCAAAAGGACTCATCCACAGACTTTTCAAAGTGGGGGTTATCTCCTTCCTCGGGAGGATCAAGGATAGTGCTTTTGGCGATGAATTCGGCTAAGGCTTGCGCCTTAATTGCTGCTCTTGGTCGGTAAGTGATATCATATTGACTTAACTCGATAGACCACTTCATAAGTCTCCCGGAGCTTTCTGACTTGTGGAGTTGTTTGAGTGGCTGATCGGTGAGGACCCAGATGGAGTGCGCTTGGAAGTAGGATCAGAGCTTTCAGGCGGCTGTGACTAGTGCATTAGCCATCTTCTCTATCTTTGAGTATCGAAGCTCAGTATCGCAGAGTACCATCTTCTTCCCTTATCAAGACGACACTGAGGGTCTGATCTGAAGTAGCCAAGTAGATGTAAAGAACCTCTCCTGACTTGGGCTTGCTAAAGAATGGAGGATTGACAAGGTGTGCTTTGAGAAGTTCGAAGACTACCTGTTGTTCTTCTCCCCACCAAAAATTCTTTGCCCCTTGGAGCTTTAAAGAACGGGAGGCACTTCTCCCCAGACTTGCAGAGGAAGCGCCCAATGACGTTGAGGCGGCCGGTGAGCTTTGGCTAACCATGAATCCTAGAAAATCCCTAAGGAGACTCTGAATGCGCATTTCGAGAGATTCAGTCTCATGTTGTGTCTCCGCAATACATCGAAGGCTTCTTATCGGCCACATGGTCCACTTTTTTGAAGATCTTGACGAGCATATCATCCAAGTAGATTTCCATGTTTCGGCCAATTTGTTCCTTGAAGACTTGGTTCAAGCGTTGGTATGTAATTCTAGAGTTCTTCAACCCGAAGGGAATGACTCAATAACAGTAGAGCCCTTGATCGGTGATGAAATGCGTCTTTGGGATGTCTGGTGGAAACTTTCGGATCTGATTGTACCCCTAAAAGGCGTCCATGAAGCTTAAGAGCTCATGACCCGAGGTGGCGTCGATCAAGACGTTTATGCTTGGTAGAGGAAAGGGGTCCTTCGGATATGCCTTGTTGAGGTCGGTGAAGTCTGCAGATTCTCCATTTGCAGTTAGCTTTCTTCACCGTTACTACATTCGCTAGCCACTCGGGATAGCTAACTTCTTGAATGAAGCGGGCAGCTAGGAGTTTCTCAACTTCTTCCTTGACTGCTTCCTGTCTGTCGATGGCGAACTTACAGTGCTTTTGTTGGACGAACCTGACTTCCGGATTCACACTAATCAGTGCATAATCCTCGGTGATGTCTGGCAAGTCAGAGGCGGTCCAGGCGAAGAGATCTTGGTTCCCTCTGACGCTGGTGATAAGTTGCTCCTTGACTTGATGGGGGAGAGCCATGCTTACCCGAAAACACTTAGATTGTTCCTTTTGGGAGAAGGGAATTTCATCTAGTTCGACTACGGGTTCGGAGCTGGTTTGTCCCCTATCTTGCGGGAGTTCCATGGCGTCGAGGGAGAGGACCAAGCCCCCCAATGAGGAGATGTAACACACTCGAGCAGCTTCTTGGCTTCCTTTTGGCTTCCCCTACCCCTACTGCCACTGTTTTAAATTTCGGCCGATACGGCCGAAATTTCGTTTTGACTAGCTTGCCGATACGAAATCAATGATTTTATACTCCATATCGTTTTGAACCGAAATATGTAAATTTCGGTCGAAATTGCCGAAATATTGCCGAAATTGCCAAAATAGACACACTAATGTTATTGTGAATATATAGCTTTTTTTGTTTTACTTTTTGATATAAATCTTTCAATATTGAACCTTAAACTAAGATAATGTGAGAATTTCGTCTCTATGGTTTGTGTATATGCAAAGTCAAGTAAGTCTTTTAACTAATACATTTTTTTTCTAATCAATGCAAATTCAATTTAGTTATATACTTATATTACATTCTCTTTTATATTGTTGTTAAATTATGCAAATATTTACTGTGTTTGATTCATGTCATTAGTTGCATTATACAATATTTTATATGATAAATGATATGTAGACATATAATATCTTGTTTAGTTAAAAAATATTCCGAAATGAACATCCGAGATTATCACATTTCCCCCATATCTCCTCCGATATCTCCGATCTCGAGACGAAACACCTCTTGCCGAAACGAGTCCGAAATCTGAGATTTAAAACCTTGCCTACTGCTATACGAAACTGCATCTTTATGTAGTAGACCGAGGCAACCGCATGAAGGACCGTTAGCCCCGGGCGACCAAAGATAGTATTGTAGGCGGACTTCATGTTGATAACCATGAAGTCGAATACTTCTGTGCGGATAGCTGGAGCTTTCCCCATGGTTACATCAAGGGTGACTATTCCTTCAATCTGAACTGGGGCTTCTGAGAATCCATGAAGGGTGTACACGGCAGGTTTGAGACGATCCCGTGTAAGCTTGAAACCCTCGAATACATCCAGAAAAAGGATGTTTACCGATCTACCATTGTATACCAGGATGCAACACACCTCGTGAATTGTCATGCGTACGCTGATTACAAATGCGAGCAGTAAGGTGTTAGAACACCTTCGAGGTCATGGTCTAAGAATGTTATTGAGCCTCAGAGCTCTTGGGAGGGAGAATGTTGTGTACTGAGTTCACTTCGCGTAGGAATGTTTTCCTAGAGAAGTTTGGCAACCCCCCATAGGTCCGCCATGGATCGAGTGGAATACCGCCATGCGTCCCGAGTCTTGGGACTCGAAAGGCATCTCTAGTCACTTATTGGCTCCTCATGCAGGAGGAGGCTCGGTGTTTGTTTCTTTAGGCGAACTTGGTGAGATAGCCCCGTCGAAGCATGGCTTTAAGCTCGTCTTTGAGGGCTCGACAGTCATCCGTGATCTTTGTGCAAAGCACACTACTTGTTCTTATCCCTTCTTCCTGAGGCATTCATCTTAGGGGGAGGTTGAAGGAGTTTGTCATCAACTTTCATGAGAATTGCAGAGATGTTAACATTAAGCAGAGTGTACTTCTCGAAACGAGGCACTGGTAGAGGACAATATTATCCTGACATCCTTCTGGGTCTTCCTAGCCCGTCTTCATTGGTTCTCTTCCGTTTGTTCCCGGATAAGAGCACCTTCTATTCTGGGGGTCAAATAGCATCTTCCACTCGGATGTACTTCTCGACTCTTTGAAGGAGGTCGAGAAGTCCTGAGGAGGTTTTTTGACGAGAGAAGCCTTGAGGTGGTCATGCTACAACCTGAAGGTAGTCATAGCTACGGTTGAGTAGTGTAAGGGAATGGATTAGGGCTGTAAAGCGCCATACATTAACTCTTGAGATACTCCCCATCCATTTGCTTCAAGTCAAGTAAGGAGGCACTTGTCGTCTCTGTCTTGCGGGTGGGGATGAAGTACGTGAGAAGCAATTCCTCAAGTTGATCGAATGAGAAGATGGGCCTTAGAGAAAGACGCGAGAACCACTCCTTGCAAAGGAGGGGGTCGGATGCCTGGTGGATCATCATGAGCTAAGCAGTAAAAATCCGATTAATCGTCCGATTAATACCCGATTAATCGTCAGATTAATACCCGATTAATCGCTAATCGGCGGCTAAGCGATTATTTTTTAGCGATTTGCAATATTTCAATAGTAAGTGATTTAATCGGGTATTAGCCGATTAGTGGTTAATCGGCCAATTTTAAGTGACCGATTAACTGATTAAATCCCCTTCTTTAATATTCATGCCCGTTTGCATTATTTAGGCTCAATCCGGCCCAAACTCAAATCCAAACTCCTAGTCCTCATACAAACTCAAATCCGACCCGTCGCCGCTCCCTTCTTCTTCTTCCTCGCACTAACCCAAAACCAAACTGATTCTCTTGTTCCTCGAGCAAACTCAAACTCGACCCAATTGTTTTTGTTTGTTGGAACCGACCCCACCCACATCCAACATCCAAACTCAGCTCAAACCAAGAACTCTCTTCTTTTTCCCTATAACTATATGTTCCTATTTGATAATTTCATAATAGTTTTAGATTAGGAATTAGGATTATTACATAATGAGGATATATCTTTTTTTAATTATATATATATATATATATATATATATATATATATATATATATATATATATATATATAGGGAAAGCTTCGGTTGAGCACTACTTTAGTGCTCACCGCGTGAACACTAGGCCTTCGGGCGTTCATATTGAAAATCCGAACCGTTCACATTGATCTACACATCTAAATTAGTCTAAATATGTAAAATCAAATCATTTGAAATTCATTTGCCCATCCATCATGTGACTATAAAAACAATGATTTTCAGCCATACAATTTTGAAACACTTCAATGGATGGGTAAATGAATTTCAAATGATTTGATTTTACATATTTAGACTAATTTAGATGCGTAGATCAATGTGAACGGTTCGGATTTTCGATATGAATGCCCGAAGGCCTAGTGTTCACGCGGTGAGCACTAGAGTAGTGCTCAACCGAAACTTTCCCTACACACACACACACACACACACACACACATGATTTTTCCGATATAATCTCCGGTTAACTGATTATTCACTAATCGCTCCGAGTCCGATTAGTTCCAAAAACCGATTTTAACTCCATGAGGGTTTTAAAACTCTCAAGGTGGTCTACCGGGTCGGACACTCAGTTGTATGACTCAACAGCTGGAATTTTGAAGTTGATTAGAACATGAACTTCGATTACCTTTCTAGAAAAGGGGGGTCAGATAGGGCGGTATGTTTCCTCATGTCTTTCCTCTTCTTGAGTCATCACTGTTAGACAGTCTTTATCTTTTCGATGCACTGGAAGACAACGTTGTCTTATTCTTCGGACCTAGTGGACCCATGGGACTCCTCACATCGGGGAGTGGAGCGGTGAAGGCTAGTTTGTCGGGTCCTGCTGAGAATGATGTTAAGGCCTTTTGAAGAATCTCATCTTTGAAGTTTCGAAATTCTGCCCTGCTGACAGGTGCTTCTTCCTCCCCACCTTTCCTGGGGGTTGATCGACTTGTTGGAGTTGGGCTTCTCCCACGGGGGGGAGAGTCCTTCGTCCCCTAGGAGTGATGGCTTCTTCGCCCCCTGGGAGAGGGGGGGGTCTTCTGCACCTCTGACTCCTTTTGATTTCATTGTGTGCTTGGAATCAACTTTCATTCAAGCAATTTCGGCGATCAGAGCCCTGTTGTTGGGAGAGTATTACCAGATAGAGGTTCGACTGTGCTTGAGGTGCTCCAGGGGGTAGCTTGGAGAGTGAAGGTGTAAACCGACCCACCATTCTTACCAATATGGTGGACACGGCGCTGACTTCTTCGGGAGCCCCCTGGTGCAATCTGTTTGGAAGGAGGTTGTTGAGGGGGATGTTGATATTGTTTCGGCTAAATAGGTTGATCGTGTTAAGTGGGTTGATCCGGCTGAAAGGTAGAAGGGACGTCCTCATGAGTCGCAGGAAGAGGGTTGACTCATCGGCTTGAGATCGCCGCCTTCCTTTTTTTTCCTTTGGAGGCATAGCTGAAAATAGTTTTTACCGGCGAACTGTAGTCGGATTCCTTTTTCTGTTCCCACAATCTGTAACTGTTTTTCTGTGTGGGAGCAAACAGATGATGTGAATTCATTTTAGAAACAACAAAAAGAACTGACTTTTTTAATTTTCGCCGATGTTGACTATTTCCAATTGATCTTGATTCCTGAATCTGACTCGTTTGAACCGTTGGATCTGATATGGATGGTAACAATTGACCACCAAAGCCCGAAACACCGGGGTTGGCCCTACCGACAGATTCTCTGATGCTCAAGTTAGAACTCAAACAGTTTTTAGTGGCAAAATACAAATAACCTAATTTCTGTGAAGGTCATGGGGTATTTACAGTCGCTTTGGGGACCTGTTTCAAGATATTGATTTATCTTTACTTTCCGGTGTTTTGATAGAGTTGGTTATTTTCTTCTTCATGAAGAGATAAAAGTAATTGTGGAGAAAGAGTTAGAACTCCTCTTGTAAAGAGATAAGGTTTTTAAATCGTCTCTCTTAGATAATTATGAGTTTAAAATGATATTTTAGATACTCATGAACTACTTCATGTTGGGTTATTATGACAACACAAGCCTATTTTGGGTTGTTGGACTTGAAAGATGCCCAACTCCCATTTACTAACCCGTTTATAGTAAAATTTACCGTTTGACCCCCGAGAGATTTAAGATTCGTGCCCAGTTTGGTTCTATTTTTACCCGTATCATTCTCTATGTTAGTTCTTATGTGATAAATATTATTCCTTTTAAAGAACATCTAGTTCTTTCGTTTTTTTTCTTTGGAGAAGTTTCAAAAGTCTTCAAAATACGAAGACTAATAACTGGCCCATCCAGGATAATTGACAGGACAATAGCTAGTGGAGCAAAAGGGACTAGGGTTAAACCTAATGGAACTTGGATTGAACACTATTAATAGGGATTTGAAAGTGAGCAGTTAAAATCCCCGATTACGCCCGATTACTCCCCGATTAATCGCTAATCGGAGACAAAGCGATTATTTTTTTTAACGATTTATAATATTTCAATAGTTAGCGATTTAATCGGGTATAATCGGCCGATTAGTGGTTAATCGGCCGATTAAGTGACCGATTAACCGATTAAAACAGCTCTAATTTTCATGCTTGTTTACATTATTTGGGTTCAATCCGGCCCAAACTCCAATCCAAATCAAAAATTCAAACCCCTTCTGGTCCGCGTGCAAACCCAAAACCCGATATGTCACCGCTCTCTTCTTCTTCCTCGTGCAAACCCAAACCCAAACCCAAACTGATTCTCTTCAAACACAATTTTAAACTGGTTTTCTTCTTCCTCGAGCAAACACAAACCTGACCCATCGTCGCTCCCCCTGTGTCGTCGTATACTTGACCCGGCCCGCATCTGCTGCACCTCATCCTCTTGCTGCTCGCGCTGCTCCTACCTAATTGTTTCCATTTGATAGAACCGACCGGCAAATCCGACCCGACCCACATCAATTATCTAAATTCAGCTCAAACCAAGTACTCTCTTCTTTTTCTCTATAATTATATTTTTTTATTTGATAATTTCATAATAGTTTGATGTTAAGATTTAGGGTTGCTACATAATGAGGATATCTTTTAATATAATATATATATATATATATATATATATATATATATATAATGATTTTTCCGATTTAATCCCTGATTATTTTTCAATTAACCGATTAATCACTAATCGCTTCTAGACCGATTAGTTCCAAAAACCGATTTTAACAGCCTAGGTTAGTCGTTTTTGTGGTTCAAACTTTAACATCTTCTAAGTAATGTGGGCCGGGTCCGGACCTCAGATTTTAATTCGGAATCAGACTTAGTCATTGAAGTCATAAGACTCATAACCTGATTACAATATGGGTCAGGTTCGGACTCAAGAAAGTAATATGGAGCATGTCGGCCCCGAAATTTTGGAATAAAGGTTTTCGTGTTGTTGTCGTTCTTCTGGTTCTAACTTCAACGTCTTCTAAGTAATATGGGCTGGGTCCAGACTTCATATTTTATTTTGGAATCACTCTCGGTTATTCAAGTCATAAGACGACTACAGTACGGATCGGGTTCGGACTCGAGAGAGTAATATGGAGCCGGACTCATCAACATGAGGGTCAACATGAGCACAGTCAGAGTCCGTCACGATTCCTAATCCTTAAAAATTTGGGAAATTATGTAGATAAAGAATCGAAATAAACAAGATTAGCATTTTAAATTTTTTAAGTTTATTAGGCAATATATGTAATGATAAGTGAAAAAAATAATAATCATAACAGTAACTCCAGTATACTGCATGCTAAGTGCTAACTAACTGCTTCCACTCAAGTCCTAAATAGTAGGTGTGCTTGAGAAGAAAAAAAATGCACAAGATATAGCTGGAAGAAAAGGCAATCATCCAAAAGAGAAGCTACCATGCAGGAAGCAAAATGCACCTTCAAAATAATCTGTGCAGGAAAGAACAGAGATGTTCCCTTTACGATCTGACACCACAACAGTGTCCGTATCCACAAGAGCACAGTCAGCTACCAATCTCTGCACCGGATCAGAATACACCTGTTCCAATTTTCTCAGATCCTAAAAATGGAAGACAGTATCTCTTGTTATTTAAGTAATTTAGACCAGGAATTTGCCATAAAACTGGTCTATAGATATAAAAAAAATTAAAAAATAGATAAACCTCATGGTAAGAGTAAAAAAGGATGCCATCACGACAGTCACCAACAGCAATTCTCGTATAATATGTAGCCAAGCAAGTTATAGCAAAGCGTGTCTTTGCCATAGCTAACTTTTTCAGCCTTTGAGGGTTATCATTCATAAAACGAAATATATTGACCTGATTAAAAAACAAAAAAATACATCAAATTAGTGATGAAAATCCAGAAGACATAACTATCATCTTACCTATATCAGTAACCATGAACTTGTGAGTTACTTTGGAACTTGGACTATGTTCAGATTACTTTAAAGCTCTAAAAAATTATTTAGGCTTAAAATGTGTTGATGATATGAGCATTGGGATCAAAAGGACTTCCCAGAAATGGTTCTCCTTTTCCCTACCACACCACAACAGATGTATTTAGCTTTTTGAAAAAAATTCCCTCCCAAATAATCTCAATTTGAAACACCTTTCAGTTCAACACGTCAACAGCATTATCGAACAAAGCTTATGCTTAATAGCACACCACCATCTTTAATAAACTTCCAGTATTTTACAACAAGATTACCATATCTGAAAAAGGTTCGTGCAAAAAATAACTTACTATGTTACCAGCAGATGCCAGGAAATATCGATCAAGATATGGACAGATAGAAAGCACAGCACCAGACAGTTGGACTTGGAAAACCAATCGCAATTGGCGTGCCTCAGTTTCTTCAAGTTTAACCACATCGCTACTAATTTCATCAGGGCTACTGCAAAGACTACTGCTTGATAGCTGTTCAGTAGCATACCCAACAATTTCACTATATGGAGAAGAAATTTGAGAAGGCAAATTCAAAGCAGAAGTGAATATCAACGAGCTGCTGTCCGAGGTTCTCTGTGCACTGTCCAAGCTTAGCACAATAAGACGCCCTTTGGCGCTGTTGCATAAAGTTCAATTTTATTGAATGATCGTAAAATTCAATATTATTGACTCTGCAATAGATTAAAAATAGAATAAAAAATTTACACAAAAAAAACTTTATATATATATATATATATATATATATATAGAGAGAGAGAGAGAGAGAGAGAGAGAGAGAGAGAGAGAGAGAGGTTTCTTCCATTGCAAACGCAAATGTTTGTGCAAACCACTTAACCCGTCATTGACAAAGACGGGTTAAGGCAAAATATAATTTTTTGCCTTAAGCCTTAACCCGTCATTGCCAATGACGGGTTAAGTGTTGTGCACGCGTTTGCACAATATTTGCGTTTGCAATGGAAGAAATCTCATATATATATATATATATATATATATATATGGGCAAATGAATTTCAAATGACCCCCTACCGTTGTGCACCACCCAACGGCGTGTGCACTCGGCCTTCGGGCGTTCATATCGACGATCCGAACCGTTCACATTGATCTACTCATCTAAATTAGTCTAAATATGTAAAATTAAATCATTTGAAATTCACACGCCTTGTGCACCATGGGTGGGACACAACGGAAGGGGACTATATATATATATATATATATATATATATAGGCCTTCGGGCGTTCATATTGAAGATCCAAACCGTTCACATTGATCTACACATCTAAATTAGTCTAAATATGTAAAATTAAATCATTTGAAATTCATTTACCCATCCATTGAAGTGTTACAAAATTGTATGGCTGAAAATCATTGTTTTTTATAGTTACGTGATGGATGGCAAATGAATTTCAAATGATTTGATTTTATATATTTAGACTAATTTAGATGTGTAGATCAATGTGAACGGTTCGGATCTTCGATATGAACGCCCGAAGGCCTAGTGCACACGCCGTGTGCACTAGAGGAGTGCACAACCGAAGCTTTCCCTATATATATATATATATATATATATATATATATATATATATGTATATATCACAAAACACTGTCATTATGAGTTCAATATAATACTTCAAATGAGATCGAGGATTGTTTTAGAACAATATTAGTCTCTCATTTGACTGGGGGTATTAGGAGAGAATTAGAAGTGGGTACTTTTGTCATCAGAAATTCACCTCATGATGAGGACCCTTTAATTGTTTCATAGTAACCCCTTACAAGAACTCAGTGTAGAGTCATCCACGTCACCTTTTTAGTAATAACCAATTATCCTTAACTTCGCTTGAATTGGATGGGAAAGGGATTTTTCAGAGGTTATTTAAATAGAATCTGCGGGCCCCACTTGAATCACATGAAAGCTTGGAGTCACCATAGTAATATAATGTCCAAATTCATAGGCCTCAACTCCTTCCAAAGAAATAAAAGAATTCCTCCCAACCTTATCTTTACTACCAATCAATCACGACAAAACCCCTCCAAATATGGAATGAAGGATTCTAATCTAGATTACTTATACCGAATATGAGATTTGCATCTTCCGGTGAAAAAACAATAGTGAATTCCTAAATAAACTTTTTGGTCACCCGGAACCAAAACAAGCCCTTGGTGAAAATGAAGCGACTTGGTATAATTGGTATCTAAAATTCTGAGTAAAACAGGAAATAACCTGTCGAATAAGATCATGGACAATCATAAAATATGTATATAACTGCTTAAAGGAGAATGAAAATCAAAAACTGCAACGGCAGTTCAGGAAATCTATGGAGATTGCATTTAGCTACTACATGAAACATGCATGTTTACAACCCAAGTACAACTGAAAACTGAAATCGGGGGAAGAGAGGAGGGGGGGTTACAACGATTGCCAACCTCTCAGCTTCGCCACTAGGCATGATCATTCGCCCAGAAAACTGACTAGTTCCTACAAGCAAGACTTCCTCGTTCCCAACCTTGACTATTTGCATGCATTTTGCGGTCTCGCCAGGCTCACAAGGAAACTTTGAGAGAATTGATCCACTTGAAGGATCCACAAGACAAATATCCGACGTGCAAGTGCCAGTTAGTCCAATCCTCATCACCAGCAATGTTTTACTGTCATGATGATACAAAACCTTCCGAGGAGTGCCATCAATGGAAAACTTTTGTACATTTAGCCGCTTGGTAGGAACCATTTCTACCTGCAAAGTTAAGGCAAAAGAAAAACCAACAAGAAAAGCTTCAGCAGCATTAAAAAGTACATTTGTGACGAACAAAACCAACCAACCATTAGACTATTAACCAATGACAACAGATTATATGAAAAATAAAGAACTAATTTTATTGACACTGAAAAGGAAAGTGCATTCTCCATAACATAACTTTTACTAATTAAATATTCCGGTAAAAATAATATACCCTCTGGCCTTCACTACATTAAAAGAGTCTTGTAACATATACACTCTAAAATGGACACAGCTATAGAAAAACTGTAGATCCTACACACAGTATGCACCCCAGTGAAGAAAATTGATAGCACGATGTTAGGGGAGCAAAAAGGACCACGGGAAGACCCAAACGAATAGGGATTTGAAAAGTGTTAATTTGACGAAGGAGGTGACCCTCAATAGAGTCGGCTTGGAGAGGGGTTCATGTAACCAACCGCAAATTTTAGGATAAAATCTTTGGTTGTTGTTGTTATTGTAGAGTATGAGCCACGAGAAGAAAAAAGAAAGAAACCTACAGCCTGGGAATACCAAAAGAGATCAGCCAGAATCGTCAAATTTACAATGCCAGATAGGCAAATCAAAGCTCATATCATCACAGATCAGCTTGCTTATTGGGTCCCCAGACCCAAATACCTCATTATGAGAAAATATGGGGAATTTTGGACAGAGAACCCTTGTACAAAATATGCCGTAATCCCTTCACAGAAAAATGGACGAGCAATCCATTTTGGCCAACCAATCACCAATAGCACTAAACCATAACTTCAATCAATAGTACCTATATCTACAGTAATAATCAGAAGCATCTACACAGTATAAGCCCTCTGAAGAAACGGAAAGAAATCTGAAGTGTGCAAATAGTAAAACAAAATAAGCTAGAGCCTTCAAATTCACAACACTCACCATTGCTCAAATTGTCCTGATCAGCTAGCTTATTAGATTACCTTCCTATATAGCAGGGATACTTCTATCATAGATCCATGACCACATTGGCCACCCACACTTCATAGACACTTCTAGGGCATCTGTCCGCCACTTCTCATATGTGCCATTAATTTTTACGAATATCTTATATTTTGACACTTCTAAGACACCTATAAGAAACTTACTGAACACATAACCAACAATTTTCAATTCTAAGACACCTATAAGAAACATACTGAACACATAACCAACAATTTTCAACACTTCTTCACATCTTTTACACTAATAAATCTTATTACAATGTCACGATTATGAAGCTTCCCGATCCTTATATCTTTATATGGACTATGAAACTATTATATTGATTATGTAACTCAGTTATTATTGTAGGATGAATCTAGATAAAATATGCATGACCGTGATCTATTTCTGCCCCATTTCCTACTGTACAAATTTTCGATGTCATGTATCTATATCAATATTGTGTCCCGTACACACCAGTATGCATGCTTCTTACCGTTATGAGATAATATGGGGAAATTTTAGACACACAACCCCTACTCACACAAAATATGCCTCGACCATGTCAAAGCCAAATGGATGAGCAATCCATTGGGCAATCCATTATGGCCAACCAATCATCTCTAGCACTCCTTGCTTGAGACTACAATGAGCTAAAGCATGACGTCTACGAGTAATACTTACAATGTAATAACCAGTAGCATCTACATTTACAGTAATGATAGCATGGAAGGAGGTGGCCACTGGCCAGCCCTCCAGGCTAGAAAACCTTACAAGACTCCTGAACACTAGATGACCATGATATCAATGTATTTAAGGAATTCATCAATCATAAGCAATGAGCAACCAAACCAAACAGAAACTAATTCTTTTGTTTACGAAATTCAAATCATAACCTCAACATTATTCAAAAAAGATAAGACAGGAACAGAAGAAATTGGTCTAGTAAGCCCAAGACATTCTTTCCAAATGACGGAGCTGGAACAAAGTTCAACTGGCCAGTCAAATTTACCACTTCATCAGGACAAAAACCTCCATTACCATTGACATATTCACATATATTTGATGACTTAATGGCTTCCCCTCCATGCCTCCAAACTTCCTTCTTTCTTCCAAGAGATAGAACGTATGCATTCCCTTGAATATGATCAGTAGTAGAAATAAATACACACTAAATTCAGGATGTTATTTTCTTTTTGGCACCCAAAGGAAATTTAACAAGTGAAACCAATACACAATATAGCATCGTGTTATGTGTACAAGCAATTAAGGATGATTAATCACTATAAAAAATTCCAACAAATTATGCTTAACTAACTAAATACAAAATCCAATATAAATGTGATTTAGCATCAGTAGTCAAATGAACAAAACAATTAAAAATAAAAACAATAATGAAATTTACTAGTTTTGAGACCAAGAAGTCTTACCAAATGCAAAGTATTCTCAGCAACAAACAAAACTCCCTCCGGGCAATCAGGAGAAGAAACAGGGGTCACATGAGTAGCAGGTTGAAATGACACAGATGTATATGCAAGACTGTGTTTTGCAGAATGCAACAACCAAGGTCTGTCACTGAGGACAATTATATCAGCATCAAGGGAATCATGGAGAGGCACCAATACGACAGGAGTTATTCCAATGCGACGTATAGCTATCAATTGGAGAATAGTGGCATCGGAATTTGTGCCATTCAACAAACTACTTAAAGAATGTGGAGTTGTACTACTTGGAGATGGAGAATCCATTTGACTAGAGTTTATGTCATCTGATATTGCCGAAGTTACAGGCCACTCATAACGAAGTAGCATGCCATTTCTCAGACCAGAAAGAATATAGGTCTGATCAACTGATACAAGCCTCACATCTTCAGGGATGCAGCCACTGATAGGAGTACCTAGTGCATTGTTTATTGAAATAATTCCAACAGCAAGAACCAGTAGCCCTTTTCCAAACACAAACGAGAGAACTTCCACTGATGGCTTATGAGTACCAATCACAAAAGTAATATTGTTTTTAACATTATTTAAAAGAGGAGCTCGACAATCCTTGTGAACCATTTCTACTTTTGAAGCTAATCCTTCAAGATCCAAATTTTCTATAGGAATGGATATGCAAGATACTTCATGCTGCAATCTAACGTGTTGAATCTCATATATTTCAAAGTGATATACAGATACTAATTTAACTCCAAGAATAAATAAAAAACAAGGGTTGGAAGTAGACACAACAATAGAATTGTGTCCAACGGCACCCAAACTGACGGACATGTTTTCGGGATGCCAAGAGGTGCAAATTGGTGCCGAAAGTGGGATGCCATCAGAACTCCCATATGTTGTAGGTAAACAAAGTCTCACCCCTGCCTTATGGATCTGCACTAGCAACCCATCTGCCACTAAACCACATGCTAAAGTGCAGGCGTCAGGCTTAAAACCAGCAGAGTCAGTGACATCATTAAAGCTTAAACCCACAGAAAGTACTCTGGTTTCTTCGACAAAAGACAAGATGAGAAAAGAATGATAAGCATCAGACTTCTTCAACCTTAATGTCCATGTGCCAGTAATTCCTTGATAAATAGGAGAAGTCCGTAGAAGCTTCTCCACGCTGATACCATTTCTTATGATCCTTATTGATCCCTCCGGACTCATCCCACAACAAGCAAAGATTTGATTTTGTTTCTCATCATGGTAATCAATTACAGATAAATCCAAGATAGGTGCTATGTTTTGAATAGGGCTTTTGTACAGTAGCATTCCGTGCTCCAACTTAAAAACCATCCCGTCTCCCATGTCCACAAGCCCTAAAACAAATCCACCTTCAACCCAAAAAAGTGTCTTGCAAGGCAATCCCTTGTAGATACAATCAGACAAATTAACCTTGATTTCAAATAAATCAGAATGAATTTCAAGTATGTGGAGTTCCCCTGTGTCCAAACAGAGGATCAACTTTGAACTTGTCGATCCAACAGCGACGGTCTCCCAAGTCCAACAAACCACATACTTGGAGATAGAAATTGGTTGCCCGCTTTCACTATCAATGTTCATAGGATCATCATCCTTAATCATATCTTCACCAGAATCCCTTAGTTCCAGTAAAGCACAAGCCACATTAGACATACCCTCATCATCAACCTCCAGACACCCGCAGGGATCTTCAAAAGAACTTTGGTCCTCAATTGAAGCTGAACCTAGGATCATTTTGTGAATGGAACAAAGAGTATACGGGTCTCTAATATCCATCAAAATAATGTCACCAGTTCTAAAAAGCAGTATATAGCCTGGGAGATGAGGAACAGCAGATATATGATGTACCAATGGCGCAGCTTCTGAATACCGACAAATAACATGAATACTTCGTGTCCGTAGATTGCACCCAAATAATACTATTTCATTCTCACTAGTGCTTTTCCTGCAGTTACAGTAGAATTAATGATACAGTGACAATTCCACGAGGGCACATACTATATGTCATGGAAATTAATGAACACTACATAAAATACTGTAATAAAAGAGAACTGTACAAACTGAAAGAACACGGAAAACAGGATAATAGGACACTGCACCTGTTCATTAGAATTGCCAGCTTAGGATTACTTTCATCCTTGATTTCACCTGGGATAAAGCACATGCTCCAAATTGTACCACGAACAGGGATCTTTGTAATGTCCTTCACAGTTTTTGCCTCTCCTTCATTTTCTGATGGATAGGTAATTTTCTGAAATTATGACATGGGAAGATCTTCAAAATCTGAAATAAGTACTTTAACAAATTAGATGGATCATATTTGAAATGTGTTGATTAACTGAAGCACAGGTACTGACCTCATCAAATAAAGTTAGAAAGAAACCCATTTGAAATGTGTTGATTAACTGAAGCACAGGTACTGACCTCATCAACAATATTGTTTCCAGCTGATTTAGACACACAGAATAGAGCGAACCGATCATCATATGCACTAACCGCAACAAAACGGCCTCTACATGCGAAAAATAGGGCAAGCTCATACACTTCAGTTTTAAAAGAAAAAAACCACCCTAACAAGATTGGACAAACACAACAGAGAAGCTTAGGATTGCAGCAACACAAACATCCAAGAATATGACATTATGAATGAATAAGAAACTTCCAAAATAAGAAGATATTAAAATGGTTTCATCATACTCTATTGAAATGGGAAATAAGGTCAATCTAAATGATATAAACTAAGGACAAAAGGAATTGTCACAAGAGTCCGAGAAATAAAAGACGTTACTTAAAAGTTTCATATTGCAGAACTGATATATATCCCAATTGATATCATAACTTTATATATACATATATGATGATGATGATGATGATGATGGTGGTGGTGGTCATGTCAGACCCTACCACCCCTCTTATTTTGAGGCCGCATACGTGAGAAACGAACCCCCGATGAAAAATCCGAACCGTTCACCTTATTTTAGATGCCTACTGTAGCCTAATGGTGTAAAATCAAGTTATTTGAAGAACATTCGTTTATGTTTTATTGTTTTACAACGTGACAAAATTGTATGGCTGAAAAATCGTTGTTTTTCTAATGACATGATGGACGAACAAGTGTTTTACAACATGACAAAATTGTATGGCTGAAAATTTGTTATTTTCTATCAACATGATGGATGGGCAAATGATTGCCAAATAACTTGATTTTACACCCTAAGGTTATCTTATGTAGAACAAGATGAACGATTCAGATTTTTTAGGTAGGGTTTGTATCAATGCGCTCACATGAGGCCTCAAAACAAGGGAAGAAGTAGGGTCTCACATGATCATCATCATCATCATCATATATATATATATATATATATATATATATATAGGAAAATCTTCCATTGTGCATCACCCCTCCGTGTGCACTCGGCCTTCCCGCCTTCGTATCGACGATCCGAACTGTTCACATTGATCTACACATCTAAATTAGTCTAAATATGTAAAATCAAATCATTTGAAATTCATTTGCCCATCCATCATGTGACTATAAAAAACAATGATTTTCAGTCATACAATTTTGTAACATTTCAATGGATGGACAAATGAATTTCAAATGATTTGATTTTACATATTTAGACTAATTTAGATGTGTAGATCAATGTGAATGGTTCGGATCGTCGATGCGAAGGCGAGTAGGCCGAGTGCACACGCCGTATATATATATATATATACAGGCTATATATATACTAGGTTTGCCCGTTGACACGTGCCTACGGCACGTCTTCGAAACGGTGCACCTTATTTGATCATATAAAATAGTTTTGGAGGTCCAGCAAATTAATTGAAGTAGCAAACATATTATATGAGAAACTTTTGGGGATCCGGCAAAAAACATATCATATGATATTTTTTTGATTTTTTTTGAATTTTTTTTTAAAGTTTTTAAAGTTTTTATTTTTTTAGGTTTTTAATTTTTAATTTTCTTAAAATTTTTAATTTTTAAAAAAAATTTTAAATTTTTATTTTCTTAATTTTTCGAATAGAATAGGGAGGGAGAGAGGAAATATAATAATTAAATGATTATAGGAGTTGTTTTGGGTGGAGGATTTGAATTTAAGTTTTGGAGGGAAACTTTTGGAAGGGAAAAATATGTTTTGTGAGGTTAAATCTGGGCCTTTAATTTTTTGGGAAATTGAAGGAGAGCCACTTGATAGCTTTCTTTGTGTTTTATTATATAGATTAAAATTTTTATTTTCTTAATTTTTTGAATAGAATAGGGAGGGAGAGAGAGAGGAAATATAATAATTAAATGAATATAGGAGTTGTTTTGGGTGGAGGATTTGAATTTAAGTTTTGGAGGGAAACTTTTGGAAGGGAAAAATATGTTTTGTGAGGTTAGATCTGGACCTTTAATTTTTTGGGAAATTGAAGAAGAGCCACTTGATAGCTTTCTTTGTGTTTTATTATATATATATATATATATATACAGGCTATATACAGGCTGGAATGCCCGCCACATATTTGTCCTACAGAAATAAGATCTGAAAGGATAACAAGTCTGGTTCCTCTGAAATAGTAAAGAAACAAATGGAAAAGATAATTATATGGGGTCTCTGATGTTACAAAAGCTTCTCTCCCTGCTTATCTTTTATCCTTTTTTATTACTAATCCAAGAAGGAAATGTTTTTTTACAGATTTTTTTATAAACTCATTGACTTCATTCTTAAAACATTTCATACAAAATGCAACCAAACAACCATGAAGGTATTACAACATTAACCATATTTTATTCAACAATCACAATTTGACAACTTACTCAAGATCAACAGCTAACATTCTCCCAAGTTGATGTCTTAAATTTCCTGGTCCAGACAACTGAATGTGTGCCACTGCAAATAACCTAGATTACAATAATGCACAATGATTAATAAACCCAAAAAATAATCAATAGCAAGTCATTCTGAAATGAGAAGAATGTCAACCTGTGCATTTCAGAACAAAAGGTAAGAAAGGAGAGCTTCCCTGAATCTGAAAGAACAACTAACAGGTCTTTCCCATACGTCTGCGAGAAAAACCGGGAGCATTACAAGACAAAGGAGATAAAATTTTAAAATGACTTGGAAATATGGGGGAAAAAAAGAGGTTGAGAGCAAAAAAGAAACACAACTAAAAGTCATCATACTCGAGAATCAAGGTCCATAGTTAGTAGTGACAGACCTGCAATATTGATTGGCGATATTTCTCATTCCATCTTAAGATGGCAAGATCTTTAATAATGCCAAATACAGTCTGCTCACTGCCTGACTGTACAATTCCATCTTCACTAATCACTACTAGCTCTAGCGATGTTTCCTGGATGCAGCAATCCAACACCAGTGAATGTGAAAACATAAGCATAAGAGTCATGAATAGATTGTTTGGCACGTGCAATGCACATTACATTTTTTAAAAAATGATTTCTGAATATTTAATTCAATTTTACAGTTTGAAGGACATATGAAAAAATAACATTAATACGCAGGTGTATATTTAAAGTACCGATGATAAAACAGAAATAGTTAACTGCAAAAAGAAAAGGATAAAACAGAAATACTTAAAAAAAAGAGCATTAAATATAGGTGGTGAAATACCTTCACACGGTTCGCACTCCTTTTCTAGATAGAATAGTCCACAAGTACATATAGGAAATCAGTACCAAAAAATCATTTATTACAGTCAAGTACAAACAAAAGAACAACACAAATTTTTTTAAGAAGTGGCAGCTAACGACCAGCCTTCATCTTTCTCTAAGGAAAAGGGTTTTATGGGTGAGTGGGCAGGTGGGTGTGTGGTTGGAGGGGTAGATGTACCCAACCCAACAGAAGTCTCAATCCATGTGTAACTGAAGGATATAATTTGTAACAGGAAAGTCCAAATTGCCCTCATGTATCAAGGCATTCCTAACTCCTACGATCATGACAATCCACCCATATGCTAGTCACTGAAAACCGTGTGCTCCATAGCACGTTTTTTTAATGATACCTAGCACTGAGGAAAATGCATGTGGATGTGAACTCATGTTGTAGTACACTAATACCTAGCATTGAAGAAAATGCATGTGGATGCGAAACTCATGTTGCAGTACACTTCCTTGAAAGAAACAAATACTCCAGTTAAACAAATGGAAATAAAACTAAACCATCTTGAAGGAGTGTATCTTAACACTATGCACTTTTTCCATCTCCACTAATACTATAAAATATTCGGTTTCTTACCTATTACAAATCATTTCCTCCGCAACTCTCCTAGGGAACTCGATCCAAATATCAGAACCAACAGAAATTCAATGATGTTGCCTTAGTAGTTTCTAGCAAGGGCGTAGATCTAATCTCTCCTAGCTACTTTTACATTATCTCTTGACGAAGTTTCAACGACATTCAACCTCTCACCACCTCTCATCTACTGAGTTTTTTTTTTTCTCATTTCTATTTTCTTCTTATGCATCTCTCTGTTTGCTCCATGACTTTTTTTTCCTTTTCGTTTCGTTGATGAGGATGCATGAGGTTAAAACGTGACAGGTTTGTTTAAGAAAGAAGGTTGTAAATGTTGAAATGTGCCATTCGTTTCCAACCCCAGCAAAATGGTTGACGATCCTTTGGGACGGTCGACCGAAAATAGACAGACCATTGCCACCACATTTGAAATTGTAGGGTTTCAAGTTTGGGTATAAAAACCAATATTCTATTCCTATTTGATTTAGGTCAGGCTATATATAGTGATGGGTGATGCTATGACTTCTTTCAGGCTAAGAAAAGAATTGAGACTACTTCGTGCTTTCTAAAGTTTGATAAAGAGAGCCTTTGTAACAAGGATACCACTTTATGGCCTTGTGGGAGAGAGATTGGTAAGTCATGTGTTGAGGAAATTGTTATTCTTCATTATTTGAGGGAACTACCAATCTCTAATTTGTATTCTTCTCCAAATAGCAACGTTTAAATGTAGGATGTCGACGTCGTGACAGCCTCACAAATTTCCTGGCGGATAGCATGTCGGAGAGGATGTCAGATAGGATATCTGAGGGGATATATCGGGATATCTAATATATGTCTAGGATAGAAAAATATATCCTAAATATGATCTACATCTAAACTACTCTAAGAAGCATGAGTTTCGATGGTCCAATGGTTAAAATTTAATCTTTTAGTCTGTCAATATTAAATCCCATCCGTTCATTTCATGATGATCAGAATTATAATCAAGGAACAAACTTGGATATATTAATAAGTTAAATTTGAAAAAGATAATCCTTCTCATTTGTAAGGAAAAATATTGACAACTAACAAACTTAAAAATACTAAGAAATCAAATTCAAAATTTGTACCTCTCAAAGTTGGAAATATTTATTCAAAAAGAATTTCTCTATTAGCTGTTTAGGAAGAGTAATGCTAGAGCCACTACCAATTTCACTACATTTTTCTTCACTACCTTAGGTGGCACACTCCAATAGGTAGGGGATGATAGAGTAGGTGGGAGAACTCTCCAATAGGAGTATGCCACCTAAGGTAGTGAAGGAAATGGTAGTGAAATTGGTAGTGGCTAAAGCATTACTCGTTTAGGAAATATAGACAATTACAAACTAGAAAATATTAATAATATAAAATATAAAAAGGAAATAAATCAAGCAAATATGTAGGTTGTAGCATAAATGAGAATCCTAATAGTAAACAAAAAGGAAATTAATAATGATGATTCTCAATCACCAATTTATCCAAAATCATGTTCAAAAACAATATATTTTCCTTCTCTCTAATCTATAATAACAAACAAACAAACAAACAAACAAACAAACAACAACAAAGCCTTTTTCCCAACTAGTTAGGGTCGGCTACATAAATACTAGTTTTCCATTCTGCTCGGTTTAGCGCAATATCGTCTGTAAGGTCACAGAAAAAACGAACAAAATAAAAATAAAATTCTTTGAGAAGAATGGCGATCAAATATTACGGTAATTAACAAAAAAGAAATAAATTGAGTAAACATTTAGGCTGTAGCATAAATGAAGATCCTAATACTGAAAAAATAATAATCATAATAATTCTGAAAATCAATTTCCTGATTATTAGAAACTATATCCTATATTCAAAAACAACATACACTCCTCTCTAACAACATTATGCTGCAAGTTTCCTTTTTTCGTGCATTTTCACGTGTGAATTTTACTAGTATATTTACAAGTATTACTTTATAACATATATCATATAAGGGTTTTTTCATATCCACACACAAAATCTTTGTTGTTTCCTATTTCCACCCAAAATCTTTATATTTCCATATTACCACCTTAAATCAATTGATGATTCCAAAAACACACCTAACGTTTAAAAATATTGTTTTGTCTTTTTTCTTTCTTCTTCATTCTCTAATTCTTCAGCGAAACAAAGAGAACCCAAAGAGAACCATAACAACCCGTTTCAATTTCTTCAAGTCTCTTGCAAAAAAACAAAAAAATAATAAAAATTGGGAAATTTGCAAAAAGATTTTTTAGTGACCATTAAACTTCATTTTTTTCTCAAATTCTTCCCAACAAAAAAAAATTGGGTTCTTACTTCCTTCAAATCTCTTGTAGCCATGGAGCTTTGAAGAGGCTAAGAAGTTGGGTTATGGTATATATTAAACGAGATGAAAACATTCATCGAAGGGGAGATGGATAAGATGAGTTGATAAAGGATTTTATCGTAGAGAGGATTTTATTGATCAGTTGGGATACTAGTGGGGGAATTAAAAAAGATGGTAGAAAAGAAAAGAAATTTAAATGTAGAAGATAGTTGGGTTGGGGTTAGTTTAGGAATTAAAAATTTAAAATAAACTATTATTGGGTTTGGACCCAATAAGGAGAATATTCAAACTACATTCCTCACAATTAATGGAAAAATTAATGTTAATGTTTTTTGAAGCACTACAAGGATTTTAGGTGGGAATATGGGAATATGAAGAATTTGCGTGGGCATAAGGAAATAGAAAAGGTTTGGGGTGTGGATATGGAAATAACCCATCATATAACTAGTTAATAACGAACGCAACATGCATTATGCATTCTTAGATAGATAAAATGGTTTTTGGGTTTGATTTGATACAAACCTGAAAAGTTAATCCTGTTATAGAAACCTACACAAGTTGTAGGGATATTTAGGCCAAACAATCTCCCCATAATCGAAAATATAGAGCCGACACAACCAAAAATGATATCAACTACATAAATTCATGTCCTGTAGACCAGTCCAAAAAACCTACATTTTGGGCCGATATTTCAGACATGTCGACTTAATTTAAAACCTTGCTCCATTGTGAATTTTATCGGGTTGTCTTCCCAGATATTGTGTTAGGTCTATTATTATAGTTGATTTCTCATCTTTGTTCATTGCTTTGGAAACCATATTTTCTATATCGTCTATGCCCATTAGATGCACATCAAAAGGGAAGTCGTTGGTTTTTCCCCAAAGGTAAAGAAGGTAATAACATATTTAATTGCGAAGGAGAAATTAGGACATCTTATTCATGTAAAATGACACTAAGTGTGAAACGATGAAAGCAATTGTGGTTGATTATGAGAAGTTTAGAGGGTGATGAGTGGGTAATCCAAAGTTATTAGTTCATTTAATATGCGGGGAAATCATGATAAGGGAATATTTTTCAACATAAAATAAATAAATAAATACAATGAGATGATCTTTATCTATGTAGCACGGGTATTTCTAGCAAAGAGGCATACTCGTTCTGGACACATGTCGGACACCAACACTTCATAGACATTTGTCGAACACTCTGCATGCATGTCCCAAATTTTAAAAGACATCTTATACGTTGGACACTTCGTGGGCACTTCTCTAACATTTCTGAACACATAATTATCAATTTTTAAACATGTATTCATATTTCTTATACTATTAACACTAGTTACTTGCAGACACATTTCCGATTATATTGTGTATAGTATTATCACTTTTTGTAAATACTATATTTTTTTACCTTGATTATGAGCAACAAATTGTATTGTTTTTATTAAAACTATATATAATTCAGATGACATTAAGTTATGCTATATAATATTACTAGGTTTGTCTGTGGGCACGTGCCTACGGCACGTATTCAGAACGATGCAACATATAAAAACCCTGTAAACAGTAATATATATGCAATCATGTTTGACTAACAAATCACCTATGTATCAACATTTATATGCAATACCACCGGGCTAGAAACTCTACGATAAGTTATAAAAAACAATTAAAATGTCATAAAACAATCACATAGGTATCTCTAAATTCTTTTTTTTATATCATACAGATAGTCATCAAGGCTTTAAACCAACACATCTATATAGAACTAACAACAGATATAATTAAAACAAAGAATATAGTTATAGATACAAAAAAATGCTACATGCTAATAGAACTAACAACAAAGTAATTCACACAACACATAAGCCCAACCATCAGACAATCCACCAGTAAAGTAATGTCCAACACATCAAGGAGGTAAAAATATTTGACGATTAACTCTAGTGTACTTAGTGTATTCTACCATCATATATTAATAAACTTTCTAAGATGTACACCATAATAATTGTCATGTATAATACTGGATACATTTACTTTCCAGCCTTTCGGATGCATGAATCTGAAACTTCCATCATGGAGTTTATGTAGCTCAAGTTTGAATAGTAAGACAACAATTAGTTATAAATAAAAGTCCATGTATCCAACAACATATGTTGAAAATTAATTATAAATGGGGATGCAAAATCCAATTTCTTAGAACTTTGAGAGTGCAAAATGATGAAATTTAACTTTTGAGGAGATATTTGTTATTTTCAATGTAACTTACGAGGATGAAATTTACCCAAGTGAATATCTACATCAGTAATCAAAAAAAGCATTAAAAAACTCTATTTAAATCTTCCATTACATTTGAAATCAATCAAGGAACTCAGTGGAATTTTCTACGTGAGCAATTAAAAGAAGCATTAAGAATCTGAAAAATCCGAAAATTTACAAACATGAAATTTGAAAATCTAAATTTTCGGGTAGAGGGATAGAGAGGAAAGAAATCTAAAAACGTGAAGAGAGGAGAGATAGTAATAAAGTGTGAAGAATTTTAGTTTTGGGAGGGCGAAAATTTAGTCTTGGGGGAAAAAAAATTGTGTGTTGGGGGGGGGGGGGGGGGGGGTCTTTTGGGAGGGTGAATCTGAGCCATTGATTTTGTTTCAATTGAAGGACAACTACTTTATAGCTTTTTTTCAAATTGCCTTGTGATTTATTACATAGCCATATCCTTTACAAATTTGGCATGTCTCGTATGCATACCTAGGGATGGTAAGGTAAGGGTAAGGGCGGGATTTTACCCATTTAATAAACAGATAGGGTAAAGGTACAAAATATGTACCCGTTTGAAAATTCAAGGTAAAGAAAATAATTGTATACCAACCTATTTACCCGTTACATATAAATGGAGAAATGTACCCGTTTGAAAATTCAAGGCAAAGAAAATAATTGTATACCAACCTATTTACCCGTTACATATAAAGGGAGAAAGTATAAATTGATAGTACATAGTAATATAACCCAAAATGTAAACCCAATATCTAATATAAAATATCCGGTAACCAAATATTCAGTGAGTCCAAATTCCAAATCCTTTTCATCGGCTTCTTCCTTTTCTCATCCTCTTCTTCATCCTCAATCCTCCTTATCCTCGATCTCCTTGACTCCTCTTCTCCTCACATCTACTCCTATCTCTATCTCATCTTGTTTGTCATCTTGCATCCAAGCATTTTCATCAAGTGGCTTAGCCTTCTTCTTTTCTTGTTTGGGTATATATTATTTTTCCCATTTCACATTATTTTAATTAAAAACACAATAAAAATACTGCTAAAGCAATTTGTTGTGTAAAATGATTTTACCTGTTTCGTCCATTTACCCTATCGAGTAATGCTTTATTTTACCATTAAACCATGAGAGTAGGGTAATCATTATTTTTTTACCCTTAACCATTAAAGCAAGGGTAAAGATTTAAAATGTAGGGTATGGTATATGGATATGCCAAATCTGAACCCTACCCTCCGTAGTGCCCACAACGGAAATCAACAAGCCCAAAAGATCTAGATGCACGAATAACAAGATCTACCAATAATCGCAATATCTCACAACCACAAGAACACAACGATATGCAGAGATAACCAATACTTCTTATTACTCAAAAAATACAAAGTTACAAAGATATCACACTCTAATCTCTACCTCACATTTGGATTCACTCGGCACAAGACCCCTCTTAAAGTTGTAGTTATGATAAGTTCTCTAAAACCTACAACTTACATCTATATATATAGCCCCTAAGTAAACCCTAAAAGATACACACAAATCTAGCATAATTGGATCCATACCAGCAACTCAAATAACATATAACGTCGTTCGCAATCGACTGCACCCTAACACGGTCGGTTGCAATTAAGTCTCGCCAAACTAGAGTGCAAATGCAGTCGACCGTACTGGGTGGTCAATTGCGCAGTCGACTGCCAACTACTGCCTTTGTTGCTGCTGTTATTCAGTTGTTGTCTTCATCTTCTCTTCTTCCACTTCTTGTGTCAGTGTATTTGAGTCCACAATCCTAACAATCTCCAACTTTGACCAAATACATAAATCTCCAAATTAATTGTATCTTTCTCTCACATTATCTCAGCCAGACTCCCATACTCATAGAAGACCAAGTACCCCTCACTCTCATGAAGAGCACCCCCGTCTCTCCACGTAGAGAGCACCAGCACCCTTCATAGGCTCATGAAGAATGTGTCCCACCATCTATCGCTAGGGCACAAACAATAGAGAAACAATCTCCCGTGTCGAAATCCGCGTTACAAGACTCCTCACCCCATAGAATCTCTGCTAATATCGAACATGATTCACAACCTCTCAATGCACACTCTGCACTAGTAGCCTCCGTGGACGACACCTCCACAAAATCTGCAGACAATCTCCACTCACAGCCTCATTTCGGTTACACTCATCAACATCACCCTGCATATCGATACCACTGCAAGTGCGACTTGAAGTCTATCATATCACAAAGAACCCTCACCACGGCAACGTCTTGCTCTCTAGATTCCTCTCATGGCCAGCAGCTCTCATTAAATGTGTAACCTCCTCCGAATCCACCCCACAACTCATAGAACTATGTTGCACCCCCACAGACCTACTTTTCGACCCTGGCTGAGAATCAACTACAAAAGAAACGCACCTCGCGTTTCTAAGTAAATATAGCGTTCCCTCACGCTTTTCTCTTGGTATTACCCTTGAACTTGCAGCTATACACCACTCTCAACTACCAAATGTGGTTGACAAACCCTCTTTGTCTAGCCTTCCCATCGAGATAAAAAAAATTCTTCAAGTCTGGGATATGTTTTGCCTCCCGCAAGACAATACTGTGATTATCACCGACTTTACGCAAACAATACCAACTCCACTTACAGGACACTGCCGACCGTTACTCATGATCAGATCTCCGAAAGAACCCTCTCTGTAGTCCTCCAATGCCTCCCTCCTCGAACTGCAATGAAAAGAAGCTCTCGAATTAAGACATCAATCTCGCGTCCAACTCCACCCTAGCTGACAAGCACAACTCGCCACAACATATTTCACTGACCACCACATTGGCTTACTTTAATTGTTCTTGCTACAAACACTAAGGTACACCACCATCGTCGTTGTCATCAAATTCACTCTCAAATTCACTCCTCTGATCCTTTCTTCAACTTTCCTTAAATCTTCCACGCCTCTCAACTGAAAGAGCAGGATGGCTAGAAGATGATAAAAACACTTTGTTTCTCTTCCTTCTTACCTCCTCGTTCATGATGTTACTCACAACATTTTGTAGAGTCGTCGAATTTGTGAGTCTCTGTAATAGTCTGTTCCACTTTATAATAACTATCAGGTGGAATAGATAGAAGTAACAATGACTATCCCCTTTATAAAATTTCAATCCTACAGCTTTCCATCTGGTTGTAAACCATACAATAATTGTTCACATGTTCCGCTATTGAACCCCCCTTCCCTCAACTTCATGTTAACAAATTTCTTCAAGTGAAGAATTTGATTGGATGACGATTTCTCATACATATCTCTGAGAATCATCATTGCTTTCTTCATGGTCTTTGCCCTCAAGATATGAAATAACGCTATACTCAATGATAACTGAATTTGTCCTAGCGCCTTCTAATCCAAACGATTCCATGTCGTCAAGATCTTCACATCCTTGTCTGCACCTTCCGACTTCTTATCAAACAACGAACCATCTAGATCTTTTTTACGGAGATACGCCACCATATGAATCTTCCACATTGCAAAATCACTCGCATCGAATCTCTCAACTTTCAACTTGCTATAGGCTATCGCGAAACCCTTTGCTCTGATACCACTTGTAGTACCCACAACGGAAGTTAACACGCCCACAAGACCTAGATGCACCAATAACAAGATCTACCAATAATTGCAAGATCTCACAACCACAAGAACGCAACTACTAAAAAAAACAAAAAGATCACACTCTAATCTCTCCCTCACCTTTGAAATCACTCGGCACAAGACCCCTCTTGAAGTTGTAGTTATGATCAGTCCTCTAAAACCTATGATTTACATATGTATATATAGCCTTTAAGTAAACCCTAAAAGATAAACACACATACAACATGATTGGATCCAAACCTGCAACCCAAATAACATATAGCACCGCTCGCAATCGACTGCAATTAAGTCTCACCAAACCAAAGAGCAAACACAGTCAACTATCTATACTGGGCGGTTGACTGAGCCGTCGACTGCCAGCTATTGCCTCTGTTGCTGTTATTCTTCAGCAGTTGTCTTCGTCTTCTCTTCTTCCACTTCTTGTGTCAGTGTATTTGAGTCCACAATCCTAACACCCTCACTGCCTTTCGATCTCCTTATATGTATCCATGCTTCATATGTCCTTATTAAGGACATGGATTTTGACTTATGAATTTTATTGGATAACTGGTAGTTTAGAATTTCCGGATTGGTTCCAAATAGTTGCTAATTTGGTTCAAACTAATTGAGTAAATTCTTTTTTTTCTTTCTATTCTATGTGCTTCTTCACTATTTGTCAATATTGTTGTTAAATTTGCACAATTCTCCTTCACATATGGTTACCTCATTCTATAAAAAGGCCATCCCTAGTTTGGCTTTTAAACATGTTTACCTTTTGAGTTACAAATTTTATTTTATGGAAGCCTATTGTATATATCTTGTATAAGTAGTATTCTCTCTTTTTTTTTTCAAACAAATGATTTTTAAAAATATTTCTTCATTGATTAAATTACAATGAACAATTATACATTTTAAGGGGGGAAAGTATGCTTTATAAATCTATTTACTCTGCTTTTGCCATCACGAGATGGAGTACCACACTATAAACATTGATATTTTAAACACAAATTAATTGTCCTAGCAGAATTTATCCGAGATAAGTACTAGGCTCCCTTCATAAACAACGTAAAAAATGCTACCTGCGTCCTTAAATGTACGTCATTCTAGGTTTTTGCACACTCATTACCAAACTTGTAAAAAAAATATCAAATACCTCTTAATTAAGGCTCTCAGATAGAATCCACCCTCTTTTACTTTATTGGTAATATAAAGAGAAGATTTCTCTCTTTATAAATACAAGCATATAATTGGTAGGGTTATTTGAAAACCATTAATGAAGTGCTGAGTATTATAAGTAACACACATCCTTGAAAACTTAAATAATTGTGGAATGACTCCTAGAATAATCTGAGTAGAACAGTGTAGTTGAAGGCTCGCCTCAGGCTCAGGCTTAACAACGGTTTGAGCCTCAAGCCTCGGTTAAGGCTCCCCCTTTGTTCGAAGCTTCACTCAGGCTTGCACCTGGACGCGCCTTAGCAAAGGCTCGAGGCTTGCACCTCAAACAAAAGACGCGCCTGAACATAACAGACCCGACCCGACCTGACCCGGTCTTCACAACCCGACCCATCTTCAACCCATCTCATATCCCGTAACTCCCCCAATTCTCTTTCATCCCCAATTTCAAACTCTAACCCCAATCTCCACCTCCCCAACTCCTTAATCTGCACTCATCCTCATCAATCTCCTCCCCTTTTCAACAACATCGGCGACGACAACGAAGCAGCTCGACACGACAACATACAGCAGATCAAAGGCTACAACAAAAGTAGATCTGATGCGCCAGCGGCCTTTTTACACAGTCTCCAGACTCTCCAGTCCTATTCTGGTTTCTTTCCTTTCTGATTTTACACTTTTATGGTTTCTTTCTTGGGTTTTCGTCTATCTTTGTTTATGATGTTTTTGCAAATTACTTTGAAACAAAATTGTGAAGCCAGTTCATTCCATAATTTACTATAATCATGAAATCATGCCTTATTCAAAAAGTTGCACCATATTTCATTGTAGAGAATGACCAAATTTTATGGTCGGCTAACCTTATGTTTTTGCTGTAATATTTTAAAATACCTTACTATTTATTAAGACTGTAATATTGTAACATTGTATGCTCATTATAGTAATATTTAATTTGATACTAGTGTAACTTTACTGTTTGCTAATTACTGTAATACTGTAATATCGTATGTTGTATGGTAAGTATCTTCCTTATTGTAATACTGTAATACTGTATGCTCATTACTATATGAAACTATGAATTCAAGGTTAACATAATATTATTGTAGTTTTGCAGAGGGACACATTGTATCACTTCGTCTTTGGGGGAAGAAACACATTGTAATCATACATTACAAATTGTATCACTTCATCTTTGGGGCAAGAAACACATTGTAGTTATACATTACAGAGGAACACATTGTAGTTTTACAAAAATAATAAGGCCATTGTATGATATATTTTGTTGCTGTGTTATCTTGTTTATATAATCTTATTTATAAATTTAAAAAACCCCCAAAAGTAATAATGAGCCTTGGTTAAGTGAGGCTTACACATCAAATTGCGTCTTGCACCTCAGGCTTTTTATGGGATAGTGAAATTGTGTTGCACCTTAAGCCTTCGACTACACTGGAGTAGAGTATACAACTACATCAACCAACCATCAGGAATAGTACACAAATCAGTATCAAAATCTAGGGAAATGAACCTAAGCCTAACCCTTAACCAAACTTATTTATTTATTCAACCATAACCATCCATTTCAAATTTAAATTTCCTATAATTCTCCACACACAAAATTCTTATACCTTTTTTAAAAATAAAATCTTCATCAACGACAAATTAAACACAAAGGGAATTTTTTGCCGTACTAGGCCACTTTTTGAAACTATTTGCGAAGATGGGCCTCTTTATAAACTATTAGCGCTTGTGGTCTAGTTGCTACCACATCAGCAGTGGTCACTATTCCTATTAGCGGTCTCTTCCTTTTGAAGGTCGCTAATGGGAATAGAGGTCGCTCGTTTATTTTATTTTTGAAATTTTTGTTTGTTGTCGCTATTTCCATTTAGCGACTACAATATGTGTGAAGTCGCTAATGAGAATAGCAGACTAATTTGAGAAGTATTTAGACACCTGACAAATTTTAGACAGCTAGTGCTTTCTGAAAAAATCAAAAAAAATAAAATTAAAACTAAGGTAGCTAGTGGAAATAGCGACCGCATTATACTGTGGTCGCTGTTCCCACTAGCGACCACAGGTGAGGGAGAAATTATTCATAACTCAACTATTATGAGTTAGAAGTATTAGTGAAGTCGGTGTTAGTGACTTCAAATGTCATTAATTCTGACTTGTACGTTCCCTCTTCTTGAGCCCCTACCATTGTTTTCTTTTTCTCATTTTCTATTTCTCAAATAAATGTTGTGTGGGTACAGACACGGTCAATAGCTGATCAATCATAGTTAGGTAGGAAATCGGATACTTGAAAATTTTCAAATGAGAATAGCAAATTGAGGAGCTATTCGCCATCACCTGTGGTCACTAGTGGGAATGGCGACAACAGTATACTGTGGTCGCTATTCTCACTAGCAACCTTTAAAAAAAATCAGATAGCACGAGCTTTTTAGAATTTGTTAAGTGTCTAGATACTTCTCAGATAAGGTCACTATTCTCATTAGCGACTTCACACATACTATGGTCACTAATGAGAATAGCGACCACAAAAAAAAAATCAAAAAAAAAATTAATAATAAACGAGAGACCGTTACTTCCATTAGCAATCTCCAAAAAGAAGAGGCCGACGATAGGAATAGCGGCCGCTGCTGACTGACGTGCAAGCAACTAGCTCAGAAACGCTGACAGTTTGAAAAGTGGCCCAAATTCGCAAATGGTTTCTAAAAGTGGCCTAGTACGGCAAAAAACTCGCACAAAGGGTTCTCACATTCAAAAGAATACTTTTTTCATTTACCAACACAACTTTGAAATGAATAAAAGGGTGAACTTGGGGGCGAAATTTCTGACCTTTCCGAAAACGAAATCTAGGGTTTCAGGGGATCGGATGTGGCCACATGCCACGTGGAGGATGGCGCTGCCGCTGAGGACGCACTTCGCGAGGTAGTGCTGGCGGGCCCCGCCGCAGCCGAGATTCGAGCCGCCGACCGTCGGATCGGATACGGCGGTGGAGACCATTTTGCTGTCAGGAATCTAAAGAGAGAGAAAGAAGAGGTTAGGGTTTGGAGAGGAGAGAGAGAAAGAGGGTGAGATGTGAAGAAGGAGAAGAATCGAGGGATTTTTTTAAAGTTGGAAACGGTGGCACGTCTAAATTTGTTTTAAGGGGTTTTGCCGTTTTGGGAAGTTTGTTTGCGATTAGGGCGTTGGTTGGTTGATGAAGGGAGGAAATTTTGGAGAGAGAAATATACCAGTTTTTAGTCTTTTTGCCCAATATTAAAAAACTAGATTTGTCCGTGGACATGTGCCTACGGCACGTTTTCGGAATGATACAAAATACGAAAAACCATGTAATAATAAAACAACAATTGCATAGCTCAAGTTTGAATAGTATGACAATAATTAGTTATAAATAAAAGTCCATGTTTCTATTGGTATATGTTGAAAAATAATTATAAATGGAAGTGTAAAATATTAAGTTTTAGAACTTTAAGTGTGGAAAATAATAAAATTTAACTGTTGAAAAGATATTTACTATTTTCAATATAACATGTGCAATAAAAAAGGCATAAAATTCTGAAAATTTTACAAACCCGATATCTTAAAATCTAAATTTCCAAGTAAATAAAGAAAAAATGGGAGAGATAGAGCGAGAGAGAGAGAGAAAAGAAAGAAATATGAAAAAGTGAAGAGATAATAGAGAGATAGTAATAAAGTATTGAATTTTTTAGTTTTGGGGGGGGATTTAATTTTGGGGTTTGAAATTTTTTGCGGGAAAATATGTTTTGTGAGAATCAATCTAGACCATTGATTTTAGGGGAGATTGAATGAGAGCCACTTGATAGCTTTCTTTGTAATTTATTATATAGATGAAAAAAATGGTTGACGCAAGTTTTTTTTTTTGGTGTGTGGAAGCACCAATAATGTCTGGAAAGGAATTACCAAAGTAAGCGGGTCTTTCAACTCAGCAGTTGTATCGACTATTGGTAATGGACGATCCACCAGATTCTGGTGGGATAAATGGTGTGGCGCACATACCCTTAAGGAGACCTTCTCGGATCTGTATGAGAAAACAACTCGCCCGAATATTTCTGTGGCTGAGATATGGAAGAGGGGCAATTAGAGACCATCTTTTCGAGGACCTCTAAACCCAGGTCTACATCAGCAACTGCATGAACTGCAAATACACATTACACGGAACGGGGCGATGTGTGTGCAAGGCCCAGATCAGTTGCGCTGGGGATTAGAGATCAAAGGAGCTTTCACTGTTAGGTCTCTATACCAACGAATTCATTATCGAGGATGCAGACCCAGCTGGGCACAGGTGTTATGGAGGGCCAAAACACCCCTTAAAGTAAGGGTCTTCCTCTAGCCAGTGCTCAATAATGCAATCCTCACCAGAGAGAACCTTGCCAAAAGGCAACCCCAATAGCGACCAACTGCGGATTCTGCAGCATACACACGAATACTCTCAATCACCTTTTTATTCACTGCCAAAGGAGTAGGGCAACTATGGTAGAGGTATTACGGGCCTTAGGAACAGGTGACTACCCCAGCGAATACGAGAAATTATGGATTGGCCCCAAATTTGCCTCGGTACGCCACGAAATGAAGGATGCGTGGTACATAGCCATTGCGGCTACTACTTGGGTGTTATGGCTAGACAGAAATAATTTCTGTTTTCATGCTTCATGTAATAGTATTTCTGGTAACCTTACTCAAATCATGTATCTTATTCCTTTTTGGACCACAGCTGCTGCCACAAGAGCGAGAGAGAGGATTGCTAGAGTCTTCCAGGTAGAGGAGTTTGATGATGAGGAGGTAGAGTTTGGACCGACACTGGACTGAGGGGTAGGCGTCCCCCACACTCATATGGAATATGCTACGTCGGATTTCCATTAACTGCAATTTCCTCTACTGTGTATTTTGTTTCGATCTACTGTACTTTAGGTTGTACTTGGTATGGATGATTAGATCCACCCCCCAGATTTTGTTGGGGGATTATGTTTTATTTTCTGCACTGTACTTTTGTAGTTCACCTGGTACACCGGGGGTGTTTTATTACTTTCTTATTAATGAAACAGGGTGGTGTTATTCCACCTTTAACCTCAAAAAAAAGATAATGAGTTTTTTTATTGTTTTCCTCCTCATCTCCCCGAATAACAATAAGATAACAAAAAATAATAGCAATTTAGAACTCCCTCCCACCACCACTCCCACTCCCGTAAGAAAGAGAATAAGCGACGGGAGACATTGATATATACCACCACTCCCGTAAGAAAGAGAATGAGAACTCCCTCCCACCACCACTCCCACTCCCACCACTTTCAAGCTGAGAGGTACGAGAGAAGCAACGTCCATAGGTCTCTGAACATGCCGAAGCGTACGAGGGACGAGGAGAGAGAGCATCACGGTAGGAAGAAAGATGACGACGACGACTACTCTCGTCGCAGAACTAGAGGTAGAACTCCGACTCGCTCGCCGACAGGTCACAGAGATGGACCAAGAGCGACGGGAGACATTAGCAGGAACTCAGAGAGAGCAAGACGACATTCACCTCAACCTCGCCATTTTGGGGTAGCACAGGAGGAGCGCACCAAAAAGAGTTATGCGGAGGTCGCTGGAGGCAGTTACAGGGGTAGGCCGAACATAGAGTCCGACGCCAGATCCCATCACCGGAGATAGAGGCTCCCACTAAACGAGAAGACGAAGAAGGTGAATGGGTGCTCGTCAAGCATAGGAAGACTCAGAAGAAAGCACCCACCAGAAGCTTCTCTGGCGAGCGAAAGTTGAGCAACGCCAGAGTTGCCACAAATGCGCCAAACATGGTCACTCAATCAATAGTTGCAAAAATGATTAGTTTTGTTACGTGTGCAAAACGTCCGGCCACATATCAACGGCACGTCCAAAATATCATGCAACTTCGGCGTCAAGCTCCAAGGTGCTGCCACTATTGCAAGAGGTGCCGATTATCTCGGAGAAGAGTACAACTCAGGAAAGCATCGCTGGAGAGAGAAGTTTCATCAGAGCGATGATTACTCCGACGTCGCTAATGGCAGAGTTCGAGAGGTGATATAACAGTTGTATGATGGTGAAGGCACAGACGGGGAATCCGAATGTTAAAGATATTACTGAGCTGTTCCTAGCGGTCGTCTTAGCGTCGTCGACATGGAATGTGCAAGAGACTACTGGCAGCTATTTCTTTGTTCACTGCAACGACGGCGGAGTTACGGCAGACGCACTGTTGATGAAGGGCTTGGAAGGCAGAGATTCGCAAGGTATGGAATTCTTCATCACTCTCAAGCCGTGGACGCGCGAAGTAGGTGCTCTTACAACCTGCTGGTTTGCCTTTCGGTTTGGATACGTCTTTTCAATTTACTGTTCCATGTATGGGTGAAGTCGGGATTTCAGAACATCATTCGTAGCTTTGGAATGGTGATTGAGGTTGATAAGGGGACGCTGACCCACTCGTGCCGAAAGTATGCAAGACTAAGGATCGGGGTCGCTAACAGATGCGACATTCCTTCAAAGATACTTGTGGAATTCGAAAATGAGGTCTGTAACGTGTGGGTCATCGTAGAAACGAAGAAGATCGTCACGTTTTCGAGGGGTGGCGGTGGCAGAAGTTGAAGGCGAATTCGACGAACAGGATGAGGAGCTAGAAGTGGAAGATAAAGTGTGACCGCACAATCTAGGGGAAGCCAATCACAGCCGCTCATCAAAAAATCATACAGGCAACAATCCCATACCGCTCATCAAGAGTCAAGATGATCTGCATCGTCCACCTAAACCTGCCGATCTAGGAGGCATTCCAGCTGTCGTTGACCAATTCAAAAATCGAAACTTTTGGCGCCAAAAGGATGAGACGCTGGGTCATGACGTGGGGAAGTCACGGGTGTCAGCTGAAAAGCAGGGAAAAAGAAGAAGCTCAGCTGTCTGAGGGAAAAGATGAGACACCTAGGATGTGGGAGGTAGCAATCAACAACAGTAGGGTGGCAGAAACAACGTTGTCTCTTGTCAAATCAACTCAAATGCCCCATTCGAAAGGAGGCATTCTCAAAAAGCAAGACAGTGACAATGGGGGAATCGAGGCAAGTAGGGAAATGGGCATATGCAAAGAGGAGTGGAATCACTTCACAAAAGCAGAGGTGGAAGAGTCTATTAGGCTAGCTATGATATCACTAGTAAAAAAGAGAGTCCATGGTTTGCAAAGTCAAGAGCAACATCACAATGCAACAAGGAAAGAGATTGAGGGGACAAAGACTGGCATTACTTCGGTAATGGGGTAGCCAATCCAAGAAGTCGAGGTCCAGATTTCGTCTGATTAAGATGAACGCGGGGGATTATTGGGGCACTGGACGGAGTTCGCGAAGACAACATAATTTCGGAGACGGAAACAGAGATGGGAGACATGGACACAAGAAGAAGTGTCGGTAGTAACACTACTAAGAAAATTACTGAGTATCAGAGGAAGGGAAAGCGTCAGATAAACAAGGGTGAACTGCAGATAAGTAATCAGGATGAGAATCACAATGGGAAGCCTAAAGATTCACCAGTGGATCCTACTTCAGGCGGTACTCTTTATAACGATTGTTCAATTCTAAATTCATTAAATGATGATTCGCTCATTTATTTTGCAAGTCTCTACTGTCTAGCCATGGGTTCTAACAGGGTAGAACAATTAGATAATGTAGCAATCATTAGAGGAGAATCTAGAGCAACACTGACTTAAGCGAGCCGGGGTAGTGGAGGGTGTAGAGGGTAGGTGTCGAGTACGGTTTTATAATGGTGTACATCTTTTGGAATGTTAGAGGGATGAGGTAGAAAAGTAAAAAGAGATTGATTTCCTTATCTATTAATAAAATACGTTCATCCATCTGCGGGTTTCGAGAAACTAGAATTGAGAACCATTCCGTTGAGGAAATCGCTAGGCTTAGATGGGCAGAAAATTACGAATGGAGATTTAAAGCGGCGATGGGATATTCCAGAGGAATAGCGGTTGGAGCAGACTCTAGGATCTTTCAGATCATAGACGAGTTTATTGGAAACTTCACGGTGTCAATTAGAGTAAGAAGGAGAAGTGACGATTGGGAACACGTAGTTACATCGGTGTACGGGCCCTACGATTCTAAAGCGTGCAAAGATTTTTGGATGGAGGTCCAGTATATCAGGAATAGATGGGATAGTCCATGGGTAGTAGGAGGGGATTTCAACATCACTAGATTCCAAGATGAACATAGAGGTAGAGGTCACAACCGCTCGGAGCAAGAGATGTTCAATAGAATTATAGTTGATTTAGAATTGATGGAGTTAGAAATGACCGACAGAAAATTCACATGGTCCAACATGCAACGCAATCCAATCCTAGCCAAACTTGATAGAATTTTGGTATCAAGCGAGTGGGAGGAGATGTTCCCGCAAGTAAAAGTGAGATCAGTAGCTCGATATACATCCGACCATCTACTGCTAGTGATAGACTGCGAACAAGACTATAGGAAGAAATTCTTTCCGTTTAGATTTGAGAAATCATGAACTACTTTTGATGAAACACGGCAGGTGATTCGGGAGTCGTGGATGCAAACCACTATCCAAAATTTAGCGGTTGGAATCTGGGTGGAGAAGACTAGACGTCTTCGGAGGGAGCTGAAAGGATGGACAAAGTTAAAATTTTCCAACACAGCCGTAAGTAGAGAAACACTTGGCAATCGAATCTTTGAGTTAGAAACTCTGCAAGAGGACAGAGATCTGACAGGATCAGAGAAGGATGAACTGGCAAATGTGAGGCTAGAAATACAGAACATACAAACTAGGGATGAGATGAATTGGAAACAACGATCACGAATACAATGATTAAAGGAAGGGGATGCCAGTACAAAATTCTTTCACAAGGTGGCAAACGGAAGAAGAAGACAGAATCATATAGCGGGGCTCCTCGTTGATGGAAATTGGACTGAGAACGAGGAAATAATTAGAGGACACTTAGATAACAAATATCACGAGCTGTTGGGCAGCAGAGTCAAAGCTAGGTATAGGCTGACGCCAGATATGTGGAGTTCCTCTAGGATAGATGGGAGCGAGGGAATCGAAAATATTTTCACCGAAGAGAAAGTTTACGAGGCAATCAAGCTATTAGGACAAGACAAGGCACCAGGGACGGACAGACTGACTATTTTTTTCTACATGATCTACTGGCAGATCATCAGGGAAGATCTAATGAACATCTTCAACGATTTCCACAACGGAATCGCATCCCTGGATAGGCTAAATTACGCATTAATTATCCCCATCCCAAAGAAGCAGGAAGTTCACACGACAAAGGACTTCAGACCCATCAGTTTACTAAATGGATCGTTCAAAATTGTCACGAAAGTACCGGCACAAAGATTGGCACCTAATCTACATGACGTGGTGGCACAATCGCAAAGCGGATTCATTTGTGGAAGAGATATCTTGGATAGTATAGCAGCAGCCCACGAGATCATGTACAGGGACTGCAAAGGAAATGTAGATGGATTCCTCCTGAAAATAAATTTCGAAAAGGCGTATGATTCGGTCTATTGGGAGTGCCTAGATGAAGTTCTTTGGCTCGAAGAATTTGGAGTGAAATGGAGATCGTGGATGCAGCAGTGTGTACAGGGAGGGAAATCGTTTATTCAGGTAAACAGATGGCAAGGCAAGGAGATCCGGTGTAAAAAGGGCTCAGGCAAGGGGACCCTTTGTCGTCATTATTATTTGCCATCATAGCTGACAGACTGGCTGAAATGATTAAAAGGGCAAAGGAAAACAACATCATCAAGGGGATTCATATCAAAGGAATAGATCAGTCAATGAACATACTCCAATACGCCGACGATACTCTCTTATTTGGAGGGGCCCAAGTAGAAGAAGTTGTAGCTATTAAGGCGGCGTTGGCATGCTTCCAAGGATGGTCAGGACTGAAGGTAAATCTGCGGAAGAGCTGCGTCATCCCAATCATTGAACAATTGTCAACCCAGTTAACACTATCACTGCTATTTTAGGATGTGAGATCGGAGATTTCCCAATCAAATATCTGGGAACGCCAATAAGACCGGGCCCACTAACAAGAGAGGACTGGATGCCACTTATTGAAAAGATTGCTAAGAAGCTGGCGGGCTGGAAGAGTAGATTCCTTTCATTAGGTGGAAGGATCACATTGCTTAACTCGGTCCTTAACGCACTTTCGCTATATCTAATGTCAATGTTCGAACTGCCGAAGTGGGTTATCAATAAAATATATAAGATGAGACGAAGATTCTTATGGAAGGGAACCGAGGAGGGTAACAAAGGGTTCCATCTTGTAAAGTGGGGCAGGGTGTGTAAGAGAAGAGAGTTCGAGGGCTAGGAATTCTGAACCTCCATGATATGAACTGAGCTTTGCTCAGTAAGTGGTGGTGGAAGATCCACAAAAGAAACAGAGGGTGGTGGTATTACTCGTTCGACCTTTGTCGAAGAAGGAAAAAATACCGTTTCGGTGGACGAAGCGCCAGGGAGAAGGTATCGGTTCTCTGGAAAGGGATTGCCAAACAAGGAGAGATTTTTAATATAAATACAAGGTGCAGAATTGAGAGCGGAAAGAGTACGAGATTCTGGAAGGACAAATGGTGCGGGAATATTATGCTAAAGAACAGATTCCCGCAAGCTGCAGAAGCGGCGGTGAATAACGACGTTTTAGTGGCAGATGTGTGGAAACGAGGTATACTCACATTCACGGTATCAGAACGAGTGATGCCGGAGGCAATCAGCCAGTTCGAAGAGTTAAACAGGGTCATTCAGGTGGAAGGAGGCAAATAATGAACCGGATGAAAGATGGTGGAACATCGAAGAATCGCAATCCTTCTCAGTGGCATCAATGTACAAATGGATTAACGATGGAGGGATCAGATGCAAAGAGGAGAACATCATATGGGCCATTCAAGCACCGTTGAAAGTTAAAGTGTTCAGTTGGCTCGTTCACAACGATGTCATTCTAACCAAATTAAATCTTAAGAAAAGAAATATGCAAATCGACGTACGTTAGATGTGGGACTTGCATACAAGCAGATGAGGACACGACACACCTATTTTTCACTTGTTCTAAGGCAAGGCTAACATGGGAAATAGTATGTAGGGGGTTCGGGTGTGCACGGTGTCCTACCTCCACCTCATAAGTGTGGAGTATTTAGAGAGACGAGCTAATTAGAATAGAGGATAAACGGGTATGGGAGTTAGCAGTAGCGGCAACCCTTTGGAGGCTATGGCTAGACCGTAACGACTTATGTTTTAGAAATATTAGCTACAGATTTTCAATTTCTATGCATAAAATTTTTCTTCTGATTCATGATTGGGCAGGCTACGTGGGAGCAAAGAAGAAACTGAAGCTCAGCGATGAGGAGTAGAGTATCACAGTATGGAGGATGGTGCAAGCCTATGGAGACGATAGGGGATGTGACTCAGTTGCTACTTTTGATGTATTTTGATTAGTAATGTATTTTGATTGGTCACATGTACTCATGTTGATACTTTATCAGGTCTAGGTGGTTTTTAGTTGACGGTTGTTATTTAGAGGCTGCTACCCTATTTTGGATGTATTACTGTACTACTTTGTTTCTTTAATTATCGTTAATGAAACGATGACAGAGGTCATCTTCTTATAAAAAAAAGAGTTTTTTTATTGAAGTTAAAAGCTTAGATCACAGTGTCGATCAAATCTTGATGTGGGACTAGTATTTAATTGAATCTATGGATCTAGTGGTGAGTGCACTGATTGCATGCTGCCGGAAACCTGCAATGATAGCCTGAAGCACAGGGATGAATTTCAGCGACAGACCCTTTGAAGATATAGTCAGTAACCAGAAGTGAAAAACTCGATTTAGTGGGCAAAATCTTGATTAATTATAACTGATGAGAGGGGTTTGTATTTATAGGCATGTGGATGAGCATCTAGGGAATGATTTCTTAGCTGATTTGAATCAATCCATTTGATTAAGGATTTGAACGGTTAATTATCTCCCTGATTTTTAGGGGTTTTGATTGCAGCTATAAATGACTAGTTAATCTCCCCAATTGGTATGCAGTTTGTGTGGTGGGCATGTAGTCATCGTAAAAATCTCCAAGATTTATGCGGAGATCGCACAGTCCTGACTAGCTGTGATTTTTAGCCACATCATAAGCCCATTCCTAGAGGCTAGTTCTAGTAGCCTTCGAGGAGTAGATATTCGATTTGAAAAGATCACGGTCTTCATCATTGGGATTCGGCGTCTGAGGCAATAAGGGTTTTAGACGTGGAGGGTGTATAGGGTTCAGTATGCCAACCCTCCTTGCGAATGACATTTGGCCCCACTTTTGTGGGTGTCTCGGATGACAATCCGAGGGATGAAGGTGTAAGGGATTTGGCTTGCCGACCCTCTTCGTGAATGACTTTTTACGCCACTTTTATGAGTGCCTCGAATGACAATCCGGGGGATGGGGATTTAGGACGTTCATCGTGTCGATCCTCTTTACGAATGACATTTTTTGCCACTTTTTTGAATGCCTCGAATGATAATCCGAGGGAAGAGGGTGTAGAGAGTTCAGTGTGCCGACCTTCCTCGCGAATGGTGTTTTTCACTACTTTTGTGAGTGACTCGAATGACAATATAAGGGACGAAGGTGTAGGGCATTTGGTGTACCGATCCTCTTCGCAAATGGCATTTTGTGGCACTTTTGTAAGTGCCTCGAATGACAATCCGATGAACGAGAGTGTAGGGCGTTAGGTGTGCCGACCCTCCTCGCGAATAGCATTTTCCACCACTTTTGTGAGAGCCTAAAATTCTTATCCGAGGGACGAGGGTGTAGGGAGTTCGGTGTTCCGAGCCTCTACTCGATTGGTGGACGAGGGTGTAGGGAGTTCGGTGTTCTGAGTCTCTACTCGATTGGTGTTTTCTGCCACTTTTGTGAGTTCCTAGAATGACAATCTGAGGGACAAGGGTGTAGGTGTAGGGAGTTGGGTGTGCCGACCCTCCTCGCGAATGGCATTTTGCACCACTTTTGTGAGTGCCTCGAATGACAATCCGAGAGACGGGGGTGTAAGGCGTTCGTTATGTAGACCCTTTTCGCGAATGGCATGTTGCGCCACTTTTGTGATTGCCTTGATTGACAATCTAAGGGACGAGGGTGTGGGAGAATCTCTTAATAGGTGGTGCTTAGTGCAACTTTTGGGAGTGCCTCGAATCACAATCTGAGGGTCGAGGTTGCAGGGAGCTCGTCTGCAGCCATTGACCTCGAGGATATGGAGAAATCGCCTCTAGAATAATTCTCTCCGAGGATGCAGACTTTGATCGTTGTTGACTACTATATATCTGGCTCTATCGACACTTGCAGACCACGTGGAAGGCACACATGTATTGTACGTGGGTTGGCCCAGGTCACCATTACGGAAGTCGAAGTCTTTCCCATTCCCAGTCGTTGGATGGAGGTGGAGGGCCATGATTTTTCAACGTCACCTTCATGGGGATCGTAGAGTCGTTCCCCAGTCTATAAATCTCCCATCTCCTTCACATTTTTCAGTTTCACTTTCTCTCTCTGAATTTGGAGCTCTTGTGTCTCTCCATCTCGGTGATTTTTGTAATACCCCAGATTTTTAAATAATGTTTTTAAGATTAATAAATAAATTAAAATGATTTTTGGAGATTTAATAAATATTTTTCTGAAGATTTATCTTTTTACACGTGCAAAACACGTGCAAACATTTCTTGGGAAGTTCAAAGTCAAATTTTATTTTGGGAAAACTCATTATTTATTATTAGATATTATTTGTGAATTTTCTGGATTTTTTCTGACAATTATTGGACCTATTTGTAAATATTACAAAAAGAATGACTTCTGTGCAAAATTATCATTTGGAGTAAAAACTCCAAATTTTTGGATTTTTTGACTAGGTATGATGCCTAGTCAACTTGGAGGTAAAGAGTTTACCTCTTCTTCTAATAACTTTGGTTTATTTTACAAGTTTTGATAAAAAAATGATCTTTTTGCAAATTTATCATTTAGAGGGGTAAAGTGTAAATTCGTTTTTCTGGGTTTTTCAAACAGTGCCGACTGGTATTAATATGGTTGTTTTTGTTTTTAAAACTCAATTAAGTTGTTTTTATTTAATTTCCAAGTATAAGGATATATATATATATATATATATATATATATATATATATATATATATATATATATATATATATATATATATATATATATATGTAAAGTTATATATAAAGGATGTATTTTGCAAATCTATTTACAAAACCCTAAACCTAATATTCCGGCCTATAAAAGAGTGGGTGCAGCCGTCTCTTGCTGTGCTACACAACGATTTTATTTTTGCTATTTCCTTGGAGTTTTCATGCGAGGTTTCTTGCGAAGGAGGATGTCTCTTATTCTTTATTTCTCATCGGTTAATTCTTCAAAGAGGTGAGTGACATATTTTGTTTTGTTTTGTTTTGTTTTATGTATGTTATATGTAATGATCTATCGATTAGAAAGTATGTTAGGAGTTTGTATGATGATATGTGAAGTTTTGATGAGTAGATGAATTAAAAGTGAATCCTTTCATGAAACTATATTATTGATGATTGGAACCATAATTTGTTGACTTGAGATTGTTAGAGAACTGAATAGAAATCATGGGTAGGATGCTTTTCTTCATATACTTGCTGTTTTAACTTATCATGATGTGTTGTATGATGATATTGCATAAAAGTGGATAAAAAGATTACCTTTACTTGTGTATAAATGCATAAACTCTATTTGGGGGCTTTTCATTGAGTAGAAACTTGATTAGTGATTGTTATAATTGCTCATATGCGTGGACAAATTATTGTGAATGATTGTGGATGAGTTTAACGGCTATTGGATCTAAGAATCAAGTCTTGGAGTTTGAGAAAGGGGTTTAAATGTGGATCTATGCATTATGATCAATTTGGGGATATCGTGATTTTGTGAAGTTTTTACTTGAAATTGACTTTGCTCAAATACTAAGTTTAATATGAATATTTTGTTATTTTTAATCGATGGATTTGCGAAGTTTTCTTGGTGCACAAACATGCACAAACATTTTTATATAAATATCCTATTTTGTGGTTTTGAAAAAATTGAATTCTTATGTGTTTTATGGATTTTTATTATATCTTAACTTATTTTGGCATTGATATGGTTTGGAACATAATACGAAGTTATTTTGATGCATAATTGATTCTTAAAAACTCTAATTGTTAAGATGTATATGTTTATGTCTTATTTTTGAAGAAATTCAACCAATTGATACTTTTATTAATTTGAAATGGTTTTGATTTGTTTTTGTGGACTCTTATATACCCTACAAGTCATATTTGATCATATCAGAAATGTACTTTTTACATATTTCGTTTTTTTAAAGTAAAACTCCGTATATGTTGAAATGTGCACAAACTAAAACTGCAGTCTGTAGGTACGACAGTCGACTGGTAAGTTTCGACAGTCGACCGTCGTGATCCTGGATGCAATGTTTTCTCGAGGTTTTGGATTTTTAGGCGGGACAGTCGACTGACCACCTTATAAAGTCGACCGTCACTGCTCAGATTTGTGTTTTCTTGATGTATTGGATTTTCATGCGGGACGGCCGACTGACTACTTTACACAGTCGATTGCCACGGCTCTGATTTATGTTTTCTTAAAGCTTTGGATTTTACGCAGGACAGTTGACTGGCTACAATATGCAACGACTGCCACTGCATTGCATGATATTTTCTTGAGTTTGGATTTCACGTGGGACAGTCGACCGCTACCGCTCTGACTGATTTTTTCTTGAGTTTTTCCGATACTTCTTTTGATCGATTGTTCCTTCCATATTATATTGTTTTAAAAGATGTTTTGCTACAGATTAAATTTTTTTTTTTACAGAGATTTATATTGGAGCTTTAAATATATTCTTTTGGACCTTATTTGAGTTATACGTGTTTTCAAAGGAATTGATGTTTTGTGATATTCTACAACTTAAAATATGATTTTTCAATTATTTAATAGATTTAATATTTATTTGGATTCTCGAATTTTATATAAGATTTGGATTTTTATTGATTTAAGAATTTTCTTCATATAATCGTTTTGACGATGGATTTGTGAGTTTTATTGAAAGTTTTGGTCTTGATGGATAAGTTGTGATTTCTCTAGGAGTTAAGTGAGAGTCTTGTGAACCGGCAGATGAGATTTGTGGATTTAGACCTGCGGGGTCTTGTGTTTGTTTTATGGAATTAAGTCCGGCAGGATACACTAACTTCAGAGAGGAGGATTTTGTGTTTTAATGATAATAATCAACTTAAGGATAGACACTAGTGGAGATGTGATGGAACTTGAGAAACGTAAGTATACGCTCTTGGTCTGTTAGTCCAACGGATCCGTTCCAGGACTGTTTGTGTCCTGTTTCGAGAGGACATTTGTATATTCGCATGTCGAGGGTCTGCAGGCCTATTCACAGAGCATGCAGGGTGCATTTCGCGTATTGAGGGCCGGCGGGCCTATTCACGAGATGTACTCGATGTATCTGCACGTCGAGGTCCTCGCAAGCCTATTCGTGAGGTACATGGTTGGGAGATGATTCTCCAGTTTTAGAGCTATTCTTACATGATGCTTGCACGTCGAGGGCTGTGGTGCCTATTCGCGGAGTATTCTGGATCTTGTTTCCATCACCGTATAGGATTAGTTGCATAACGAGGAATCTAACCCTATAAAGTGGAGATCGTTAAGGGCTTGCACCGGACCTATGTATTGTGGAATGCATAGAATCCGACAAGTATGCATTAGAGAGTCAGCATATAGCATTGATATTTCTTGACTTGGTTTTATGCATGTTTGTTTCTGTTTTTCCCACACTTGACACTTAGCCTAGTTTTACTTGTAGTTTTCATGCTCTACTATTTACTATCTTATATTTATTGATGGTTTTCATGCTTTACTTATTGTTATTTCTCATTTAATTTATTCTTGCTGTTAATACATATTGTTGATGACTCTATGCCTTGCGTTTTATTTATATTGTTTTCTTTTTTATGTCACTCACACCGTTATGGCTGACCCCTATAGTTTTGGGGGTTAGGGTTATCTCTAGCCTCATGTTTTACAGGTAGGTGCCTATAGCTTGGGGTTTGGATGCTTGTGCTAAATTAATGTTAAGGCTTATGTAAATTGTAAAAGATGTGTTGTAAGGAAAAGATTGTCATTCAAAGTATTTTGTATTCCGTTGTGTTTTGTAATCAAGTGATGTAATAAAAATTGAAATAAAAATTATCTTTATTTTTGGCTATGTTTACTATTGCAATTGAAGTTGATGCTGGAAATTGTGCCATATATTTCTGAGATATCATATTGAAAATTCGGAGCGCTATAGAGATTGGTATCAAAGCATACTTCAATAGTAATAATAAGCACAATATAAAAATAAACCTATGTGTGGACATTAGAGCGCGAGTAACTAGGTGTGGACATTAGAGTGTGAGTATCACATAAAGTTAGAACATGGTGTTTTGGTTTTGGTGTATGGTTGGGGTTTTGCCATGGGATATGGATATGGATGTGAATTGTGTTGTGATGCTCTAACTTTACCCTCATTTTGCAGTATTCAGTAAGATGGCAGGACCCAGGACCAGGAATTGTGGTAATGGTGATGAGGCTGAAGGTTTCCATGGGGCAGGACTTGATCTTAAGACTGAGATTGTCAGGGTGTATCTGACCTTGAACACATTCTTGGAAGCTAATATGGCGCAGAATCAAAATCAGAATCAGGGGACTGGACCAGTGTTTGTTAATGCTGATCCGATCAAGCATGTTGAGTCCTTCAAGCAGATGGAGCCGCCTGTGTTTGAGGGGCAGTCTGATCCAGATAGGACTGATGATTGGATTAGACAGATGGGGATGGTCTTCGAAGTCTTGGAGACTCCAACAATCAATAAGGTGAAATTGGCTGCAATGCAGTTAGAGATGGATGCTGGCATTTGGTGGCAGTCGATGAAGGGGACTCTTGGAGACCAGCAAGTGACTTGGGAGGCTTTTCTGGATGAGTTCAGGGACCGTTTCTTTCCTCTAGATATTCAGGAGAAGAAGGCAACGAACTTCTTGAATCTGCAGCAAGGCAGCATGACAGTGCACGAATATGAGACTAAGTTCGCTCTACTGTCTAGGTATGCACTGGAGCTGATTGTGGATGAAGCGAAGAAGGCCATGAAGTTCGAGCAGGGCTTGAGGCCAAATTTGATGTCGAATATGATTCCTTTGGGCATTAGGAGGGTTGATAAGCTGGTCAGGAGAGCAGCTATGATAGAAGAGGATATGGACAAATTCCAGAAGAAGCAGGAGACCTGGAACAAGAACAAGAGGCCAGCAGATAGTCAGAGTGAGAAAGAGTTCCCAGCGAAGCAGGGCAAGTTCAGTCGGCCAGTGCAGAAGGCACATGCAATTCAAGGCATGACTTGTTTCAACTGTGGAGAGGCAGGTCATTATTAGGCAGCATGCACCAAGCCTCGGAAGGTGCAGGTTTGTTATCAGTGTGGTCGTGAAGGGCATCTCAAACCAAACTGTCCGTAGTTGAAGAAGGATTGTGCAGGCGGAGGTAAAGTTCAGAGGCAGGGGCGAGTGTTCGCATTGACTGAAAAGGATGCGGGTAACTCAGGGATGTGATCCAGGGTGTATAACAATTTTGAATTCATTCATTTATGTATTAAGTAAAACTTTATTTGAGAATAAATTAGAGATTTGAGTATCGTTCTCCATGTAACAGAATTTATTTTGGTTAATGGAATAAAAAAAAAAATTATTTGATATTGGTTCTTACATACATTTGTGTCGCCCAATTTTTTGCTTAAGTCTTAGGTGTGGAGCTTAATGTGTTTCCAGGCGGAGCCTTGACGGTGATAACACCATTAAGGGAAGAATTGATTGCTGATAGATATTACGAGCACTGTGATATCGAGAATGGTGGAAGATTATTTGGTATTGATCTCATTAAGCTGCAAGCTTGAGGTAGCTTTTCCTGGTCATTTCCTTTCTAAGGAGGGAGTGGCCACTGATCCTCAGAAGATTGAAGCAGATTGTGGAAGGTCAGAAGCTAGATGTAGAGATTCAGAGGTTGTTGCAGCAGGTTTCCGAAGGCAAGTTATCAGAGTGCGCATCGGGAGTTACTTGGGAGTCGGAGGATCGCATGCAGAAGGTTTCTCTGAACTTTTGTATGGTTGTATTCTTTTGTATGATTGTGCTCTTTGAGTTGGTGGTATATCTTTTGTTAGATTATCTTCTCTTGTGTACTTGCATTTCTTAAACTATGTTCCCATTTATGAGATTTCGATTCCTTTCGTTTATTTTTGGTTTGGACCCTATTAGTAGTAGTTCTAAGGACAGAACTATTCAAAGGAGGGAGTAATGTAATACCCCAGATTTTTAATAATGTTTTTAAGATTAATAAATAAATTAAAATGATTTTTGGAGATTTAATAAATATTTTTCTGAAGATTTATCTTTTTACACGTGTAAAACACGTGCAAACATTTCTTGGGAAGTTCAAAGTCAAATTTTATTTTGGGAAAACTCATTATTTATTATTAGATATTATTTGTGAATTTTCTAGATTTTTTCTGACAATTATTGGACCTATTTGCAAATATTACAAAAAGAGAGACTTTTATGCAAAATTATCATTTGGAGTAAAAACTATAGATTTTTGGATTCTTTGGCTGGGTATGATGCCTAGTCAACTCAGAGGTAAAGAGTTTACCTCTTGTTTTAATAAATTTGGTTTATTTTACAAGTTTTGATTAAAAAAAAAGATCTTTTTGCAAATTTGCCATTTAGAGGGGTAAAGTGTAAATTCATTTTTCTGAGCTTTTTCAAACAGTGTCGGCTGGTATTAATATGGTTGTTTTTGTTTTTAAAACTCAATTAAGTTGTTTTTATTTAATTTCCAAGTGTAAGGGTATATATACATATATGTAAAGTTATGTTTAAAGGATGTATTTTGTAAATCTATTTACAAAACCCTAAACCTAATATTCCGGCATATAAAAGAGTGGGTGCAGCCGTCTCTTGCTGTGCTACGCAAGGATTTTATTTTTGCTATTTTCTTGGAGTTTTCAAGCGAGGTTTCTTGGTTTTCTTGCGAAGGAGGATTTCTCTTATTCTTTATTTCTCATCGGTTAATTCTTCAAAGAGGTGAGTGAAATATTTTGTTTTGTTTTGTTTTATGTATGTTATACGTAATGATCTATCGATTAGAAAGCATGCTAGGAGTTTGTATGATGATATGTGAAGTTTTGATGAGTAGATGAATTAAAAGTGAATCCTTTCATGAAACTATATTATTGATGATTGAAACCCTAATTTGTTGACTTGAGATTGTTAGAGAACTGAATAGAAATCATGAGTATGATGCTTTCCTTCATATACTTGCTGTTTTAACTTATCATGATGTGTTGTATGATGATATTGCATAAAAGTGGATAAAAAGATTACCTTTACTTGTGTATAAATGCATAAACTCTATTTGGGGGCTTTTCGTTGAGTAGATACTTGATTAGTGATTGTTATAATTGCTCATATGCGTGGACAAATTATTGTGAATGATTGTGGATGAGTTTAACGGCTATTGGATCTAAGAATCAAGTCTTGGAGTTTGAGAAAGGGGTTTAAATGTGGATCTATGCATTATGATCAATTTGGGGATATCGTGATTTTGTGAAGTTTTTACTTGAAATTGAATTTGCTCAAATACTAAGTTTAATATGAATATTTTGTTATTTTTAATCGATGGATTTGCGAAGTTTTCTTGGTGCACAAACATGCACAAACATTTTTATATAAATATCCTATTTTGTGGTTTTGAAGAAATTGAATTCTTATGTGTTTTATGGATTTTTATTATATCTTAACTTATTTTGACATTGTGATGTGAATATTTGCAAGTGTACAAAATCACAACAAGTATTATAGTTAAGTGAATAGAGTGTTGAACCCATAGGGACTAATTATTTTATTGAGTACCGATATTACTAGATGAATCACTATTTGGATAATCGTAATTTATAAATGATAAAACAACTAAGTTAAATTAATCTAATTAAAGCTAACTAAATTAGTGAAGAGGGAGCGGGCTATGAAATTCTTGTAATTTGTTAATGGCAAAATTAGTTCTAGGGCTTTTGACTTCACCTGGTTTATCACACACCCAATTTATAACTCCTTATGAATAAAAATATTATTTTTCCAAGTTGTAGACCAAAATCCCAAAAATATTCACTACTCTATCCACGCAGTATCAGAATTATTCTCAACTAATTATTTGCCATAGTTCATTCACAAATTATTAATTGAAAATTTATGGATTTCTTAATGGTCACGTTCTCCTATAACGGTGTTTAATTTTTATAACCACAAATTACCAGTTCGGTCTCTTCATAATTTAAAAGATCATACAAATGTCTATCCACCAATTGTACGCATTAATAATAAAAATCAACACACAACCATGAAAAAATAGAAAAATAATAAGAAATTAAAATTGTGTTCTAAAAAACTAGGCTACATCTTAGCCCTTGAAAAATAAATTTAGTTCATAATCAATGTGCAACTAACAAAAATTGTTTGGGATTGCATCGTAAAAATTAGAGAAGAACAGATACAAAAAGATATAAAAATATTGCAAACCGAACTCCTAGAATTGAGCCCAAATTCCTTTCTCTATTCCCTGTCGCAAAAAGTCGAAGCCAGCGCCTCGGGACTTGCGCCGCCTATCAGCGTCAAAAGGACGCCAGGTAAGCACGCCACGTCACACAGCAGGGGGTGTCTGGGTCCCACCGCCGCTACTGCAGAAGTCTCGTCGCCACGTCAGCCTGGGCACGCCAGCAGTCGCCCTATTGTTTTCTGCCTGTCACGTCGCCGAGTCAGCGCAGCAGTCGCACATCAGCTTCTCTGTCGCCTCGGAAGCCGCACCAGGAGAAGACGAAGGAGCGCCACGTGCACCTGCCGTCTGTCACGTCTCTCTCTCCCCTTGCCTCTTCGAGCCGCACGCAAGAGAGAAGGTCTCTCTCTCTCTTGCTTTTTTGTTTCTTTTTTTTCCTTTCTTTTATTTAAAAGCAGTCGTCACCTCTTTGATAAATGTATCCTCGTTAAGCGCTCCTTTTCTTCTCTGGTCTTCTCTTCTATTTATAGGCACGGATATGAGAATTAGGGTTTTCTTTTGCAGAAAACCCCTTTCTTTTTCATTTATTTCCTTCCTTCTTTAATCTGATCTTTATTTCTTTCTCCTTTTTCTTTTCTTTCATTTTCTTGCAAACACGTGCTGTATACACAAAAAATAATACCAGAAATTACGGTTTTAAAAATAAAATAAATTAATTAGTTTAAAATTAATTAAACTAACTAAAAATCATATTTGCTTATCTAAACCCTTTTAAAATTATACGTCGCACATTTAGCTCAGTTAGCAAATTAAGATTCAACAAAACAATAAAAATTAATAAATCAATAGTTTTGCTTTGTTTGTTGATATTTTCCAAAAATCTTCACTTTTTGCATAAAAAATCTCATTTCTTCAAAAATAAATAATTAATTGAAATCTTATAGAATTAAGGTGAATTATAAACAATATAAATGAAAACAAGCAATTTTAATGGGTAAATGAGTACAAATATTTGTATAAAAATTAGACACATCACATTGATATGGTTTGGAGCATAATACGAAGTTATTTCGATGCATAATTGATTCTTAAAAACTCTAATTTTGAAGATGTATATGTTTGTCTTATTTTTGAAGATGTACGAGCCCAAATCCTATAAGCAGATCTTGTCCTTCATCATGCTTTGCAAGGAGATGGAGGTCCCACTGAAGATTAAGTGCTTGAAGATGTGTCTTTGCCTCAGCACCCCAAGAGCATTTAAGGGCCGATGCTTCTTGACATCCAGTCTAGGCAACAATGTCATGCACAATCATCCCGACTTCATCAAAGACTAGAAGTCGAAGTATATGGTCATCCGAAGCTCGACACCTTGGGACATCTTTACCAAGTGGAGGTTCGAAGCCCAAGTATCCGAAGGAAAAGGACTAATCTGAGGATGAAATGGCCGAGTTCGAGCGTTTGTTTAGCACAGGGAATGTAGATTGTTTGAAGGTGGAGGAGAGGCACCTGATCAAAAATTGGTTGAGCACAGCTGACCCTAGTATGTCTTGTTTTTTATTATTATTTTAGTTGTCTTTATATGAGGTTTAACTCTTAATCTATGTCTTTGTTCTGCAGACATGTTGGATGAAGCGATCGCGGCTGGCTGATGGAAGCTGCCGAAGGAAGCTGTAATAGCCCGGATAATATAATGCTTATATATATTGCATGTTTGCTTGATTATATATGTATGAATGATGAAGTGCGTTTTGATTTGCTGGATTGTTCACGTGGATGGTTGCGTTCTTGATGATGCTCGAGAATGAAAAGGGCCGATACTAGTACATACACTAGTTTTGAGTGCGATGCATATGCAAATATGTAATTGTATGGTACTTGGTACTACAATGGATATTCCCTGCATTCACTCAAATTTAACCTCTCATCTCTCATCTAGAACTTGATCAAAGGCTAAAAACTTCAGCCATGCAAATATCTCCAAAACAATGGGCTAAAACCCTTGTTTTGAAGAAAACCACTTGCCACATCACCCCCCCCTCCTACCCCTATTGGCCGGCCTACCCCCCTCACACCCTTACTCCTTCTCACTTATTAAAAATCCCTCATTCTCACCCTCATTTCAGTTCTGAAATTTTAGAAAGAAAAAGAAAGAAGGAGTGAAAGAAGTCTAGTGAAAGAGGTATTCAAGCTCTTGGAGAAGGAAATTGGAGGAGGAAGCCAATGACAATCTCATCTTCTCAAGCCAACCAAGGGTGGGGTGTTCTCTGAACTTTAGTCTTGTTTCTCTTGTTTGATTTTCTTGCATGAATCAAGTAGTAATAGCTGTGAGAATGGTTGATTAGGAGTAGATTGTTAGAATCTGAAAATGGAAACAGAAAACATGATCTGCATGCTAAATTTCCGAATTTCCAGAGAACAAAATAATTGGAATTTGATCTTTACATTTTCATAAAATGATCTCATGTATGTCTAGAAGCTACATGATTTATTTCGGATTTTTATGATGTTATTTGATATTTTAATAAAATCAATTTTGAGGACCGAATCGTAAGGTAGAGACTGTGTCTGTCTATTGTAACAACTGAACTTGTGGGAATTCTTAGACTTAATTGACTCATGATCTATTTCTGAAATTTTTACCATGTTTTCTTGCATGCATTTGGACTCTACAGAAAAATCATGAAATTATTTGGATGAAATTTGATGCATTTTCAAAATTAATTAATCAAGAGTAGTCAAGACAGTGACTAAAGAACAACAGAACTTTTATGTATGTTTATAATAGGTAGAATTCCTTGAATATTTGGAATCAAGATGTGAACCTTTTTGCATGTTATACATGATGATGTCTAGTTCTGGAAATGCAAATTTGATTACCATTGGTTATGCATGTAATTTATTATGAATATTTTAGCATGTACTATGTAGAACCTAGTCAGTATTGACACTCTAATAAGATGGTACCCTTATGGCTCTGTAAGAGCAGAATTTGATATGGTGTACAACTAGAAATTTGTAGTAGACATCTAGAGATTTCCAAAAAGCCATATTTCAAGAAATTCCCGTGAGTAGATTAATAAATATGATTTTTTCAAGTTGGGACAGAAACCAGATTTTGAGCTGAAGGCTCTGTTTGAGTAATGCTTTATGTGTGGTTCTGTATACCTGAGAGAGATGACTGTTTTAGGATAATCAAATGAAACAATTGGGATTGGTGATCAACTAGAAAGTTGTAGAGGACATTCACACCTTTCCACAAAACCTAGATTTGTATCATTCCGATGAGCATGTAGAGTTTTATGCTATCGGTAAGGTGCAGCTAGTGTAGATGAAGTACACATGCTGAGGTTTGTGAGGATGTTTTGAGGAATTAGATGACTGAATCTAAGGTGACGATCAACTAGAGAGTTGTAGACTAGGTCTTTATCTTTCCAAATTGAGCTAGAACACCCAAATCTTAGTTGTAATGTGGGAGATATGACCTTTTTAAGTTCAGGCAGAAACACCATAGTTTGGTTTAGTCATGGTTTTTGACTAAGTGTTGCAAGAACCTTTCTCCTTTTGTACATAAGAGTTGATAACTCGTTGTTTGGGGATGAATGGTGTCTATTGCTGGTCTTGTTGGTTTTTGACTCCTGTTGAGGATGTTGTGACTCGAGTTAGTCACTAGGGTAGGGTGATACCCTACGTCTATCGACCCTAGTTGTGAACTTCCTCCGAGGCGTTGGACGTCCAAGTTGGTGTCGTCGAGTTGAATTCATGCCGGTTAAGGATGAACGCGGTCCATGGTGATGGACGAATTCCAAGCTAGGGGAAGTGGCGAGCAAGACCTTGTGTCACCGGGGCCGCAAGTCGATAGGCAGGATTGTAGGAGGAACTCTTTACATTACCTGAATGTTTAGAGTGATTCTTGGATTAGAGTGATGTATTAGGGGGCATGCATATTGCATTAGTACTAGCAGACCACAGTCGGGTGTTGTACTTTTCCTGTCGTAGGGATACAGATTTGGTTCTCAGGTTTTGAGTTCACGAGTCTCGTATCTCGATCTGTTAATTCCCAAAGAGCCGAGGTATGAAACAGGAGAGGTGCTCCTCTCGGATAGGGGGATTTGACCCTCGAGACCGTCATGTTCCTATGCGCGTGGGTTTTGTTCTATATATATGTGAATCATTGACGTCATTGGGTACATGATTTTGTACCGGAAGGTTTGACACGACTTTTTGAGTGAGGTCCGTTGTAACCCTGTTTTCCCAAAAATGTACTTTAAGTGTATTTTCTGTATTTAAAATTTTTGTAAATTAGTTTTCCGCTTTCAAATCTAGTTCCGACCGATAATTTTATTTGCAAATGTTATTATTGATATTACTAATTTGGTTTCTATTATTGTTACTATTACTGTTATTATTATTGCTGTTATTATCTTTTATCATTTTTTTTCTTATTATTATTATTGTTATCAGTATTATTATTATTACTGTTATTTTTATATTATTATTATTATTATTGTTATTGTTATTGGTTATTATTATTAATAATATTTTTTTATAATGTCCTAATTGTATATTTTCATTATTTGGTTATTTTATTTTACCCATATTCTATTAAAACCCTATTTTAAATACCCAATATGCATTAAACCCATTAACCCATTTTAAAATTCAAATATTCATCTGTTTATAACCCTAAAACCCCTACCCTGTTATTAACAATCCAAATACCGTATATCCACTGCACTCCTACCCATTAGCCGTATACCCCCCAACCTATTACATTACCCAAACTATTAACCCCTAAACCCGCACCCACTTGAACCTACCTATATATATAAACCCCATACTGCCTGTTCATCTCCCCTACTGCTACCCTAGCGCCGCCTTCATCTCTCTCTTAACCCATCCTCCCGACTCCTCTTCCTCCGACCTTGTTGCTCCCGCTCATCATCTCCCCTCGGCCAGCGACTGCACCGCGACCCCCTCCCTAGCTCCCTGGGTCGCGACGCCAGCCACCCGCAGGACGACAACAGCACTACAGCACCACCACAGCAGTGTCACGACAGGCCTGCGGCGATCCTTGTCGCGATTCCTCCAACGCCAGCGCCCGCAACCCACAACAGCGACCCCGCAGCGCGCTCCTCGACTGTGTCCTCTGCCTCCTCGCAACACGCAGCAACGCCTGATCGTCAGCCTGGCCGATGCTAACCCCGGTGGACCCCCTTTGTGCTGCGCCTCTCTTTCCTGAGCGCTGCGACAGCAACAGACAACCATCCACCTGTGTGCGCCGACTTCCTTCTTCGACGACGCACCACCTGTCCTTGGCCATCGTTGCCCCATTCATCCTGCCACCACTCTGCTGTGTCACTGTTCCGTCACACCAGTGTAATCCCCATTGCTCTGAGTTGCTATTGCCATAGGTTTCTTGTGATCAAGTTTGATCAAGTGATTATGGGTTTCGATCATGGTGAATGTGTGCTGTTGATCATCATGATCTTCATCAAGTGATCCTGGACCGTCCGATCGTCGATCTGGTCCGATCATCATCTTCATCATCAAGATACTGATCACATCTCAATCTTGATCTTGATCTTCGATCTGAGTCGTCCGATCTAATACGATCGCCTTGATCTTTTGATCTCATGATGTTAGTCGTCCGATCGTGTTCATGGGTTATTTATTCTTTAGATTCGTGATCTTGTTCGTGTTCGCTTGTTCGTGATTTTGTGTTTGTGCCCGGAATCCGTTCCCGTTATTCTTTTTCCCTTCTGTTGGATCCGTCGTCTTCCAGGCAAGTAACTTGTACTCAAATTCCTTTGTATGATAGAAGTCAAAAATACCACATATAATGTAGTTGGGTTCTAGAGATGACTCTTGTGTGTTATTATTGTTGGGTTTCGTCTCTATAGTACTATTTGACCATAGTTGACTCACGACACAAATCTGACATGAAACAACTAGGTTTTCGCCCATTCTTGACTTGATCTTATATGTGAACTATTTGTGAGAATTTAACTATTGGTTGAGATCCATGTGTTAGACTTATTTTGGATATGTTAATTACCCTATTTCATATTGTTTGGACACTTGGTAGACTTGATTTCATGTTTTTTTGTGTTTGGATCAAGTTTCGTTTGAATTATGTTGATTTTGGTTTTGGAGGAAATTCTGTATTTTGCCGATAATCTGTCTTGATCAGTAATTTAGACCATATTAAGATCAGAATCTTAATTTCGGTATAAAACATAAATTGTATAGAAATTTGTCTTCTTTCCAACCCCTCTGACCTTGCTCGATTTCGTTTTTGTATGTGTGAGATATGACTGTTTTACTACAGAGGTGTAGATCAATTCCAGATTTCGTTTCTTGATGATTTTGATGACTAAATTATTTTGATACGTGTGTTACACATATTATTTTGATCTAAAACTTTGGTCAGTATTTCTATATCTATCTAGGGATTACCAAGAATTTTGGTGGATTTTATTGATGAGTTTTATACGCCGTTTCATGCTTGTTTATGAAAACCATACTTGCTGTATTTTGCTCGCTGTTCTGTAAAGAATCGTATTTTCACCCTATTTTATTTTACTGTATGGAAATTATTTATGAAATATGAAAGTTAGATTATTTTGTCTATTTTCACTCCCCTTTGGCGGATTTGGATTTCGTTTCACGGGTTGCGAGATATTTCAGTTTTCGTACAGCTGTGTTGGGAATTCCAGATTTGCCAAATTATCGTTCTTGAGGTTTTCCAATTTTTGTTGACTAAAATAATTTTACTGGAATATTATGAAACTTTATATTTTGATACTAGACATAATGGAGGTTACTCCAGATTTTTCCTGAATTTATTTGAGGAGTTTTAATACTGTTTTTCTGACTGAGAAGTCGATTTACTGATTTCTGGCTGAACTTGTTTTCTGGATTCAAATCAGTTTTGAGTTATGATTTTGTGAATTACTATATGACTTATATCTGATCGATGGATTTGTGTGAAAGTCTATTTTCCAGATTCTTTGACGGATTCAGATTTAGATTTCTGTAGTAACGGAAATCACTGTTTTAGTACTGTACTGTCATGCTGTCCTGAATATGAACATACACTGTTTTGCTCGTTTATGTGACCGTATATCATCTATGCATGTTTGATTGTTTCCCTGAACCTAATACTGATTATACCATATTTGTTTGACACTATTTCTTATACATTCATGCCTGTTTGATGACCATAATAAAAATAACCAAGCCAGGGTTTCTTAAGGGAAGATCTAGTAGTGAAAAATATAGAAACGTGTACTTGTAAGGAAACTAGTATTCCATACTGCTACTGTTACTGTTACTTTTCTGCTACTGCTACTGTTACTTTTACTGCTACTACTACTGTTACTGATACCTGAGTACACTGCCCCATTATGGTCCACTATGAAATCTAAAAGCGAAACTGTTTGTTGTAGCAACCATGTGTTATGTTTTTGGGGCGCAAGAAGTGCTACCTTGCTAGTAATACACACAAGACTGTAGGAACATAAGACTGATACTGTTAGACTGATACTGTTAGACTGAGACTATTGGACTAATACTGTTACACTAATATACTGAGCTTACTGTTACTGGACACTGTTAGTTGCCATATGACACTGCACTGGACACATTCATTTGTACTGTTAGTATACCATGCTAGTTGACTTTGTTTTACTGATTCATGCTAGTTATCACTGTTGATGCATTATTCCATGCTATTTGTTAGTTTTCCCATGTGCTGGTATCCTACATTATAAGTGGTCCGTAACTTGCAATTGACGGATACTTGTTTTCTCTTTCCTTCTCCTGTAATTTGAGCTGCAATTTGTTAAATTGCAAATTTTGGTGATCAGCTGCCCGATGGAGTATGTGATCTAAAGTTCTAGTTGGCTGGAGCTTTTGCTATCTTTATTTATTTCCTGTTGCTCATTTTGAACAATATATTTGTACTTGGATTCATTTGTATTTGGGCAATGTGACCCATGATTTTTGACTTGTTCAAATATGATTTATTTGAGATTAATAAATTTTGTTTCAAGTAAATCTAGTTGGTATATTGATTCAATTATGCATGTGTGGTTGATTCTCTTGCTTTCGACTCTGATTATTTTGTGAGATGTTGTAAAGATTCCTGAAAAGCTTATGGATGATGAAAATCATTCGCTGGGCCAATGTTACGTGCTCGTATTCCGTATTTTTGAGAAGCGGGGCGCAGCATCCGTGTGCGAGTACTAAGTGGCAAACGCGACCACCACTTTAGGAAATGCAGTACTGGACTAGACCGAAGGACTGCAACCTCCTCAGACACGAAAATCTATTGGGAACAGGATGAGTACAAGAGCAGGATGCATGACGAAGGATTGAACCCTACAATCAGGAGAGACGAACTCTTTGGAAAGTATGTAGTATGGGATGCATACGTTTCTATTGAAGTTGATTTTGGGGAAGTATGTAGTATGAGATGCATACGTTCCCAAATAAATTGCACTAGAGTAGGTGATCGTGTGCGTTCTTTGTTTTACGCATTAGATTAGGCCATGCTTGATTCTTGAACGTATATAGTATGGGATGCATGCGAATCCAGAGTCCCAAAGTCTTACTTGCATTACAATAAGGCATGTGACTGGTGCATTTAGTTGTTAGATCATGGCATACACGAACACTAGGGAATTAGGATGCACATTTTTTTTCCTATTCAAGATGATTTGTGGTTACCAGTTTGGAGATCGTTGTTTCTTATCAGTATTGCGTTAGTAGAATTACTGACGTTCCCCACTTTTTAGGTACCGGTCCTACCTTTCGAGCAGGTGTAGAAATATCAGAGTCGCGCAGCGGAAGACTCAAGTCGAGGGAAAAGTTCCAAGGAAGCATATTGACCACTCAGCAGAGCTTCGGCGATCATCAGTCGATTACCATTCCGAGAGACAGCTGATAGCTTTACAAGAGGAGTTGATAAATATTTTGTAATAAGATGTAATGAGTTAATATAATTTGTATTCTGGATCAAGAACAAGATATTGGTTGTAATCGATGATGTAATGACCTTATTTAGCAATAAAAAGTTTTTGAATTTCCGTGTTATTACTGTGTTGAGATGCATTTGAAGGCAATGATTCTGGTTGCGTCACGGATGTCCGGTAACGGGGATCCAGAGCGTCACAGAAGCTCTCCAAGAAGAAACCAGTTGAATCCTCGTGGGGAATAGGAAGGTGTTCACCTCGTCCTCTCGGGGACCCTCGGATTGGGACACTAGGAAGCTCAAGCGCTCACCATCGTGGATGCCAAGCCTACTGTTGAGGTGTAGCCGAGTGCCATGGCTATAGGAATCACCACTCTGGTGAACTCTTTCAACCCTCTTTCCAAGTTCGATCTCGATGTCATGAAGGTTGTGGAGGAGGGGTTAAGGAGTCGTGGTACATGGATTGGCCAGTGACAAAGGGGGTCTCTCTGTGGGACCTCTTGGTCGCTCCGCTGGCCCTGGTGTAACATCCCGTATTTTTATTTTTAATTAAAAATATATTTTTCAATTTTTGCACGTACGATGCACGTGCTAATTTATTTTTCCATCTTTGTTTTTGTTACTCTCATGCATGAGTCTTTTTATTAGCCTTTCATTAAACCCACGGACCTAAAAATAGATTCTAGCCCACAAGACTAATTAAATTAATTAATTAAAAGAAAGCCCACAAGACAAGCTCATTAATTAAATCCCAATTTTTGGTTGTGCATGGACTCACACATGACATGTAACAACTTTTAATACACATATTAGAATTATAGAATTTTTATTTGTGTGTGTGCACTTGTGCACAACACGTGCACGTGTCTTAGGAGAGAGAGAGAGAGAGTGGTCGGTTATGGGAGAGAGAGAGGTCAGGAGTTATGGGAGATGGAGAGTTGGAGAAAGTGGGAGAGTGGAAAGGATGAGATACACAATTGCTAATTTTTGATTAAATTAAAGAAATGCAATTCATGTTCATTAATGAAAGAAAAATAATTTGAAATATAGATACAATATCTAAAATATAAGTTTGGAAATTCGTGAGTTACTGTTTTCAAGTAAACTCAGTATGAATGAGATAATTACAGTCCATTAAAAAGATTAGATCAATCATATGTATAAGTTTGTGAAAATAAACTAGTTACAGTGCCGTGTGATCAAAATCTTGGCATATGTTCTCATAACAGTAGTTGGGCTTGGACTTACTAGTTATCGGCTGAGCTTTAAGATCGTACTGTAGCACGGGTGTGGTTTGAGATTCTGGGTTCAAAACCTGGTATCCCCTTTTATTTTTGATTGATTTTAAATTTACCCAAGCACTGAAACACAACATAAAGAACATTTCGGCTTGCCTTTATAACACAAAGTGCACTTAGACTTAGTGGCTCTCGGTGGCGCCTAGGGTCGGTTACTGTAGCTTGCTGTTGGGCATGGGTTCGAAACCCGGCTGCTACCTTTTGATTTTTTTGATGTTTTAATTTTTTTTGAAGGGGTTTTTAATGTGAATAAAATTTAGGGAAAATATATAATATTTCTATAAAATGATATAGAATTTATTAAAAATAGTTTTAGAAATTTTCATGTATATTTTGAGAAATTAAAAGGGGAATTGAGATAGAAAATAAGTTATTGACTTCAAAATTATTTATTTGAGAATATGAATTTTATTTTGAGAAGAAAAGAAAAAATATTTGCCATGTTATGAGTTTTCTTGATGAGATCATATACTTATGTTGAGTAAGACATATTTGATGTGATTAAGATGTTAATGAGATTGAAATTTATTATGAGTTCATATAGAGTTTTTTTGGAAAGAAATGTGAATGAATAAATGAATCTGAATGATGCTAAAATAAGACATCGATTAAATTGTGAATAAATTGAAGATAAGAATACATTGAGTGTAATACATGATTATTGAAGGGTATGAGTACCCATGGATTCTTATACATGAAAGATAGTGATCTAGAGGTTTAGTGAGACCCCAGGTACCGGTATTATTGAATTAAAAGATTTGAGTTATATTTTTGAGATATGGCCATGGAGCTATCTCGGTATTTGTGATTAAGTCGGGTAAGGGGTAAAACTAAACTCTAGGTATGATAATTTATTCATGTCTTGAACTTAAGATCTAGGCACATAAGTGAAGATGTAGTAAAACCTGGACAAACGTAAGTGGGGCACTCTATATAGTCGGGCGGTGTACTCCGGGACTAAGGTTTCTTCGATGGAGATGAGCTTTTATTTTAAATCCGGGACTATGTGTATTCGGGCAGATAGTTTGCTGTACTCCAGTGTACATACGTATACCGACGCTAGAGGGGCACTTGCGGGATGTTTGCACGACGAGGAGTCTGTTATAACAGTCGGACGGTGTACTCCGGGACTGGGACCCGTACTTGTGGAATGTCTAAACCTTGCTTTTATTACTGGGTAGTTTTCATAGCGAAGGATCGAACCCTTTAATGTGGAGTACGTAGGTGCTTTCCCTCAGACCTATGTAGTATGAGATGCATAGAATCCGAACAAGTATGCATTAGTGTCATCTTAGTATAAAATATCTGCATTGGACATTAAGGCATTGCATACACTTACATATTTAGAGTAGTCACATTTAACACTTTATTTGCATTTAAGTTTATGGTTTGTTAAAGTATTAAGATCGTTATATTTTGCGCATAGAGAGGATGGCCGTATATAACATTTTTGTCGGTTGTAAGTAACTAACGTGCCCACAGTTTTATATGCAGGAGTTGGATTTTCATGAAGACATAAAGTTGATATGTTGCTGTTGATTTATTTAAATGTTAAAGATGTTGCAATTGTATAATTTTTCATTATTGTACTTCATTTTACCTTTCTCTGTGTAAATAAATGTAAATGACTCTGTTGTATTATAAAAAGTTCAAATTTCCTTGTAAAATTGTACGAAGTGAAGTATAAAGATCCTGTGGAACTTCGAATTCAGCATTATTTGGAATTCGGGGCGTTACACCTGGAATCCATCGCCCCTCCCCATGATAGAAAGGTGCTCGCCATAGAGACCTATGAGTCGAGCTACGTCAAGTCGTCGAAGACGATATTCGAGGTAAGTGTCCTATCCGCTGATAAAAATTTTATTTTTTTGCAATTTCCTTGAAATGTTTCTAAGTGTTGGGCTCTCGGCAGGTGTCTCTTCAAATGGCCAAGCATATGTGCCAACATGAGGTGGGTCTAAAGAACAAGTATAACCGCCTCTCAATGATTGAGAAAGCAGTACCACGACCTCAAAGCGCAGTACGACGAGGCCTTGTAAGGGAGAAGGCGACGACCATTGAGCTCACCTTGGCAGATGCTGATAGGGTGTGTTGAAGCTCGAGAAAGAGTGATGGGTGGCTGCCGAGAAGGAGCTGGAGGATGACTGAATGAAGGTCATCGACATGCTCATCTTGGGTGAGGAGCAGGCCTATCAGAAGGTGCTGGCGCACGTCCACCACTTCCATCTCGACATCGACCTCGGGGACTTCTCGTTCGACATGGATATCAAAGCCCCCCTCCCCCGCGCCCGCCCAAGGTGTATTACTCCTAGATTAACATAGTCTCATATCAAATTTGTAAAGTGAGTGATGAGTATTTATATGAAATTGCCAAGGATCTAAGAACATCTACTAAGCTATATCACTTTTAGTGAGGTTGTGCCATGTAGTGGGACCGTGGTTAGATTATGTAGGGCACGTAGACGCGCGTAGGCGTGCATGCTGCTGAGCAGACCCGAGGCGTTACTAGTAGTATCAGAGCTGACTTTTAACACCGATGGTGGTACAAAAGTGGATGTACACACTAATAGGGCTAGGGATAGTACACTGGTAGTAAGGTCAGGACAGTACAATGGAAGGTTTAGGATAGTGGCATCCACGTGGATCACATCGGCTAGAAGGATGTCCTGGATTGGATGCGGGTCCCGAACTTAGCGAGGATGCTAAGTCTAAAGGTGGGGTGATTGTAATACCCCTAGGTTAAATTGTCTCATATTGGTTGGGAAGTGGGGTATGCGTTATTATATATTAAATTGTCACGGATCCAAGAGCACCTGCTAGGCTATAACACTTTTGCATAGGTTGTGCCATGTGATGGGGCCATGGTTAGGTCCTGTAGGGCGCGTACATGCGTGTAGGCATGCAACTTTTGAGTGGACCTATGGCATTACAAATGATTACAAGAAGAATGACGAGCCGATGAGGAAATGCATCGATTATCGTGAGCTGAACAAGGTGATAATTCAAAACAAGTACCTAATTCCTCGAATTGACGATTTGTTTGATAAGCTTCAGGGAGCAGTAATTTTCTCCAAGATCGGCCTACAGTCAGGTTATCACCATATTCTAGTTAAGGGGAAAGATATACACAAGACGACTTTCATGACTTAGCATGGACACTGTGAGTTTTTAGTCATGTCGTTTGGAGTAAGTAATGTGTGGGCAATATTCATGGACATGATGAACCGAATTCTGCAACCGTTCATTGATTCATTTGTCGTGGTATTCATCGACGATATTCTTGTGTACTCAAAGATGGAAGAGGATCATGCCAAACACTTAGCAGAAGCATTGAATAAGTTGCATGAGCATAGATTGTAAGCAAAATTATCCAAGTGTGAATTCTAGAACTCCAAAGTTGCATTTCTTGGGCACATCATTTCTAAGGAGGGAGCAGCCACTGATCTGCAGAAGATAAAGGCGGTGAAGGGATGGCCTCGACCCACGACTGTGAAGGAAATCAAGAGTTTCTTGGGGTTGACGGGATACTATCGGCCTTTAATCCAAGGATACGCACATATAACGGTACCGTTAACTGGACTGACTAAGATGAATGTGAGCTTCACATGGATCGACAAGTGTGAGGCAAGTTTTCAGGAATTGAAGGTGAAGCTGACGATGGCACCAGTATTGGTACTACCGCATATAGGAAAAGACTATGATATCTACAATGATGCCTCACTCAGGGGATTGTGTTGTGTCTTGATGCAAGAGGGAAATGTTACATCTTATGGGTCCAGGCAACTACGACCACATGAGAAGAGCTACCCGACTCACAATTTGAAACTAGCAGCAATAATATTTGCTCTAAAACAGTTGAGGCATTATGTATATGGAGAGAAGGTTAATATGTACACCGACCACAAGAGTCTGAAGTACATTTTCCAGCAGTAAGATCTAAATCTACGACAGATGGGGTGGTTAGAAGTAGTAGAAGACATTCGTTCTGAAATAAGTTACTACCCTAAGAAGGTGAATGTGGTGGCTAATGCTCTTAACAAGCAGAGCAGTTTGTCCACCTTAATTACGGCATTGAAAGAACTGGCGAAAGAATTGGATCGAGCAGGAATTGAAGTCATAGATTGTAATACACCTAGATTAACATAGTCCCATATTGGTTGGGAAGTGGGGTAGGAGTTATTATATATTAGATTGCCAAGGATCCAAGAGCACCTTGCAGCTGTTGAGCGGACCCGGGGCATTACAAATGGTATCAGAACCCACTTTCGACACCAATGGTGGTTCCACAGTGGATGTACACACTGATAGGGCTAGAGACAGTACTGGCAGTAAGGCCTAGGTAGTACAATGGCAGATTGAGGGTAGTGGCATCCATGTGGATCACATCAGTTAGAAAGAATGTCATGGATTGGATGCGAGTCCCGATCTTAGCGAGGACGCTGTCCAAAGGAGGGGTGATTGTAATACCCCTAGATTAACATACTCATATCGGATTTGTAAACTGAGTGATGAGTATTATATAGAGTTGCCAGTGATCCAAGAGCACCTACTAAGCTATAGCACTTTTGGTGAGGGTTGTGCCCTGTAGTGGGGCCGTGGTCAGGTTTTGTAGGGCGCATATATGCACGTAGAATTGCATGCTGCTGAGTGGACCAGGGCGTTACACAAGGAGATATCTTTTGAAGGTGAGGGGGACCTACAGGCAGATGTTGATTCCTTGGTCCCTCCTATAAATGACGTCACCACCGATGCTACCATCGAGGTGCGCCCCCAAGTAGTGTGTTGTTTTCTAATTCTTTCCTCCATTGTATTCGCCTACTGCAGACACGCCACTGCCCCTTGTACTGTTTATCTTTATTTGAATAAGAAATGTCTTGAAGCTTAAGTACTCATAGTTTGCTCATCTTTTCATGACTTTGTCCGACCCTTAAGACTTGAATTGTTCAATTCATCTAGTGGTAGAGCCTCGAAAGACCAAGATCCAGTTTCTTTGCAGCAAGTTGCAATGGGCGGAAAGCATCATCGTTTAGCTTTGAAAAGAGGCTAGATATCGGGAGGGAGCGTTCACTTATCACATCCGGAGATTGCAAAGCATCACGCAAGAACTCTCACGCCTAAAGGAGGCAATGTCTGATATGAGTTTGAATCTAATTGAGCAGAGGGGGACTTCCTTGACAGGTCAGAAGGGGAGCGATCCTCAGAGTCCATCCTTAAGCTGATGCTCGTGGAGTGGTACTTGAAAATATACCACTTTGGGTTGAAATTTGAGGAATCAGATTAGTCAACCAACTTCATAAGCTTATTCTCATGGCGAGCTCCTTACACGGGGACTCGCTCCAGACTAATGGCCCCTTACCATAGGCAATGCTCAAATTAGGGTGGCAGAGTCGTCGAGTGTGACTAATGTTCGAGAGGGCCTAGATTTGTCAAAGGTAGGGACTCACACTATTGGGGTGGATATCGTGAGCCTGAATCCATATGGCAACGAAGGAGTCTCCTAGGGTTGGACCTTTATGGTTTGTATTTGTATTTTTTATGTACTTTAAGCTTGTAATTTCGACATGTAACTCCTATCTTGTTGTAATGAAAGTATCATCACTTTGTTCGAACTGTGAGAGTTTTCTTTAGTTGGGATTCAGATCACAATCCGAGGGTAGAACCGCCGATAGGATATGAGGTTCCATTGATGCTAGACCACTGCCCCATTTTTGTGGGTGTCTCGGATGACAATCTGAGGGCTGATATCGATGAGAATTCGGACCTCATTGTGAGTGGGTGGTTCGCACCATATTTAGAGTACTTTGAATGATAATTAAAAAGTCGAAGTCGAGGAGAATCCGACCCCCATGACTTATTGTAAGTGAGTGGCTTACACCATTTTGATGGTGCTTCCAATGACAATCCGAGATCCGAAGTCGAGGAGAATCTGAACCCCTCGGATAGGGTTGGCAAACGGGTCAACCGGGCCAGGTCGGATCGAACCCGTACGGATTGGAACCCAACTAGGGCGGGTTCTGGTCGGGTCTGAGTGGCAACTGGTTCGAGTTGGAATTGCAAAAACTCGACCCGCCCAACCCGCGAACCCATTCGGGTCCAACCCAGGTTCGGTCGAGTTGGGTCGCGGGTTGGCCAGTTTAATTTAATTTAATTTTTTTAACTTAAAAAATGTAATTTTAATAATAATAGAAAAATGTAATAATAATAATAAGAATCAAAGAGTGAAATTGCTAACAAAAAATGTATATATTATTAATATGATTTTTACTTATATAATTTTCCAAATTTTTAATAAGAAACAAAGATTTTCTACAAATTTATTTTATACAATAACAAATTTCTACGATACAATTTTAATTTTCTTCAATTATGCTAATTTTTTTATAACAAACAAAGATTTTAAACAATTTTTTATACATTTACAATTTTGTTCAATTTGTTGGTCTTCAATTTGTTGTTGTTGTTGTTGGTCTTCAATTCTTCATGTTGGTTGCTATTGTTGTTGTTGTTGTAGTTCTTCCGGCGAGTTACTTCCATTTGTAGACGTGTCGAACCTTTTTCCTTCAGTCCTATCTTCGACCTTCATCCAGTCTTCCGTGCAGACGAGTATCTTCAACGATTTGGGCATCAAGCGATTTCTGTAATCGGTTAGAACTCTGCCACTTGTAGAAAATGCACTTTCTGAAGCAATTGTATAGACATGAGGAGTTAGTAGATCTTTAGCCATATATTTAAGAATACTCTAAGTATGTTCATGGTCTTTCCACCATTGTAAAATATCAAGTGTAGAAGTAAAACTTTCAGAATCTTGTTGATTATACCAATGTAATTCATTTGGTTGATTAGTCCTAGGTTTTTTTGATTGAAGTTGTGCAAGTAAATTAAATGTAACCCCAGTTTTTCATTTTATGTATTTTGGAGTGTATTTTTTATTTTTGTATATTTTTATATCTCTTGTATTTTTTCTGAACCGTATATTGGAATATTTCCAATATATATCCATTTTATTTCATTTTGAGCTCATTGTGTTGTTTGTTCGTCGTTTTGGTTCGTTTTCGCCATTTTGGTTTCTTTTCTTCATTTTTTGCCTCATTATCTTCATTATATATTTCCATGGTGTTGTAATGGTATTTTGGTGATGTTTTCCCAAACGTATGATTTTTGACCCCTAATGAGATTTTTAGGAGCCAAAGAATTCACTATAAATTGTATCCCCATTTGAAATCTGCCCAATACCCATTACTCATTTGTATACCTATTACTACATACTCATACCCACAACCCATTAACCCACTTTTTACCTCCTATATAAGTACCTACAAACTCCTAATAAACCCTAACCCTAATCTCTATTTGTAACGCCCCGAATCCCAAATACACTGAATTCGAGATGTTCTACAGGATCTTTTCACTTTCTTTAGTACAATTTTACAGGGAAATTAAAATTTTTCATCATACATCAGAGATTACATCAATGTTACACTTTTTCTTTTGCACAGCGGAAGTAAAATTTACAACAATTGAATAAAAGTACAACAACATGATATAATCTTTAAGCATCCATTCTTATTTAATCTTTAACAAGTCATTCACCTGCATATAAGACTGTGGGTACGTCAGTTTATTCAACCGACGAACATTATACACGGCCATCCTCTCTATGCCGGAAATAGTATAACTTAACTTTCCATATTTGGCAAACACAAACTTGTCACAATTCAAACTAAAGGGACTACCCTATTGATGTCGTGTTGTGATTGTGCACTTAATCCTTAATGCATTTATTTATGTTACATGACACTAATGCGCACTTGTTCGGATTCTATGCATCCCATACTACATAGGTCCGAGGGCAAGCCCTTATTCGTTCTTCATCTTTCTAGGGTTCAATCCCCCGTTATGACTTATTCTACTACTGTAATTACGGTAGTGTCTTAGATGTCCTATGATCTACGAGCCCATGTCCAGGCAGCCTGGAGGGGAATCCCACGCACTGACACGACGCATCGAGCAGGCAACCTATGGACAATTCAGCCTCCGCCATGGAACAATGGCACCATCCATAGCCACTCGAACATCCCACGAGCGTCGCCACCGGGACGGTACTCGGGAGCAGTATCCACGCCATGTCACGACGCATCGTGAAGGACCTGTGAATACCCTCTCGCCGCAAATCCGTTGGCCCCCATACCCGTGTTTTTCTTCTACTTTCATCACATCTTCACTATGTACTAATCCTTAGTTTTATTAAAAATCATGAACAAAATAATCTCTAGAGTTAGCCTCTCCATCAACCGGACTTATTTGTTTATTTCATCATGACCAACCTTGGTCTAATTTCATTTCATTTTCTTTCTCAATGCCGGGAAGACTTAGCTACTCTATTTCAAATTTCATTTCACAATCTTCAACTTATAAAATTTCCATATCGAGTTCTCATACTCATATGTACATTATCTTTTCAATCCATGATTTCTCATTTTGTTCACAAGTCCATCATTGAGTTTGCATATACTCATCCATTATCACATCATAGTAATTCTACATTACTAAACAATGTACACATTTCATTTTATTCCACAAAGATAATTGCATCATATCATATAATCACATTTCTTTTTGCCAAATCAACACTTAATATTCCAATTCACTTATTCTTTCAAGTTATAGTTTCATACCAATAATCCATTTAGAACCATATGTCTATATATGCATTTTAACTCCAAACCATAGTAAAATTTATTCAAAAAAAAATCCCAAACCATTCTTATAAAATTCCTTACATTTTTCTAAGAATTTCCATATTTTTTCCATAATTTTTGGACATCAAAAACTCCCAAAAAATATTTTTTCCCATCCTTCCGTTAGCAAGAATCGAACCCAAGCACACCACCGACACAGCCTAGAGCACAGACCGCTAGGCCAGTTGCCGAACACAGTATAAAAGCAACTGAGAGCTATAAATACTCTCAGTTCGCTGATTACTAGTTTTGAAAGAATTAAACAAAAAAAGTGTTGATCCAAGGATTCGAACCGTTCAAACCAGAGAAGCCAACCGCAGTCAGTGGCCGCCTGAGCTAGTAGCTCGGGTTGTCACAATACCCAATAAAAACCCATATGTTTCATATTCGTACTGTTTAAAAGAACAACTCGATGTTCAAATTAATCTAGGTTCATATTGCCTTTGTAAAACTACTGAAAAATTCCAGATTAAATCCTCTTCACATGAATTTCATTACAGTAAGTATAAAATAATTTTTTGTACTAAAAACATAGTTTTTTCCACACAAGTTAATAAATTGTTCATTAAGACTACCATACTTTTTATTTTCGACATTGAATAATCAAATAGTCCTCTAATCCCTTTTTATTCACAATTTTTCTTATGATAATTCACTGTTATTAATTTTTTATTCACAACACATACATTTTTGGATTTATCCATACCCATATCAACAAAAGGTTTTATTTAGAACATGAATAGGTAAAACTCAAAACTACTAACTTTTGAGTAGTTCTACTTTGATGATAACAAAGTAATTCCATCGGTTCATCTATGTCACAAGTATACTACTACTCATTAATTAGCATAATTACAACTCAATCCTTCAAGAAAATCATTCTTTTCAATTTAAAGTGTATCCTCTTCTTAATCAATTTCATGTTTCAACCATACAATTAACAAGCGTTCTAATTGGAAATTTTCATGCATCATGCTAGCAATATTCCACCATCATTCATTCAAACTAATAATCATGGAGAATTCTACACACAATTTACTTTCATGCTAGAATTTCACACAAGTTAATCACATCATTTCAATCCATTCATACACTAACTTTTCAATTTAAGTGTGTTCTTATTAGTATTTTTCATGCATAGTGTTGATAATTAAAACTAGCATAGATTCCTACATTAGAAATATGAAAGTTTTACCCACCTTGAATGGAGAGAACTAAACAATTTAGCAACACAAGCCTTGCAAATGAAAGCACCACCTCCTAGCCAAAAGCGTGCACAAGCTCCAAGCCTCCAAGCTACACCGAATGCTTCTTCTCCTTGTAGTAGCCGGCCACCAAGCAACAAAGTACTCAACTCTCACTCTTTTATAACTCACACTAATATTAAATAAGACTATAGTTTGGAAATATGAAATTGCATATGAAAATAGCCATGAGAGGGGGGGTATTTATACTAGGAAATGAGTGAAATGGAGGGCCAAGATTGATTGGGTGGTTGTAGAATGGAGGGTCTAGATTAAAGTAGGAGTTATGAAAACTACCCACATCCATAAAACTACCTCCATGATCACCATGTCTAATTCAAAAATCCCTCCAAAAAGCATGCATGCCGGCCTAGGAAGAAAGTGTGCAATGCACGTGTACGTGTAGTGCACGTGCATGCAACTAGGCCAAATTTGTACCTTTTAATTTTGTACAAAAATAAAATAATGATAATTTAGTCTTCTACATAACAAGTTTTAATTAAAAATAGATTTATTCATGGGCTTTGTTTTTGGGCCAAAATAGTTTATTAAAATAAATAAAATAAAAATACATTTGGGCTTTAAGAAAGAGGGCCTTTTTAAAAATAAGGCTTTAAAGAAAGGCTTTTTGTACAAAATAATTTGAGAACACATAATTAAATATTTCTACACATCATTATATAAAAATAATTCAACCCAAAATATTGCACGTGCACACTACGTGCAAAATAATAATTTTTCATTAATTGAAAAAAAAATCAGGGTATTACACTATTAACCCTCTCTCCCCTATTGTTGCATCCCGGCCTCCCCCTCCTATTCAATCCCGGCCTGTGCAACCATCTCCCAACCGAGCCCACCCTCCTAGCCTCCAAACCGACTACCATCCATCCAAACCCTACAACCCCCTCCTCCTTGTTGGCCGGCAACCACCAAGATCACCATCCACATCACAACCATTGTGAAACTCTTCTCCTTGTGATTCTTGAAGTGGGTATTCTCCACTTTGTTCGTCGCATCTAGGAGATTGTTCGTGTGGGAGTTTTTGTTCGTGGGTTTGCTTGGATTTGCGTTTGGAGAAGATTCGCCGGTGGGTTTTTCTCCTCAGACTATTTGCATCGCGTTCATCTCCATAACAAGGCAAGTAACTTGTACTACAATTCATTATGTTGATACAAGTCAAAAAGTTCACATATAGTATAGTTGGGTCTAGAGACAACCAAAATTTGTATTTTTCTTGATGGATTTTATCTCTATTGTGTTAATTTGGCCATAGATGACTTATGACACCAACTATGATAGGAAATAAATTAGGTTATGCCCAAAACTTGATTTTGATGCATGTATGTGATTATTTGCATGAATTGTGTTTGATTGAATGCCCATATGAAAATAATAGGTGTGGACATGTTAGTAACCCTAAATCATGATTTTTAGATATTTGGTAGGTTGTATTTCACGTTTGGATGTGTTTGGATCAATATTGTGAAAGTTATGATGTTCTTGATTAGAGGTGTGAAATCTGTATTTGCCGCTTGTTCTGTTTTGATTGCTGTTTTCGTCCATACTACAGTACGAATCCTAATTCCAAAATAAAAGATGGATTTTAGATAATTTTGTCTATTTTCAAACCCCACTGGTTTTACTTATTTTGGATTTCGTATGACTGAGATATAAAGGTTTTGGTACAGACGCGTCGATCAATTCCAGATTCTGTTTAGGGTTGATTTTGTTAACACATTATTTTCAAGAACTATTTTATACATAGTATCTTGATCTCAGTGTTTCTATATGATGTTATGGACTACCCAGATTTTTGAGAAATTTTAAAGATAAGTTTTATGCGGTGTTTCATATTCTTTTCTAAAATCTACTCATGCTGTAAATTGCGCGTTGTTCAGTATAGAACTCTGTTTTCACCATAATTCCTTATACTGTATGAAAATTCTTTGTGAAATATGAAAGTTATTAAAATCTATCTATTTTTATGTCCTTTTGGCGGAATTGGATTTCGATTCACTGGTTGCGAGATATCTTAGTTTTCGTACAGCATTGTTGAGAATTCCAGATTCGTTAAACTATGTTTTTGTGTTGCTTCTTATTTTTTATGGCTGATCTATACTTACTGGAATATTATGAAACTTGTTATTTTGAGTCTATACCTATAGGGTAATACCCCAGATTTTTCGTGGAATTATTTGATCAGTTTTCGTGCTGTTTTCATGCTTTTGAAGTTGTTCCCCTATTTTCTGGCTGAACATGTTTTCTGTCTTCGAACTTATTTTGAGCTGAGATATTGTGAACTAGTATGTGACTTTATTATACTCGTTGGAATCGTGTGGATGTCTAGTTTCCAGATCCTTTGACGGATCTTGGTCTGCATTTCTATAGAGTCCAGAATCACTATTTTAGTACTGATTGGTCTTGCTATCCGGATTATGAACATAGGCTATTTTGCTCGTATATGTGAATGCATATTATCCGTGCATGCTGATTTGTTTCCCTGAACCTAAACCTGATTATACTATGTTAGTTTGACATTATTTCGTACCCACTCATGCCAGTTGATGACCATAATAATAAAAGTAACTAAGCCGGGGTTTAAGGGAAAGATCTAGTAGTGGAAAATATAGCAACGTGTACTTGAAAGAGGACCTGTGTCCTGCCTGCCTATTACGTATTCATAACTACATGATTCATGATCCTGTTTACCTGTACCTGACTGCATTACTTCTCTTAGGAAGGTGTTCTCGGAAGATAACCACTAGGTTATACCTGTTTTCTGTACCTGACTGCATTACTTCCCTTAGGAAGGTGTACTCGGAAGAGAACCACTAGGTTCTACCTGTTCCTGTTTCCTGTACCTAAGTACATTGCCCTATGGACTCCACTATGAAATCTTACTAAGCGAAACTGTTTTGTTGTAGCAACCATGTAGATGGGCTGCATGAAGTGCTACCTAGTTAGTAAAATAACAAGATTAGACTTGACTTAACATGATACCTGTTACATGATACCTGATACCTGTTTACCTGTTACCTAATTACTTGTTACCTGGTTACCTGATTACCTGATACTTGATATATATTTACCTGATTACCTGATTACCTGATAATTGATACATGTTTACCTGTTACCTGTTTACTTGACACTTGATATTTTACCTATACCTGTTAGTATACCATGTTGTTAGTTAGTTTTCCCTTATGCTTGTATCCTACATTATTTGTGACCTGCGACTTGCAATTGACGGATACTTGTTTTCTTCTTTTCTCTTTTTCCTGCAAATTTACTTAATTACAGATCAGGATGGTCAGCTGCCTGAAGGTATTGGCGAGATGATGTTCTAGATGCTGGAGACTCTGCTTTATTATTATTATTTCCATTGTTGCTTGAACTGAATAAAGTGTATTTTGGTTTATTTGCATATTATTTGTATTTGGGCGATGTGACCTGGGATATTTGTTTTTCTCCAGACTCTAATTTATTTGAGAATATTGTATTTGGTTTCAAGTAAATTTCTGTTGGTAATTTGTTGCAAGTATTCATGAATGGTTGTTCCTTTTTGCTTCCGACCCTGATTATTCCTGTGATGTGTTGCAAAGATTTCTGAAACAGCTTAAGGATGATGAAAATCATTCGCTGGGCTTTTGTTACGTACTCGTATTCCGTATTTTTGGGAAGCGGGGCATGACAGGGTTTTAAGTTGACATTAAATGTGGCATCATCTAATTTATTCTTACCCTTACCTCTAGAAGTAGTTGAAGAAGAACTAACCAAACTAGTTGTACTACTATATGCAAAACTTCTATTATAAAAATCATACAAGTTATTTAATGTCGATTCAAAACTAGCTAAAAATGTTTGGCAACCCATTTCAGATTCATCTCCTAGTAAACTAAAAAATATTTCAATCAAACTCTTCATACCGTCTAATTTGATACGAGGATCCATCACATTAGGAATACAATACAACATAGGAGGTGGACTAAAATACTTCAAAATTTTGATATATGCAGGTTTCACAATATGACCAATAAAAGCATCATCGATCATTTCGTTAAAAGTTTGCATCATAGTAACTATCGAAATAAAAATGCTACTAGAAGTAGATTCATAAGATTTTGAAAATTTTAAAGTTGCGGTTTTAAAATGTTCTAAAATTTTTAACAAAATTCAGCAAAATACCAAGCTTCGGGAGTCATTTGAAAATTTAGCATATTTTTTGCCATACAAAAATCATTTATACATGCTTTATATTCAGTAACAACATGTAACAAATCAAAAGTAGAGTTCCATCAGTGTTTAACATCCATTGGAAATTTTCTAAAATGTACATTTTTAAGCCTACACCATGCTTTCCATTCTTGAAATATGGGGCCACTTAATGCAATAAAATGTACCCAATTTCTAATATTAACTATATATGGGTCGACTATTTTTAATGCATCTTGAACACATAAATTTAAAATATGACATGCACATCTAATATAAAAAATATTGTCAGATGGAGGGTTTAATGCGGTTTGTAATATACTAATTGATGCATTGCTGTTAGATGCATTATCAAAACTTATACACATAATTTTATCACGAATATGAAATAAATCACAAATTTCTAAAATACGATTTGCAATTTCATTACCACTATGGGGATAGGGCAACACGGCAAGTGATTTGATCCTTTTTTGAAGAATCCAATCACTATCGATCCAATGACAAGTTATTCCTATCATTGGAATATTGTTGCAATCCTTCCAACAATCGGAAGTTAAAGAAACTCTACAAGTTATACTCCATAAATAGCAATCAAAGCTTCTCTCATTTCGGTGTATATTTTAAAACAATCCGACTTTACAGTATTCCTAGGGATTCTTTTAAAATGTGGGTTTAATGCGGTTTGATTAAATGTTTCTAAGTCCCTACTCTCGGAATAGGAAAATGGTAACTCTTCCTTAATTACTAGTCGGGCAATTTCCTGACGAACAAGTTCGAGATCATAAGGGTGGCTATCAACTAGACCGGTCCTAGGGTGGATTTTTTTTGTTGGCCAGGTACGTCTACAAGAAGTTCCTTGTATACATTTTGGATGTGTCGTTTTATTGTACCCGTCCCCTCACCCTTCTACCATTTGTTTGCTTTCGAACAAGTTTTACAAATTTTTATACCTACACCCGCATTTTCTTCGTCGGGACGATAGTCATAAAATTTGTGCCAATCACTTGTTTCTCCTCTAGTTTTCCTACTACTACCTGGTTGTGTTGTTTTGGTTGCTTGAGTTTGTGGTTCTTCTTCTATGTCTATGTCTTCTACAAACACATCATGTGCACCAATGTGTCCGGTCATAGGGTACTCTTTGGCAGGCTCAATTTGTAGGACAATAGGAGGCCTACGAGAAGTGCCGGTGGAACCTTGTCCACTCTGGCTACGGTCACTACATCGTGATCCAGACATGTTTATATATAAGTGTATGTGAAAAAATTAAATACAATCTAGGCGAGATAAGTTTTTAAAAAAAATCTAGGAAACAATAGGAGAGTGGTGAGAGAGAAGATCAAAAAACCAACAAATAAATATGATGCAATAAATTTACACTACAAAAAAAATATCAAGACAATAAGAGGGTTGTAAAATTTTGATACTGTACTTCGCGGATACTCGTATATAGAATGAGAGTGAAAATAAAAGTAGAAGTAGAAGTAGAAAACCGGACTCGTATATAGAAAGAAAGAGAGCTTCTTTGTTGGAGCCTTGGAGGAGTTGAAGACTTGAAGTAGACGTAGTTGAATGTTGAATTCGATACAATCGGAATTTGTCGCTTCTATGTTGCTAGTTTCTTTGTTGACAAAATTTCAAAGAATTGAGATTGAATTGAGTAGTATTAGTAGAGAGAGTAAGAGAATAAGGTGTGAATTTTTTTAGAGTGGTTTAAGGGGTATTTATAGGGGAAACAGGAAAAAAAAAACCAAAAAAAAAAAACCCAAAAATAACGGCTAAAACAGCGATTGGACCGGCGGGTCGAACGGTCGACTCGTACGGGTCAAACGGTTCGAAACCCACGGGTCGACCCACGGGTTGGTAGGCGGGTTTACCACTATTCACTGGGTTAGCGGGCCGGGTTCGACGGGTTGGAAATCCATATTACTCGACCCGGGTCGACCCGCTTAGGCTCGCGGGTTCGACCCGGACCCGAACCGTAAATCAACGGTCCGAGTTTTGGCGAGCAGGTCGCGGGTCAGCCCAACCCGGTTTCCAACCCTACACTTAGATGACAATCCGAGGGACGAGGCCGAGGAGAATTGGACTTTCTTACATGGTTGGCATTTTTTACCACTTTTCTGTGTGGGTCACATGCGGTCTCTTTGAATTCCTACACGTAAAGAATTGTGATTTGACCACTGTATGGTGCAGAATATGGGAGTCTCCTTCCTCTATATATTTCTTTTACCTGACTTTTATTCACCCACTCTGTTTTCCTTTTCAAAAACTTGGAACTACTCTCTCCAGTGCATTCTCCCCCTTCCCGACGGCCATTTCGATGATATCTCTTTTTACGGTAAGTAAACAGAACTCTTTTAAGTACGACTACGGTCTTGTTGGGTGAGTCCAACTCTGCCTCTGGTCGGGATGTCATCTTAGGCCTCCCTTGGATGGTAACATAGTGTTTCGGGAGTTCGGTCAGCACTGGGGAAAGGGAGCCCCTGGCACTAGTAATGGGTTAGAAGCATCAAACGGAACTCTCATCGCACTATACTCATTCGCAGGGTCCATACGCCGACAATCTGGAGGATCATGCCAAGTTTGGTATCAAGCCTTCGACACCAGGACCTTGGATAGAAGCTAACGACGTGGTCAACACCATAGTTTGAGCTGACGTTCCAAGGATTCCAAGCATGTATTCAATCCTTCAGAAATACGAGCTCATGCTTCCCAGACCAGGCCATTGATCGATAGATCGTCTTGCTGGTTGGTACTGCATGTTGCTCGTGGATAACATATTCTCGGGGCTTCGAGTTTCGATGCTTCCTTTGTTAATGAGGTGTTCAACTGGGCTAGCATAAATTCGATGGAGCTCGGCCCGAATTCGTGGAAGCACGTGGTCAACTTCATTATCCTATGTGACAGGGCTGGAGTCTCTCTAAAGCTCAAGCACATTAGCTTACTTTTATGTTTGTGCAAAGTTCACAAAAGCGGCAGTTGGTGTCTCCTCTCACCGAGGACCAAGTGGAGGGTGATTATTTGTCATCCGAATTTCATTAAGGGCTAGAAATCCAAGTTCTTGGTCATTCGAAGCTCGGAGCCGTGGAATATTCCGACTGAATGGGTTTACAAGGTGCCCGAACATCTGGCCCTGAGGGAGGATGATTACTCAATACAGGAAGTGGAGGAACTGGACCTTATGTTTGCCGAGAGCAATATCGAGTGTCCGTTAGTGTCGGAGAGGTGGTTGGTGGAGTGCGAACTGAGCCCAGCCGACCCTAGTATGTCCCTTTCTTTTTGTTGTTTACTGTTATCCTGATCTAACCATCCTTTTGATTAATATCCCCAGGAATGTTGAACGGCAAGATGCTACGAAAGTGTAATACCCTGAATTTTCATTTATGAGAATTATTATTTTTGTATTATTAATTTGTACGTATTGTGCATGTGCAATCTTGCGGTATAAATTTTTATAATTATTTTTCATAAACAAATGAGTATACATATATATATGTCTTTCTATTATCTTTTTATTATTAAAGCCTATTTTTAAACAAATATTTTGAGCCCAACTTAATTTATTTTTAAATATAAACTAATTTGGCCCATTAAATAAAAGCCTATGAATTTATTTTCTCTTTTATTACAACTTGTAGTGTAGATAATCTTTATAGACTTTTTATAATAAAAAAAATATATGTACAACTTTTTAAAATAGGGGACTTTAGAAACACGTGCATTGCACTAGCACGTGTTAGTGCATCTTTTGAGGCCGGATAGGATTAGGAGGGAAAAAGAGGAGTGGAGTTTGTGGGAGGTAGTTTTGTAGTCATGGTTGGTTACAACAACTTCCCATTGAATCATAGCATTTGTTTCTTAACTCCTAGATCAATCCTAGCCTTCTATTTGCCCAAAATTTTTGTATAAATACCCCCCCTAGCCTTGTTATCCTTACACTTCTCATTCATTAAACCCATAGTGAAAGAAATTAATCATTAGTAGTAGATTGTTGTGTTGGTAGAGAGTGAGAATAAAAGATTGAGATAGAGAAAGTTGGGTGTGCTTACAAGCAAGGAGGCCGGCATCACACTAAGGAGCTCGGGTTGCACTCAAGCGAGGAGGAGAAGCACATCTTTGGGCAAGCTCAACTAGGAGGAGAAGGGCTCTTTCATTCTAGGAGTTACTTTGTGGGTTTTCTCTCCAAATTAGGTGGGTGGTTCTTCTTACTTCTAACTCTAGTTACCATGCTAGGAATGATGGCATAATTTGCATGAAAGAAACCAATAAGAGTACTTTTAATTTGAAAAAGGACTTTTTAGATGATTAAACTAATGCTGGTAGATTGTATGTTAACTTGTCATGAATCTTAATATTGTAGCACACTTTGCTTTGTAGTTATGGAAATGTTAAATTGGGTTTATGATAATGTCAAAATTGAGTATGAAATGCTAATAGATGAAATTATTGTTTTATGCACTAAATGGACTATCTTGATATTGGTTCTAATGAATAAAATTTGTCCTACGCATTTGGGTTAATGAAAGAGGGAAAAAAAGGGAATTATAATTTTTAATGTGATTTTTAATACCAAATTGTGTTTGAGAATTGTCAAATTTAATTATGGAAAGAGTAGTATAGATTTTAAATTATTGTATGAAAAATGTGTGTTTTATTAGTGAGAAAATTATTTTAAAAATGCTGGAGTATTAATCTAAGATGAAATTAATATTCTGGAGATTTACATGACATTTTGTGCAAATAAAACGAAGATAAGAGCTTTTGAACATCGAAACGTTTTAATTAAACAGAGACTCGAATTAAGTAAACTCGAGTTGTGTTTGTGACAACTTAAGCCTATAGCTCAAGTGGTCGGTGAGCTGTCCTAGCGCTACTGTAGCGTGGGCGTGGGTCTTGCAAGTCACTGGTTCGATACCCCATGCCCACCTTGCTTTTCTGTGTGTGGTTAAGAAATACCCAACCCGAACAGAGGGTATGACCCTCTGATCTCTCTTCATATCACTGAGCGCATTCGGTCGGTTGGCTAGCGCATGGGGCTGTCTTCTCTTAGGTTGCGGGTTCGATTCTGGTTATGGCCAATATATATTTTTTGACAAAAAATGATTTTTAGGGACTTTCTTGATGTTTAAAAATTTCGAAGAAATTATCGTTATTATTCTAAAATCATGTACGACCTATGAAAATTAAATTGGAGTTATTGGACTAAAATAAAATGTATTTTCAGGTGAAATTGTACTTGAAACTATTGTTTCCTTGTATTTATAATTTCGTAAAAATGTGGATTTCCTTCATGAGGTGATTAGTACAAGTATTAAAAAGAAAAATTTGATGGAAGGAAAATATAATTGTAAATTTTTATATGGGTTCATTTTGTCAAAATAATAGCATAACAAATGGTGATTTTGTGAAATAATTCACTTGACTAAACATTTTCGTAGTATGAACTTAATGTGGAAATAAGTGTTGATTATGAAATGCATGATTTATAATTGAACTCCATGTATGAAAATCGATTCATGAAAAGATTGAAAACCGTTTAATTGGAAAAGAGAAATGTTCTTGAGTATGACAAACTCAATATGTGAATTGTGAATTGAAATTGAAAATTAGGGTGTAGCCAAGACTCACACCGGCAATTGAAAGTAATGAGTTATGATAATTGAAAATTGAAAAGACCAAGTTTGGGTCATTGTGAAATGAAAGAAATAAGACCGGTATTAGTGAGAGAGATGACCCTAAGAGATCGATTTTGTTCATGATTTCATTAAATTAAGGATTAGTACATAGTGAAGAGGTGATGAAAGTGAGAGAAAAACACAAGTATGAGGGCCTCGAGTCTACGATGTGAGTGTGATTCATAGTTTGTCTTCACGATGCGTCGTGACATGACGTGGGCACTACTCCAGAATTATCGGGATCTTGGCGACGCTTGTGGGGTGTTTGGTGACTGTGAGAGGATCGTGTGCCACGACAGAGGCTGAATTTTCCATAGGTTGTCTTCACGATGCATCGTGACATGACGTGAGATTCCCCTCCAGGTTGTCTGTACATGAGCTCGTTACTCATAGAACATCTAGGATACTTACCGTAGTTACAGTAGTAGATTAAGTCATGACGAGGGATTGAACCCTACAAGATGAAGAACGATTAAGAGGCTTGCCCTCGGTCCTATGTAGTATGGGGTGCATAGAGTCCGAACAAGTGCGCATTAGTGTCATACAATATAAATAACTGCATTAAGGACTAAGTGCACAATCACAACACGACATCAATAGGATATTCCCCTTAGTTTGTTTGTGAACAAGTTTGTGTTTGTTAAGTATGTAAAATCATTATTCTGTTTCCGGCAGAGAGAGGATGGCCGTGTATAATATTCGTCGGTTGAATAAACTGACGTACCCACAGTTTGTATGCAGGATCAATTGGCATGTAAAGATTAAAGGAGAACTGATGCTTCGAGATTATTCAAATGTTGTTGTAATTTCATTCATATAAATGTTGTAATTTTGCTTCTGCTATAAAGTGTAAAGATTCATTTGTAACTCTGATGTATAGTAAGAATTTTAAATTCCTTGTAAAATTGTACGAAAGAAGTGAAAAGATCCTGTGGAATCTCGAATGCAGTTGTATTTGGAATTCGGGGCGTTACAGAGTGGTATCAGAGCCACGCTTCACAAGTAGTACAAATTTATGAGGAACGACACCCTAGAAGTGGACATTAGAGTGTGTGTTGAGTTTAGAGATTTAAATGTAAGTCACTTACATTTGTGTTGCTCTATGATTGACATTCTCCTCCTTCCCCTTTTCTAAGATGGCTGATCACTTCGAATCCGTTGGAGATGACAATTGGCATATCTTTGAACAAGACTATTATCCTAGACAAGCAGATTCTGAGAAAGAGTACTATCCAGGGCAAGCAGATTTTGACGAGAGGAATGGCCTGAGTCCCGAGAGATCACTCCACCTCCGGACTCATCTGATGATTCTTCTAACGAAGAGGAACTAGTTTCTGGAAATCTCATCGTGTCTCTTCAGAGGTAGGTAGAGACTCTGCGGGAGAGATTCGGGCTATTAGAGGCTCAATTGGCGAAGCGCAAGGTTGATTTTGCAGTTCTCAGTCATCGTGTATGGGAACTCGAGAAGAGGAAAAACATGACCGATGTACTGAAGGAAGAAGTCGAGAAACTACGGAGAGAGCTTCGTGAAGCCAAGAGGAACCATAGGAGTTAGACCGTTGTATCATCTGCTGCTTTCATTTTGATGTCAGAAATATTTTGAATTCGAATGTATAAAGTTTGAAATTCAATAAAATGGAAATGTTGACTTAAAAGTTCATGTTTTATACTTCGAATTTAATGGATCTTTTGCATCAGAATATGGCTGGAAGACGAGCTCGAAATGGTGAAGGTCTGGACTTGGAAACGGAACTAGCGATGGTCTATCAGACACTCAATGCCGTAGCCATGAATCAGAATCAGGGAAAGATGCCTGCAAATCCAGTACCCGAAGCAATCAAACTCGTAGAATCATTTAAATGGATGAAACCACCGGTGTTTGAAGGGAAGTCAGACCCTGACACGACTGACAATTGGATCCGGCAGGTAGAGACTATCTTCGAAGTTTTGGAAACACCGGAGGGCAGCAAGGTGAAGTTGGCAACTCTGCAATTTGAGAAGGATGCGGCTGTGTGGTGGCAATCGATGAAGCGGACGATGGGAGGTGATATGGCTAAAAATAGGATTAAATCGGAACCGTCCAAATCGGGCACGAATCTTGAAGCCCAGGGGTAAAATGGTAATTTCACCTACCAATGGGTCTGAAGCGGGTACTGGTTCTCCTTCTTGGAAACCCACTAACCCGCGAACGGAACTGGGTGCGGGTTTCAACCCGCAACAAACCCGGTCCAGAAAGGATAGAATTAGGGTTTCTGATTAATCCTAATCAACGGCCCTGATTCATATCTATCCTTTCACTAGGGATTAGGGATTACATTCCTTATCTAACCACAGGGATTACATTCTTAATCTGATCCTAGCGGCGCCTATAAATACCCCCCATCCATCTCCATTAAGAGGTAATCAAACTTTTCCAGTCTTTGCGCTCTTTGATAATCACTTCCGGTTATTGACTTGAGCGTCGGAGGGTGCGTAATAGGGAACAACCCCGGTGTCTCGCACTTTTTGCAGGTGTACGGCGGGAGTCAGCGTCAAACTCCGGCGGAACAGGTAACAGATTTGTTATTCAAAAGTTTCCCTAAGAATCCACAAATACTATATGTTTGCCCCCACACCAGATTCAGTGGCAACAGATTGGTGCCATTTGTGGAAAACGTACGAATAGCAGCCTCCCCTCTTCCCATTGGTCAAGATTCCTCCAGCCATGCCTCCTAGGAAAGTCAGATCCAGAGGGTCCAACCGAGGACCCAACCCCGATCAGCAATAAGAAATTCCTATCCAGCCTGCTCAGCAGCAGGGAAACTTCCTCCTCCAGCGGAAGACCCACTCCAACAGGACCTTCCTCCTCCTCCTCAGAATCAACAACCTCCTAAGGGTCCCAATCCTCAAAACAGTCTCTCCTTCCGGACCATGTCTCCATCCACAATGCCTCTTCGGATTCTATGGCCTCCCATAATTCCCGAGTTTTCGACTTCCAACAAAAAGTCCCCAATCGTCCGAAAGATGTGGATCTTCGCCACCGTCTGGATGAAAAGCGGGCCCGAGAGGGAGCCTCCCGCCAACAACGTCTGGATGAGCGATCTCCTCACCGCCGAGACTACAGAAGGTCCCCGATCCGAAGGGAGCGGAGAGAGTCCCCCGAACATCACAGAATAAGACCACATTCCCCCGCTGGTCGGCAACACCCTAGGAACGATGAGGCACCCATCACCCGTGCCGAGTTCCAGCAGTTCCAAGCAACCGTCCTACAAGCTCTCAACCTCCGTCCCAATAACACCAATGCTCCGAGGATTCCCACTCTCCCTCGAGTTCGAAGTCCTCGCCAGCGGTCCCTTACTCCTCTCTGAGCTCCTAGCAACCCTCGGCACGTGCCAAGTCCTCGCCGCTCCAGGAGCTACCGTCATCGTAGCCCCCGCTCTCCTTCGTACGTAGACGAGTCTAGAGGCTCTCCTGATTACCGTCGAAGGGATGACGCTGTATACCGCCGTCTCCATGAGATGGAGAGGCGCTTGGGTCAGTTAGACCGAGAAGAAGAGCTTAGAGGAAGGACTCTTCGTCCTAGCAGACCTCCTTTTTCCCGAACCATAATGGATCCACCCGTACCAATCGGCTTCAAGCCTCCTCAATTTGAGACCTATTCTGGGGAGACTGACCCCGTGGACCACATCGAAAGCTTCAAGACCCTCATGCTTATCCACCAAGCTTCCGATGCTCTGCTCTGCAAAACCTTCCCCGCAACTCTCAAGGGTCCAGCTCGAGAATGGTACTATCGCCTTGCCCCATCCTCAGTATTCTCCTTTGAGCAATTTGAGACCCTCTTCGTCACCCATTTTGTAAGTAGCCGTAGAACTGAGAAGACCAGCATCTCGCTACTGTACCTCCACCAGAAGAAGGGTGAGAAGTTGAGAGACTATGTGAAGAGTTTCACAGTTGAAGCCAGGTCCATAGCATCCCTCGACCAGTCGGTCGCTGCAGCAGCATTTCAATCCAATGTCCTCAATTCCAACCTCCGCTCCTCCCTCGCCAAGAAGCCCCCACAGAACTTCTCTGACCTCCTCATCCGGAGCGAAAAGTATATTCGGGCCGAAGAAGCTGAGCACCGTCCCAACCTGGAGGGGTCTTCCTCTGGGTTTAAGAGAAAAGGTACAGAAGAGGAAGGGGTCAGGAAGCTTCAGAAGGATAATGGCGGCCAGCGCCGACCTCCCCCCAGATTTGAAAAATTTACTCCCCTTAACGCCAATATCTCCACAATTCTCATGGAAGTTGAGAAGGAGGGGGTGATACCTCCCGCACCAAAAATGAACACCCATGGCAAGAAGAGGGATAAAGAGAAGTGGTGCCGTTATCACCGGGACCATGGCCACGACACCAATGATTGTCGGGCCTTGAAGAATGAGATAGAGGCCCTCATCCAGAGGGGGCAGCTGACCAGGTTCGTAAGAAAGGACCGACCCGACCTTCCTCTCCCGCCTCGGGGGGCTAATAAGCGTCCCGAACGCGATGAAACGCCCAACTTCGAAGAGGAGCGTGTCCTACACCTCATTCACAGGGGCCTAATGGGGGGCTCCTCCAACTCCTCTAGGAAGGCATTCATAAGAGAAGTCAATTCCGGTCCGCGCCACCCCTCCTCCTAAAGGCCTCGGAGTGCCGGTCACGTTTTCGAATGAAGACCTCGAGGGCGTTCGAACCCCTCACTGTGACGCACTCGTCATCAACCTCCACATGGCGAACTTCAAAGTGGAGAGGATCCTAGTGGACAATGGCAGCTCCGTTAACATCCTCTTCCTCGCCGCTTTCAAAGGCCTCAAGCTCTCCCTAGATAGACTCAAACCCGCAGGCTACACGCTCCATGGGTTCACGGGAGTGCCAGTGACTATTGAAGGGGTAATCACCCTCGACGTAACCACTGGCAAAACTCCTACTACCCGAACGAAACCCTTGGATTTTATGGTCGTGGATGTCCCTGCAGCCTACAACGTCATTTTGGGTCGGCCCGGCCTCGCAGCTCTTGAAGCAGTCCCATCCGCCTATCACCTCAAGATGAAGTTTCCCACTCGGGTCGGAGTAGGGGAAGTAAAAGGCAATCAAGAAATGGCCCGTAAGTGCTATATGACCTCTACCCTCGGTCCAGTCCTCTCCCTAGAAACCCTGGAAATACCTCAAGACGCTGCCCGGCCAACATCCGAGCCGGTGGATGAATTGGAGGAAGTGTTCTTCTCCGAGCAAGACCTAAGCCGTAAGTTCTTTGTTAGCAAGACCCTCCCATCCGCCCTATGCTCAGACTTAGTCCAGTGTATCTGAAGGAACCGAGACCTCTTTGCTTGGTCAGCTGCAGACATGCCCTGAAATTTTCGAATAGCTCTTGGTCCAACACCTCAGCGTTGTTCCGGGGTCCAAATCGGTTCAACAGAAGAGGCGCAAGTTCGCCCCCGAGCGCCAATTAGCTATAAAAGATGAGGTGGACAAGATCTTGAAGGCCCGGTTCATACAAGAGGTGAACTATCCCGAGTGGTTGTCGAATGTAGTAATGGTGAAGAAGTCCAATGGGACTTGGAGGATCTGCATCGATTTCACCGATCTCAACAAGGCTTGCCCCAAAGATCCCTTCCCTCTTCCGAGTATTGACACTTTGATTGATGCCACCTCGGGACTTGAACTCCTCAGCTTCATGGACGCCTTCTCAGGCTACAACTAGATCCAGATGTTCCCCCCGAATATCCCGAAGACATCATTTGTGACCGATCAAGGGCCTCTATTGCTACAGGGTTATGCCCTTCGGTTTGAAAAATGCAGGCGCCACATACCAACGCCTCGTCAACAAGGTTTTCCAAGCTCAAATCGACCGCAATATGGAGGTATACGTTGACGACATGCTTGTAAAAAGCATCTGAGGTGCCGATCATGTGACCGACCTCCAGGAGGCGTTTGATGTTCTGAGAAAGCACAACATGAGACTCAATCCGAACAAGTGTGCGTTCGGAGTCTCGTCAGGGAAGTTCCTCGGCTTCATGGTCAGCCAACGAGGAATTGAAGCTAACCCTGAGAAAATCAAGGCCATACTAGACATGGCCCCTCCTAAGAATGTTAAGGAAGTTCAGAGGTTAACAGACCGCCTAGCCGCCATAGGGCGCTTTCTCTCGAAGTCCGGGGAGAAATGCCTCCCCTTCTTCAAAGCCCTCCGGGGGGCTAAAGGTTTTGAATGGGGTGAACAGCAAGAGGAGTCCTTCGACCAGCTCAAGGCTTACCTCGTCAATCCTCCTCTCCTCAGCAAACCAATCCCTGGTGAACCCCTCTACCTCTACCTGGCAGCCTCCAAGCAGACCCTCAGTATCGTTTTGGTAAGGGAAGAAGACCGGGCTCAAAAGCCCATCTACTATGTGAGCAAGGTACTTCGGGATGCCGAGCTCCGCTATCCGAGAATAGAAAAGATGGCTTATGCCCTAGTGATGGCCGCAAGAAAGCTTCGCCCGTACTTTCAGTCCCATTCGGTGGTCATCCTTACTGACCAACTGCTGAAGCAGGTTCTCCACAAGCCAGAGACCTCGGGTCGCCTTATGAAGTGGTCTACTGAGCTGAGCCAGCATGATATAACCTATCAGCCTCGGACCGCGATCAAGGCTCAGGCCCTAGCAGAATTCATAGTTGAAAGTACCATCCCCGAGTTTTGCCAAGCAATGAAGGGGCCACCTGTCTGGTCGGTCTATGTGGACGAATCCTCCTGTAACGAGGGAAGCAGAGCTGGGGTCATTCTGGCAGGCCCAGATGACTTCATCCTCCAATACTCCCTCCGTATCAACTTCAAGGCCTCAAACAACGAAGCAGAATACGAGGCACTCATAGCCGGCCTTGGAATGGCTCGCAATGCAGGGTCACAACAGCTCCGGATCTTTAGTGACTCTCAGCTAGTCGTAAATCAGGTCCTCGGCCCTCGGCGAGTATGAAGCACGTGACGACAGGATGGTTAAATACTTAGCCAAGGTCAGGAGCCTCATGGCACTGTTTGAAGAAGCCCTCATCCAACGAATAACCCGAGAAGAAAATGCTCAGGCCGACGCCCTCTCCAAACTAGCCTCTTCCTCCCTTCAAGGTCTCGAGCAGACCGTCTTGATAGAGGTTCTTCTGAAGCTAAGTATAGAGGATGAAACTTCTGACTCTGTAGAGTCGCTGCCTGTCCTGCTTGAAGATAACTGGATGAAACCATTCATCGAATTCTTAAGGGACGGACTCCTCCCCGAGGATCCCAAGGAAGCTCGAAGAGTGAGAACCCAAGCCGAGCATTACACACTGATCGGAGGCATCCTATATAAATGCTCTCTCACACAGGTAGACGATAGGCCGTACCTGAGATGCCTCTTCCCTGGGTAAGCTGACTATGCCCTGCAAGAACTTCATGAGGGCATCGGTGGGGCACATTCGGGATCCAGGTCTCTAGCCCGCAAAGTGTTGAATTACGTATACTTCTGGCCCACTCTCCTACGAGATGCCGAACGGCACGTTCGGCAATGCAGCTCTCGCCAGAAGTACTCCGACATCCGTCGGCTCCCTCAAGCTCCACTCGCTTCCCTATCAAGTCCAATTCCTTTCGCAATGTGGGAGAATGGATTTACTAGGGCCATTTCCACCAGCCCCCGACCAGTTCAAGTTCTTGGTCGTAGCAATCGACTATTTCTCAAAATGGATAGAGGCCGAGCCCTTGGCCACGATCACTGGGAACAAGGTCGTTCAGTTCTTTTGGAAGAATGTCATCTGCCGATTCGGAATCCCTCGGGTCCTCATAACAGACAACGGAACCCAGTTCACCGGGGCTGCCTTCCGAGCTCTATGTGAAAACCTCGCCATCCAACACCGATTCTCCTCCGTTTCTCATCCCCAGTCGAATGGCCACGTCGAGAATGCTAACCGACAGATCCTCTTCGGCATTAAGAAGAGGTTGGATAAATGCTCCAAGGGCTTATGGGTCGACCAGCTTCCCAACGTGCTGTGGAACTACCGTACCACAAAACGGACCCCCACAGGAGAGAGCCCATTTAATCTCACCTATGGGTCTGAGGCTATGATTCCCCTAGAAGTTGGTATACCCTCTCCTCGTCTAATGGCTTATGAAGAAGAACAAAATGCCAGAGAGCTCTGAGCAAATCTAGACCTGATAGATGAGATCCGAGAAAGAGCTGCCATTCGTCAACAAAGCTACCGAAGAAGGATCGAGTCGGCGTACAACAAAAGAGTCCGTCCTACCGACCTCAAAGAAGGGGACTTGGTCCTCAGGAAGCTAGCCATCTCTTTCCCCGGACAGAAGAGCAAACTGGCTCCAAATTGGGAGGGACCCTATAAGGTGGCAAAAGTGGTTCGGCCTGGCGCATACAAGCTAGAAGATCTCGAAGGCAGGGAAATCCCCAGGACTTGGAATGTCGACCATCTCTTAAAATACCAAGAGAGAGCACCGATGCCTCTCTAAGTATTTTGGGATGTCGAACCGTTCCACTCCTACTACTTGTAATGTTTTTCTTTTATTTCCCTTTTGTAATAACGGCTCGCAACTTTAGAAGCAGCCGACCATTAGTCATCAATAAAGAAAGCTTTTTCATATTTTACTTGTGAAATTGTTTGCATCTCCCTGCCTCTGCTCTTAACTCTACCGATGGTTCGGAGTCCAACACTTGGCTCGATTCTTCTTCGCAAGCTCGCTCGTAAGCAAGCTAAAAGCAGATCGCCATTTGGAACTGCTCCCACAACCGTTGAACAACTCTACCGATGGTTCGGAGTCCAACACTTGGCTCGATTCTTCTTCGCAAGCTCGCTCGTAAGCGAGCTAGAAGCATATCGCCATTCGGAATTGCTCCCACAACCGTTGAACAACTCTACCGATGGTTCGGAGTCCAACACTTGGCTCGATTCTTCTTCGCAAGCTCGCTCGTAAGCGAGCTAGAAGCAGATCGCCATTCGGAACTGCTCTCACAACCGTTGAACAACTCTACCGATGGTTCAGAGTCCAACACTTGGCTCGAATCTTCTTCGCAAGCTCGCTCGTAAGTGAGCTAGAAGCAGATCGCCATTTGGAACTGCTCCAACAACCGTTGAACAACTCTACCGATGGTTTGGAGTCCAACACTTGGCCCGATTCTTCTTCGCAAGCTCGCTCGTAAGCGAGCTCGAAGTAGGTTGCCATTCGGAACTGCTCCAACAACTGTTGAACAACTCTACCGATGGTTCGGAATGCAACACTTGGCCCGATTCTACTTCGCAAGCGAGCTCGAAGTAGGTCGCCATTCGGAATTGCTCCCACAACTGTTGAACAACTCTACCGATGGTTCGGAGTCCAACACTTGGCTCGATTCTACTTCGCAAGTTCGTTTCTAAGCGAGCTAGAGGTAGTTCGCCATTCGGAATTGCTCCCACAACCGTTGAACTAATCTAACGATGGTTCGGAGTCCAACACTTGGCTCGATCCTACTTCGCAAGTTCGCTCATAAGCGAACTAGAAATAGGTCGCCATTCGGAACTGCTCCCACAACCGTCAAGCAACTCTAACGGTAAATCGGAGTCCAGCGTTCGGCTCGACTGCGCTCACTCAATACCCCGAGCCGAGCAGACGAGGAACCGACCCTCGTATATGGAGAAAAATTCTGCCGAACCAATTTTGCCGTTAGATCATATCAAAATGCATGCTAGAACGTGATGAACGGATCAGATCGTGCCATGTTTCCACAAAACGACAAGATAGTGTTTTTTGGGAATTCGTGCCTCCCACCTCGTGATGCGTTCCACGATCATGATCGACCGTCTAGATTGAGCCACGTGGATCGCGTCTGAAATCCGAGCTATCACACCACGAAACTGCAAAATCGCCTCGGTATACTCCGAGCCAAAAAACTAAAGATCCGCAGCTAAAGCATTCAAAAAAAGACAACTATGGGTCCTTATGGTTCGGTTTCAAGTGTAAGGCAGCTGCGGCACAACATTGAGCAAAACAACTTCGATTTTATTGAAACAACGTGATAAGTTTACAAGGCAAAAAGTTACAACAAAACAACGACTTGACATATTTACAAGGTATGTCGTTACAACAAGGAAAACGATGCAGATCTAAGGCTCGATGCAGCTCGATCAATGCCTCCTCGGGACAGGGACGTTCCGATTAAGAGACAATCGGGGTTTCCATTTTTTCATCTCCGAGCTTGTCTCCTGGCCGACGAACTGCGACGCCACCTCGTCACTAATCCTAATGGTGGCTCCGACCGAGGCTCCACTCGAGCTGACAGCTACTTCGCTTTGTGCGTCGGCTGCTGTCCGACCCATAATTTGACGACGAGTCGCGAGCTCGTAAAAGGTGATCCCTCGCTTTCTCTCCTCACGAGTGCAGGAGGTGCTGCGGACATTAGCCCTCACGGGCTGAGGCTTCAGTCGAGCCACCTCCTCCTTAAGCTCAACGATCCTATCCTTCAGAGTGTCGTCCTTAACCATTATCTTGAATCGAAGGAGTTTTGCCGAATCGGGGCACTCAGCGCTATCGGATATAATACGACGTAAGTTAGTCACCTCGATGCTCTTGTCGACCGTGACCCTCTGCAGCTGTTCGACCTTCTTCGCGAGCTCGTCTCGCTCGACCCGCACCGAGGCTAGTTCCTCCTCCTTCGTCGAAAACTCCTCCTCGACTATCCATAGGTGATGAACCTCGGCCAGCAGCTCACTGTACTTCCTCTGTACGTTGAGCGACACTCTTCGGATCAGCTCGATCTCACCCTCGAGTCGAGCCTCGCGAGATTGCTTAAACAGCTCGGCACGACGCCGAGCTGCTACGGTGTTGGGGGCATGTTCGAGGATCTGAAATACAAGAACGTCACAACTAGGAAACTACAGGCCGACCCAAACACTTGCACAAATTTGAAACAAAAACTTTCATTCATAAAGGAAGAAGCGGTGGCCAGTCTGCAAAAAGGCATTACACTTTTAAAAAGAAGAAAGATTACAAAAAGATGAGGAGATCAGGGGTCCACCTGCATCGTCGGCTCAACCACAAGCGCTTCGCCAGACGGCCCCTCATCTCTTGCCCCGACCTGGGGGTTGGTCACATCCACCTCGGCAACCACCTCCTCATCGTCGTTGCCCTCTCCCTCGTCTCCTTCGCTTCCCTCCTCCTCGCCATCTGATGCGGATCTGGGCCACAACATGTAGCCGACCCGCTGAAAGCCAGGGACGCGGTCCTGGACATGGTCGAGTGCCCTCTGGTAGGACCTCTCCATGTTCGTGGCCATATGCGCCTTCGCCTCGGCCTCCACCTCGGCCCTGATCTTCGTCGCCAAGGCGTCCTTCTCCGCCTTCTCCTCTGCCAGGGCCTTCGCTGACGTCGCCTGCTCCTCGGCAGCCTTGGCGGCTTTGGCAGCCTCTTCAGCAAGCTGCCCCTTTGCTCGCTCCAGGTCGGCCACAAGGTCGGCAACCTGGACCTCCAAACCCTCGGCTCGCCTCTGCTCAGCTTCGAGCTGCCGAACTGCCCTCACCCTGTCCGTCCTGTCCTTATCACTAGCGGCCTTCAGCTCCTTCTCCTGTTCGGCGAACGCTTCGAGGAGATGGTTAAAGTGGCAAGTGGCCTGCAAAAACAAAAAGATAGTGAGAACAAGGTAACGACTGAACGGCAGACTCGAAGAAATTCTCAGGAGAAAGCATGTGACACTTACCGATACGAGCAACCGAGCTACCTCATAGGTATCATCGCCAACCGTCCCTGCCTTCAGCGCGACTCGGTCCTTCGGGGTTGCCAAATGCTTGACGGCCTGCATTGACATCTGCGAGTTCCCGAGGAAGCCGTCGTGCTTCTTGACCCGCCAATCCAGAACGAACAGTTGCTTATGCTGTTCGGTCAAGATCACCTCGGCCTCGACAGTCAGCGGCGGAGCCTGAAGCGACAAAGCCGCCGAGACGTCGAACGCTTTACCGACCGCAGAAGAAACAGCAAGAGCCGAGGACTCAGCGGCAACAACCACCGTTGGCGAGGGGACCTCAGCGACGGGGGGAGGCAGAATAACGGCCGAAGCTACCTTGGGAGGCTAACCTGACGAGACGGTCGTGCTCGGCCTCTTCCTCTTCCTTCCATCGACCACCTTACCCCTCTCGTTCATCATGGCCGTAAAGTCCATCTTCGGCGCTTCTGTACCAAACAACAAACAAATTGAGAGTTAGTGAAACGAGCTAAAGACTTGAAAAAAAAAACAAAATATTGCGAGATCTCAGGAGCGTACTCGGGTCGATCGGACTAAGGCCTAACCCGTATAGCACCTCCTCGGTCATCTCCCTCCAGCTCAACATCGGGAGGGCAACGATCTTCCCCGCCACTTCCTCCTCGGCCGCAGTCAGTTCCGGGTCGGCCCTCGCGAACTTTGGCACCTCTACTTTCCACCGGCTCGGAACTTGCAGCACCGATGGCTCCCTCAATATGAAGAACTTCTCCTTCCAGCCTTTGATCGAGTCCGGGTTTTCTATAATCCGAACGCCTTTCCTCGGTGCCAGGTAGTATCGATGCTCGGTCTTGTGCATCCGGTTTATCCGATACATGCTTCGGAAGATCGTCAGGTCCGGTTCGACCTCGGCATTGCGGCACTGCAGCAGGAAGGCGTTCACATGGTGCCACGTGTTCGACATGAATTGGGTCGGTGCAAGGCAGTACCACCCGAGGACCTGACGAATGAAAGGGTGCAGGGGGGAGCGCAGTCCGGCGCTCAGAGAGTTGTAGTCGAACATGCACATATCCGACGACGACAGTTTGGAGTTCGCTCGCATCCCAGGGCCGGGGGAGAATTAGCTTGTACTCCGGAGGGATGGCGAACCCTTTTCTGATCCGGAGCAGGTCCCTCTCGGATAGCGCCGATCCAATCTCGTCTGCCTCGGTGGCCAGAACCGGGTTGTTCTCTTCGTAAACTTCCGACTGACCGATGATCACCTTCTTCATGAGGTCGCCCTCGTACTGCTTAACCCAGCATGCCCGGACAGTACACAAGGGTACCGACCCATCTCAGGGGCTTGCCTTGGATTCTCCATAATCTCCTCGACCACAGGAGATTGGGCCACTACCCTCCTCTTCTTCTTCTCCTTCCTCGCCTCGGCCACAGACGGATCGGCTACTTGCTTCCCCTTCCTTCGGATTTCCATCTGCCTCCTCTCCTCGGCACCACTATCGCCCGAGGACGAGGCCTCACTCTCCGAGTTCACCCTTGACATCTCTAGAAAAAGGCTAAGGCAAGTAAACTGACCTTGAAGTGACGTGCCCTTGAAGTGATGTTCACGGTCGGAATAAGTTCGACGGAAATCGCCTGGCCCACACGACAGCTAACGCAACCGCCTTGGAGTGAATATCACCGCTAGCAGAGGACACAGAGTAAAAGTGAATGCTTGAAGTAGAAAGTAAGAAATGAGCTTGGGGGGTGGGGAAGTAAGAACTTATAACCCCAGTGCAACGTTTGGGCTTCCTTGGGAATTTAAAAAGCCCGCCAAGAAGCCAAAGCGCCAAAGCGGAGAGTTGCGATGTTTCAAAACAAAGACTCCTCAAAATGCTTAAGTCTACGACTCGGCCACCGGTGCGCCAAACCAAGCTACTGAACAGCTTGATCGAGCAACCGAGCTATTGAGAAATGCTTCGAAACGTCTAACAAAATACCTCGGCTGACAACACCGAGCTTCCGAGCCGAGGGGACGAGGAACCGACCCTCGTGTATGGAGAAAAATCCTCCCGAGGCTAAATCACCATCGGATCTCTCCAAAATTCGTGTCAGATCTTGATGGACGGTTCAGATAACGCCACGATCACAAAACGACAAAATAACATTTTCTCGTGATCTGAACCCTGTCCTCGTGATTCGCGCAATGATGAACGCTCCATATCTGACCACGTGTACCTTCCGAGCTGCTGGCCACCGGTTCGCCTAGCCGAGCTACCGAACAGCCTGGCGAAGCAGCCGAGCCACTGAGTCGGAGGGAGACGAAGCCTCAAATCCAGAAAGCTTCAAAACATCTAACTCCATACCTCGGCTGACAACACCGAGCTTCCGAGCCAAGGGGACGAGGAACCGACCCTCGTATATGGAGAAAAATCATCTCGAGGCTAAATCACCGTCGGATCTCTCCAAAATTCGTGTCAGATCTTGATGGACGGTTCAGATAGCGTCACGATCACAAAACGAAAAAATAACGTTTTCTCGTGTTCTGAACCCAGTCCTCGTGATTCACGCAATGATGGATGCTCCAGATCTGACCACATGTACCTTCCGAGCTGCTGGCCACCGGTTCGCCTAGCCGAGCTACCGAACAGCCTGGCGAAGCAGCTGAGCCATTGAGTCGGAGGGAGACGAAGCCTCAAATCTAGAAAGCTTCAAAACATCTAACTCCATACCTTGGCTGACAACACCGAGCTTCCGAGCCGAGGGGACGAGGAACCGACCCTCGTATATGGAGAAAAATCCTCCCGATGCTAAATTGCCGTCAGATCTCTCCAAAATTCATGTCAGATCTTGATGGACGGTTCAGATAGCGCCACGACCACAAAACGAAAAAATAACATTTTCTCGTGATCTGAACCAAGTCCTCGTGATTCACGCAATGATGGACGCTCCAGATCTGACCACGTGTACCTTCGAGCTGCTGGCCACCGGTTCGCCTAGCCGAGCTACCGAACAGCCTGGCGAAGCAGCCGAGCCACTGAGTCGGAGGGAGACGAAGCCTCAAATCCAGAAAGCTTCAAAACATCTAACTTCATACCTCGGCTGACAACACCGAGCTTCCGAGCCGAGGGGACGAGGAACCGACCCTCGTGTATGGAGAAAAATCCTCCCGATGCTAAATTGCCGTCGGATCTCTCCAAAATTCGTGTCAGATCTTGATGGATGGTTCAGATAGCGTCGCGACCACAAAATGACAAAATAACATTTTCTCGTGATCTGAACCCAGTCCTCGTGATTCACGCAATGATGGATGCTCCAGATCTGACCACGTGTACCTTTCGAGCTGCTGGCCACCGGTTTGCCTAGCCGAGCTACCGAACAGCTTGGCAAAGTAGCCGAGCCACTGAGTCGGAGGGAGCCGAAGCCTCAAATCTAGAAAGCTTCAAAACATCTAACACCATACCTCGGCTGACAACACCGAGCTTCCGAGCCGAGGGGACGAGGAACCGACCCTCGTAAATGGAGAAAAATCCTCCCGAGGCTAAATCGCCGTCGGATCTCTCCAAAATTCGTGTCAGATCTTGATGGAAGGTTCAGATAGCGCCGCCACCACAAAACGACAAAATAACATTTTCTCGTGATCTGAACCTAGCCCTCGTGATTCACGCAGAGATGGACGCTCAGGATCACGCCACGTAGCTCGGCTGATTCCGAGCTAGGAGTCGAGCGGCCGAGTCGAGGGGACGAGGAACCGACCCTCGTATATGGGGAAAAAATCTTCCGACCCTTCTCATCCGTTGGATCTTGTTAAAAATCGCGCTCATCATGATGGACGGCCCAGATCTTGCCACGTTCGCTAAACGACAAGATAACACTTTTTTGGGTTTCACGCCGAGATGGATGCTCAGGATCACACCACGTAGCTCGGCTGATTCCAAGCTAGGAGCCGATCGGTCGAGCCGAGCATCCGAGGAACCGACCCTCGTATACGGAGAAACTATCTGTTGAGGAACTTGGATCGTCCTATCACCCAGAAAATCGCGCTCAGCCCTGATAGAGGGCCCAGATCGCGCCACGCCATAAATCGGTATTGAAAATTAGTTTTTATTTATTTTAATCGTTTTATTTATTTAAAAATTGCGAAAAAGTTGCTAAAAATTTGGGAAAATTAACTAAAAATTCTAGAAAATAATTACAAATTCGGGGGAGTATTTTCGAGCCCCTGAACGAATAATTATTGCCTAGAATGTGTTATTAAGACCCACGAACGACTAGTTAACACATCGCAAAATTAAATAAATAATCCAAAAAAATAGATAAAAATCACCAAATATCCAGAGGAGTTCAGGAACAACTTAGAGTTCCGCCAACTTGAAAAATCACCACACTACCTCCTTCACAGATTTAAGGCCTTCCGTTTGGACTCCGATACAACTCCACCAGCCAATAAAACAATACAACTACTCCTCAAAGGCTGATCAAACTCAGTCTTCGGGAGTGGGGGGCTCGTGATATGGCTAAAAATGGGGTTAAATCGGAACTGTCCAAATCGGGCACGAATCTTGAAGCCCAGGGATAAAACAATAATTTCACCTACCAATGGGTCTGAAGCGGGTACTGGTTCTCCTTCTTGGAAACCCATTAACCCGCGAACGGTTCCACCTTAACTGGGTGCGGGTTTCAACCCGCAACAAACCTGGTCCAGAAAGGATAGAATTAGGGTTTCTGATTAATCCTAATCAACGACCCTGATTCATATCTATCCTTTCACTGGAGATTAGGGATTACATTCCTTATCTAACCACAGGGATTACATTCCTAATCTGATCCCAGCGGTGCCTATAAATACTCCCCATCCATCTCCATTAAGAGGTAATCAAACTTTTACAGTCTTTGCGCTCTTTGATAATCACTTCCGGTTATTGACTTGAGCGTCGGAGGGTGCGTCGCCAGGAACAACCCCGGGTGTCTCGCACTTTTTGCAGGTGTATGGCGGGAGTCAGCGTCAAACTCCGGCGAACAGGTAACAAGTTTGTTATTCAAAAGTTTCCCAAGAATCCACAAATACTATCTGTTTGCCCCCACACCGGATTCGGCGGCAACATGAGGCTTGGTTCTTCGCTGGGAGGAATTTTTGGAGGAATTCCCAGTCATTATTTTCCTTCAGACGTCCAAGAGAAGAAAGCCATGGAATTTCTGTTGCTGCAACAGGGTGGCATGTCAGTTAGGGAGTATGAGACCAAATTTACTCAGCTCTCAAGGTATGCTCCCGAACTGGTAATGGATGAGGCGAAGAAGGCTTGTAAGTTCGAGCATGGGTTGAGGCCAAGCCTGAGATCCAGGATGATACCCCTCGGTATCAGGAGGTTTGACAAGCTGGTCAAACGAGCGGCAGCTACAGAAGCAGACATGGAGCAGTTTCATGTTGTTCAGAATTAGAGGAACAACTGGCAGTCTGGGAAGAGGCCTGCAAATTTCGGAAATTTCAAGGGACAACCATCGGCACAAATGTTCAAACCGATAGGGGCGAACGCTATCAGTGTGACTGGGGGACCCGAAAATAATTTTGTGAGACCTTCTGCAGTGAATTGCTACAACTGCGGTGAGACGGGACATTACCAATCTCAATGCCCTAAACTGCAGAATGTTAATCGCAATGTACTAATGTAGCAGATTGGGAAAAAGTCGTACCAGCAAGGGCGAGTATTTGCCTTGATTGAAGCTGATGCCGATGAGGTGGATCATGTCATCACTGGTACGAGGGCAGATGTTTAGAGGTTTTTGTTGTTCTTTTTCCCCTTATTTAGTGAACTGTTACGTAATGAGTGTGTATAATGTAATAGAAAAACTTTATTTGAATGGAATGAAAGCTGTTGTTTTGTTCGATACTGGATCCTCTCATACTTTTGTGTCTCCTAAATTTGCTAAAGTGTTGGGAGTTGAATCGAAGATTTTTCCAGGTAAGATCTTAAAAGTAGCTACTCCATTAGGGGAGACTCTAACCACTGATTGGTACTATGCAGATTGCGAGATTGTGATTGGGGACAGAATCTTCGGAATTGATCTAATTGAGCTGACTATCTTAGGGGTCGATGTTATCATTGGCATTGATTGGATGTCGGTGTACAGTGCAAGCATCGAGTGCAAGACCAAGGAAGTAACAGTGAAGGCTCCAGGTGGACCTGAAGTCACCTTCCAAAGGAAGAAGTGCTCCAGGCTGGTGGCAGCTATCCGCAAGGAAGAGATTCCTGTGGAAGTGCAAAGGATTCCTATGGTTCGGGACTATCTGATTGTGTTCTTGGATGATTTGTTCGGGTTAACCCCGCAACGTGATATAGAGTTCAACATCACTATTCAACCGGGAAGTGCACCCATTTCTAAGGCACCGTATAGGATGGCTCCTGTGGAGCAGGATGAGGTGAAACGGCAGATTGAGGAACTGTTGGAGAAAGGCTTTATTCAACCTAGTGCGTCACCTTGGGGAGCACCAGTGCTTTTGGTAAAGAAGAAGGATGGATCGATGAGAATGTGTATCGATTACCGAGAGCTGAATAAGGTCACTGTTCAGAATAAGTATCCGATTCCATGAATTGATGACTTGTTCGATCGTCTACAAGGAGCAGCTATTTTCTCCAAAATAGATCTTCGATCAGGATATCATCAAGTTCGAGTGAAAGCTGAAGATGTGCACAAAACTGCATTTAGAACTCGACACGGACATTACGAATTCTTAGTTATGCCATTTGGGGTGACTAATGCACCAGCAATCTTCATGGACATGATGAACAAAATTCCGAGGCCGTTCATTAATTCTTTCGTCGTGGTGTTTATCGACGATATTCTCATGTACTCCAAGTCAGAGGAGGAGCACACTTAGCATCTGGCAGCAGTTTTGAGGAAGCTGGAAGAGCAGGAGTTGTATGCCAAGTTGTCCAAGTGAGATTTCTGGAAATCTGAAGTGGCATTCCTAGGTCACATCCTTTCTAAGGAGGGAGTGGCAACTGATCCTCAGAAGATAGAGGCAGTGAGAGATTGGGTAAGGCCTACTACTGTAAAGGAAATCAGGAGTTTTCTTGGATTGACTGGATACTACAGGAGATTCATTCAAGGTTATGCTCAGTTGACCGTGCCGCTCACTGGTCTGACCAAGAAGAATGTGGACTTCAAGTGGACTGAGCAATGTGAGGCAAGCTTTCAGGAGCTGAAAGAGAAGCTGACTACTGCACCTATTTTGGCTTTGCCTTGAGCAGGTGTTGAATATGATGTCTACAGCGATGCTTCACATTGTGGGCTTGGTTGTATCTTGATGCAAGAAGGAAGAGTGATCACTTATGGGTCTAGGCAACTACGACCGCATGAGAAGAATTATCCAACTCATGATCTGGAGTTGGCTGCGATTATCTTCGCCTTGAAGCAATGGAGACACTACGTGTACGGTGAGAAATTGAACATGTACACGGACCACAAGAGTTTGAAGTACATATACCAGCAGAAGGATCTGAATCTGAGGCAGCGAAGATGGTTGGAAGTGCTTGAGGACATGCGACCTGAGATCAAGTATCATCCTGGGAAGGCTAATGTTGTTGCTGATGCACTTAGCTGTAAGAGCAGTCTGGTGAGTTTGATTACAACTCAGAGGCAGCTGGCAGGAGAATTGGATCGAGTCGGTATTGAAGTTGTCTTGCAAGGATTGGGATCATCCTTAGCTCAGTTGAGGCTTCAACCTACACTGAATGGAAGGATTATTGCAAGTCAGGAGGTCGATGCTGATATCTTGGAGATGAAGGAGCAGGTTGGTGCTGGCAAGTTGCTCGGATTTCAAATCAGGGATGGAGTGCTGTGGTTCGGAGATAGACTGTGTGTTCCATATCAGGCGGACCTGAAAGAGAGTATTCTTCAGGAGGTGCATACTATTCTTTTGTCGGTACATCCTGGGAGTACTAAGATGTACAAAGACATCAAACAGCATTTCTGGTGGTCAGGTTTGAAGCGGGACGTGGCTAAATTTGTGGCGAAGTGTGAGGTTTGTCAGCAAGTCAAAGTCGAGAATCAGAGATCCAGAGGTCTATTACAACCGTTACCTATTTCGGAATGGAAGTAGGATAGCATCAGTATGGATTTCATTACGGGATTGCCTAAGAGTCATAAAGGTAATGATGTGATTTGCGTTATAGTCGATCGACTGACGAAGTCCGCTCACTTCTTGGCGATGAAACTCACTGCTTTGATGGACAAGTTAGCTGAATTGTATGTTGGCGAGATCGTCAGGCTCCATGGTGTTCCGTCAACTATTGTGTCTGATCGAGATGTGCGGTTTACTTCGCATTTCTGGAGGAGTCTTCAGACAGCTTTGGGTACCAAGACGGATTTCAGCACTACTTTTCATCCGCAAACCGATGGGCAGACTGAGAGAGTCAACCGTATTCTTGAGGATATGCTTCGGTGTTGTGTACTTGACTTTGGAGGCAGTTGGGAAAGGCATCTAGCTTTGGTAGAGTTTGCCTACAACAACAGTTTTCAGACCAGTATTGGGATAGCACCGTACGAAGCTTTGTATGGCAGAAAGTGCAGAATGCCTATTTATTGGTTTGAAGTTGGGGAGCGTCAGCTGTTTGGGCCTGAGCTTGTGCAGCAAACCTCTGAACAGATTGATCTGATCAAGAAGAGATTGGCTGAGGCTCAGAGCAGGCAGAAAAGCTATGTAGACAACCGGAGAAGAGACCTTGAGTTTGAGGAAGGTGACTTCGATTTTCTGAAAGTATCGCCCAGCAAAGGTGTGATTCGATTTGGAAAGGGTGGGAAGTTAGCCCCGAGGTTTATAGGCCCGCATAAGATTTTGAAAAGGATCGAGAAAACTGCTTACTGACTTGAATTACCGGAAGAGTTATCTCAGGTGCCCAATGTCTTCCATGTGTCTATGCTAGGAGGTTATATTCCAGATCCAAGTCATCATTTGCCTGAAGTGCTGGAAGGTTTGCAATTGGATCTCAATTACATCAAGTCTCCTGTCAAGATTGTTGATCGTCGAGAGAAAGTCTTGAGTAATAAGACGATACCGATGGTCAAAGTAGTCTGGAGAAACCATTTGGTTGAAGAGGCTACTTGAGAGTCTGAGGAGAGGATGTTGAGGGATTATCCTGAGCTCTTTGCTTGATTTGTATTTTGTGTCCTTCTTTCTTTTGTTGCTGTGTGTGTTTTGTTTCTCGCTCTTGATTGTAGTTCCGGGGACGGAACTATTCTAAGGAGGGAGTGTTGTAATACCCTGAATTTTCATTTATGAGAATTATTATTTTTGTATTATTAATTTGTACGTATTGTGCACGTGCAATCTTGCGGTATAAATTTTTATAATTATTTTTCATAAACAAATGAGTATACATATATATATATATATGACTTTCTATTATCTTTTTATTAAAGCCTATTTTTAAACAAACATTTTGAGCCCAACTTAATTTATTTTTAAATATAAACTAATTTGTCCCATTAAATAAAAGCCCATGAATTTATTTTCTCTTTTATTACAACTTGTAGTGTAGACAATTTTTATAGACTTTTTATAAAAAAATATATTTATGTACAACTTTTTAAAATAGGGGACTTTAGAAACACGTGCATTGCACTAGCACGTGTTTGTGCATCTTTTGAGGGCGGATAGGATTAGGAGGGAAAAAGAGGAGTGGAGTTTGTGGGAGGTAGTTTTGTAGTCATGGTTGGTTACTACAACTTCCCATTGAATCCTAGCCTTTGTTTCTTAACTCCTAGATCAATCCTAGCCTTCTATTTGCCCCAAATTTTTGTATAAATACCCCCCCCTAGCCTAGTTATCCTTACACTTCTCATTCATCAAACCTATAGTGAAAGAAATGATTCATTAGTAGTAGATTGTTGTGTTGGTAGAGAGTGAGAATAAAAGATTGAGACAGAGAGAGTTGAGTGTGCTTACAAACAAGGAGGCCGGCATCACACTAAGGAGCTCGGGTTGCACTCAAGCGAGGAGGAGAATCGCATCTATGGGCAAGCTCAACTAGGAGGAGAAGGGCTCTTTCATTCTAGGAGTTACTTTGTGGGTTTTCTCTCCAAATTAGGTGAGTGGTTTTTCTTACTTCTAACTCTAGTTACCATGCTAGGAATGATGACATAATTTGCATGAAAGAAACCAATAAGAGTACTTTTAATTTGAAAAAGGACTTGTTGGATGATTAAACTAATGCTTGGTAGATTGTATGTTAACTTGTCATGAATCTTAATATTGTAGCACACTTTGCTTTGTAGTTATGGAAATGTTAAATTGGGTTTATGATAATGTCAAAATTGAGTATGAAATGCTAATAGATGAAATTATTGTTTTATGCACTAAATGGACTATCTTCATATTGGTTCTAATGAATGAAATTTGTCCTATGCATTTGGGTTAATGAAAGAGGGGAAAAAAAAGAAATTATAATTTTTAATGTGATTTTTAATACCAAATTGTGTTTGAGAATTGTCAAATTTAATTATGGAAAGAGTGGTATAGAGTTTAAATTATTGTATGAAAAATGTGTGTTTTATTAGTGAGAAAATTATTTTAAAAATACTGGAGTATTAATCTAAGATGAAATTAATATTCTGGAGATTTACATGACATTTTGTGCAAATAAAACGAAGATAAGAGCTTTTGAACATCGAAACGTTTTAATTAAACAGGGACTCGAATTAAGTAAACTCGAGTTGTGTTTGTGACAACTTGAGCCTATAGCTCAAGTGGTCGGTGAGCTGTCCTAGCGCTATTGTAGCGTGGGCGTGGGTCTTGGGAGTCGCTGGTTCGATACTCCATGCCCACCTTGTTTTTCTGTGTGCGGTTAAGAAATACTCAACCCGAACAGAGGGTATATGACCCTCTGATCTCTCTTCATATCGCTGAGCGCACTCCGCCTCTGGATTCCAACATATCAAACCGAGATCATATGGGTTATCTTAACCACACAATTTCTCATAAAATAATTCACTCGATTTGTTCATACATTCACTTTGAATTTTCAATTTCAAAATATAACTTCTCATTCCCTTATAATACATCTTAAGAAAGCATTTCAACTTGATAAAACTCCTTACAAATGTCATACATTTATTATTCCAAATTCATTCTTTATTATCTTTTAGTTTGTCATATAAATCATTTTTCATAAATTCTAAGGTGAAATTCCCTTTCATATGATACACAAATTCTAGGATAAATTACCACATTTTTATCTTTCCTCACAAAATAAATCATTATCAATTACTTCTTAAGTAAATAATGTACAATATAATTTTCATCCAAATGAATTTCCCACATTTATATTTATTTATCTCAACCATTCCAAAGTTAATTCGTTTAAAATAAAACAATTATTCTTTAAAGGATCCCAAATATAACCATCTAGGCATATTAATCAATTTGTAGTGGGGTTTTATCCTCAAATAATTTCTAAATTTGTACATAATTATTCTAAAAATATTCCATTAATATTCTATTATAATTTAATATTTATCTTTGATTTAATTATATACAAAATATGGCTAATGGAATAAGAAAAGTTAAAAAAAAGAATGTCAATGCCCTGCTCGAACCCAAAACTGGAAGCAACCCAACCCGCAACCCAAACAAACAGGACAACTCACTGTTGTGAGTTAAAGGGTTACCACAATTTTTGTAAATCCGAATTACAGTAATTATATTAACTCGAAAATTTTGAACTCAATTGCTATGCATTCCTTTACAATTTCAGAATAAAATACTACTAAGATTAGTGTGTCTGTATCAATATAATAAATGACAATTTATTCATGAAGAACATAGAAATTTTTATTTAAATTGTATGAACCACTTATAGTCTTATACCATCAAATAAATGAATATTTGATCCCCACTCAACTAGAATTTTTGGGAAGTATTTATTTTTATATTATTAAGATGCATACAAGAAATTAATCCATGAGGTCAATGTATGAAACTCCACTAGATAAAACCTCTATAAAAAATACCTACACAATCATAATTAAGCATGCACAAATTAAACTTCTAAAGTAACTCTTTCACATGCATAACTCAATTCATCTCTATCTACAAATTTCTAGTTTAAACAAACACAATTTCTACATACTAGAAGATTATGAAAACACTCAGACATTCACATACCAATTTAATTATCCTCTACATATGTTATGGCTAAGCATACACAATCTACTAAAATATTAGAAGATATTGGGAACACCCATCTCAAAAGAGACTTCCTCATGGTTGAACCCCATAGCAAAATGCTCCAAAAAGCTCCACAAGCGATCCCGCAAGCTCCCCTTATCATGCCCCGCTTGCCAAAAAGAGAATACGGAATACAGATACGTGACTAAGTCCAGCGAATGATTTTCATCATTCATAAGCTTTCAGGATCTTTACAACAAGTACAAGAATAATCAAAGGATAACAAGGAGAAATCAACCACGCATGCATATATGAATCAATATACCAACAATAATTTACTTGAAACAAAATTTAATAATCCCAAATAAACCAGATCTGAACAAGTCAATAATTCTTGGTCCTACTGCCCAATACAAAATAATCCAAGTAGCAAATTACATTTATTCAAGAATAGCAGGAAAATAAATTATAACAAGGATTCCAGCAACTAGAATCTTAGATCACCTACTCCATCAGGCAGCTGATTACCAAATTCTGCAATTTAATAAATTGCAGGAAAAAGGAAAGAGAAACAAAATGCCCGTCAAGGCAAGTTACAGGCCGCTTGTAGTACAGGCAACAAGTACAGAAAAAGAATAAATAAATATAGAGTAACAGCGGAAGCAAACATAGCATGGAATAGACATGACAACAAAATAGAACAACTAGTATGGCAAGAGGAACGAGTGCAAGTGGCATGTAACAAGTGTCAAGTAAACAAGTATCATGTAAACGAGTAACGAGTAACAAGTGTCAAGTGTCAAGTATCATGTACAAGTAACAAGTAGCAAGCGTCAAATGATCATGTTGTTTCAAGTCTTGTATCTAGTCCTATCTGGGTAGCACTTCAAGCGTCCCAGGTTTTTACCACATGGTTGCAACTTACATGCAAATTTCATTTAGGCCTAGTGGTGGGTTTCTATAGGGCCGTGTACTCAGGCATCAAGTCAAGTAACAAGTACAAGCACGAATCACGTAATCATGAACTCGTGGCATCATATAGTAATAACAAGTATGAATTATGTAGTCATGAAACATGGTAGCATATAGTAATAACAAGCATGAATCATGTAGTCATGAAACATTGCAGCATATAGTAATAACAAGCATGAATCATGTAATCATGAAACATGGCAGCATATAGTAATAACAAGCATGAATCATGTAGTCATGAAACATGACAACATAGAGTAATAACAAGCATGAATTATATACTCATGAAATATGGCAACATATAGTAATAACAAGCACGAATCATGTAGTCATGAAACATGGCAGCATATAGTAATAACAAGCACGAACATATAGTCATGAAACATGGCAGCATATAGTAATAACAAGCATGAATCATGTAATCATGAAACATTGCAGCATATAGTAATGGGAACACGACCCCCCTCTGAGTACACATACCTATATTGTCCACTACAAAAGTCTTTCCCTTAACCCCGACTTCATTATTTGTTATTATTATCAAACAGGCATATATGTGTACAAATAGAGTAAGAAATACATGGTATGATCATGTAACAGGTTCAGCTTGAAGATAAACATGTACGGGTGAAAGACAACATATAAAAGAGTAGGACAACGAAAATTCTAGTTCAGTAAAGCAAGACAGTACTGCACTAAATCTGAGATTTCCGTTGCCACAAACATGCAAACCTGGATCCGTCAGAGAATCTGGAAAATAGACTCTCGGCCGAATCCAGCGAATATATATAAGTCATATGGTATTTCACAAAAACAAGTCTCAAAACAGATTTGTATCCAGAAAATATGCTCAACCAAAAATCAGAAGTTTGTATTCATAAATAGGAAAACAACATAAAAACTTACTGATTAAATCCAAGAAAAATCTGGGGTATTCCCTAGTATGTTTAGTAACATAAAATAAAGTTTCATAATTTTCCAATATAGATAGAATATTTAAGTAAATTCGGTAAACAGCAAGATACAGTAATTTTGTAAATATGAAATCATAAACACAGTAGTATTAAAACAACAATAGATTACAAAATACAAATCGAAATCCAGATCCCTCAAAAGGGTGATAAAATAGATACAGTAGTCTATAATTTATATTCATAAATTTTTTATAAAAAGCAAATATAATCATGTTGAAATTATGGTTCTTGACTTAACAGCGTGAAAATTCTGCAAGTATAATAGCTGTTTACAAGTATAGAATAGTTTATAAAATTCATCAATTAAATCCACAAAAATTAGGGGTTATTTCCAATCAAGTCTAGTTGTACTCAGCAAAACATTGGATCAAAATATTGTCTTCAACATCAGTATAAAAATAAATTATTCTCCAGAATTCATACAAAACTAAATCTGGAATTTTTCTACACCTCTGTAGTAAAACAGCAATAACTTGCAACTCATAAATCGAAACTGAGATATGTCAGAAAATCTGAAAAGTAGATAGAATTCCCTATAATTCATAATCATAAATAATTTTCATATACTGACCTTAATAGGGTCTAAAAAACTGAACAAAAACGGGGTAACGGCAAAAACATAAATCTCCTTCAAGCATAAAATCAACTAGTTCATATGGAACTCATCCAAATCATAACAAAAAGCGAAATATGGTATGCTAGATGCCCAAGCAACATGGTATAGGGTGTTTAACACGTCTACAACAAGTTATACTATGACTAATACAATCAAGCATACGTGATCATACGAACAACATGCATGCACACATCAAGATGTGATTATGTCTGGGTTATTTCATGTCGTGTGTGTAATGTGACAAATACGGATGGATCAACAACTAGAGACAAGATCAAACAAGGGATTCATGGGGATAGATCTTGAAGCAATTACACTACAGGCAGTATTTAGTACTTGTATTATACAAAAAAAGAATACAAGTTACTTGTCTTATAGTCGACGATAAGAACGAAGCAAGAACAAGAATAACGGGAGCGGTTTTCCGGCACGAACTCAATATCATGAATGGATCACGAACCAATAATCACGAACTCGCACGCAGAACAACATGTGCAACAAGGAGAGCGAGAGGGAGATAAACGGTGAGCACGGGGAATGGACTGAACGGCACAATGGCGAGGGCGGCGGCAGTGCTTGCTACTGCCACTGCTGTCTGCCGTAAAAGGGGAGACAGGCACCGGGGGCTGTCTGAGGAGCCTGCACCGCGGTTGCTACTACTAGCCGCAATGCCAGGAGGGAGTAGCACTGGGAGTCTGCTGCTGGATGCATTGGGACTGAAGACGGCAGGGGACTCTCGGATGGGGTGCAGTTGCTGGCTTCGGGAAGAGAAGGGAGAGGGAGATCGGAGGGAACCAGGGGGGTTGCTGCATCTTCGAGAGGATGATGCATGGGGATGGAGTGTCGGGAGGCGCTGTAGTCGAAGGTGGAGGACCGGCTGCTGGTGTGCGCCGCTCGGGAGGGCGGCGCAGCACAGGGAGAGAGGACGGGAAGGACGGAGGTAGGGTAAAGTTGCTAGGTTAAGATGAATAGGGTTGAGTAAACAGGTAAATATATATATATAGGGGTATAGAAATTAGGGTTAGGAGCTGATGGGTAACAGGTGGAGGTAAACAGGTTTTGGGCTTTTGGGGTATAAAACATCCAATATGGGTTTAGGGTAGGGTATTATTGGGTAGAAAAAAAAAGATCCAATAGGAATTTGTATAGGATTTTAGGAGTAAATGGGTTTTAATAATAAAAATCCAATAAGGAGATGGGAACAAAATAAATAAATAAAATGGGACAATGAACAATTATAAAATGAGAATAAAAAATAATGGCTTGATTAAACAGAGATGAATAATAGGCAGACAATTGAATTAAAAAGACGACAAATCAAGTAAATGGATTATTGAAAATGAAGATCAAACACATGGTCCAAAGGGAGATGGAGAAATACAAGATGAATAAATACTCAAAAAGAAGGGAATACATCCCAAAAATACAGAAAAATGGAAAATAGGGGTTACAAATCCTACCCATCGAACAAGAAGAATTTTGTCCCCGAAATTCAAACAAGAGGTGCAAAGGGTAACCCCGAAAGAAAAGAAAGAACAGAACAAAAGGCTTCACAAACAGATGAGGAAACTTCTGCTGAATCTCCTCCTCCAACTCCCAAGTCGAATCACCCGGCGAGTGAGGATTCCAAGAAACACGAACCAGCTTAATGACCTTGTTCTTGAGCACTTTCTCCCGCCGATCTAAAATAGCAACTGGCGAAATCTCACAAGTCAAATCCGGCCGAACGGTCAACTCAGAATAGTCGATCACGTGGCTCTCATCTCGGATATATCTTCTGAGTTATGATAAAGCTGGCAGCAATGCAAGACAGTAGGCTACCTTGCCTACTCGTTCCATAATGTCGAATGGTCCAATAAACCTAGGGCTGAGCTTGCCCCCACCACCAAACCAAACGACACCTCGCCAAGGCGATACCTTTAGGAAAACATGGTCACCAACCTCAAACTCCAAAGCTCTCTGATGAACATCAGCCCATCGCCTCTGCCTATCCTGAGCTGCCTACAAGTGCTTCCTGATCTAAGTCACCGCATCAACTATCCTGGTGATCAACTCTGGTCCCAACAACTTTCTCTCACCAATGTCATCCCAGCACACTGGTGATCTGTACTTCCACCCATAAAGTGCCTTAAGACTGGCCTGAAAGCTGTTATTGTACGAGAACTCTACGAGATGCAAATGGTCCTCCCATGATCCACCGAACTGCAGCATACATGACCACATGTTCTCTAGAATCTGGATGGTCCTCTCTGACTGTCCATCAGTCTGGGGATAAAAAGTTGTACTGTATTTCAATTTACTTTCCAAACTACTCTGAAGACTCTCCCAAAACTAAGACCTGAATCTTGTATCCCTGTCGGATACAATACTGACTAGAACCCCATGAAGTCTGACTATCTCTTGCATGTACTTCTCAGCTAGGCTCTCAGTAGACTGTCTGACTCGGAAGGGAATGAAGTGAGCACTCTTCGTTAGTCAGTCGACAATCACCAAAATGGCATTGTGACCCTTAGGACTCCTCGGCAAAGTGGTCACAAAATCCATTGTGATGTGTTCCCACTTCCACTCCGGAATGGGAAGTGGTTGAAGAAGTACAGCGGTCCTCTGATGCTTTATCTTCACCTGCTGGCAGATCAAACACTGAGACACAAACCAAGCCACAACCCTCTTCATACCATGCCACCAGAAATGAAGCTTCAAGTCCCGGTACATCTTAGTACCTCTAGGATGAATAGAATACGATGACTGGTGGGATTCCTCAAGCAACCTCTGACGAACTTCACTCTTCGGGACACACAACCTGGACCCGATATGAAGTGATCCATCAGCATGAATAACCATATCCATTCGGGAACTTGCATCAACTTCTGCTCTGAAACCTTGCAACTTCTTATCACTAGCATGTGCCTCTTTTATCTGATCAACAAGAGACGACTGAAGCTGAAGCACTAAACAACTCCGATCAGAACTTGGAAACAACACATCCTACTCCAACCTCCACATCTGCTCAACCAAATCTCTCTGCTGAGTCAGGAACATAGCTGCCGGTCTGTAGCGCCCCGAATTTCCAATATAATATCTTAGAAATACGTGGCACAATTCCAGAATCTACTTCAATGTAATCATAAACATAGCAACCAAATACAGGAAAAATTAAAACTTTTTATTACACCAATTGTTTACAAAGCACAGCGGAATACAAAACACCTTGAATTATAAATTTCTTTCTTTACAACACTTTCCTTTACAAATTCACGTAATCCATTTCATCACTTTAATTCAAGCATCCAAATTCCAAGCAATAGGTAATCACCTGTAAAATATGAGACTAGAGGTAAATCTAACCCCCAAAACTAAAGGGGTCAGCTATAAAGGTGTGAGTGACATAAAACAAGCAACATAAGTAAAGCATAGATTCATAAACAACAGGAAATAAACAGGAGTAAATGAAAATAGGAAAATCACGAAACGCGAAAAACCCAACAAGTGAAGCTAGACTAAATGTCAAGAGCAGAAAAGAAGAAAACACATGCATGAAACCAACTCAAGAAAACACAATTCTATATGCTGATTCTCTAATGCGTACTTATCAGAGTCTATGCATCCCACTCCACATAGGCCCGGTGCAAGCCCTTAATGTCTCCACCACTACAAGGAATTTGACATATAGTGACAGCAAAAATCCGTGGGTAAAAGGAGAAAAACCGTAGGTATAGCCCGTAAAACCTATACCAACGGACATTTTTTTCCGTCGTTTTTAATTAGCTATACCCACGGCAAAATGCCGTCACTATAGCCTATAGCGACGGTTTTTTCACCCGTTGGACAAAACCTTGGGGTTATACCCACTGTTTCGTATCCGTTGGTACAGGTTTTAAAGACACATTTTGCTTTCCTATACCCATGGTTGAAGCTCCATTGCTATAGGTTTTAGCGATGGTTTTCGCATCTAATTATTTGAATATATACCCTTCGCTCTATACACAATTTTTTCTTATTAATTACGCTTATGATAATTTAATATTTTCTTTTATAATATTAATTCAATTATAAACCAAATACACAATGAAATAAATACATGTGTTTATGAAACAAAATTAAATAAAATTAAACTTCAATCATGTTAAAAATTAATGAAGTATTACAAGCATGTCAAATTCAAATTACAAAAATTATTTAAATAACATAAATTTACTCTTCTCATAAATCCCAGTAGAGGACATGTTTACTCTTCTCATAACATAAATTTTATGCTGGTGGATTACTACCAGGGGCAGGTGTATTCGCGTACTTCCAGGTGTAAGATTCTCTGACACCAAAGGATCTAGTTCCAGCCGCATTTTGAGAAGACACTGCATCCGAAATTTCTTTCAAGTCCTTGCTTGTTAGCTTCACTTCCAAAGAGCCGATGTTGTCATTCAAGTTCTTAATCTTAGTTGTCCCTGGAAACATTGACACAAATTATAAACCGAAAAGAGAAAAATAAAGATTACGTAATAGGAACTCTGGGAGAGTTTGTAAGGTACGTGACTGTAGTAAGGATAATGATTTGAAGGCATATGCTATAGAGGAGGAACTTCCCTCACCATAGTTATGCAGTCAATGTAATTAGAAAACAAAGAGAGGAAAAAAGAAATCAGAGAGATGCTGTAAGAAGTGCCGAGGATTGCAGACAGTAAATTTTTGTAACATGTTGAAGATGACCATTCACTTTATAGTAGAAGCTGGCGATAAAATTTTGTAGTCTAGATGCTATAATGGATAAGAAAGCTTCCTATATTAATATGAGAAAACAAGCAGAAGAAAAGGGTTAACAATTCAAAGTTTTTGAGTTCTTGCTTTTATCAAGTAGGATAGATATAGTATACGTCCTACAGGAACAACCAGCTCAATTTTGTTCAGCACACTAGCTATACAAATCACGAGTATGAGTGAGGATTACATTTACATTAACAAATTCAACAAAGAAGCAATTACCCAAATCTTTGGGGTAGCTACATGAATCCTTCTCTAGTTAGCTCCATCAAGGACCACCTCTGCCACATTAGCAACTATTATATCCTTTTACGCAACGCGACTAAGTTTGTCCACCCGTATTCCTCTTTGCCAGATTTAATATTTTCCTCATCAGTTATCACTATTCCAAACTAACCACTTTTCAATCCAATCTAAAGTAGTTACCAGCTTCCATTGCACCTGTTGAAATCATTTAAATGTTTCCCCCTCAATAGCCACTACCTCCAACTGTGTTACATCTCATGAATGCACTCATATCTTAGCTTACTTTTAAGTGTTTTGTCACTAGTGACTCATCCACCACAGCATTCTCATTTCCATTCAATTTCAACTTCATGTGTATTTTGACTTTCTGAAAAGCACAAACACTTCTATTTGGAAGATGTGATAAGTCTGACACGTTTCTCACAGTAGTTTTGAACACACTGATCCAATAAAACACCAGCTACTTAAATTTAGTTTGAAAAAGATCTACCCATGTCGATGTGTTGTTTTGCATGGCGTCCGTGTCGGTGTCCTAGCTTCTTAGTTTCCATTTCTGAACACTCTCGAAACACTTCTCCACTTTCAAACCATCCATCTTTGATCTTGTAAACAACTTCTATCATACCATCATAAGAAATAGTACAGCTCTACAATACTGGATTACATCTAAGATGAAGTAGCTAGGTTGCATTAAATAACCAACAATTAACACAAAAATTAGCTAGATTTCTGTGAAATGCATCCTAAATGGATCAGTAAACATTTTTCCTCATATATACAATAACACTGACAAAAACGGAGTAAAGAAAAGCCACTCACCAAGTTTAAGTGATGAACATGTGTTAAAACATTCAGTTCAGCAAGGAACTCCTTAGATGCCTCCATATCCATTTTCTTAATTGCAGCTTTCTGCCAAAAAAAGGACAATCTGGAAATTAACAAAAAACAGCAGAATTCAAAAAATAAGTGAAGGGCTCTTCTTTAGGTGACAAACTTCAACAGAAAGTAAATAGACTCTTCTGTGGTGAAGATGTGGTGAAGATAGATGGGATTATAAGATGATACACTCATACAAGTTAAGGAGTCTTCTTAGTTTTCCTTCGAGATATTTCTCCTTAATTCTCTCCCATATCTCTCTCAACGAGAGAAAGTACTACGTATTTTAATAATGATAGTATCTACTTTGTCTCTCATTACTTATATATATATATATATATATATATATATATATATATATATATATATATATATATATAGAGAGAGAGAGAGAGAGAGAGAGAGAGAGAGAGAGAGAGAGAGACCCTCATACTTGTAAAAGGAAATTTTCTTCATATAGAGTAGTTGTACTTGTACACACTGTGGGACTCTATATAGTGGATCTGTACCATTCATCATAAATGCCGTAACACGCATCTGCACAAATATTGAACTTGTTTGAAGGCTTCTTATCCATGTACCGTATGGGTACCGATTGTTATGTTATTGAAAAACCATTCATTTTGCAACCACTTGAAACATGATCAAAAAGCATCCAAACAAGTTGATTTTTCACATAAATATTTTTTGTGACATGCAAATCATTGTGAAAGGTGCTGATCTTCCATTATGAGTCCCATTGTGTGTGTATACAACTACCCTATATGAGGAAACCTCATATAAACATGAGATTCCCTTTCCTCGTATATATAACATTTTTAGCTACTATAGTGGTGAACTATTTTACATATTCAGTTGAACATGTCAGTTACTAGTAAGCATACAAATAAAGCAATTATGTTAATAAACGAACAAACCTCTCCTCTCAGTTCAGCATAGTAAACAACTCCAAAACCACCTTCACCAATTTTATTAGCCATGCTGAAGTCATCTGTAGCCCTAGCAAGCTCTTCATAAGAAAACTCCACTGATTTGTCTACAGTGAAACCTCCAAGTAGAGAGGCACTTCGTTCTTGAGAAGTAATTCCTGGATCCACAGAGGCTGCAGAACACTACCAACACCGATCAAGAATACTTTTTTCTTCTGTTTTGGGAACAGATCAAGGATACCTATTAAGCTGTCTTAGAAATACACAGCAAGCACATGCACAAACACACATGTGCACCCACACATATGCATTTAAGTACGTATAAATATACATATATATATGCAATTACGTTTGAACCTGTGTGAAATATTAAGGTGGCTTAGAAATACACATGCACAGAGACGTGTACACAGAGACAGGTATATGCATTTAAGTATGTATATATATTAAGGATGTCTGTGTGTGTACACAGGTTTCACTTCTCACATTAGTTACTCACTGGTATACCCCATGTGCAACAATTAGGGGTGTGCAACAGTTAATTCTGTGGTTATTATGCATAAAATAACCAAACCCAATTCATACCCAAATTAAATTAACCGGACCATGACCATAACCAAATAAGTTAACCGGATAGTCACCTAACCGAATTAATTTGGTTTACTTTTGGTTAACCAAATTTTAATTTTAACTGACCCTTTTTTGGAGGGGAGACGAAAGAGAGGGCTCGAGAGATAAGATGTGGAGAGAGAGAGAGAGAAAGAGCACACAGAGAGAAAGTGGGAGGGAACGCGGGAGAGAGATTGGGAGGAGACAGAATGAGATTAGGGAGCGGAAGAGAGAGATGATATATTTTAGGGGAGATTTGGTTATTTTTTGGTTAACCAAAACCGAACCGAATTTATCCAGTCCAAGACAACCATAACCAAACCCAAAAGTCACATTTTAATCGCGCCAAACTAGTTTTATGGATATGGATTGGTTCGGTTTCAGCTATAACAAATTTATGCTCACCCCTAGCAATAATGCCGTTGCTCCCCATAAAAATGAAGATCCCAATATTAACATTCACGACTTTTTGGAAAAACATTAACGACATTGATTTTTGGGAGTGGGCACTTAATCAACATGATGATTTTAATTTTTGGGGAAAGTGAGGTTCATACTTTGGGCATGTTTGGCTAAATCTGATTGAGTTAAGATAGTAACACAGAAAGAAAGTAATAAAATTATCATTTAAAATTTTACTTTATATATGAATATGACCTATTATGTACCATATAGAGAGGAGCCAACTACTTTGGTATATATGTGATGAGATTGTAATTTTGAATTTAAAATGAAATGGATTAAAAAATACTTATTTTCAAATTTTACCATATAGCCAAAATATTAACTACCATATTAGATCAGAAAAATAAACTACCTTAATAAGAGATTAAGAGACAACAATTGTTTTGGTATGTCAATTTCGAATTTTGGAAAGGAAAAGGATTATTTATTATAGATATATATAAAGCTGAGTTTTGATTCCTTTGTTTGCGCCATGTAGGCATTTTATAATTCTATTTCTTGCAGCATGTGGCATTTCTATGTTGAACACATGATAAAATTTATCAGTTTTCTTTCCTTTTGCCACATGGCATTTTCATGTTAAGCACATAATGAAGCTACTATTCTCTAATCCTTAAATATATGCTTTGATCTTATCTAACTACGGTCATCTACATTAAAGAAGGGATCTGTATTTTGTAGAGAGCGGAACTAATCTTTGGAAATATGTCATTAACATTAACATTAACATTGACAGAAGAAATATGTCAAAAACTAACAAAAACTAACATTAACATTAACAGTGACTGAAGAACTAATCTTTATTTGCATATTTCTCAATCTAATTTCATATTTCTCAATCTAATTTTTTTCAACTAATCTGTATTTTGTAGAGAGGAGAAGAACTGAAGAAGTGAAGATCGAACCTTGGAGGAATTTGACGCGCGACTGTGAGAACTGAAGAAGTGAAGATCGACGAACATGCGCGACTGTGACGTCGAGGAGAGACACGCGACTGTGACGTCGAGGAGAGACGCGGGACCGTGACGAAGTGAAGTCGAGGTCTTATTTCGAGGCAGACGTCGAGGAGAGACAACGATGTCGAGGATCAGGTCGTCGACCGTCGAGGATGAGGTCGACGTCGGCGAGAGAGACAGCGTCGAGGACGTCGATCGATTTTGGGGAGAGATGGGTTTCAATCTGTTGGGGATTTAGGGTTTCAATCTGTCGGGAATTTAGGGTTTCGATTTTGGGGAGAGACGGGTCTAGATTTTGGGGAGAGAATTTTTATTTTGGGGATTTAGGGTTTTGAAGAGATTTGAGGGGGTTTTGATATGTAGTTTTGAGATAGGAGAGAGATGGAGAGAGATGAGATGGATGGAGATCTACGGATTAAAAACCTAAAGCCTGAATCTATACCTACGGATTAAAAACTCTAAAGCTATAGGATACCTATACCCACAGCTTATTATACGTCTGTAGGTATACAATGTCTATACCCATGGTTTTAGTAATCCGTCACTATAGGTGTCCGTTGGTATATGGTAAATTTCTTGTAGTGGTGCACATTGTAGGGTTTAATCTCCCGCTATGCAACTAATCCTAACACGATGACTACTACGAGATAAAGATAAACTGTGAGTATTAGCCCATGCCCCAATAATTCCGGAGGTCAATCTCTATCCACAGATAATTTCGGAGACTATTTCACTCACACCTGGGAATCTTCGAGAACACCCCACACCGCAAGCAATGCCACCTCATCACACGAATACCACATGTGCGTCGCCTCGACCGCAATAATTCTAGAGATCAATCCCATACTACAGGTAATTTCGGAGACTATTTCACTCACACCTGTATAATTTTGGGGATTATCTCACACCGCGAGCCATACTGAGGTCCATAACCGATGTTCTTGTTCATCATATCACCACTAGTGCCTGTCCTTATCATTTAGGTTATTTAATTACTTTATGAATCTCCTAGAGTTAGTGTACCCCACCGGATTTAACTCAACAACTGATCAACTAAAATGCCTCAACAGACCCAAACATAAATATCTCAACTGCCGGTATACTAGGGTCACACACACCCTCTAGAGACACACCCAAATATCCGAACCAATCTTCCAACATAAATTGCTCAGTTAAACCACTTGAAAACATATGTTCAGTAGAAGATAAAGTATAGAATAGTAAGTTATAGTTTAAAAACATTTAAAGAATAAATCATTTAAAAGAACATTCAAAGATATAAAGATACATCAGTATCAGTCGACTATAGACAAGCGTCGATCGACTGTCCAGAGAGAAAATCCAATAGCTTTGAGAAAATAATTCTAAGTATTATAAGTCGACTATAAAAGTCATCAGTCGACTGTCCAAAGTGAAAAAATCCAATAACTTTGAGAAAATAATTCTAAGTAGTATCAGTCGAATGTAAAAAGTCATCAGTCGACTGTCCAGAACTAAATTTCAAGAAAACTAGAGAACACAGTAGCCAGGTCGCGTCGGTCGACTGTAAAGTCACACCGACCGACTGTCGACCTGCAGACTGCATATTTTTTTGATTGTGCACATTTCTACCGATATGTAGTTTTACTTTATGAAAACGATTTCTACAAAAAGCATATTTCTTATATGGTCAAATACAACTTGTAGGATTTATAATAATCCATAAACTAAATCAAAACTACTTGAATTTATAAAAATAGCAATTTGTTAATTTTTTTCAATCAAACATGAATTTGTGCATATAATCAAAAAAGAGTTTCTTAAAAATTAATTGTTCATTGAAATAGCTTCGTATTCAGGTCCAAACCATATCAATACCAAAATCTCAAAAAAGATCCCCAATTTGGATATATTTCCTCAAACTCAACTAAATTCCCAATTTCGATTCTCAAGACATGATCTCTTGATTCATAACTCTTCCTCCAAATTTCTCAAAACTGAATTACCATTATAACTCATAAACATAATCAATTTATAACGTCACCATATCGAGTTTCATTCAACCAATACTCAAAAGTGATAAAAGTCACATCTTTATTAGATTTATGCATAAAATTCACCATATTCAATCAATCCAATATTAATCCAAAAGAAATAGACTACCCATGATCTCCAATAGGTCACTCATCAATCTCGAATTACCCACATACAATTTTATTCATAAACAACTAGAGTTTCACAAGATCCAATTTTTATCATCAATCCAACATACATATTCATACCCAAACTCTAACATGCTTTCTAGTAGATGAAATACCACATACAACATTCCAAGAACAAAATAAAACAATTATATTACTCACATACAACACACACAAAATAAAATGAAACCAAAATAAGTCACTCCACCTCAATGAAGAAATCCAATCGAATTAATGAAGAATAAGAAAAAGCCATTCTTTTGCAAAATTCAAGATCACCCCTTTGAAACTCCAAGAAATTAATATTAAAAATATATTTTATTTTTGCAGAGGAGAGGGACAGCTGTAGTGACTATAATATAGGCCGAAATCTGGAGTTTCTAGGGTTTTACAAGTTTATGGAAACATCCCCTAACAAATTATTATTTTACATATATAAAACTTTCTTTAGTAAAGCAGTTAAATATGTTAAATGAAATAAAATCAAATCAAATCCTTTTACTACTGAGTTTTCCAGCAATCCAGTACAACACAGAAAAATAAAAATTTCGGATTTGACTCGAAGTGGTATTTTTGCACAAAAGTCATTCTTTTTGTAATATTTGCAAATACGTCATAAAATATTCGTAAAAGTCCAGAAAATTCAGTAATAATATCTAATAATAAATATTATATTTTCCAATTAAAATATCTGACTTTTACTTTCTAGGAAAATATTTGCACAAGATCCAACATAAATTCATATTTGCAAAAACACCATATTTGTTTAAATCTTTACCAAATCAACTCTAAATAAAGTTTAAATATATTTTATTTTCAATGATGACCATGGCAAGCCCAAAAATTAGTAAAAACGAATTTTCATTATTTATTTGAGATCCAAACTACTTTTACATAAAAGCCCCTCTCTTTCGAGGTATTTATAAAATCAGTTTCTTTATTCAGGAAAATCCCAAAATTTAGGATAGACTCAATTATAAGTAGAAGAATTTAATAAAAATTTAAAATTGGATATTTGCACAAAAACTATCTGCACGTGTTTTGCACGTGTAAAATCGACAAATTTGTAAAATAGTCAAATTAATTTAAATAAATTTGAAAATTAAAATTTCATAAATAAATAAGGAAAATCAATCATTAACCATAACATTTTAAGAATTCAAAATTCATAACTTTGCACGTGTGTTGCACGTGCATAATTGCAGTTTCAAGAAAATTGTCAAAATAGTTAACTTTACAAATTTAATATTATTTAATAATGCAAAATAAATTATTTTATTTTGCGGGGTATTACACGGTCTTCTGCTCAAAGCATCTGGTACCAAGTTCACTCTATCAGGATGGTATTGCAAACTGATGTCATAATCGGCCATGAGTTCCAACTAATGCCTTTGCCTCATATTCAACTCCTTCTGGGTGAAGACGTACTTGAGACTTTTGTGGTCTGTAAAGATCTCCACTTGGTCCCCAAGTAAATAATGTCTCCACAACTTTAAAGCAAAGATCACTGCCGATAACTCCAAATCATGAGTTAGATTGTTCTTCTCATGCGGCCTCAACTGCCTCAATGCATAAGCAACGACTCGACCCTTCTACATCAGAATTGCACTAAGATCATTGCAAGAAGCGTCACAGTGAACTACAAATCCGCCTGAACCATCTGGAATAGTCAACACTGGTGCTGACGTCAACCTGCTCTTTAACTCAGCAAAAGCCTCACTACAAGCCTCCGACCAGCAGAACTTCTGATCCTTCCCAGTCAGCTTAGTCAATGGTCCTACTATCTTCGAAAAATCTTGGACAAATTTCCGATGATAGCCAGCTAGACCAAGGAAACTCCTTACCTCTGAAACTGACTTGGGAACTGGCCAATCCTTCACAGATTCAACCTTGGACGAATCTACTGAAATACCATCGCCCGAGATAATGTGCCCCAAGAAAGTAACCCTGTCGAGCCAAAACTCAAACTTGCTGAGTTTCCCATAGAGCTGATTCTCTCTCAAAGTCTGCAAAACCAACCTAAGATGCTCAGCATGATCCTCCCGGTTCCGAGAATACACCAGAATATCATCAATGAAAACCACCACAAATCTATCTAGGAACTGGGAAAAGACCATGTTCATAAGATTCATGAATACAGCTGGTGCATTCGTGATCACAAAATACTCATAGTGCCCATATCTGGTCCTGAATGCAGTCTTATGTACATCAGTCGCCTTCACTTTGACCTGATGATACCCAGAACGAAGATCCAACTTCTAGAAAATAGCTGCTCTGCTCAACTGATCAAATAAGTCATCGATCCTGGGCAGCGAATACCGGTTATTCACAGTAACACTATTCAGTTCCCGATAATCAATGCACAGTCGACGACTACCATCCTTCTTCTTAACAAAAAGGACTGGAGCACCCCAAGGCAAAACACTAGGTTTGATGAACCCCAAATCAAGCAACTCCTGAATCTGCACCTTAAGCTAACTCAACCGGTGCCATCCTGTAGGGACTCTTCGATATCGGCACCATACCAGGCTGAACTTCAATACCGAACTCCACATCCCTATCAGGGGGTAAGCCAGAAAACTCCTCTGGAAAAACATCCAAGAAATTCCGCATTACTAGAGGCACAGCCTCACAGCCTGAGTGCAATTCCATCGCACAAACCTCTTGATCAACTGCTGTCTCAACTCGGCCAAAGGGCATCTCTCCGGCATGGAACTCAAACTCTGCGCGACCTGAGATTCGGAATACAACTTTCTTGGCATGGCAATCAATAATGACGTGAGACTCACCCAACCAATCCATACCGAGAATGACGTCGAATCTTGAATTCCCAATTACAATCAGGTCGGCCTTAAAATTTGTGCCACCAATAACCACAGGACTCTACCTGCACTCCCGGGAACAAACGACAACACCGCCACCTGTCACAATGTTCCAAGCCTCAGACATGATGCTGCAATGCAACTGATGGCGAGCCACGAAGCGGGAAGAGACAAAGGAATGGGTTGCCCCTGGAATAAAAAAGAACATGAGCAGGAAAAAAACAAACAAGGACAACACCTAAAATAGAATCAAAAGTAAGAGGAAAAGAATTGGTGACCAAGGGTGAGGAAAACACAATGCAGAAAGATAATATGAAAGAATAATGCAAGAGGAATGAAAGAAGCAAAAGAGAAACAACAAATAACAAAATGCAAAATATACCTGGAACAACACCCTCCACTGTCTCAGCATCTGTAGCAGTCAGGTTGAAAGCCTGACCTCTCCTGGAAAAGGTGGAGGACCGGCTGCTGGTGTGCGCCGCTCGGGAGGGCGGCGCAGCACAGGGAGAGAGGATGGGAAGGATAGAGGTAGGGGAAAGTGGCAAGGTTAAGAGGAATAGGTTTCGGTAAACAGGTAAATATATATATAGGGGTATAGATAATAAGGTTAGGAGCTGATGGGTAACGGGTGGAGGTAAGCGGGTTTCTGGCTTTTGGGGTATAAAGGATCCAATAGGGGTTTAGGGTAGGGTATTATTGGGTAGAAAAAAAGATCCAATAGGAATTTGGATAGGATTTTAGGAGTAAATGGGTTTTAATAATAAAAATCCAATAAGGAGATGGGAACAAAATAAATAAATAAAATGGGACAATGAACAACTTTAAAATGAGAATAAAAAATAATAGCTCGATCAAATAGAGATGAATAATAGGCAGACAATTGAATTAAAAAGATGACAAATCAAGTAAATGGATATATTGAAAATGAAGATCGAATACATGGTCCAAAGAGAGATGGTGAAATACAAGATGAATAAATACCAAAAAACAATGGAATACATCCCAAAAATACGGAAAAATGGAAAACAGGGGTTACACCCCTTCTTGAAATTCCCGAAGGCATAACAAGCCACTCTTGACTCTCTCTTCTTTTTTTGTTTTGAATTTTGTTTTCATTTGGGGTTAGAATATGGGGTATTTATATGGGTAGTTAGGGGGTAGTTTTAGCAACTAACTATCCACTAATCTACTCAGACACCCACTCACATACCCCACTCTCCCACACCCAAAATAACCCGGTCAAACCCAAGAGTAGTGAAGACGGTTTCTTGAAAGAGTGCACATTGCACGTGTGCATGGGTTTTGTACACTTTTCATTCTACTTTTATATTATCATTTTATTTTATTTAAAACTCTCTTCTTTAATAAATAATTCTATTATTTTTCTTAACAAACATTTAGTAAAATTTGCTTAAATTAATCTTAATAAAACTTTAGTGCACAAATTTTGTAATAAATATAACGTAATTTGTACGCGTATAGGAGGAAAAGCACGTGCAAAATATGTGTGAAAAAATATTTGAAAGAAAATATTTTATAGTTGTTACATGGGTGCCCTCTGTGTCCATCAAGGAAACAGACTCTTTGGTTGAGCGGCTTAGTGCGCTGCAGGGTCACTAAACACCTTGCCACTCCCCGTGACAAAGCAGCTCAAAAGGAGGAGTCGGATGAGGAGGTTTACGCCAGGTGGGCGCAAACCACCGTTCTAGTAAGTGTGTTCTAGCTTGTCGTGCAGCACCCCAAATTTCCAATATAATAAACTCATAAATACGTGGCACAATTTCCAGCATCTACCTCAATGTAATAGTAAACATAGCCAAACACAGATAATTTTTCAACTTTTATTACATCAATTCTTTACATAGCACAGCGAAAATTTAAACACCTTGAATTACAATTTCTTTCTTTACAACACATTCTTTTACAAATTGCATAAGCCACATTATCATTTTGCCAGAAGTATCCAAATCCCAAGCTAACGATACCTACCTTTAAAACAATAGGCTAGAGATAACCCTAACCCCAAGTAGTGACAAACGGAATATGAAATACAATGGTCAGCCATAACGGTGTGAGTGACATCAAAATACAATTTATATGAGACATAAGGAATAAAGTCAAAATCAACACATATCCACAGTAGTGACAAACGGAATATGAAATAGCAATAAATAAAGCATGAAAACATCAAGTGTAGGAAAACAGGAAAACATCATGCATAATACCAAGTCAAGAAAACACAAATGCGGTATGATGACTTTCTAATGCATACTTGTCGGATTCTGCATTCCATACTACATAGGTCCGGTACAAGCCCTTATGGTTCTCTACTTTATAGGGTTAAATCCCTCGTTATGCAACTAATCCTACTACGGTGATAGAAACAAGATCTAGATTACTCCGCGAATAGGCCTGACAACTCTCGATGCGCAAGCATCATGTAAGCATAACTAAAAATACCAGAGAATCACCTCCCTACCGTGTACCCCATAAATAGGCTTGCCGACCCTCGATGTGCAGATACACAGTACATCTCATGAATAGGCCCGCCAATCCTCGACACGCGAATGCACCATATATTCCGTGAATAGGCCTGCCGACCCTCGACACGCCAACATACCAACTATCCTCTCGGGACACAACAACACACAATCCTGGAACGCATCCTTTGGACTAACAACAAAGCATATACTTACGTTTACCAAGTTCTAACAAATCTCCACTGGTGTCTGTCCTTAGATTGGTTATTATTAATAAAAACACAATTTTTCCTCTCTAGAGTTGGTGTACCATGTCGGACTTAATTTCACCAAAACAACCCCAAGACCCAATTGGTCAAAATCCACAAAAGTCTCATCTGTTGATTTATAGGAATTCAACTCAACCCTTAAAGACTCTCAAATCAAATATCAACACAAAATCTTTCATTAAAAAATCTTAATCCCCTTATCAAATCATTTATATCAACGAAAATTTATTTAATCAACAAAATCCAAATTTATCCAAACTCCCACAAAATTTCTTGAAGTAAAACTAGAGATTAAATCACTTAATTAATTGAGTTTCACATTTTGAAGTTGTAGAAAAAATTCAAAACATCAATTCTTTTGAAAACCATATATATTTCACTTTTTAAAGTCGTAGAAATACAATTTAAATTCTATTATAATGAAAATATAACTCTCTGTAAAATACAATAATCTGTAGCAAAAATTCATCTAAAACAGTAGATCAATAATCCATAAATGCAAAGAATTAATCGTTCAAGAAAACAAAGAAAAATTTAGCAAAACAATCAGCACAGCAACTGGCGGTCGACTATCAAAACAGTTCAAAAAGCGAAGGTCGACTGTCACGCTAAATTTCCAAAACCCAAGAACTGTCAGTCGACCAACATTCATGTGTAATTTCGTGCGGTCGACTGACATGTTCAAAAATTCACAGCTTTAATATTCGTGCACTTTATAACTGATACTTTGATTATAAACTTTAAAAACACAAATTTGTAAATTTAAAACCTTGAGATGATCAAATACAACCTTTCTAACATACTGAAGTTCATAAATTAAATCAAATTCTCATCGAATTCACAAAAGAGCAAATTTTCATCAAGTTTCTTCAAAGCAGGAACAAAGAAGTATATATGTGCATATATGGGTATGTATAGATCAGCAAAATAAAAAAGAATCATGGTATAAGAGTTGTACAATGTTCAGTTCAAATTCAGTATCATATAGAAATCAAGATCCAATTGAAAACTTAACAAAAAAACACAAAAAATCAACTTTCAATTTCGGTCTGCATACAGCAGACCGAAGCCATCCCCAACTCAATTTCTTCAAAACTTGATTTTTAGATCTCAAAAACTCCTTTGCAATTGATTATACACATTACAATTAGTTAGATTAATTTTTCAATGATTATAAGCATCCACAACATTCACTTAGTCAAGTTCTTTTTATCAAACATCAAAAACATATCATACCCATATGCAGACACAGTAAAGGTTCAATTGTTTTCACTTTTATGCACTTTAAATCTTACAATCCATTATATATAAGAAAATCAGCAAAATCATGAAGAGAAACAACATACCCATGGTTCCTACTATGTTCTTTTCATTCTTAAGTCATCTATATAGAGATTTCATTCATCCATTGCATAACATTCATATAAGTTATATTTTTAATTATTCATCCATCAATATATTCATTATATCATCATACAACCATCTATCATGCATTCTACTAGACAAATCATCATGTATAACATGCATAAAAAAACAAGAAATTAAACATATGTCACTCACCTTATTGAAAAATCAACCGAAGATAATAAAGAATTAAGAAAAGTCCATCCTTTCGCAAAAATCTAAGATCCTCGCTTCGAAACTCCAAGAAAACCAATAATAAAATTTACTTTTGTTTTGTGCAGCAAAGAGATGGCTGCTACTGCTATTTTAATAGGCTGAGATCTGGGTAATTATGGTTTGCAGAAGATTTTGCAAATTATCCTTTTAGAATATATCTTTACATATATAGATCCTTTATACTAGGTAATTAGATTAACCAATTAAATTGAGATTTAAAATCAAAAGTAACCACCCAGATCTGGCCGGCATCAGTTACAAATCCAGAAAAATCAAAATTTGAAAATTTTGCCTCTAAGTGGCAATTTTGCAAAAAGGTCATTCTTTAACAATTTTGCGAAATAAACCAAATCAATTAAAATAAAAATTAAAAACTTTACCTCTGAGTTGGCTAACCATCATGCTCAGCCCAGAAAACCAAAATTCTGGAATTTTTACTCCAAGTGGTAATTTTGCACAAAAGCCCATCCAATTGTAATATTTGCAAATATGCCAAATAAATATCAGAAAAATCCAGAAAATTCATAAATAAAACCTACTAATAAATATTAGATTTTTCCAAAATAATTTCTGACTTTGAACTTCCCAAGAAAATATTGCACGTGTTTTGCACGTGCAAAAAGATAGATTTCAGAAAAATATTTATTAAATCACCAAAAATCACTTTAATTCATTTATTAATCTCAAAATATTATTTAAAAATATAGGGTGTTACATGTCGATACTCCATAATGTTGTTATCTTTCTGAAGTTTGATTTTCTTTCTTATAGGCGACCCTCAACAGGGCCGAGCTGAAGAGGAGGCACAATGCAC